>JAAALK010000082.1:17392957-17992957 GCA_019279435.1 Zizania palustris | reverse complement strand
CTTCTCTCATAGGATTGTAGATAATTTGATCCGTACAACCTAACAAACCGATGGCACCAACCGCTGCTTGGGCAGCAACCTGTGACAAATGAATTTAACTAACTGTTGACACTAAAATCTCCCGATAAAGTGCCAATGAACATTGACGTCGATCCGACGATCTAAAAGCGCGTAGACGTTTGGAGTAGCCTTCCAAATGTCACAAGACGTTGACGCCACGTTCCGACGACCCTTAATCGTGACAAGGAGGCAGGGCCGTGCCTAGGGGGGGTCGAGCAGTGCGCTCGACCCGGGCCCCCACCTTCCTAGGGCCCACAGCTGAAATTTTTCTTTCTTTCAGCGGTGTGCTCGATATTGCAAATGACACTGCCAGATAGATCAATGTCTGCTATGGAAATTTTTGAGTATGTCAGGGAAATGGATTGTTATCCCAATATATATGTTGCTTATCGGATATTATTTACAATACCAGTAATCGTGGCATCAGCTGAAAGGTGCTTCTCAAAGCTAAAATTATTGAAGAATTATTTAAGGTCTACAATGTCTCAAGAAAGGCTAAATGGACTGACAACTTTATGTATTGAGAAGAACTTGTTAGATGATATTAATATTGCAGCTATCATTGATGATTTTGCATCAAAAAATGTTAGAAGACATTTTTAAGGTGATCTATAATATATTTAAGGTAATGATCTTGCTTCTTTTTTTACCGCTTAAAATTTTCTGTGATACATTAAATTATTTTAGTTAGTTGATATATAATAGTAAAAAATAGTTCTTTGGTATTAGGGCCCCTATTTATAATTCCGCCCTGGGCCTCGCAAAACTCAGGAACGGCCTTGCAAGGAGGATTGGGGTGCAGTCTCGGACCACCATCTTTTGTAAGGGACTGAGGCCACCCTACATGCACTCTAGGAGGGGAAGTCTCCAAGAGCGATCGAATCGGCCATGGAAAGGAGCCGATTGAACTCTAGAAAGCTTGTTACTTCACCATAGACCTGGATTCGGCCGATGAAGAAAAGATTGATTGGCAGTTGGTCGAAACCAAGCTGCCATGCACAAACCATGGAATGGTAGAATTCATAAGATGGCTTGCGCGCAGGACCAACTCTAAAGTTGACCAGAAGGAGGCAGGGAGAAATGCTAGCAAGAAAGAGGTCTCGCTCTCCTAATAGGCTAATACATCAGCCACCAATAACAGATAAGGGTACTCATAATCCACCAAAGATTCATAGGCATACCAAACTACGCAGTCACTGATAAAACCACAGTAGAATGCCTTGAACCAGCGGGATAGGACATCAGTAGACATTTTTGCTCCTGGCCGATAGGCAGATGTTTCACCCAAGGATAAGCATCGACGAGTGCCTGATGGGGTGGATTCACAACAATCAGAAGGAAAACGAAGGAGGTCAAAAGAAGGGATAGAAGAGATTTTGATTGTGTATACATTAAGCCAGAGTTGGAGGAACCACCAGAGACCACCAAGGTAGCCTACCACATCACCGGCCGATAATCGAGCCGATACCTAGCAGAGAAGATGATAAAGAGAGCCAAGGAGGTATCGGCCAAGGGGATTTTGACATTGGTGGCTAGCTGCTCCACCAAGAATTGAAGATGACAATTAGGCCCAAGGGTGAACCCACAGAAAAGAAACCTATCAAGCCAAAGGTTAAGGAAGGTGATGTGTTCACGCTGACTGACAGAGCCAGTCTATTTTTTATGGGTCGTAATATACTTCGCCCATCCACCACTAGCTTTGACGTCAAGGTGGTGAGATGGTTTGGAGTGAAAAAGTAAAGGATCAACTTTGGCGGTGATATCAAGAGAGGTCAATACGGAGATATCAAGGAGATTGGGACTCATCGGCCCATGGCCGAAAAGGAATGTGTTTAACGCATCGGACCAAAAGTAACAGGAAAAGGCCAGCATCAGCTCATTTTTATAAGGGGAAGCAAGAGAAAGGCCGATGCAGTGTTCTATACTAGTTTGCTCCTAAGAACTACGTTCTGACGCGACAACCTAAAGGTACCAGTTACGCCAGCCAGGGAGCGGAGAAGGAAAAAACACTAAAGCTTTGGGTCCAATCAGAAATAAGCATGTTTGAATTTTTAAAAGGGATTCTTTGTATTTTGGCATTGATAAAGTCAATGGGGTCAGAATCACCCATCGGACCTAGGAAATAGCAAGAAGGATGGTTGGCGATAGGGATGAGAATTTGGTTCTTTAGGTTCTACAGAAAAAGAGGGAAAAAAGGAAAAGCAGTAAGAAGACAAAAAGCGAAGGACCAAGAACACCAAAGAACAGCAAAAGAAAAAAGGGGAAAGTTAAGGGGAAAAACTTACCTTAGGGATGGAGGTGTTGGTCGCCATTGGAAAGCTGTGGTATAGGCTGATGAAGAAGATGAAGACGATGGAGTGTGGTCACCGGAAAGCAGTGCGGGAGGCACCGACAACAAGGTCAAGGACTAAGAAGGATTGAGTGTTATGCGTATGCAAAAAGCGTAGAAGAAGAAAGGAGAAGTCGGTGGATACTTATAGAATGGGGGCGATGCCTCGGAAGTCGGGTCAAACCAATCCCTGTGGATTCAGTGGGACCATCCACAACGTTCGGCAAAATGTACAATGATAAGTAAGGTTTTCAAAAAAATACTGAAGTGTTCATAGGTACGAGATTGGATGAGGCAAAATCTTCGGCGAGTCTATTTAATGGGGCCATTGCTAGAATATGTGGAATGAAGTCTGCTCCGACACAATCATGACAAGAGAGGTAAATGCGTTGAACCAGGCAACATCCAACACAGTGCTCCATGGCCGAAGAAGAAAAGGCAAGGAAGAAGATGAAGAGTCACGGTACAACATGAAAGCGGTGTTCTAAAAGATATACTGCAATATCAAAAGGCGCTGAAAGACGAAAGGTTTTGGCTACTAGTGGAAAGTTTGAGGGGACTTTTGAAAAGACGTGGGGCAAAGAGCTTTAATGAGAAATAATTTTGAAGCATCAACTGCCCTTATACTCCAAAACTGGGGGGCATGTGTTGACAGTGAAAATTGGTCAAGAGCAGGCCTAGTTGCATGGTCAACGAAGGTCAAAGGAGTCCGGTCAAAGGTTGCTCAAAAAATCACATTTGTATTGTTATACATGGCCAGATATAAAGGAGCCGATAAAGATAAAGAAGATAGAGATAAAGACAGAATCGGTTACAATGTGGATTATATTAGATGGACTATAAATGTGTATCTATTAGCCAGGTTAGATGGACAATCTACAAACACAACAACAAACTACTCTCAGCACATTGCCACCCTTGGCTTCCAAGATTTAATCCCGGCGGGACTTGGCAATCGGAACTAGGCTACATCGCTTTGATCTCCGGCGAAGAGGTGAGCTCCGCCAACCCGATGATTGTATCGGCTAGATCAATGTCTTTTGAGGCTGCATCATTTTGATCTCTTGAAGCATTGGTGTGGTGAGTACAATCGCAAGTTTATCTTGGTGTATTTGCTAGGTATAAGGCTGCATCATTACAATCTCTTAGATTGATATAAGTTAGCTATCATAGTTTGAGGCTTCATCGGTTGAGTCCGACATCTTGATCTATTGTATCTGATTTATGTTGTGCACCATTCATCTGAATAAAGCATGCCCAATGTGTTAAAGTTCTATTAGTTATTCGTGATTTAGAAACTATCTTGTTAGGTCTGATCTTGCTATTATGGTTATTTAATAGTATGGATGCATTCTCTGGTATGTTAGATTTAGTTTCTATCAGAGTATAAGTTGATAGGTTATCTTTAATTCTGCATTACATCTCATTGATGTCTGGGATTATTCATTTGCCCTTGTGCGCAACGCGCTATTCACACGTCCATCTATTTGATGGTGTGTTATATGCTTCGGCCGGTAGCATAACCGAACCCAATGGTTTGGCTTTTGTTATCATCTCAATAGCTGATAAGCACCGGTATTCACGACTATTTCTTATCACCACGATCATCAGCTTGATAGTCGATCGACATTTCTACTAATGTTTTCCTTCCTCCTTATCAGTTGCAGGGTCAAACTGATTGGCATGCTTTGAGCCTTCTAAGATTGTAGGACCTACACTGAAGTTAAGCAGACCTCCCAGGCCACGCGTGTGACCAAACACGACACCAACATACGTGTAAAGGCTTAACCAATCGACCCTTAGTGACCATGTCGATGGGTTTAGATTAAATCGACGAGATTCAACGATGCATGGCAATGAACGACTACAAACAATCGATGATCGGTGATGATCATCGATGAACATCGTAGGTCTGACTACTGAACATTGATCAAATCATAATCGACAAATTAGATTAATTAGAAGAGAGCAAGGAGGCATTCAACCACAATAAAGGGCGATGAATGATGATGATCATTAACTCTGTTATAAGGAACAAAATGGTAACAAATGGCACCTTTCGGAAATTATGACCTCTAGGATAGAACGCGATGAAACAAAGTGAAACACTGGGATAATAGATTAGATTTGATGGACAACAATGAGCTTCAGTTATCAAGGCACATACGAATGAAACGAATAGATGAATAAGATGATGAATTGATTGGAATGAACAATATCTATATCTAGCACAAGTAGATCAATCACTAATTGAATGAAAAATAGGAAAGAAAGATGATCCTTACAACGAGACAAAGAGAGGTCAATGTTGTGGATTGGAATCAAAGATTGGGATGCCGGAGAGAAGAAACATGGGTTGACATCTCCACTTCTCTGATTTATTTGCTGTAGTGAGGAGGCAGGGAGGCAGCAGTGGCAAGCACATGACTACAATGATGAGGAGGAGGGGCAACGCGCTAGAAAGGGAAGATGGTAGGGTTGTGGTATGGGTAGAGGAGTTGGGAAGCTCCGTCAGGGAGAGAAGGCTCAGTTGGGTGATGCACGATGTGTGAGATCGGTGGAGAAGAGGGGCTCGGGCAGTGGCACGACGTAGGGGCACATGATGGAAAAGCGACGGTGGCAGCCTGGCAGCAAGGAAGGGCGAGACGGCATGGGGACAAGATGAGGCGCATGCATCTATTTATAGAGGTAGAGGAGGGGATAAGAACATCAGAAGGTTGGGATACCACCGGATTTCTTGGGCGGAGCCACATCTGCGCACGCACAGACAAGGTGTGGGCACGTAGGAAGCTGGAGGTGGGTTGGGCTGGGGCGACGTTGGGTTGGTGCGAGCAAAGGGCGAGCTCTAACGGAGGGGGAGGCACTGTTGGAGGAGGAAGAAATGGAAAGAGGAGGGAGAGGAGGTTGCGGCAGGGAAGAGAAACAGGAGGATGCAAGCTGGAGGAGGAAGAAATGCAATGCAGGAAGCATGAAAGGAAAGAGGAGATAAAAGGGAAAAAGAAAAGGAAAATATTTTCCTAAAAATTCAGATTTGGTTTTTTGAGAGTAAGGGAAAAGTTTATAAAGATTTGGATTTTGAATAAATTGATGGATTTTTCAAAGGATTTTTGATTTCAAAGAAATGACACATGAATATTTAAAAGAATATTCGATGATTCGGAAAATCAAGAAATTTGGTATTCACGTCGAAATTAGAAATTCCAAATTTGAACACAAAATCACTGATAAAAATAGATAATCAATTCCTCTGGGTTTACGATGGGAAAAGAGAGAGGTGGTCGAGGATGAGGATTCAGACGATGATGAATTCCACCCATTTAGTATGCTAACGGTTTAGTTTTACTTGGCCTTTCAAATACTTTAAAGATTCATGATCAGAATGAATTATAAACTCTTTAGTACAAAGATAATGTTGCCAAGTCTCAAGAACACGAACAAGAGTGTACAATTCCTTATCATACACAGGGTAATTCAGTTGAGCTCCTCCAAGCTTCTCACTAAAGTATGCTACTGGTTTTCCTTCTTACATTAAAACACCTCAAATGCCTAAACCACTAGCATCACATTAAATTTCGAATGTGTTGTTGCGTGGGAACAGCAAGCCTACGTGGGGTACCCGTAGTGTGATTTGTTATCGGTAGAGGGGAGGAGTCGTGGATATGGATTCGATGGTTAGCCCAACTGAATGGGGCAGGATGCGGACAAAGACAACAAGGGGATAGACACGAGAGAGTTTTTAGATAGGTTCGAGCCTCCCAGAGAATAATAACCCTACTCCTGTGTGTGTATGGATGAATGAGGGGTGTCTATATGAATCGATCTCTTAGTGTCGATCTGAGTGTTGCGCTGTGCGTGCTAGGATACTAGGATGTGATCCCAACATGCCCTTCTTAGGTCCTCGCCTAATCCTTTTATATGAGAAGGATTGGGGAGTTACAAGAATAATCATAACATTGATAGCTAGTGGAAACAGCCACATAACTACCAGCATAACTGCCTCTAAATGGCACTAATGACTGCCATAGAGATGACAATATTGAGGGTAACCGTCAGTGTTGATTGGATATAACCGTTCGACTGATGGCCCCAAGCCGACCGTCAGCGTCTCACCACTCGGGTGAATTGGCTCCGTAGTGGGATGCCCGGCGGTCGAGAAGTCCTTCATGGGATGGTCTGGCCAGTAGTCGGCTATCCGAGTGAAACCCCTCGGTGGGGTACCCTGGATCATATCCCCAACAGCAGCCCCTGAGCTCTTTTCGGCGTGCATCGTGCTCGAAGTAGATGGGAAGAGCTCTAAGTGCACCTACCGAGTGCAGCCCTCGAGGCTGAAGTTCCTTCAGAGAATGATCTTCAGTCTCAAATAATCTTCTTTGGGGGAGTTATCGTTAAAGTAGTTGATTTCGAAACCGTGTGGCCTCCTACAGCTGGAAGTTACCGCGCGGGGAGACGGTAGTTGGTGGTGTCGCTTCACTTGCTCTTTGCTTGCTTTTTCTTCTGGAGCACGGTTCGGGACCTCCTGAGAGATCCCTAGGAACCATGCCAGCGCAATTGATGGCAAAAAGGTGCTTCTTCGAACCGCTCGCTCTGGTAGTCACGATGCTTCGCGACAGGGAACCGCCGAGGGGAAGTTATAAGTAACTTTCCCCAGCGCCCTTTGAAGTAGTACTCCATCTCTTTCTTGATCTTCTGATCTTGTAGCGCCTCACAAAAGTTTACGGCACTGCAACTGTGCGGTTAGCTATCGCAAAGCTCGGCGGCTGTTCAGTTTGAAACCTTTGGCAAGGGCGTCTAGGATTCCAATGGTGGTGGGCACTCCTCGAAAGCCGGTGGACCGCCTAGAAGAGTTTCGTGTATCCTCCATGGGAGAAGAAGCGGTGTAGGCGCTGGAGGATCGGGCCGATATCCCGCCAAAGGCTATCTCGTCGAGGCGAGCGGCCGCTGGCGAGACATTTCCATCCTCAGATACCCATGAGATTGTGGTCTTTGACTCCTTTCTTCGTGGCTTCGGGTTACCGGCACATCCTTTCCTTCGTGGTGTTCTTCATCATTATAATATTCCTCTCTGTAATTTGAATCCGAACTTCATTCTTCATCTTGCAATTTTTGTCGAGTTGTGTGAGTCTTTTCTAGGGATCGATCCCCATTTCAATCTTTTCTGTCACTTCTTCTGCTTGATATCTCTTCGGAGCAATGTGGTCGGTGGATGCGGGCTTCATCTTCATGATGGGAAGGCGGTAGAGTACATCTCTGTCCCGCTTCCTTCTTCGAACAAGGGGTGGCACTCGGGTTGGTTTTATGTGGCCAACCACGAGCCATCCCTTTCTCCAGAGATTGACCAAGTTCCACTGGTGTCTGCCACCTAGACCGACTGGTGCCCAGTCGTGGAGCAGGGACAAGTTGTGGCACCCCAATTTATCAAAATCGAGACATTATTGAATTTCCATAGAAAAACAATAACAACAAGAGGTTCATCATGCGACAATCGTACATACGACAAGTATTCATGGCACGCGGACCATATTTATTACATCAGAGTAAAAATTAAATAAGTAAATAAAAGCATGACGAACATCTTCTTTAGGATCTTCTCTTGACTGGGTCGCTACTCCAGACCATCTTCACAATAGGCATCCTCTGAGGTGTTCAATGGGTATGAGTACAAAAAGTACTCAACAAGCCACCGCAAATACAAGTAATAATGCAGGATAATAAACAAGGAAGGGTAATGGCTAACAGTGCGGAAAAGTACATTTTTAGTTATTGCATTTAGTGTAGTCAGATTTAATCATGCGGAAAAGTAAACATGAGCATCAACAACACCATCTAACTCGAGGAGTACGTTTTACCTCCTCGCACAACAGTCCTTACATGTCAAACCATCATGCACATACATATTCAAAGTAATCTAACTGTGGGATGTCACGCAACCCTCCCTTGACCGTGGGCTCGGCTTTTCGAAAAGATTTAAGACTCTGATCAGAGATGTACTACTGTACCCACAAGTCACGCACTCATCCCAAATGAGATGACCCATACCACGGGAACTCGTGCCAAAACCTCGGCATGAAATGCTCCAAGCGATAACCACCCGCTCTAGGTTTCGCCGGCGCGCCGGGCGGCATCCCGGCTAACGTCGCACCCCCTTTTGCGCCACATTGGTACAAGCCACCCGCAGGTGCTGCTTGACCCATCTCCAAATGGTGGCCTCGGTTTGGAACACTCCATACCTTAGTTAGGACTTACCCATTAGACTTGTGGTTAGTACGGAAGTGTATTGCAACGGATCCCTCAGACCGGTCCTTATAGTGCCCCGGGTGCTACCGACCAATGCCCTAGCTTGCACCCAGAACCCACCATGCATACACTCACAACCATAACTCATCACCAACAGAAATCCAAGGATAAGAAGTAACGGGGATCATATAGTAGAACCATTTTACTACGATTCATTTTTATCCTATAGCGATCGTGTCAATACATTGGACACTAGCTAATATCATTAATCATGTGGTGACAAGGAGATTAGGCGAGATAGCATGGCTTGGGTTGCACATCAAGGTCGGGGGATCCTAAATAAATATATTGTAAGGGTTCATTTGACTAATGCATGTATAACCTATGTGTTTTAGTGATAGTTTAATCAAACATGGGTTCAATATGCTCAAAAGATTGGTTTGGTGAATTGCCTTGTTCAGCGAAGGGTGAGGGAGGAACTTTCGGGAAATATTCCGGCTCCTCGACGGCGTCGTAGTCTTTCCAATATAAATATAAATAAAAAGAAATAAATACAACGTTCAATTTAAACAATCTAAAACCACACAACAAGTATATAGGTTTTGGTTGATTTGGTTTGAAGAAAGCAAGTTGCTATGTTTCTGAAACTTATTTCATAAATAATTTAAAATGAATCAAAATGAAATATTGTCTTTCATAAAAGGGATTTTAAGTGTGAATAATCTCAATTTAAGTTTTCTAATTAATTTAAAATGAATGGTTCACAGAAAACTTAGTGGTTTTAGTATATAAACAGAAAGGAATAAATATAAATTTTACTAAAGTTTAAATATTTGAAATTATATTTTAATCCTAAGGGCATTTGAATACTTATTTAAATAAACATGGAAAATCCAAAGTAAACCTACTGTTTTTATTGCATGAACATGTAGAGAATAATTTTACAATTTTTTTGGAATTGAAATGACAATTTTTAGAGTTCAAATGCGCCAGATATGAATTTTACAAGATTTAAACAGTTTCTGGAATTTATTTCTAAATTTAAATCCCCTCGGGTCCACGGTGAGCCAGGCCCACGGTGAACCCGCGCACTGTGCGCGTGGTCCGGCCCAATCTGGGCTATTGGATCTAGATCCAACGCGCGCTTGCGAGGCGAGGCGCGTAAGTGATAACGGACGGCCAGGATTAAAATGCGCGAAAGGGTACCACGTGGACGCACGAGATCGAACGTGGGTTTTAAATGGAAATGAACGCGCGAGATTAAAACATACCGCTTTGACCAGATCCGACGGTACGGATTAGATCGCGCACGTGGAGCTACTAGCGCCGCTCGATCGCGATCGTGTGGTCGGGATTGAATCTGACACGACACAGGTACTCAACCCGTGCCGGTCATCTTCTCCGACGACGGCGAGCGGGCCAGGTGCCACGGCAAGCGACAGTGGCCCTAGCTAAGCTTAGAAATGGAAAGAGGACGCGATGGCGGTCACGAAGGTACCTTAAGCGAGGCGAGGGGTCGACGGAGCGCGGTCGGCCACGAGGGTAGACGACGGAGTGGTTCGGGGTCCTTGACGGCGACGGTGTTCCGACGGGGTTCGACGTCGGTGGAGGGGTGGCCAAGGTGGGGGTCGTTCTTGCGATCACGATGGTGGCGAGGGCATGGACAGTGGTGGTCCGAGGCGATGGCTAGCGGTGGCCGGAGGCGAAACAGTGGGAGTGCGCAAAAAGGCGAATCGCGGGTGCTCTGTTCGTCCTCGTGGGGAGTGGGCGTGGGGGATCAAGTGCGGGTGGCCAAGGGGCTTAAATAGGCGTGCCGGTGAGGTTTAACGGGCGTCGCATGCAAGGAAAGCCGAGGAGGGGTTTACTCGCCGGCGAGGGCTCGACAATGCACGTGAATGCGATCCGGAGGCTTAAACGCATGCCTTAACGCGATTAAATGACCGGCGGGCCTCGGGGAATTTAATGGCGGGGTCGGTTTAACGGGAGGGGGAGCCGGCGAGCGGATCCGAGGCGAGGTCCTCGGCCGGCGGAATTAGGGGGGCTGGCGCGAGGTTGATGACGAAACTGACAGGCGGGGGCCACTTGCCAGCGGGCGCGAGTGCGAGAGGGAGAGGACTGACGGGTGGGGCTGTGGTGTCGGGCGCGCGCGCGAGGGGAGACGATCGGCGCCGACAGGTGGGGTCGGGTTGTCAGCTAGAGGCGGGCGTGGGTGATGGGCTGGGCCGGCCGGGAGAGAGAGAGAGAGAAGGGAGGGGGAGGCCCAATACTGTTTTAAATCATTTCTGAATAAAAATAATTCCAGGAAATAGATTAAAATCTTAGGGCTACTTCCAAGCTTGGTAAAAATTTATAAAAATTCTCAAAAATATATTTTGGTCTTAGGATCATACACAAAAAGTTTTCAGCCCCTGGTTTGGTCATTAACTCCATGGTGTAGTTCAAAATGGTATAGAAGGGTATTTAAAAGTATTTTCAAATTGATAAAGTCAAGAAATTGAATTAAATAATATTTTTATTACTTTGAAAATTTGGGGTGTTACAAACCTATCCCCCTTACAAAGAATCTAGTCCTCGAGATTGGAGCGTTACTCGAATAACTCGCGGTATTGGGCTTTCAGTTCGTCTTCTTTTTCCCATGTGGCTTCTTCGGCGGGGTGGTTGTCCCACTGAACCTTGCAGAAGCGAACTACGCGACTCCTGGTTACCCTTTCTTTGGTTTCCAAGATCTTGATAGGTTTTTCGATGTAGGTCAAGTCTTCTTGGACGTTGAGCTGTTGAAGGTCGGCTTGCTCGGCGGGCACACGAAGGCACTTCTTAAACTGAGAGACATGGAACACATCATGAACTCCTGCCAAGGATGGAGGCAGTTCCAGTTGATATGCCACTTCCCCTTGCCATCGGAGGATCTGAAAAGGTCCGACATAGCGGGGTGCTAGCTTGCCTTTCATATTGAACCTTTGAGTGTCACGGAGGGGAGTGACTCGGAGATAGACAT
Source organism: Zizania palustris (assembly GCA_019279435.1). Classification (NCBI taxonomy): domain Eukaryota; kingdom Viridiplantae; phylum Streptophyta; class Magnoliopsida; order Poales; family Poaceae; genus Zizania; species Zizania palustris. Next base: position 17,981,339 of record JAAALK010000082.1, on the reverse strand, counting down.
AATCGCCCTCCTCAAAGGTTAGGTCTCTTTGACGGTTATCGGCGTAGCTCTTCTGTCGGGACTGGGCTATCCTTAACTGATCCCTTATGATCTTGACCTTCTCTTCAGCTTCTCTCAATATATCTATCCCAAACAGTTGCGATTCTCCAGTTTGATCCCAGAGCAACGGTGTTCTGCACTTACGTCCGTAGAGTGCTTCGAACGGGGACATTTGCAGGCTGGCTTGATAGCTGTTGTTGTAGGAGAACTCTGCGTAGGGCAAGTTCTTGTCCCACATTCTGCCAAATTCTAGAGCGCAAGCTCTAAGCATATCTTCCAATATCTGGTTGACCCTTTCGGTTTGACCGTCGGTCTGTGGATGATAGGTGGTGCTAAAGTTCAGCCGGGTGCCGAGTTCCTCTTGAAGGTTCTTCCAAAACTTGGAGGTAAACTAACTCCCACGGTCAGATACAATCTTCTTGGGAACTCCGTGAAGGCACACGATCCGGGTCATATACAACTCAGCCAACTTGGCGACGGTGTAAGTTGTCTTGACCGGGACGAAGTGAGCTACCTTGGTGAGTCGGTCGACGATCACCCAGATGGAATCGTGACCAGCTTGGGTCTTGGGCAGTCCCATGATGAAGTCCATTCCTATCTCTTCCCACTTCCATTCAGGGACCTTGAGAGGTTGCAAAAGTCCGGCAGGTCTCTGATGCTCTGCCTTGACTCGCCGGCATGTGTCGCACTTGGCCACATACTCAGCTATTTCTCTTTTCATGCTGACCCACCAATATTTTTCCTTCAGATCTTGATACATCTTTGTACTCCCGGGATGAATGGAGTATAGAGTATCGTGGGATTCTTGAAGGATGAGAGTCTTCAACTCAGGTAGGTCGGGTACGCATATCCGGTTTCCGAACCAGATGGTACCATGCTCGTCCTCGGAAAATCCGGGGGCTTTACCCTTCCGCATGTTCTGTTGGATCTCCAAGATGTCCGGGTCTTCCCTCTGCTTTTCTCGGATCTGGTCTATCAAGACAGGCCGAGACTCCAAGGCAGCGAGGTACGCTCAGGTGGTGATCCCTAGATTTAGCCTTTCCATCTCCTTGTAAAGTAAAGGAGCTTGGTCCTGAATCATGATGGCATTGCAGTACCCTTTTCGGCTAAGGGCGTCTGCCACCACATTCGCTTTGCCTTGATGGTAATGGATGCCCAAGTCATAATCCTTAATCAGTTCCAACCATCTCCTTTGCCTGAGGTTCAGATCTGGTTGGGTGAATATATACTTGAGGCTCTTGTGGTCGGTGAAGACCTCACACCGATTCCCCACAAGGTAATGTCTCCATATCTTCAAGGCATGAACCACAGCTGCTAACTCCAGGTCGTGGGTCGGGTAGTTCAGATCATGCGGTCTTAGTTGTCGGGAGGCGTAGGATATCACCTTCCCTTCTTGCATTAAGACGCATCCCAAACCTTGGCGAGAAGCATCGCAGTAGACGTGAAAGTCTTTTTGGATGTCAGGCAGGGTCAGGATTGGGGCAGACACGAGCTTCTTCTTGAGGTTCTGGAAGCTTTCTTCACAGTCTGGGGTCCATTCAAATTTTACTTCTTTCTGCAAAAGTCTGGTCATAGGCTTGGCGATCTTGGAAAAATTCTCGATGAACCGGCGGTAGTATCCGGCCAATCCGAGAAAACTCCGGATCTCGGTCACGGTAGTGGGATGCAGCCAGTTGGTTACCGCTTCAACGGTGGCTGGGTCCACTGCTATTCCTCCGACAGATATAACATGGCCGAGGAACTTCACCTCAGACGACCAAAATTCGCATTTGCTGTATTTGGCGTACAGTTGTTGCTCCCTTAGCTTTCCGAGGGTCAGACGGAGGTGAGTCTCGTGTTCTTCCTTGGTCTTGGAGTAAACGAGGATATCGTCGATGAATACCACGATGAACTTATCCAAGAACTCCATGAATACATTGTTCATCATGTTCATGAAAAAGGCCGGGGCATTCGTGAGTCCGAACGACATCACTGTATACTCGTAGAGTCCATAGCGGGAGGTGAAGGTAGTCTTGGGTATGTCCTCTTCTCTAATCCTCAATTGGTGATAACCTGACCTGAGGTCAATCTTGGAAAACACCGAGGATCCTTTCAGCTGATCGAACAGGTCGTCGATCCGAGGCAATGGGTACTTGTTCTTGATGGTTACGTCGTTTAGGGCCCTATAGTCCACGCACATCCTCTTGGTCTTGTCTTTCTTCATAGCGAAGATGACCGGTGCACCCCAGGGTGAGGTACTCGGTCGAATGTACCCTTTCTGCTCTAGGTCTTCTATGTTGCTCTTGACTTCGGCTAGTTCGTTAGCGGCCATCCGGTATGGGCACTTAGAGATTGGAGTGGTCCCGGGGACAAGTTCGATTCTGAATTCGACGTCCCGCTTGGGAGGCATTCCTGGTAGGTCTTCAGGGAAGACGTCCATGAACTCCTTGACTATGGGTACTTCTTCAAGAGCTAGCGAGTGAAGGGATGCTTCGAGTGGTTTGCGACTGGTCATTCGAAAGGTGACGGATGCGCCTTCAGGGTTGGTCACTATGACAGACTTGTTGGCACAGTCGATCACTCCCTTGTGCTTCATCAACCAATCCATCCCGAGGATGAGGTCGAGTCCGGTGCATTTTATGAGGACTGGCTCGGCCCGGAATAATACTCCTTGGATCTCTATCTGAACCTTAGGACTGTATAAGTGGGCTAAGGTCTTATTGTCTGGAGTGGAAATCATCATGGGGACGGATAGAGGGAGCACGTCCAATTCGTGGATTTTCACAAAATCTTCCGAGACGAAGGAGTGTGTTGCTCCAGAGTCAAATAATAGTACGGCTGGTACGGAATTCATAGTAAACGTACCGAGCACGACTTCGGGAGCCTCCTGAGCTTCCTCTGCGTTGATGTGGTTGACGCGGGCACGCACCGCCTGGTTGGGTGCCGCGCCTTGGGGCTGCTTGGGGTGAGGACACTGGTGCGAATAGTGCCCTTCCTTGTGGAAGTTGAAGTAGACGACCGGCCTCCCTTGGCGATCCTTCAAGATCGGGGCCTTGGCGGCTGGCATCGGCTGAGCGGCCGGGGCTGGTGGAGCGGGGTGAGGATGCCCGACGTTGGATCCACTGGCGGCATGAGGTGGCCTGTAGGTGGGCCGAGGATGGTAGGCATGCGCTGGTGGCGGAGGGACGAAGCGGGGCCTCTGAGAGTTCGCCTGCTGATGCTTGAAGGCGATCATCTTCCTCTTCTTGAGGTCTAGCTTGTTCTGCTCAGTCTCTTGGATGAGCGCTTTGTTGACTAGCCGTTCGAAATCGGCGTAGTCGGTGGCGACGAGCTGGATGGACAGCTCATCCTTGAGTCCCCGGAGGAACTTGGCTTGGCAGAAGGCGTCGGTGCGCACTTCTTCCGGTGCGTAGCGGGCGAGGCGGTTGAACTCATGGAGGTACTCTATGACAGTCCGACTGCCTTGCTGCAGGTCGCGGAACTCCTGCTGCTTTACCGCGATGACACCGGCGGGGACGTGGGCGGCACGGAAGGCGATGGTGAACTCTGCCCATGTCACCACGTGGTCCTCAGGCTGGGACTCATGGTAGTTGTCCCACCATTCCGCGGCGGGACCCTGGAGCTGATGAGTGGCGAAGGCCACTCGCTCCCGGTCGGTGCAGGGGAGGAGGTCCAGCTTCTTTCCAATGGTGCGGAGCCAATCTCCGGCCTCCATTGGGTTGGTGGTGCTTGAGAAGATGGGCGGGCGCATGCGCAGAAACTCCGAAAGTTGGGGAGCGGGTGCGGCTGCCGGTGCGCGAGGAGCGACTTCCCCATTCTGCAGACGGTCCAACTAAGTCTGTTGGTGCTGCATCTGAGTGAGGAGGGCGGCGATCAGCTGGTTCTGATTCGCCATCATCTCCGCCAAAGTAGGGTGGTTGGCAGATGGCGACCTAGACTAACGTGGGCCCGTTGCACCCCAGTTGGGTACAACACCCTCGGGCGCGTCACAGCTTCCTCCTTCTCCGTTGTTGGAGCCGGTGTTCTGGTGGTCGGCCATCTTCTAAATTTGCGATGTCATAAGGTAAAAAAAATGATGAAGAAACGATAATACAATCAAACATTTTTCATAAGGTTCAGGCATATATATAAAGTGGTAGAAATTGTTCATTACAATCAAGCTCTTATTCTACCCCCAACACACTCGTTGTGGGTAGCACCACATACAAAATTTGGCTTTATTTTAAAATAGCGGCCTCTAACGCCTACTCGCCACTGGAGGCGGTCTCCGTGCTCTCAGAACCACGAGTACGCGACTCCTGAGGGATGGTGGGCTCAAGAAAGTTCTCGATAATTGGATCGGAGATGAGGCCGGGGCATGGTGCAGGGGCGCTGGTGGATGGTCCGGTGGTCGAGGGATGTGGCGGGATCCTCTTAGGGCGAGGGACGGGCTCACGGATGGGCTTCCTCTTCCTCGGGACGAGAGGAACTATCTCCGCAATGTCCTTCTGCAGCTGCATAATCTTGCGCTGCAGCTCGCCGTTTTGTTGGATCAAGCTCTTCGTCTCCTAACGATGGAACTCAACCGCCTCATGATGCTCCTCGGCGTCCATCACGGCCTCGGTATGGAGATCGTCCATGGACTGAAGAAGACGAGTCTGCCGGGCCATGACCGGATCATGATCGGAGTGAACTCCGATGTAGATACTTCGGTGGGCGCCGAGAGTGCGCTTCGGCACAAGCCGGAAAGACGAGTTCTGAAGACGATCATCGTAGATCATCCTCAACTCCATAAGGGCTTGGAGGGCGACGCGTTGGCACGCGACGTCGAAGGTTGGGCCCCCAAGTGCTGCCGTGAAGAACGGCAGGTGCTCGCCGGAACCGTGGATGGTGAGGGAGACGTCACATGGCCCCGCGAACTCTTCCATGTACACCCCATGGAACTCGGGCTCAAAGAGGAACCCAAGGAAGGTGACCATCATGCGGAGCACCCTGACGAAGCCCTCGAAGTAGCGGCAGAAGCTGTGCACTTGGTAGACCGGCATCTACAAAAACAACAAGTTGAAGAAAAGTGAGGAGAGGAACAAAGTTTATAAAGTAGGTTTTCGAGAAATAATTTTCTGCAGTTATAGCCTAGGCTGGTCCGTTTGGCTTCCTACAGTCAAGTCGGCTCTGATACCATCTTGTGGTGCCCCGATTTATCAAAATCGAGACATTATTGAATTTCCATAGAAAAACAATAATAACAAGAGGTTCATCATGCGACAATCGTACATACGACAAGTATTCATGGCACGCGGACCATATTTATTACATCAGAGTAAAAATTAAATAAGTAAATAAAAGCATGACGAACGTCTTCTTTAGGATCTTCTCTTGACTGGGTCGATACTCCAGACCATCTTCATAATAGGAATCCTCTGAGGTGTTCAACGGGTATGAGTACAAAAAGTACTCAACAAGCCATCGCAAATGCAAGTAATAATGCAGGATAATAAACAAGGAAGGGTAATGGCTAACAGTGCGGAAAAGTACATTTTCAGTTATTGCATTTAGTGTAGTCAGATTTAATCATGCGGAAAAGTAAACATGAGCATCAACAACACCATCTAACTCGAGGAGTACGTTTTACCTCCTCGCACAACAGTCCTTACATGTCAAACCATCGTGAACATACATATTCAAAGTAATCTAACTGTGGGATGTCACGCAACCCGCCCTTGACCGTGGGCTCGGCTTTTCGAAAAGATTTAAGACTCTGATCAGAGATGTACTACTGTACCCATAAGGCACGCACTCATCGCAAACGAGATGACCCATACCACGGGAACTCGTGCCAAAACCTCGGCATGAAATGCTCCAAGCGATAACCACCCGCTCTAGGTTTCGCCGGCGCGCCGGGCCGCATCCCGGCTAACGTCGCACCCCCTTTTGCGCCACATTGGTACAAGCCACCCGCAGGTGCTGCTTGACCCATCTCCAAATGGTGGCCTCGGTTTGGAACACTCCATACCTTAGTTAGGACTTACCCATTAGACTTGTGGTTAGTACAGAAGTGTATTGCAATGGATCCCTCAGACCGGTCCTTATAGTGCCCCGGGTGCTACCGACCAATGCCCTAGCTTGCACCCGAAACCCACCATGCATACACTCACAACCATAACTCATCACCAACAGAAATCCAAGGATAAGAAGTAACGGGGATCATATAGTAGAACCATTTTACTACGACTCATTTTTATCCTATAGCGATCGTGTCAATACATTGGACACTAGCTAATATCATTAATCATGTGGTGACAAGGAGATTATGCGAGATAGCATGGCTTGGGTTGCACATCAAGGTCGGGGGATCCTAAATAAATATATTGTAAGGGTTCATTTGACTAATGCATGTATAACCTATGTGTTTTAGCGATAGTTTAATCAAACATGGGTTCAATATGCTCAAAAGATTGGTTTGGTGACTTGCCTTGTTCAGCGAAGGGTGAGGGAGGAACTTCCGGGAAATATTCCGGCTCCTCGACGGCGTCGTAGTCTTTCCAATATAAATATAAATAAAAAGAAATAAATACAACGTTCAATTTAAACAATCTAAAACCACACAACAAGTATATAGGTTTTGGTTGATTTGGTTTGAAGAAAGCAAGTTGCTATGTTTCTAAAACTTATTTCATAAATAATTTAAAATGAATCAAAATGAAATATTGTCTTTCATAAAAGGGATTTTAAGTGTGAATAATCTCATTTTAAGTTTTCTAATTAATTTAAAATGAATGGTTCAGAGAAAACTTAGTGGTTTTAGTATATAAACAGAAAGGAATAAATATAAATTTTACTGAAGTTTAAATATTTGAAATTATATTTTAATCCTAAGGGCATTTGAATACTTATTTAAATAAACATGGAAAATCCAAAGTAAACCTACTGTTTTTATTGCATGAACATGTAGAGAATAATTTTACAAATTTTCTGGAATTGAAATGACAATTTTTAGAGTTCAAATGCGCCAGATATGAATTTTACAAGATTTAAACAGTTTCTGGAATTTATTTCTAAATTTAAATCCCCTTGGGTCCATGGTGAGCCAGGCCCACGGTGAACCCGCGCACTGTGCGCATGGTCCGGCCCAATCTGGGCCGTTGGATCCAGATCCAACGCGCGCTTGCGAGGCGGGGCACGTAAGTGATAACGGACAGACAGGATTAAAACGCGCGAAAGGGTACCACGTGGACGCACGAGATCGAACGCGGGTTTTAAATGGAAATGAACGCGCGAGATTAAAACATACCGCTTTGACTAGATCTGATGGTACGGATTAGATCGCGCACGTGGAGCTACTAGCGCCGCTCGATCGCGATCGTGCGGTCGGGATTGAATCCGACATGACACGGGTACTCGACCCATGCCGGTCATCTTCTCCGACGACGGCGAGCGGGCCAGGGGCAAGGGCGAGCGACGGCGGCCCTAGCTAAGCTTAGAAATGGAAAGAGGACGCGAAGGCGGTCACGAAGGTACCTTAAGCGAGGCGAGGGGTCGACGGAGCGCGGTCAGCGGTGAGGGTAGACGACGGAGTGGTTCGGGGTCCTCGACGGCGACGGTGTTTCGGTGGGGTTCGACGTCGACGGAGGGGTGGCCGAGGTGGGGGTCATTCTTGTGATCACGATGGTGGCGAGGGCGTGGACGGTGGTGGTCCGAGGCGATGGCTAGCGGTGGCCGGAGGCAAAACAGTGCGAGTGCGCAAAAAGGCGAAACGCGGGTGCTCTGTTTGTCCTCGTGGCGAGTGGGCATGGGGGATCAAGTGCGGGTGGCCAGGGGGCTTAAATAGGCGTGCCGGCGAGGTTTAACGGGCGTCGCATGCAAGGAAAGCCGAGGAGGGGTTTACTCGCCGGCGAGGGCTCGACAATGCACGTGAATGCGATCCGGAGGCTTAAACACATGCCTTAACGCGATTAAATGACCGGCGGGCCTCGGGGAATTTAATGGCGGGGTCGGTTTAACGGGAGGGGGAGCCGGCGAGCAGATCCGAGGCGAGGTCCTCGGCCGGCGGAATTAGGGGGGCTAGCGCGAGGTTGATGACGAAACTGACAGGCGGGGGTCACTGGTCAGCGGGCGCGAGTGCGAGAGGGAGAGGACTGATGGGTGGGGCCGTGGTGTCGGGCGCGCGCGCGAGGGGAGACGATCGACGCCGACAGGTGGGGTCGGGTTGTTAGCTAGAGGCGGGCGTGGGTGATGGGCTGGGCCGGCCGGGAGAGAGAGAAGGGAGGGGGGAGGCCCAATACTGTTTTAAATCATTTCTGAATAAAAATAATTCCAGGAAATAGATTAAAATCTTAGGGCTACTTCCAAGCTTGGTAAAAATTTATAAAAATTCTCAAAAATATATTTTGGTCTTAGGATCATACACAAAAAGTTTCAGCCCCTGGTTTGGTCATTAACTCCATGGTGTAGTTCAAAATGTTATAGAAGGGTATTTAAAAGTATTTTCAAATTGATAAAGTCAAGAAATTGAATTAAATAATATTTTTATTACTTTGAAAATTTGGGGTGTTACACAAGTCGACGAGTTGGTGATCTTGATCCGTCATCTTCGAGAGAGGAATCTCTCGGCCTTCCAGGTTGTGCTCAGCTTCTTGCTTCATAGGGTAGCGCCACTAAAACAGCGGCCCCACCCTGGGTACGAGTTCTCAGGACTTGACGATCCGACTAGGGAGTCGGCTGAGGGATTGCCATTGGAGGAGGCGGTGGCGAGGGCGCATAGCGTAGCGTCTTCAACAGCAAGGTCGAATCCCAAAGCACCAACCACTGCCGCCCCTTCCGCCTCAATTATTCTTGACCGGAGGTAATGTTGTTTCCACCTGTGTCTTTGACGGCAGAAGTTGCAATCGATCTCCAGGTCTTGAATGTGAACTTGTGCAGGGTTGGGCCACCTTCATCTCTCTGGCTCCACTAATAGAGCACCCCTGCTCCATCGAGCAGAAGCATGCTGGGCCGGAGGGCGGCACACCTGGTAGGAAGAGGAAGAGCAAGGAGGCTTGCTCCCCTCGGCGAAGAAGAGGGCGACAACTCCGCCGAGCCATCGTGCAACTCAGAGTGTTGCCCAGTCGGAGGCGAGGCGGAGGCAGGCTGAGGGGCCTCCGAAGATCCCTTCATCTCCAGGCGCCGACTTGGACACCTCCGAGAGAGTTCCTAGGGTGGATGAAGCCACGGCGGCGTCGTCCTCGGCGTCCACTCCGCCTTTGTCACCACGTCGCTCGGCTTCACGAACTGACTTTGCTTCCGATGTGGGACCCAGCTCACGGATGAGGAAGGTGGTCTTCCGGCGATCGGAGTGGTGAGGATATTTTGTCGATGTAGTCGATCCTCCTAGACATATCTTTGTGATCACAATCATATATTTTGCTTGGTAGGGTCGGAGGATCGCCTTTGCCTGACCCGAGCCCGGTCGAGGTGACCGGTGTCATTGAGCTGATCACCACCATTGTGGTCTATACGGCACTGTCAGGGTCACCTGAGGGCGGGCTAGGCGCAGCGGGGTCCCAACCTTCTTCACTGAGAAGGTCCGAGGAGAGACAACCACTGGGACGGTCGCAGCAGATCCTACTATGCTGGGGAGGAGCGCTCCGCTCCTCCCGCTATGGTTGAGTCGGTGCCACCACCTTTTGGTCATGTTCCCGCTCGACGATGATCGGTGGCCATAGTCGGGCGCTTGAAGTCGATCGGGCATCATAGCTAGAAGGCGATGATGAGTTTCCCTACAAAAAAGGGTTTGTGTACCTTGGCGCATAGATTAATATGGGTAACCACGCAGGACACAACTCTCGAAATAAGAGAGTGGCTGGATGCCAGGGATGCTGAGCTGTCCTGAAAGGACAATGAGCTGCGGTGCCTGGAGGCGGAGAATGATGGTCTCCGAGGGGAACTTCGTGTCCTTCATGAACAGTTTGACCTCCAGGCCCTTGGTTCGTATCAATTTTTCAATACTCTTATTTGTGGTTCTGGAGCATAATTCTTTTTTGTTCTTGTATAGCTGTCGGCGTCGAGTGAGCATTTAGAGATGGCTGTCGGCCAGGCACAGCGTTCGGTGAACACTGCGGTAGCCGAGAGGGACGTTGTCTCCGTTGAGTTGGAGAAGCTGAAGAAGCAGTTCATCGAGTCTGAGGCTTTGACATAGAAATAGCGCGGTGAGTATAAAAGTACGGGCTTATTCTGATCTCTTTTTCTTCTAAGACGAATTACATCAATTTTTGTCTTGAGAATTCTGCTTTGCTCTGTAGAGATCCATTATCGTATGACCGCCCAGTTGGAAGACCTGGAGTAGCGACTGTCAAGCACCCAGAAGCAGCTAGATGCATATCGGACATGCACGGAGGTGATGATCCATATGGTTGATGACGAGCCCCCGAGAACTCAGTGGTCGGTGAACTAGTTATTTGCTCGGCTGGACAATGCTGAAGGTCGGCTGAAGCAGTCAGCTTGGAACTTTGCAAAGACAATGGAAACTCATGTGTTGGGGGTCGTCCAGGTATTATACCTGACCATCCGACTGGATCTTGTACACGCGGGGTGGCCAACGCATTATAGCGAAGCCGATGCCCAGTGAGCTTATGTCGAGGTTGAGGAAGCAGCCGATGCCTTAACTGTTGACATCGAGTATTATCCTCCTGCTCCTCTTGCACCTACCGAGTGACAAAAATATGTGTGACATATTTGCAAGACATGTAATATAATGTTGCTTGGTCACTTTTTAATATTTTTGTATGTAGTCCGACTATTTGTGATCAGTTGGCCATGGTGCCAGCTCGCTAGCGCAAGGATAACGCATGCCACATACATGCTTTTTTGAACTACACCTTTATAGACCACATGAACCATAGGAACCAGTCGACAGAGACAACTCTTCCAGAATATGATTGACCCGACTCAACCAAAGATGATCGTGGATACAGAGTGAGCGATTGCGAAATCCCGTAGAGGAGATTGCCAAAAGAGGGCAATTGTTAAGCATTCCGGGGAGGTCTTCACTGACTCAGCTAGAGTTGATATGGATACAGAGTAGGAAGACGGTGGCAAGTCCCAAGGGAAATGCTTAAGAGTCACAAGTTTGTTAAGCACTCAGGAGCAGAGGGGTCCTCTAATGACTCAGCAAGAGTCTATCATGGGTACAGAGTCGGAGAAAGTCGCTACTGCTCTGATAATCGTGCTTATAAGTAAACAAATCTCAAATTTGAATGATGTATCAAATTGAAATTTGAAGTATGGAGAATTGGAGACTTATCTTGGCGGCCCCAGGCCGCCGCGGTGGTGGGATTATTAAATCCCATGAATTCCACTTGGCGGAGTCCGGTGGAGAAAAGCATGGCGAAGCCATAAATGGCGTTGAGGCAGTGGGTGCGTCAGGCGGTGAATCCTTCCTGTATGGTAGGGGATATTGACCGTCGCGATATGGTGACTGGTGGAGCGATATTTAGTGCGTCATCAAAAGTGTTCCGCTTTAAATAGCGTGCTAGCGGTTCACCTCCCCACCTGCTGCTTGGGCCTATAAATAGAGCCCTTTGGCTTCAGTTTATCCAACATCACAACACAAATCATCTTCTCTGCCTTGACTCTTTTCTTCATCATAAGGCTCAACCCTTTTGATGGCATGGTGTGACGGTTTCTTGAAGGGTTATCAAGAACTTCCAGAACTCGGGTGAGTGAATCTTCTCTTGTTGATTGCTTCATCAACCTTTCATTGCTGGAGTCTTGATCATTCTTCAATTATTGAAGATCATCAGTGTCTTGAAGATGGGACTGCAAGCCCATGCGGCGACCTTATGGAGGGCCCTCTAGCGAGGTGTTACTGTGGTTTTGCGGCTCCACAGACACACTACAGTCAGGGAGGAAGACCACGACCTCCACTCCCCTCTAGGAATTCATGGAGGGTTGCCACCCCAAAGACCACCCGCGTGGCGGTTATTCAGGCTGAGCGGTATGGTTCTTTTGAGGTGGCATTGTCCTATTCTCCTAGGCGCACCACCTGATCTTGGCAGCGACGAGGTCTTCGTAGACCTCGTCGGCCGACTTCACCCATCGACGGACTAGGGCTAGTTGTTCTTGGATGGCATCTCACCCTAGGGAGCTGGTCGATAGGTGCCTGTCACCCCTGATCCTCTGAGCAAATAAAAATAGAGTATAAGAAATCATCGTACATGTACATTTCATTAGAATGTAATAAAGATTTCTTCATTCTCATCCTTTGCTTTCTTGTCCGACTGCATTCAAAACTTGGCCCAGCTTAATCGATGTAGCTAAGGTCTGTGTAACGCAGGGAGCTCAGGCCGCATGCACGTTGTTTAGAGATGTTAGAGTCACGTTCGGCCAAGGGCAAGTATCAACAGTCGACCAAAGATAGCGCTCGTTAGAGCCCTTAGGAAAATGAGTGACCCTCACAATGACTACACCAGAGCGGATCATGGTTTCTTTAGTCAGAGTGATTGACTCGTAGATGCCCGAGTGCTGAGTAGGATTTGAACTCCGAGAGTTCATATGAAGAGGAATACAACATCTCTTATATCCAACAATAGCCAAGCTAGAGTGGGTCATAGCTATTCGGCTAAAGTGGTGGTTGTTGGGGGAAAATATTCCATCTTCGGGCTTATTGCAGTAACAGGACAAGGGCCGGTGATTAAGTCAAAGGTTTCTAGCATATAACTTCGGGGATACAGTAAATCGAGTTCAAAGTATGGAGGCAAACTCTAGTTCGGAGTATATCTTCGAACCTGGACCCTTCCGGGAGATTCTTTGCCAGCTAAGATGGAAGACTTATCGTCTTTCTCATTAGATTAGTCTTTTACCATTTTAGCCCTATTAATGGTACCGAATAGTTTCCACTATGTCGGTTGTAATAGAGGGGGAAAAGGGTCTTTTCCTTAATATTTGGGCCTATAAATACCCCCCGTTTTACCCTGTAAAGAGGACCGAATACAAGTTATTCAATACACAACTTCAAACTGTTTTAAGATATTATCCTTTCGGAGGCTTGAAATAGTTTACTTCGCAAACACTTCGTTTGTTAGTTTTCTAACCTTTAGAAACCTGTTAGCATAATCTTTTACGCCAACAGTTGGTGCCGTCCATGGGGAACCTAGTCCAAAAAACTTTGTTCTCTACCAAGTTCTCAAACCACGCCTCCCAAGCGGAGTGCGGGTGGTAGTCCTGTTCGGAGGTCTCCTCGGACCTCCGGAGCAAGGTCTTCAAACACAGTTGAGGTCGGAGGACCTTCGACGTTTCCTCCACCTCAAACTCTAGAAGGGATTCCCCTTCCTCGGGCATACGGAGTTCCTCTGCCAACTCCATCTATACTTCGGCCAGCCGGAGTCCCTCTTCCACCTCAAGTTCCACTTCGAACCGATGCCTACAGTTCTCAAGACCCGGAAGATCCTTCCGGAGGAGATGAAGACGGTCTTGGTGATATGGCCGCTCAAATGGCCAGTCTCCAAGCTGAAGTAGCAAGGTGGCGGCAAGAAGCCGCAGATAGGCTTCGTTCTCAAGCCACCCCAGTCATCCCCGAAGTGCCCGAAGACGACGAACTTCCTTATCCCGAAGCCCCGGAGAACGCCTCCTTCGACAATGAATCTCCGCTGCATCCTGAGTTGCAGAAAGTGCGCTTTGACCCTAGGTTCAAAACCTCAAAGCTTTGCAAATATTCCGGAGATGAAGATCCTAGAGAGTTCGCCCGTTCTTATGCACTAGCAATTGAAGCCAGCGGAGGAGTGCGAGATACTATGGCCAAATGTTTTCCCCTAGCTCTCCAAGGAGTGGCATTGCGGTGGTTCTGGTCTCTGAAGCCAGGATCAATCAGTTCATGGGGGCAGTTGAGGAAGAAGTTCGTTAGCAACTTTCAGGGTACCTTCGTACCCCCAATGTCAACAGTAAGCCTTTTCCAGGTGAAGCAGCTCCCCGGAGAGACTTTAAGACAGTATTTCAAGCGCTTCGCTCATACGAAGTCGCAAATTCGAGGGTTAACTACGTCTTCTGTAGTTGACGCAACTCGAGAGGGAGTTATTCATGCAGGCCTCCTTGATAAACTTCACCGGAAAAAGATATCTTCTATTTCTCAGTTGATGTCTTATTTCGAAGAATATGCAAGGTCAGAAGAGGGATGGCTTCGGAGAACTGCTGCAACTCCGTCGATACTACAAGAAGTTAAGTTGGAAGTGAAAACTTCAACACAACCGCAAGGGCCTAGCTTCGAAGCTCAGCACGACAGGCATCGGGGGCAAAAGCATCCTCGTTCAGAAGTTTTGAACATTGCACCCCGCAGAAGTTTGCCCAAAGGGCTCCGCAGCCTTCAGGAAGCAAGACCAGCGGCTGGAGGCCGCCAGGGAAACCGGCTGGAAAAGCCCAGGCCTTTTTCTGCTGTATCCACGGTGAAAATCGGAGCCACGCAACTGATGCGTGCAAATCTATACTTGCCTTGAGAGGAGAGTACTTGGATAGAACTTCGGGTCGAGGCACTACTGCCCGAGTTCCGACCATAGTGCATCCGGAGCCTGTCCAGGCTGTGGCACGAATAGAGAGCTTCGACCCCGCAAGACGGCCTCCGGTGGTCAATGTTATGCCACCTCCGAAGCAAGAAGAGGGGCAAGATCGAGGGAAAAGAGTAGTCCTCCCCATCTCCGGAGGAGGGACCCTCAGAAGTATGTCGAAGAGGCAGAAAAGAGAATATGTTAGAGAAGTGGGCCACATTGGAACCTCTTCGTCTGCAGCTGCTATGCCCGAGTGGTCCCATGTGCCAATATCCTTTTCTGCAGATGATGCAGCTGGTATTAAGTTTCCACATGCAGACCCACTCGTCATCACTGTCGACATAGCAGGAACTGAGGTTCGGAGAGTGCTAATTGACGGAGGGAGTTCAGCAGATATCATTTTTGTCCAAGCTTTTGATCAACTCTGCATCTCTAGAAATCATCTTCTCCCAGCAGCCCATCCTTTGCAAGGCTTCATAGGACCCCCTCTAGATGCCCTCGGCCAAATTGGCCTGGAAGTTACTTTTGGAGAGGGGCTATTGGCCAGGACGGAGGAAGTAATTTTCGATGTTGTGGATGCCCCATATGCCTACAATGTCATCTTTGGAAGGGGCGTGTTGAATCAATTTGGAGCTGTGGCGCATCATAATTACTTATGTATGAAGATGCCCACACAGGCGGGAGTGCTCACTGTTTTCGGAGATCAGGCCATTGCGCGAAGAGAGGAGTATGGTCATGGCCCTCCTCTTGACCCGAGACAGGTGAACAACGTACAAGATAACCCAGAGAATTTCTCTGCTCCTGACGAATCTTCGAAGAAATCCTTCCCAAGGCAAAGCACTGAAGGAGAGATTGCAACGAAGGTTATTGTAAAAGATGGCAAGGAATATTCATTTCAATTTGGCAAAGACTTGCCTCCAGAAGTCGCTACTTTGTTAGAGAAAGTAGTTGAGGAGAATTTAGATGTCTTTGCTTGGTCTGACGAAGACATCACGGGAGTCAGTCGGGATATTATTGAACATAGTCTACTGGTGAACCCGAGGGCCCGGCCTGTTCGGCAAGGACTCCGGAAATTGTCCACAGAGAGAGCTATCCTGGCCAAAGACGAAGTGGAAAAGTTGCTGAAGGCTAGGATTATCAAAGAAGTGGCTCATACGGAGTGGTTAGCCAATCCAGTCTTCGTCAGGAAGAAATCTTCCGGGAAGTGGCGCATGTGTATTGATTTTACATTCCTGAATAAAGCATGCCCCCGCGACCCCTACCCCATACCCCGAATTGATCAATTGGTCGACTCCACTACCAGTTCGAAGTTATTAAGCTTCCTCGACGCGTACTCTGGTTATCATCAAATCTGGTTAAAGCGCGAAGATGAAATCAAGACAAGCTTCGTAACTCCTTCAGGAGTCTTTTGCTATGTAAGAATGCCCTTTGGCTTAAGAAATGTCGGGGCTACTTTTTCGAGGTTAATTGCTAAGGCTCTAGGTCATCAATTAGGTCGCAATGTAGAGGCCTATATGGATGATATTGTAATAAAGAGTGCTTTAAAGCACCAACATAGCCTAGACTTAGCAGAAACATTCAATAGCCTTCGGGCATGTGGGATCCGTCTTAACCCTGAAAAATGTATCTTCGGGGCGCAGGCTGGAAAATTGTTAGGGTATCTAGTTTCAAGCAGAGGGATCGAAGCTAGCCCCACTCAGATAACTGTGTTGCAAAGGATGGCTCCCCCAGAGAATTTAAAGCAAGTGCAAAAGTTAACTGGCCGCCTTGCAGCACTTAGCAGGTTTTTAGCAAGGTCTGCGGAGAGAAGTTCGCCCATCTTCAAAGCATTGAAAAGGTCCAAAGATTTTGCATGGACACCGGAGTGTCAAAAGAGCTTTGAAGATATCAAGAATTATCTCAGTAACCTCGCTACACTCACGGTGCCTATTCCGGACGATACCTACTCCTCTACCTTGCAGCTACTGGCTCTGCTATCAGTGCAGTCCTTGTCAGAGAGGTTGATTTCAACGGCAAGTTGGTGCAGAACCCAGTTTATTTTGTGTCCGAAGCATTGTCGGGAGCAAAAACAAGATATTCTGAGCTTGAGAAATTCACTTATGCTCTGATAATGGCTTCGAGGAAGCTAAGACATTATTTTTTGGCACATAATGTAATTGTACCAACTTCATATCCTTTGGGGGATATGCTCCGGAGTAAGGATTCTACAGGAAGAATTGGGAAGTGGACAGTTGAATTAGCACCCTTCGGCATATCCTTTGTGGCAAGAACAACAATTAAGTCACAAGTATTGGCGGACTTCGTGGCAGAGTGGACTCCCCCTGCAGCATGGGCTCCAGAAAAGTCAAATGAAGGGATTTGGACTATTTACTCTGATGGAGCTTTCCAAGCATATGGAGCAGGTGTCGGAGCCGTGATAATTTCGCCTTCAGGGCAAAAGGCAATGTACTCCGCAAGACTCAACTTTAAGTCTACCAATAATACAGCGGAGTATGAAGGAATTTTATTGGGACTTCGAAAGGCATGTGCTCTAGGGGCTACAAGAGTTGTTATTAAAACAGATTCCCAAATTGTAGTAGGGCACGTAGACAAGAGTTTCCAAGTTCGGCATCCACAGCTTGCAAAATACTTAGAAGAAATCCGTAAAATCGAAGCAGCATTTAAAGGGATTTCCATTCGGAGTATACCTAGAGCAGAAAATACGCAAGCTGATGTCTTAGCAAAAGCTGCTGCCGGAGCTATGGACATACCAGAAGAGGCTTTTTATGAAGAACTCAGTACACCTTCGGTACCACAAATCCCTGCTGCGGAAGTCCTTTGCATTCCAAGTACCGATTGGCGAAGTCCAATTATGGAATTGTTGCAAGGAGAAGCAAATATGTCCGAAGGGCCACAACTTTCGAGGTTAAAACTCAGAACTCGGAATTATCACATAATCAACGATATTTTATACAAGGCCGGAGTATGTTCCCCTCTGCTCTGATGTATATCTCAAGCCGAAGGTCAAGAAATTCTTCGAGAAATTCATGAAGGACTTTGCGGTAGCCATCTGGCCCCTCGAGCTTTGGCAGGAAAAACACTTCGCCAGGGGCTTTATTGGCCTACAATAGTAGCTGATGCGGAGAGCTTGGTCCGCACTTGCCAAGGATGTGAGTGGATGGGACGAAGGAGTCATCGCCCACCAACAGCTCTTCAAGTCATTGCTCCAGTATGGCCCATGGCCAGATGGGGCATGGATCTTATTGGTCCCTTCCCAGTAGCAAAAGGAAATTTGAAGTTCGCAGTGGTAGCAATTGAAGATTTTTCAAAGTGGGTCGAAGCACAGCCCCTAACAGCTATCACTTCAAATAATGTCCAAAAATTTTTCTGGAAGAATATTATATGTCGGTTAGGAGTGCCTCGGCAGCTGACAGTGGATAATGGAGCACAGTTCGATGCAGAACCTTTCAGGAAATTCTGTGAAGACCTAGGCATCCAACTATGTTTTGCTGCAGTAAGACATCATCAGTCTAATGGAGCTGTTGAAAGAGCCAATGGTAATATCTTGTCAGGGCTGAATCGAAGAATAGTGGGAATGGCAAAAGGATTGTGGACCGAAGAGCTCCCAAAAATCCTATGGTCCATCTGGACAACTCAGACAAGGTCTACCGGTTTCACTCCTTTCAGACTATTATTCGGAGATGAAGCTATGACACCAACAGAGCTTAAAGGAGGATCCCTTCACAGCACCGAACCAGAAATAGAAGCAGAAAGGCAAACTTCGCTTGATTTAACAGAAGAGACAAGGCTTCGAGCTGTTGCAAATTTGTCAAAGTATCAGCAGCAGACGAAGACTTGGTTCGACCCGAAGGTCAAGGTTAATGAACTTACGCCGGGTCATCTCGTTTTGCGAAGTATCATAGCACCAGGGAAATTAGGAAATAAGTGGGAAGGTCCATACTTAATTGTTCCCTCAGGGCGTCCTGGTTCTTTTAAGTTAGCTAATTTGGAAGGTGAAGAGTTAGCACATACATGGCATGCGGAGCACCTAAAGCGATATTTCGCATAGGGGCTCCTTGTAATCACTTGTAAACACTTTCTGAATCAATAAAGCATATGGTTTAGATAATGCCTACCCCCCATAAACTTCCCACTTCCAAGTGGACACACTGGAATAGCGGAGTTGACCGGGAGGGAAGTGTCATTAATTTGGATCATATTTTTTGGACTTCGGACCCCTGGTCCGAAGCTTCCGACGTGGTGGGATGAAATAATACGGAGTCCAAGCCACCGGCTGGTAGACATCTGTAAAAAGAGCCCGAGACCACAGAATGCAGAGTCCAAGCCACCGGCTTGTAGGCATCCATAAAAAGAGTCCAAAGAGGCCAAAACATGCGGAGTCCAAGCCACTGGCTGGTAGACATCCGTAAAAAGAGTCCAAGGAGACCACTGTGAATTCCACACCACCGGTTTGATAGCATTCGCAAAAAGAGCCGAAGGAGGCCAAAACAAACAGAGTTTGAGCTTATGAGCTTCGAATATCTGTGAAAAGAGTCCAAAGTGACCAATCATTTGGCACACTAAAGTGTCCGAAAGTTGTCCAAAGTGATTTCTTTCAAAATATAAGGTACTAAGCTGCCAATCTTCCGACTCCAAGTAGTCGAAGACATTTTATAAGATTTTAATCAATCTTTAAATTACTAAGGGGCTCTGAGCCATCAAAATTGTACTCGTAAGTTTTTCTTTGTGCCTAACCATCTTTGAATATAGTTCGAAGTTGCTTACGCCCAAAGAGGGGCTAGGAAATAGGGAGACAATTTTAAATTGACATTTATTATTCGAACGAATTATAATTACATCATGAAAAATCGGTGTCTATACCGAGAAGGAATCGAAGACCCCTTCGATCTCTAGAGCTAAGGTTGGAACGACTAGTTCTAGAGTCGGGAGTCCTAACAACTTTACGTTTAACTCTCCTGCCTCCCTTCTAAGCTCTAAAGTCTTTCTGTTCTTGTTGAAGCTCGGCGCAAGTTCGGAGTCGTTCAGGGCTCCTTTCCTAGCTTCCAAGTTCTTCAGGCTTTTTACCCTGAGCTTCATCTTCATCTTTGCACCAGGCAATGTCTTCAGAAGGTGAAGTTTCCTAGTTAACCTCTTTTTCTTCCTCTTTGATATAAGATAGTATATCTTTACTTACTTCGGGCGTAATTGCACTGGAGCTATCTCAAGAAACTAAAAATCGAGGTCGTTTGTGAAGTTTTAAAAGATCGAAGGTAGCCCATAGTAGGCGGAGTTCTTCGTTAACGTCTAACACTTCGACATCTTCCATATGAGGCAAAGCCTAAAAACAAGATAAGCAAATTTTCATTCATAAATGTACAAAGCATGATGCTTTACATAGTCAAGATCCTAAAATAAATCTAGACCTGTGGGTTCGGCGGAGGCTGACTGCTCGAAGCTTGCAACCGAGCTTGCTTTAGGTGTTGCCCTTTATCAATCCAAGCCTTGATCACAGTACGACCTTCGGCTCTCCATGAAGCTTGGAAGGCTTGCCAAGCAGCGGCCACGTCTTCGGAAGGATTGAGAAGCCGGTTCTCATCGAAGGTGATGGGAGCTGCCTCTGAATTCAGAGTTATCGTCATTCCCAGATCTTCGTAGTAGCGAAGTATGCCGATAGCAGCCACTTGTTCGGAGAGTTCTCCGTATCGAATGCCTGCCGTCTTCATTGTCTTCGTAGCTCCTTGGATCATTTTTAACCACCGAAGTAAAGAAGCATTGTCATTTGAAGGAAGTGTCCCAGTACCGAAGTACTCTAGAACACCTAGCAGTTGGTTCATGACCTCCGCAGCCACCTTCTCCGATTTCAGCTTGTCGTCAAGTAAAGCGTCCTTCGCAGAAGTTAATTCTTCCACCACGCCGGAGAATCTAGGTGCCTCTGTAGCTAAAGAGTTCTTCTGAGTAAGCAGGTTGCTAGCCTCCTCTACAGCTTTGGCCTTTTCCTCTTGGAGCTTGACAAGTTCAGCCCCCGCCGTAGCATGCTCCGCTCGCATCTTTTCTATTTCCGCTCGAAGCACAATTTGTTCTGCTTCGAGCTCCTTCTTCGCAGTCTCCAAACTTTGCCTGGCCCTTCGCTCTGCCGAGACCATGTCGTCTAACTGGGAAACTCGACCTTCGAAAATATTGAGGTTTCTTTGAAGAGTGTTGATTTCCTCTCGAAGGCGAAGGTTTCCGTGTTCATTTGAAATATTTGCAGCTCGGGCCAAGACTATTTGCTGCAAAGAGAAAAAATCAAGGTGAGAAATTATTTGTGCATAAAATTAATTTTGTTTTGCAGATACTTCGTACCTGGTATGCTGCACGCTCCATGGCAGCGTTAAGCTCCGAACTGTCCACCTCGCTCAAGATGGCCACCAAGAGCGTCTCCCTGATTTCGCGGCTAGCTCGATCCAAAGGCTCGAGCAAAGTCTGAAGCCCGGTTCTTTGCTCCAAGAAAGGAGCTAGAAGAGGGAGCATAGACAAGGCCCTCTAGTCGTCTTCGTTCGGTGAGGGGCCGGAGGGCTGGGCCGTATCTTTTGAAACTTCGGCAGACTGGCCTCCCTCTGTAGATTGGCTTCCGTGTGTTGACTTAGACGGAGTTGATCTTGAGCTCGGAGCAGGGAGGGGGTCCATTTTGCCTTTGCCTTTTCCAGGTCCCGTTTGAGTGACCTCTGGAATTGGCTCCGAAGTTGTCGAAGGCCCAGGAATCGTATCTTCGGGACAGACCTCCTCCACGGAAGCAGATCCTATTGAAGCAAAGGTATTATACATTGTATAATTTTGCAGAAAAAAAGAACAAAAGAATTATGTGAAGTTTACCTCCGAAGTCTTGTCGACGGGTGAGCATCGGACTGCTTGGCGGGTCGAAGGCTACTCCAAAGTTTTCGTCGGAGTCAGAATTCGCAGTTAAATCTTCGATTGTTGGAGCATCTTCGGGAGCGGACGTCGTTGCTTCACCTAGAATCGAAGTTGATTCTATAGCAACTTCGACTCCACCTTCGTCCACAGGGGCTTCATCCTGCGGTAAACTTTCTTGAGCAGCCGGAGTCCTCACTTGCCCAAGGTTACCTTGAGACTCCGGCACGCTCACAGCATCATCAATATTTGCATCTGTTTGGGCTGCATCCTTGTCGATCAGGTCAACAAGCATTCTGCCTTCATCCTCCGAGGAATCGGAGACCGAAGCTGTTGGGTTTGGAGGTGCAGTAACTCTCGGCTTTCGAGCTACCTTCTTCAATGGAGTCTTGGCAGAGCTCGAAGCGCCGATTTCGGCTTTTCTCTTTTTGGGCCCTTTCTCCGAAGGCACCCAATCCAAAAGAGGAGGCGGAACAACTTCGAGTAACCCCCATACTCGGTTGAACCGCTCCCAAGTACCCACTAATTTCACTCTCCATTCCTTCTCGGCTGGAGTTGGAACTCCTAGGATTTTCTCTGAAGCTCGAACAATTTGCTCCGAAGTCATGGGAGTCATAGAAGCTGAAAGTTAAGTTGGCATTAGTCATCTTATTAAACGAATATATATGAAACATGTTGTTTTTGAAGTTACCTGCAGGACTTGAGCTCGAAGAAATTTTTCGAAGACCACCTTCCGAATCTTCTTCGAAGGTGATTGGCCAGTTGGCCATCAAAGGAGGGATCTGGAGTCCGAGGAATTCCTCCGCTAAGTCCCGCATGCTTAGGCGGCGACTAATTCTTTGAAGCAGGCTAAGGCGAGCTTCGAGCTGGCCCGGATCTGGATGCACAAGAGCTTCTCTTGGGAAGTTGATATCTTGCAAGGGTTCAGCTAGACGGCTGCTCGCCCCAACTTCGGCATAAAACCACTTTAGGATCCAGTCTGTGTACCATCTGGCATTGATGGCCTTGGCTGGAAACTGAAGAGCGTACTCATCTCGAAGCCGGAAGTTGATGCTTCTGAAGGCCACCACCATCTTTTCACCTCCGGGGCCTACGAAGGTCTTGGGTTGGCACGAAGCTCGGTGTAATGCTGCAAAGATCTCAGCCCTTCCTTCGCAACCTTCGGCTCGCAACGCCCATTTGAAGATAGCAAGGTGAGCTACTGCATTCGGAGAGAGCTGGGGGAGATTAACATGGAATAAATCCAATACCTCAGCCCGGAAGTCAACGGCCGGAAGTCCCAGTCCAGCTTCGAAAAAAGCTTTGAAGACGACCACTTCTCCGGGCCTTGGCGAAGGAATGGCCTCCTTTCCAGGTTTGCGGATCACTATCTTCGAACTGATCTTACCTTCAATCGCAGCCGCGAGCGATTCTCTCTTGCAGGTTGAAGGTGCCAACTGATAGGACTGATCCGCATACTTCGTTGATGCCGGGAAAAGATCATGAGGATCATCGCGTGGGGGATTTCTCCCTGGCGCCGCCATTGTTGCTGCTGTTGCTGCCAGAGTCGTCGTCGCTGATGTCACCGCCGCCGCTGCAGCCACAGCCTGTTGCCGAGCCAAGGCTGAGGCTGCTCCAGGAACCTTGAAACTGGTCTTCGCCATGGAATCGCGTGGATTTCTTGAGAGGAAGGAATAGAGGCTAGGGTTGTCTGATGGTTTGTTTGCACGAAAGCGGTGGAAAGGTACTCGAGAACGGTCTGGGCCCTCTATTTATAGCCCAGACCACGATTTTTTACCGTTTGCATCTGTCGTTTCGCATTCTTAACCGTTATTTTGTTGCGAAGTTAACGCATCGCGTAACTTCCGTTAGAAGGAAAAAAACCAACAACTATTTCTTCTAAGCCTGAGAAAGCTTTCGAGCTTCTCAAGTTAATTCTAAGATAGTTCGAATGTAATTTTCTTAGAAGTCGATTCGAAGTTTTGCATCTCCACGTATTTCGGAGGTGGATTAAATCTGTTAACCCCTATGCATGATTATTTTTCTTGCGTATACTTCTCTCCTAACATTAAAGATTTAGCGGAGAAGCGTATTCGAGTGGCTACTGTTGGGGGAAAATATTCCATCTTCGGGCTTATTGCAGTAACAGGACAAGGGCCGGTGATTAAGTCAAAGGTTTCCAGCATATAACTCCGGGGATACAGTAGATCGAGTTCGAAGTATGGAGGCGAACTCTAGTTCAGAGTATATCTTCGAACCTGGACCCTTCCGGGAGATTCTTTGCCAGCTAAGATGGAAGACTTATCTTCTTTCTCATTAGATTAGTCTTTTACCATTTTAGCCCTATTAATGGTACCGAATAGTTTCCACTATGTCGGTTGTAATAGAGGGGGAAAAGGTCTTTTCCTTAATATTTGGGCCTATAAATACCCCCCGTTTTACCCTGTAAAGAGGACCGAATACAAGTTATTCAATACACAACTTCAAACTGTTTTAAGCTATTATCCTTTCGGAGGCTTGAAATAGTTTACTTCGCAAACACTTCGTTTGTTAGTTTTCTAACCTTCAGAAACCTGTTAGCGTAATCTTTTACGGCAACAGTGGTGAATGTTCATCTCGACAAAGGCTGAGTCAGAGCAGATCATGACCTCGAAGCCAGAGCGGAGGCAACTGGTAAATCACATTGTAGCCGAGCTAGAGAGGATCATGGCATCGAGACTAAAATGGATACATCTCGACAAAGGTCGGGTCAGAGCGGATCATGACCACGAAACTAGAGTGGAGGCAGTCAGTAAATCACGTTGTAGCCGAGCTAGAGTGGATCATGGTGTCGAGACTAGAACGGGTTAGAGGTTAAAATCTACGAAACACAATATGTAGGAACACAAATGTATTTATTGTGAAATAATATCAAATATTTATCTCGCTTAGGGATAAAATTGCCTGAGGTGTTCAATGTTCTAGGAGTTCACCAGCTTTTGTCCATCTTCTCACATCGAGTGATAGGAACCAGGGCATGTAGCCTCAATGATAATGAAGGGTCCTTCCCATGGAGCCGAGAGTTTGTGGGTCTCGACTGCCAATTGGACTAGGCGCAGGACCAGGTCACCCACTCGGAAAGAGCGTTGGTGAACATTCCGGTCATGATACCTCCGAAGTCCTTGCTGGCACCAAATGGTCTGCAACGAAGCAGCAAGTCGGGCTTCTTCCAGACTATCGATGTCTCATTCCTAAGTACGTTCGGTGGTGCCTTCAACATATTGAAGTACCTTCGGGCTTCTGTGCAGCATGTCCACCAGGAGGATGTCCTCCGACCCGTACACCAGGAAGAACGGAGTCTAACCGGTGTCCCTGTTGGGTTGTGTGCGGAGCTCGTAGAGAATGGCAGGCAACTCCTTCATCCAGCAGCCACCATATTTGTGTAGAGGATTGAACACCCTTGCTTTAAGCCCTTGTAGAATCATTTCGTTGGCACGCTCGACCTGTCCATTGGCCTAAGGATGCGCAACTGAGGCGTACTTGACTTCAATGCATCGATCTTCGCAGAAGTCCCAAAAATCATCGGCCATGAACTGAGTCCCAAGATCTGACTTGGGAACCCAAACCGATAGGTTATGCTCTCAATGAATTCCACTGCCTTCTTCGTTGTGCTAACCTTCAATGGCATGACTTCATTCCATTATGAGAACTTGTCGATGGCCAGAAATGACGATCATATCCCTATGGCGCCTTCGGAAAGGGTCCCACCATGTCCAGCCCCCAGCAAGCAAATGGCTAGGATGATGGTATGGTTTGGAGAGCTGGTGCAGGGAGGTGGTGTTGATTGGCGAAGAAATGACACCTTTTGCAACCGTGCACTAGTCGACGAGCATCTGAGTTGGTAGTCGGCCAATAAAATCTGGCCCTTAATGCCTTGTTGACCAGCGTGCAGGCCCTAGCGTTATTCTCGTAGGTGCCGACATGGATTTCCTCTAGGATCTTCTGCCCTTTGACCTTGTCGACGCACTTCAACAAGACCCGAGTGGACGTTGTTTTTCTAAATAGCTCCAACCCGATCAAGACATACTGCTTTATCCTCCTGTACAACTGAATAGCTGTGTCTTTATATTGAGGAAGCTTCTCAGTGATGATGAAATGAATAAGTGGCCGGTGCCAATCTTCTTCTTCTTTGCCAGTAGTAATTATGACGATTGAGGTAGCTTCATCTTTAGGAGTCTACGAGCTTTCTTCTTTGATGGATGACTTTGACAATGCATCAGCAGCTGATTTCTTGTCCCGGGGGACGTGATGGAACTCCAGGTCGTCGAACTTGCCTTCCAATTTGTGGATCTCCTAGCAGTAAGCATCCATCTTCTCATTGAGGCAAGTCCAGTGTTTGTTCACCTACCTGATCACTAGCTTGGAGTCTCCGAACGCTAGCAACCGTCGAATCCCGAGGGAGACAGCAATGCGGAGTCCATGGAGCAGGGCCTCGTACTCGGCCACATTGTTGGACATGGCGAAGCACGGGCGGAGGACGTACTTTAAATCTTCACCTTGGGGAGATGTCAAGAGCACTCTGGCACTTGCCCCCTCTAGGCTGAGGGAACCATCAAAATGGAGAGTCTAGAAGCTCTCGACGATGATCTTTGCTAGAAACTAGTACTCGGTCTATTCAGCAATGAAGTCGGTGAGTGCTTGAGACTTGATGGCAGTCCTTGACTTGAATTTGATGGCATACTCTCTAAGTCCCATGGCCCACTTGGCGATTCGCCCGATGGCGTCTCGATTTCTCATAATGTTGTCGAGTGGGAACTCGCTGACCACCTCCATGAGGTGGGCTTGTAAGTAGTTCTTGAGCTTCTGGATGGTGATGAGGACGGCATAAAGCGGCTTCTGCACCTAGGGATATCGAACCTTCGATGGCCCTAGGAATTCTAATATGAAGTAGACCGGTTGTTGGATCGGGTAGGCAAGCCCATGCTCTAGTCATTCGATGACCAGGGTAGTGCTAACCACATGCGTGGTGGCGGAGATGTAGAGGAGGAGGGAATCCTCCTGTGTTGGTGCAGCGAGTGTCATCGGAGACATCAGGAACTTCTTGAGGTCGGTGAACGCTCAGTTTGCTTCCTCAGTCTAGGTGAAGTCTTCTTTCTTCAATAGCTTGAAAAATGGCATCCCTCGCTCCCCGAGCCATGAAATAAACCGACCTAGGGAAGTCATGTAGACGCCCAGGCGCTAGATGTGCTTGACGTTGGCAGGCCTAGCCATGTTCAGGATCACCAAAAACTTCTCCGTATTGGATTCAATTCCTCGATGGTTGATGATGAAGCCAAGTAGTTTTCCCATCAGGACTCCAAACACGCACTTCTCTGTATTGAGTTTCCAGCTAAACTTGCGGAGGATATTCACCGTCTCTTGGAGGTCTTCGAGGAGGTCTTCAGATAGCTTGGTATTGATCACCACATAATCAACGCTGAATAGCCTGTTAGTAAGTGGCTCCAGCATTCTTCAACTCTAAGGTGATGGAAGTGTAGTAGTAGGAGTCGAACAGCGTGATGAAGGCGGTCTTCTTCTGGTCTTCTTCATTTAGGACAATATGATGGTAGCCTGAGTAACAATCCAGGAAGCATAGGAGGGCACTGTCGGTGGTTGAATCGACGACCTGATCAATGCGCGACAGTGGGAATGGATCCTTCGGACATCGCTTGTTGAGGGCGGTGTAGTCGACACACATTCTCCATTTTCCACTCTTCTTCTACACAAAGAATGGTTTAGCCAGCTAGTCCGTATGTTGGGCCTCCTTGATGAAGCCGGCCACTAGGAGGCGAGTGACTTCTTCCTTGATGAGCTTCTTGCGGTCTTCAGTGAAATGACGCATCTTCTGCTTGACCGGCGGGGCAACCGAGTCGACATGGAGTTCATGCTCGATTAGCTCCCGGGGTACGCCTAGCATGTCGGAGGGTTGACAAGTGAAGATGTCAGCGCGGAGGAAGCTAACGAGCGTGCTATCCTATTTAGGATCTAGCGCGAACCCAATCAGAGCTGTTTTGGAGGGGTCATCTTCTAATAGATGACTACTTTTGTACTCAGACGGCGATGGTGTCAACGCAGTCGGCGACGATGCAGGACTCAGGAGCTCGAGTCCGTCGGCCAATGTGGTCTTGGTGTCTTGGAGTATTTCCGTCATGCGGACAGTCATGTCCACATCCTCGCACAGTGTGAGGTTGTCTTGCTCACAGGCATGCGAGGTGGCGATGTCTCCCTTCACGGAGAAGGCCCCACCCGGTCTTGGGATCTTGAGGACCAAATAGGTGTAGTTGGGCACCACCATGAACTTGGCGAGCGAAGGTCTTCCGAGGACAATGTGATACGCGGTCTCGAAATCCATCGGTAGTTGTCCCGAACACCGAACGTCACCGGTACGGTGACCGTGTCGAGGGGAAGGGATGCCTTCCCAGGGACATTCCTGTACAAGGGAGTGTCAGCCTTCTGGAGCGCCGAGTTGTCGATTCCAAGAGCCCCTAGTGTCCCTTTGAAAACGATGTCGCGGCCGCTCCCTCCATCAATAAGCACCCTCTTTAGGCGGACCTTCAGGATGACGGGGTCAACGACGAGCGGGAAGCGCCCGGTCTTGGGGACATCCATCCACTGGTCCCGACGGTCGAAGGTGATTGAAACCTCAGACCACCAAAGACGCTACAGCGCCTTGGTGCTGATGGCGTTGACGTGGTGGGTCATTAGTGTTGCATATAATCCTGATGACCAAGTTCAGATAGTTTAGATTGTTGACAGGTTTCTGCTGCCAGTTAGCCAGATGCAGTAGTTTCAGTTAGGAATAAAAACAGCATGCGCATGAGCTTGTTCGTGCCATGATCGTCTCTATTATTTCCTTAGTTGTAGCTGGTTAGTTAGGCCGCTGTGCGAGCATCGTGGGATGGCATGAGGACATGCAAGCATGGCGGCAATATTGGGAGGTGGTGAGTGGACGTGGGATGGCACGACCGCACAGCTCGGATACTCTCCTGTTTTTTGAAATTCAGTCTTTGTATAAATAAAACGATAAGGAAGAAGGAAAATGTTGCAACGTTTACGCAACAAAATACTCGTGTCAAATCTGTTCATCTATACGTGAGCTAGCTGCAGGTCTGACAAGTGGTATCAGAGCCTCATTCATGAGGTTCATCGATCCGCCATGGCCGGCAGCCAGAAGAATGGAGAGGACGCGGGAAATGGTGTCGCCGGCGACAAGACTCCACCGTCGGAAAGATCACCCTCACGCACTCCGCACGGACGTGAACGCGGGAGGAGCCTGAGCAGGAGGGGCGGCAACGAAATCGTCGTCCACGAGCGGGTGATCTAGGGCGGCGGCGACAACATCGTCTACCCCACGCTGACGTCCACGAACTACATTGAGTGGGCACTGGTGATGAAAATCAACCTGCGTGCACAGGGCCTCTCGGAGGCCATGTCTGGCATGGGCGAGCCGGGCAACCAAGAGGACATGGCGGCCCTCTCTGCGCTGATCCGTACGGTGCCACCGAAGATGGTGCCGATACTCGCAGTCAAGGAGACTGCGGCCGAGGCTTGGGAGGCCATCAAGCTCCTGCGCGTGGGAGTCAACCGCGCATGGGAGGCAACGACGCAACGCCTGCGCAAGGAATTCGAGGTGATCGCGTTCAAGGATGGTGAGTCCCTGGACGCATTTGGCATGTGCATCACCACACTCATCAACAACCTACGCACTCTGGGCGACACTGTCAAGGTAAAGGTTTAGAAATTTCTTCGTGAAGTCCCTTCTCAATACTCGCAGATCACGTGCTCGATCGAGACACTGCTCGATCTTGATGGTATGACTGTCAAGGAGCTGATCAGGCATCTCCAATCGGCGTCACAACGGTGCGGCGTCGACAGCTCGGACAACTCTGGAAGCCAGCTGCTCCTCACAGAGGAGGAGTGGATCGCGCACGGCAAGAAGAAGGAACAGGGGAAAGGCTCCGGTTCTGGCAACGGCAACGACAAAGGGAAGGGTCGCGGCAAGCAGCAGAGCGGAAAGGGCAACAGCGACCACGATATGTCGAAGATCAAGTGCTACAACTGCAACAAGTTCGCTGGCCACATCAACAGGGACTGCAAGGAGCCACACCGCGAACGTAAGGGGCAGCAGCAGCAGCGAGGGCGTGCGAAGGCTCATCTGGCCCAGGCCAAAGAGGACGCACCAGCCGCCCTTCTCGCACGCGCCTGCACCCTCAGCGATGACGATGACCTGTCTCTGCTGACGGCAACCATCACCGAGACTCCGCTGCTTACACCGTGCATGAACGCATCGACAACGATCGTGAACCACAACCACGCGCATGTCGATCTCGGGGAAGAACAAGTCTTCCTCGCCAATGAGGCGCGCCGCGATGACACCTGGTTCCTCAACACGGGAGCAAGCAACCATATGACTGGCTACCACCCGGTGTTCGTTGAGCTAAACGCATCCATCACCGGCATGGTGAAATTCGGCGACGGATCGGTGGTGGACATCCAAGGTCACGACATGGTCATCTTCACGTGCGCCAACGATGATCACCGCGCTCTCTCCGACATCTACTACATTCTACGCCTCCGCAGCAACATTGTGAGCCTCGGACAACTCAACGAGAACGTGTGCCAGATCACGATCCACGACGGGTACCTGAAGCTGCAAGATCGTCAGCAACGCCTTCTCGCCAAGGTGCCAAGGGCGTGGAACCGGCTGTACGTCATCAAGCTGGACATTGCAAATCATGTGTGCCTCGCTGTAGGACCGAAAGTAGCGACCAGAGGGGGGGTGAATGGGCGCCTAAAAATTTCTTGCTAAACTATATTTTAATCCCAACACCCAAAAGAACTAAACCAGACAAATAATATTTACAAAGCTAATTTCAGGAATTAAAGTTGTCTAGCTTAAAAATGATCGGTGTCCTAATTAAATTGATATTAAAGATAAACTAAATAAAAATACAGCAGTAAATAAAAATACCTAGATAAAAACTCGAGATATTAATATTTTAGTCTAGAAATAAAATACTAATTAAATGAATAAAAACGTGGAACATTAAAAATTAATTCAGAATTAATTCGAAAATATTGCACGTAAAAACTAGAATATAAATATAACTACGACTAATAAATTTTTCTGTCCTTTTTATATGAGCAGATTAAACAAATATATTTAAATAAATAATACGAGATAAGGAATAAGCAAATTAAAGATTAATATCTAGTAGATAAAAGCATCCATGAAAATACCAAAAGCAATTTTACTGCTAATCAGAATAGATCAATATTTAGCTAACTAGCAAAAAAATAGTAGATTGACTAATTAACTTGAGCTTCGTTTCGTGCGCCGATTCCGTGCGGCAAGCTGTGAGAAAACAAACTATCCGCATGCAACACTGTGGGGCCCGCCGTGTACTGTTGCAACCGGAGAAAAAACAATAACACCAGCCGTGCGCTAGGAGCAAGATAAAAAAACCAGATTGCCTTTTTGCCTTGGGAACCGTGCGCTGCAAACTTTTTCCTGCTCACATCGCTGGAGAAAGCCAGCCGTAGGGAGAAAAATTGTGCCGGCGTGATGATGACTGCCAGATGCGTCAGCTGCTTTCGCGCTATAGTCGCCAAGAGCGTCGTGCCTGCAATAAGCACTGCTCTGCCGGGAAGAGCCGCCAAAGGGAAAAAAATTTCCGGAGAAGAACGATCAGCGTCGAAGAAGTTTGGAGATCGAAATATTTTCGGTGGAAAATGAAAATGGACTGTAGATTGATCTATTAGAAAACAGTCGACTATCCCCAAAGGGATAGGGGCCTATTTATAGGCAAATCCTAATACATGAAAAGACTACTTTACCCTCGGGTAAAATAAACTAACTCTAAAATAAATTCTGAAAATTACTAAAATATTCTTAGAAAAAATAACAGACTCGAATAAAAATATTCTAACCTTAAAAACTAAATATTAATATCCTAAAAATGAATTAAACATAGATCGTCAGTTTTATGCCGAAACTGACAAAGCGTCCACCGTCCTCGCACCAGGTACCCGGATTGGGCCGACCCGACCCCGCAGCTTCCTCAGGCCGGCAATCGCTCGCCGCCCGTGTACTTGAGTCAAACCCAGTCAACAGACCGGTGGATCCTCTGCCGCTCCTAGCCATGTACCCGGATTGGGCCAGCCCAACTCCGCGGCTCCTCTGCCCGGCCGTCGCTCACTACCCGTGTACCTGAGTCACATGCGCCTCAAACTCGGCAGGATTTCATCTCTCCCTTCCTTTGACTTCTGTTGACAATCACTCATCACATCTGGAATATCAAAACCATATTCTTCAACATGGTTTCTCAATCTCCCCCTTGATGAGTGCATTGTCAACACCCTTTTCAGCTCATCTCCAGAACCTGCAAAAACATGTGGAAACAGAAAAACAAATACAAAAGAAAATAGAAGAAAGAAAATAAAAGTTTAACCCTAATGACCAAAAGCCAAACAGAAGCAAGAAAAATGGTCATAATGGTTAACCAAAAATAAAGCCTCAAAAACAAGTGCAAATCTCAGAATTACTAACATGCATAAACTCCCCCTGAAATAAATCCCAAAGAAAGCCAAAAATATATCCAAAATTTGTCCCCCTTGTTGACAATTGGACTCATCAAGTGAGACTAAATGCACTCTAAAGAGACAAAGACACAAAAACTCCCCCTGAAATGCAGCTCCCCCTCAAAATATGCCATGAATGTAGATGGAGTGCAGGTGGAGTGTAAAAAGCATGCTTCTTAGATATGATTGACTGCAATTACAACATCTAACAGGTATAGTAAAAGATATACTGTCTAAGATACATGACAAGATCAGTGCAATAGATGATATCTTAAGAAAGTCATTAGCACGCATTTTTCGATTTTTGCAAAACAAAAGCATCACCACATTTTCTAGTTGACAAGCAAGGTAAAACATGAGATGCAAAAGCTAACTGATATCTACCAAGATAAGCATTGTCCAAAACAAAGTGCTTTAGCAAAACTTGTCATCTTTTTAATTTTTTTCAGACTTTTTCTTTATATTTTTCATTTCTGCTAGGGGTTATTTGCATGTCAAACCTTATGCTAACCGACCAAGTCAAGCCTAAGCCAGAACTAGACCATCAGAAGCTTAAGACATTGGTCTTGGCATACATTATATCGTCCTAGTTCATACCAAAGTGCTATGGTAAGCAGTCTAGAACAATGCAATGCGACAAAAGCAAACCCACGTGGATCTTTTCTAATAATCATACAAGCGCATAAATTTTTCAATTTTCTGGATTTTTTATCATTTTTATAGCACATTTTCATATTTAAAGCATATAAATCTCCAAGTTGCATATCTGCATCTAAGTAAGGATCTAGCTATCAGGCATGTAAAAAATAGCGAAAGCATTCAGCCTACACATGCTAGTTACCAGAAGCAATGGTGATCGTTTTTCAATTTCAAAGCATAAAAGCCATGCATATGACAAAAATCAGATATATCATGTGAACTGAAACAGAACATGATCATCGACTAATAATCAAAAACATATACTAGCTAGAGAAAGTAAAGCAGTTTAATCATATAGCAGAAGCAAGCTCAAAATGTGACTAATGATTATGCATGATATGAACGCACACACAAAAAGACTCAATAAAAATACAGAAGAAGGAAAAACTAATACCAATGAAAAGCTGACTAAAAATATCCTAAAAAAGATACACAGCTCCCAAAAACACGATCAATAATCATGAGTGGGACCAAACGGTCCAATGCCAGGTTTAGTAAAAGTGTTGAACCAGTGTCGAGCCATCTGCGCGTATGTAGGAAAGCAAAAGGAATCATATGAATTTGGACTGAAATACGGATCAAAGCGCGGTCCTCTGTTCTACCTAAAATCACGGTCGCGAGATCCAAAACCATATACCGAACGATACGGAACTCTACCGGAACGGAAACCACCCTCCGGAGCACAATCATAAAAACCGTCTCCACTACCACCACCTACATGATGTGGCCTTGCCTCTAGCGTCTCTCTACGTCGAGGGACTCTCTGTCTACCACCCTACTGGTAGAACTGCTCCTGCCCACCTCGAGCTCTCTTTGCTCACTCAACCCGCTTCCTCCTGAAGCAAAACTCCTCAAGATGCCCGTCTCTCTGACAAAACTGACAGTGATAGGTAGGCTTCTTGGGATGTTGTTGTGGCTTAGGGTTCTTAGGCTTGGTGGTGTTGGGTGAAGCATCTTTGGTGTGAGAGGGTCCAGGTAAGGAATCAAGAGAGGTTTGAAGAGTTTTAGGCTTAGGAATCCAGATCTACTTCTTAGGTGGAGCTTTAAGTTGTTCTTGGATCACTCCATCCTTGGGCTGACTATCCTTAAAGGACTCAATGGAGTGAGTCTTGGGATATCTCTGTTCTGGAGTCATCTTACTCCACTCCACTGCACGACTAATGACGCTCTCAAAATCAGCCTTGGTATATGTGTACCCTACCCCAAAACCATCCTGTCTCTTGAACTGCTGGATCATCATGCCGAGTTGTGGCTCTCTAGCACTAATCCAACTCAGGATTGAACGGAGGTAAAAGTTCTCGTTCTGAACATCAGCTAGCTCCTCTCTCAAAGAACCTAACACCTCCACCTGAGACAAGCAGATCTCACACTCTCTATCAGTTTCGACAGACTTCTCAGCTTTTAGCTTGATCAACTCCATTCTAATGGATAAGCAGTTCTCACAAACAGTGGATGGAACTAACATGGTCTCAAGCTCTAGCTTAGTCTGCTCCAACTCACCTCTCACTCCAGCTAACTCGCTCAACTGCTCATCACTCTTGGCTCTCAGCTCAGCTATACTAGCTAAATGAGATGGGCAGTCTACACAAGGTGCGACGATAGTGGCATGAGCATCTTTTAACTCTTGCTGAGCGCTCTCAAGCTCAGTGGCCAATGTGTCTCTCTCATCTACTCTCT
The DNA here is from genome assembly GCA_019279435.1 of Zizania palustris. Lineage (NCBI taxonomy): Eukaryota > Viridiplantae > Streptophyta > Magnoliopsida > Poales > Poaceae > Zizania > Zizania palustris. Next base: position 17,947,011 of record JAAALK010000082.1, on the reverse strand, counting down.
CTGTGTACCTGGACTTAAGAGTCGTTAGGTCACACAACAACACCTCATAGTTAGGGCACTCACCACTATCACCCAAGCAAGGGGAAGAAGACAGACTCTCAATCTTGCCATTTGTTGTGGCAAGCTCACTCTCAAGCTCATCTATCCTCTTCTTAGCCCCTCTAAGCAGTTTCTCCCTATACTTCAACTCCTGACGGTTCTGTTCTAATAAATTAACAACTTCTTGTTCATAGGATGATACCTTCTCATTGTCGTCATCGTCGGAGTCGTCGGAAGAATCCTCTTCTTTCTTCTCCCAAAGAGCCATTGAGCAGAAGCTCTCGGGGGGTCTTCGGCTGTCACGTGAGCGTCTCTTCGGCTTGTCCCCGAAGGCCATGAAACAGAGGCCCGTCAGATCATCCCTGTCCTTCCCCTTCCTGATCACGATCTCTTCATCACTTGAGCTCGACGAAGAGGAGGAAGACGAGGATCTCTTGGAGTAGCCTTTCTCCATCTCGGCGAAGAAAGCCTTGTCTCGTTTCTTGTTCTCATGCCTGTAGTCCTTCAAAGCCTTCCGAAAGAATCTCGTCTTGGGATTGCCCTTTGTAGAGTTGTCGTACTTGTCGAAGTCGTAGGAGTTTCCGCCGGTTCCCTTCTTGTAATTCTTCCGCTTGGTGCAGTCGGCAATGAAATGACCTGTATCACCACACTCAAAGCATCCGAATTTTGTGCCGTGTCTCTTAATCATTCGCTTATCATAGACACGCCGCACCCGGTTGTTAAACAAGCACAGATCATCATCTCCTAGAGTATCAAGTTGTTCCTCGGAAATCGACATCAAGGAAAACGCAGTACAACTCATGGCATTAGAATCAGCAGATGGTGTCGCAAGCGCCAGAGTCTTTGATCCAAAACCAGTGAGATTTGATCTCAACTGGATATCGACCTCTGAGGCCTTGAGCTTACTAAAAGCTCTGTGATGGTCAAAGTATCATACGATGTGCTCTCAACAATAGAAGAGAGCTTGATCTCCCAGATCTTAGGGTCCAAGGTATGGAGTACCTTAAGCGCTTGTTCATGATCCGACACCAGCTGATCACCCTCGGCCTTGTTAACACGAAGCTTGTTAATGATCGATTGAAAACGACCAAACAAAGCCTCAACAGTCTCACCCGGCTTCTGTGAGAAATTTTCATACTCACGTCGGTAGGTCTGGTAGAGCCTAGCCTTAACCTGAGCTGTCCCCTCATGATGTGCCTGGAGGGTAGCCCAGATCTCACGATCAGTGGTGAGATGGCTAACACGCTCAAATTCACTAGGACCTAGACAAGAAAATAAAATGTTCACCGCCTTACTATTATTTTGATGCTAGGTAATTACATTTTCAGCAGTATCCGCAACAATAGTCGTTATGGTGAAACTAGGATGAACACAAATCCCCCATATGTCCGAGCTCTGGCTCATAAGGTATGCTCGCATGCGAGTCTTCCAATAAGTGTAGCCAAAAGCTTCTAGGGATGGGATTTTACCAGAAGACGTCATGGTCACTACCTAGGTTTTAGAATCGGTTAAGATATTAGAAAAAACCTAACCTGGCTCTGATACCACTTGTAGGACCGAAAGTAGCGACCAGAGGGGGGTGAATGGGCGCCTAAAAATTTCTTGCTAAACTATATTTTAATCCCAACACCCAAAAGAACTAAACCAGACAAATAATATTTACAAAGCTAATTTCAGGAATTAAAGTTGTCTAGCTTAAAAATGATCGGTGTCCTAATTAAATTGATATTAAAGATAAACTAAATAAAAATACAGCAGTAAATAAAAATACCTAGATAAAAACTCGAGATATTAATATTTTAGTCTAGAAATAAAATACTAATTAAATGAATAAAAACGTGGAACATTAAAAAATTAATTCAGAATTAATTCGAAAATATTGCACGTAAAAACTAGAATATAAATATAACTGCGACTAATAAATTTTTCTGTCTTTTTTATATGAGCAGATTAAACAAATATATTTAAATAAATAATACGAGATAAGGAATAAGCAAATTAAAGATTAATATCTAGCAGATAAAAGCATCCATGAAAATACCAAAAGCAATTTTACTCCTAATCAGAATAGATCAATATTTAGCTAACTAGCAAAAAAATAGTAGATTGACTAATTAACCTGAGCTTCGTTTCGTGCGCCGATTCCGTGCGGCAAGCTGTGAGAAAACAAACTATCCGCATGCAACACTGTGGGGCCCGCCGTGTACTGTTGCAACCGGAGAAAAAACAATAACACCAGCCGTGCGCTAGGAGCAAGAGAAAAAAACCGGATTGCCTTTTTGCCTTGGGAACCGTGCGCTGCAAACTTTTTCCTGCTCACATCGCTGGAGAAAGCCAGCCGTAGGGAGAAAAATTGTGCCGGCGTGATGATGACTGCCAGATGCGTCAGCTGCTTTCGCGCTACAGTCGCCAAGAGTGTCGTGCCTGCAATAAGCACTGCTCCGCCGGGAAGAGCCGCCAAAGGGAAAAAAAATTCCAGAGAAGAACGATCAGCGTCGAAGAAGTTTGGAGATCGAAATATTTTCGGTGGAAAATGAAAATGGATTGTAGATTGATCTATTAGAAAACAGTCGACTATCCCCAAAGGGATAGGGGCCTATTTATAGGCAAATCCTAATACATGAAAATACTACTTTACTCTCGGGTAAAATAAACTAACTCTAAAATAAATTCCGAAAATTACTAAAATATTCTTAGAAAAAATAACAAACTCGAATAAAAATATTCTAACCTTAAAAACTAAATATTAATATCCTAAAAACGAATTAAACATAGATCGTCAGTTTTATGCCGAAACTGACAAAGCGTCCACCGTCTTCGCACCGGGTACCCGGATTGGGCCGACCCGACCCCGCAACTTCCTCAGCCCGGCAATCGCTCGCCGCCCGTGTACCTGAGTCAAACCCAGTCAACAGACCGGTGGATCCTCTGCCGCTCCTAGCCATGTACCCGGATTGGGTCAGCCCGACTCCACGGCTCCTCTGCCCGGCCGTCGCTCACTGCCCGTGTACCTGAGTCACATGCGCCTCAAACTCGGCAGAACTTCATCTCTCCCTTCCTTTGACTTCCGTTGACAATCACTCATCACATCTGGAATATCAAAACCATATTCTTCAACATGGTTTCTCACTCGCCGCGGTGCACGGCGATGACTCCTGAAGGTGGCACGCGCGCTATGGACACCTAAACTTCGACGCACTCCGAAAGCTCACGCGCCATGGCATGGTGTGTGGCCTCCCATCGATCGACCAGGTGGATCAGCTGTGTGATGGCTGTCTGGTGGGGAAACAGCGATGATCGCCATTCCCTCAACAAGCCAAGAAACGAACAACCGGCCTGCTCGACCTGGTGCACGGAGACCTCTGTGGTCCCATCTCTCCGGCCACGCCCGCCAGCAAGCGCTACTTCCTCCTGCTGGTGGATGATCTGAGCCGCTATATGTGGCTCATGCTGCTGGCAACGAAGGACCAAGATGCGACGGTGATCAAGTGATTCAAGGCTGGTGCGGAGGTGGAGACGGGGTGCAAATTGCGCCTACTACGCACTGATCACGGTGACGAGTTCACGGTGGCCACGTTCGCCGCATACTGCACTGACGAGGGCATCGGCAGGCAGCTCATGGCACCGTACTCTCTGCAGCAAAACGGTGTCGTGGAGCACCATAACCAGACCATCGTCTCCACCGCGCGCAGCATGATGAAGGCAGCAGGAGTACCGGCGAGGTTCTAGGGAGAAGCGGTGTCTCCCGCTGTCTACCTGCTGAATCGCTCACCCACGAAAAGCGTCGATGGCAAGACCCCCTTTGAGGTATGGCATGGATACAAGCCAGATGTTAGTCATCTGCGTGTGTTTGGTTGTGTGGCGCACGTTAAGATCACGAAGCCGCACCTGACAAAGCTGTAAGACCAGAGCAGCCCGATGGTGCTTTTCGGGTACGAGCCTAGCACGACGGCGTACCACGTCTACGACCCCACTGGTAATCGCGTGCACGTCACGCGCGACGTCGTCTTCGACGAAAGCACTCATTGGGACTGGGAGAAGACGAGCAGCGCACAGGAGGTAGCACCGTTCCACGTGGAGTTCTTCTCTCATCCAGCTGCAGGCGAGCCCTTGGTAGGAGCGGCCACGGCAGAGCCTGTGTCTCCAAACTCTATCGCCACGGCCGAACCTGCAACACCTGCGTCGACACCGGTCTTCGTCGCATACGGAGGCACACCAGGCTCGCACTCTTCACCACCGTCGAGCTCGCACGCATAACCAGCAACTGAGGACACATCTCCGCCACACCACATGCATCCTATGATCACACGAGCACGGGATGGGATCGTGCAGCCGAACAAGCAGTATGAGGACTTCATGATGGCTACAGAAGACGGCTGTAGCGACGGCGAGCTGTGTCTTGCTACAGCAGAGGAGCCCACAAGCGTCGATGCCGCGCTGTCTGAGGCATGCTGGAGATATGCCATGGACGACGAGCTAGCGTCGATCCGAAGCAACGGAACTTGGGAGTTCGCCATGCTCCCGAGAGGCCATCGAGCAATTAGGCTCAAATGGGTATTCAAGGTAAAGAAAGGTCCAGGTGGTCGCGTGATCAAGCACAAGGCGCACCTCATCGCCAAAGGTTATGCCCAACGGCAAGGGGTAGACTTTGATGAGGTATTTGCACTGGTGGTGTGGATGGAGACTATGCGGCTGATGCTCGCCATTGCTGTACATTGTGGCTGGCAAGTGCAGCATATGGATGTCAAGTCCGCGTTCCTGAATGGTGATCTCGCGGAGGAGGTCTATGTGCATCAACCGCCGAGCTACGGTAGCGCCGGCAATGAGGACAAGGTGCCCCGGCTGCACAAGGCCCTCTATGGGCTTAGACAGGTGTCGCGAGCCTGGAACGCGAAGCTCGACGCGTCGCTGCTGTCGCTCGGTTTTGAACGGAGCCCTCTCGAGCATGTTGTGTATAGGAGGAACAGTGACAAGGCCACGCTGATCGTCGGCGTCTACGTCGATGATCTTATCATCACTGGCACGGACGAAGAGGACATCACCGCATTTAAGGAGAAAATGCATCACCTGTTCGACATGAGTGACCTCGGCTTACTGAGCTACTATCTTGGGCTCGAGGTCAAGCAAGGTGCTGGCATGATCACGCTCTGCCAGAGCGCCTATGCTGAGAAGATCTTGGACGCCATGGGCATGGCAGGGTGCAATGCCTGTCACACACCGATGGAGAATCGGTTGAAGATGTGCAAGGCCGGCGTTGGTGACGCCGTTGATGCCACACGCTACCGAAGCATTGTCGGGATCTTACACTACCTTTGCAACACTAGGCCTGACATCATGCATGTCGTCGGCATTGTAAGTAGGTACATGGAGGCTCCCACGGCATCGCACTAGGCTGCGGTGAAGTAGATTCTGCGCTACGTCAGCGGGACTGTTGGGTATGGCTGCTGCTACATGAAGGGCACAATGGAGGAACCAGTACTGATGGGGTTTAGCGACAGCAACCTCGCTGGTGATGTGGATGATCGCAAGAGCATGACCGGTGTCGCATTCTTCCTCAACTCTGGCATCATCACGTGGACATCGCAGAAGCAGAAGGTCATCGCACTGAGCTCCTGCGAGGCGGATTTCATTGCGGTGGCAACGGCAGCATGCCAAGGGGTGTGGCTGAGTCGGCTTCTCGGCGAGCTGATCGGCAAACCTCCAGTGATGGTGAAGCTGCGCGTGGACAACAAGTCTGCGATCGAATTGAGCAAGAATCTGGTGCATCACGAGCGAAGTAAGCACATTGATTCTCGTTTTCATTATATTCGTGAGTGCATCGAGGAAGGCAAGGTGGACATCGAGCACGTCAGCACCGATGCTCAGCTCGCCGACATTCTTACCAAGGCATTGGGCCGTGCCATGTTCATGGAGATGAGGCTCAAGCTCGGTGTCATGGAGGTTTCATCAGGTTGTCAGGCTTAGGAGGGTATTTGTTGCATATAATCCTGACGACCAATTTCATATAGTTTAGGCTGTTGATAGGTTTCGACTATCAGTTAGCCAGATGCAGTAGTTTCAGATAAGAATAAAAACGGCATGCGCATGAGCCTGTTCGTGCCATGATCGTCTCTATTGTTTCCTTAGCTGTAGCTGGTTAGTTAGGCCGCTGTGCGAGCATCGTGGGATGGCAAAAGGACATGAAAGCATGGCGGCAATATCGGGAGGTGGCGAGTGGACGTGGGTTGGCACGGCCGCACAACTCGGATACTCTCCTGTTTTTGAAATTCAGTCTTTGTATAAATAAAACGATAAGGAAGAAGGAAAATGTTGCAACGTTTACGCAACAAAATACTCGTGTCAAATCTGTTCATCTATACGTGAGCTAGCTACAGGTCTGACAATTAGCTTATATTGACGCTTCATCTCGGAGCCCATCGTGCCTCCGAATATCATGGAGACTATTCAGGCAGTCTCCTGGAAGTCATTCCTCCCAAGAGGGGTGCCCTCTTTGTCTTTGGTATCTTTGGGTCTTCTTTCGTCGGTGTCCCGATGATGCTTGTTGGGTCGGCGGGACGCTTCGACTTCTCTCACCATTTGTTTCTATAGTTGAAAGCAATTCCGAGTAGTGTGATTGCTGTTAGGGTGAAGGATGCAGTGCTTATCCAACATATCCCTCGAGGCCACGTCGTTTCGGCCTCATGGCCGAGTGCCACGGCTGGCGATCATAATCTCCTTCTCCTTCCTCTTCTTGTCAGGAAGGCAAGGTCGACCATGATTAACGCAATCCTTAAAGGTGGGCGATCGGCGGGCCACGGGCGATCGGTGATTCCCCTCCTTCGCCTTATGGTCTTTGTTGTTGTCACGCGGCTTCAGGAGCATCTACTCTCGCTTGGCGTCTTCGACGCTAGCGAACTGTTCGGCAACAGTGATCATGTGGTTGGGATTAGTCGGCGCATACATGATCAGGTGGCGAAACAGCTCGAACGGCTTCCTCAAGCCATCTTGGAATGCAGAAATCATGTCGGTGTCGGTGATCGTGGCGATGACATAACGGTTCTCGGAGAATCATCGAATGTAGTCCCATAGGGACTCCCCTTCTCTTTGGTGAACTAGGTGTAGATCATGCCAAGAGGCGGGTCTTTGCCATGTCCCCCGGTAATTGGTGATGAAGATGTCGCACGGGTCATCCCACGAGTTGATGGAGCCTTCGGGGAGTGATACTAGCCAGTTGACAGCTGAGGCAGACAACATGATTGGGAGGTAGTTTACCATGACGTCTGGATCTCTTCCTGCTGCACGGATGGCGGTGTAGTATAGTTGCAGCCATTGAGACGGGTTAGTTTTACCGTCATATGGAGCGATTCTAGTTTACTGGAAGTGGCGTGGCAACTCGACGTGATGCGGCCGTGTGAAGAAGGCGAGGAACCCATCATGACGAAAGTCGTGGTAGTCAGTGCGACCTTTATTCGGGACCCCGTGGTCACGATCGTTCTGATCGTGACGATGCGGCTGCCCCCACTCTTGTCCTTGTTGTTGATGAAGAAGGAGGTTGCGGGCGTTGATGCAGCCATTGATGATTTAGCGGGTGTCTCCGATGAGCGAGCTTCCTCCGTGCTCGCTGGGTCGTCCACACTCCCTCGGCCTGGACAGCCGAGAGTGGCGGCTCTAAGATGGTGATGGTGGTGGTCGAGAGAGTGGTGGCTCCACTAGTTGTGCCACAGTGGCATGGGTCATAGCCCGGGCCCTCTAGAGCTCAGGCGTGTTGGGGAGCGTCACTAAGGCTCTCTCGATGGTGATGAGGTTGGTGGTAGGCATCCGGTACACATCATGACCTTCAAAGACCACAATGTACGCAATGGGTTCGTCTTGTCATTGGACTCACGTTCCTTCTTGAGCCCTAGCGCACCAATCACGCCTGGTGGAGTTCCACCTCTAGCGTTCTTATCGGTGGGCGCTAGACTTGGCACCGTCGGAAGGTTCATCCTCGGAGATAGCTCCAGTGATTACCATGATGGCAACCACGGGAGGATCCTGAGTGGTCGGCGAAGTTGGTTGACGACGTCGGTCATTGGTGACCGTGACAAACCGCCGGCGCTGGATGATGTGCCCTCTAGAGTTGGTGAAGATGACGAAGTCCTCAGGGTGTTGGAGGACCCCAGCAGATGATACTTGGAGAGTGTCTTTAGTGGAGTTGTCCGCCACAACACCTAAGTTGTCGGTGAAGCATTGGTGGGAACCAGTTGGTTAATGTAGTCGCTGATGAAATTCAATCTTCTGAAAGTGAAGATGGTGCCCTAGGGCACCTTGGTGTTTGTCGCGCCCCGATTTAATAAATCAGGACTTTATTGAAATTCCATAGAAAATCAATAAAACAAGACGTTCATCATGCGACCTCGTACAATACGGGCAATCATTCACGGTTCGTAGACCGCATTAATACAAAAGTGAATAAAGGTGAAGAGAAACTAATAAAATAAGGGTCCTAGATGAACGCCTCCTTCCAGTCTCGCCTTGACTAGGTCGAAACTCCAGACCTGCATCCTCCTCGTAGTAGACGGGCTCTGATGGTGTAAGTCAACGAGGTGAGTACAGGAGTACTCAGCAAGCCACCGAATGCAAATATAATGCAAGGTAATAACAAGGGAGATAGTGGCTAGTTTTGCGGAAGCGAGAAATTTGTAAAGCAATTTAATGTGAACAATTTATTAGTATTGAAACGTAAACATGTGTATGCATCATCATCTTCTAACTCAAGGGGTACAGTCAGCCCCACCTCGCTCAACAGTCCTTACATGCCATGAATAACTCAACCATTCAAACAATTGTAAACTAACTGCGAGTAGTCACACAACCCGCCCTTGACCGTGGGCTCGGCTTTTCGAAAAGATTAAATTACTCTGATCAGAGATGTACCATTGTACCCACAAGGCACGCACTCATCACTTACACCAAAGTGTACCGAGATGACCCATTTCACGGGAACTCGTGCCAAAACCTTCCATATGGTCCTCCCCGACTCAACAGCACCCTCTTATAGGTTTCATATGGTGTCCCGACGCGTCGGTGCCCCACCATACCCCCCTTGAGCCTCGTCGGTACAAGTCGCCCGCAGGCTTTCCCCTTGCCCCCTCCACTATGGTGCATCGAGTCGGAGTATTCCATACTTCCAGTTAGGACTTACCTATTAGACTTGTGGTTGGTACGGAAGTGCTTTGCAACAGATCCCGCAGACCGGTCCTTATAGTGCCCCGGGTGCGACAAACCAATGCCCGAGCTTGCACCCGGAACCCACCATACTTATAACTTAGCCAACTCCAACAGAGTCCAAAGACGAGAATAACGGGGAAATTCATATACAGAATCCAGCTATCTATGACTCATTCTTTTTATCCTATAGCAGTTGTGCCGGTACATTGGGCACTAGCTAATAATTTTATAGTAGAGTGACAAGGAGTTAAGGCTCAATAAGCATGGCTGGGGTTTGCACACAAGGACGGGGATCTAATAAATATAAGTGTAAGGCTTGATATTGGACTAATGCAATATTAACCTATGAGTTATAGCGATAATTTATTAAAACATGGGCTCAATCATGATCAACTGTTTCCACAGGGGTGGTCGATGACTTGCCTTGATCAGCAAATGGGGATGGAGGAACCTCAGGGTAGAACTCCGGCTCCTCGACGAACTCATAGTCTTCTTGATACGGAAAAATAAACAATACATTCAATAAACAGATAAAAATCCACCAAATACTAAACATACATGTTTATGGGTGTTGTTATGTGAATTAATATTTTAATATTCTGAAGTTTGGTATAAAACAGTAAAGCTTAACTTTTTAGGGTTTTTCCTAATTTATTTTCTGTATTAATAATTTTAACCCTAAGGGGTTTTTATTCATTTATTTATTAAGAATATTTTCGGTAACAGTAACATACTGTTTTATGGCATTAATGTGTAGAGAATAAATTGCTGAATTTAACAAAATTTGAATGGTGAAATTTGGAGTTAAAATGAGTAAGTTATGAATTTTCAAAGTTTAAATCAATTTCTGGAATTTTATTTAAACTGGAAAATGGGCTCTGGTCCACGGTGAGCCAGGCTCACGGTGGACTAGGCCACTGTGCGCATGGACCAGATCAACCAGGTCCATTGGATCCAGATCCAACGATCAGGCACGAGGCGGGTGGCTTTAATGAAAATGGACGGTCCAGATTAAATCATAGCGAACGGGTACGCGTGGACGCCTGAGATCGCTTGGAGGTTTTAAGTGGCGATCGACGGCCGAGAGGCCTTGATACCCCTTTGACCAGATCCGAGGGCCCAGATTAAATCCCGGAGGGATTTAATCCTAGCCCTCCGATCGCGATCGTGCGGTCGCGGCGCGATCCGGCACGGCACGACGTAAGGGGGCGCGTACCCCCCTTCGTCTCTGGCGACGGCGGCCTCGGGTGTGATGACGATGGCGGCGGCGAGTGCCTACGGGCATAGATAATGGCAAAAATGGAACGGGGAGGGGAGGGCGGTCATGACCGTACCTTCGACGGCGAAGAAGGGGGTCCGGAGGTGACCGGCGGCGAGGGTAGACGTTGATGGGTCCTCGGGAGCTTGACGGCGGACCCAACGGTGGCGGTGGCTAGGGTGATGGGGGCCGGGATCGACGGCGAGGGCTCGCCGGAGGCGAAACAGGACCGAAGACCGAAAAGAGGGCGGCGGCGCTCTGCTTTCGCGCAAGGAGGGCTACGTTGGCGTGGGCTGAGTGCGGTGAGGGGAGGGGTTTTTATAGGGGTCGCCGACGGTGGATATGGCAAGGTAATTGGAGGAAACCGAGAGGGATTGCTTCCCATCCCTAGCGAGGCTTCCTTTCTCCTCGGATATGCTTCCATATGCGATAAAACGCGTCGGGTTTTGATGGAAAGAGGTCGGAGGCGATCGGGGAAGGTGATCCAACGACTAATTTGGCGAAATCGGGCACGGGGCAGCGGATTTAGAAGGTGGGGGTCGCCGGCGGGAGAGAGGGGATCCCTTTCCTTCGGGGAAGATGATCCTGACAGGTGGCCCCCACCTGTCAGTGGCCAAGCGCGATACCAACGGCGCCGACAGGCGGGCCACGGGTGTCAGGGAGTGAGGGCGAGAGAGGGGGGCTGACAAGTGGGCCAGGCGGGGCGCGGTGGAGGAGAGAGGAGCGGGGGAGTGCGCCGATAGGCGAACCCCACCTGTCGGTGGCACACTGTTGGATTGGGCCGAGCTCAGGGTGAATTTGGGGTTGAGGCCCATTAAGGATTTAAATTCTTTTCTGATTTAAAATAATTCCAGTAATTCATTTATTTGATTAAGGGTTGAATCACTGTTGATAAATATTTGTAAAAATTCCTAAAATTATATTTTGGCCTCTATTTTATCTCATAAAATTTTCAAGTCCAGATTTTGAATATTTCTCCCTGTTTGGCTTTATTAGGGCTCTTTTAGGATTTTCTTTAATTATAAATTGCAGAAATGTCTTTTAATATTATTTTCCTTTTATTTTAATTCCTTTTTATTTCTGGGGTGTTACAGTGTTGAACTTGCAGGTAATGGCCATCGATCCGATTAGTGAGCCACAAAACTCCACCCCTACCTGGCGCGCTAGCTGTCATTGCGTGGGAATGGCAAGCCTACAGGGGTATCCATAGTGTGATTTGTTGTTAGTAGAGGGGAGGAGTCGCGACTATGGATTCGATGGTTACCCGAACCGAATGGGGCAGGATACGGACAGAGAAAACAAGGGGGCAGACACGAGAGAGTTTTTAGACAGGTTTGGGCCTCTCGGAGAATAATAACCCTACTCTTGTGTGTGTATGGATGAATGAGGGGGTGTCTATATGAATTGATCTCTTAGTTTCAATCTAAGTGTTACGCTGTGCGTGCTAGGATACTAGGATGTGATCCCAATGAGACCTTCTAAGGGCCTCCCTAATCCTTTTATATGAGAAGGATTAGGGAGTTACAAGAATAATCATGACATTGATAGCTAGTGGAAACAAACGCATAACTACCAGCATAACTGCCTCTAAATGGCACTAATGACTACCATAGAGACGACAATATTGAGGGTAACCGTCGGCGTTGATTGGAGATAACCGTTGGGCATATGGCCCCGGGCCAATCGTTGGCATCTCACCACTCAGGCGCATTAGCTCCCGAGTGGGATGCCTGGCGGTCGAGAAGTTCTTCATGGGCTGGGCTGGCCAGCAGTCGGCGGTCCGAGTGAAACCACTCGGTGGGGTACCCTGGATCATATCCCCGACAGAATGATTTGTTAAAATCATGTATAACAAGCAAAGGTGCTTCAGTCAGACATTTCTTTAGGTTTTGAAAAGCACTTTCTTGTGACTTACACCAAACAAATTCAATACCTTTCTTGGTGAGCTCGTTCAAAGGAGCAGTGATGGTGCTGAAATTCTTCATAAAACACCGATAGAAATCAGCAAGACAATGAAAGCTTCTCACTTGGCTTACATTGACAGGCATAGGCCAATTTTGGATAGCCTCTACTTTAGATTCATCAACTTCTACTCCTTGTTCATAAACAACAAATCCCATAAACACAACCTTGCTTGTGCAAAATGTGCACTTCTCCATGTTAGCATACAATTTTTCAGATCTAAGTACTTGCAACACTCGTTTAGCATGCTCTACATGCTCTTCCATGGTGCGGCTATATATTAGAATGTCATAAAAATAAAGCACCACAAGTTTTCCAATGAAGGTTCTCAAAACATGATTCATTAAGTGCATGAATGTGCTAGGTGCATTAGTCAAACTAAAAGGCATTACTAACCATTCATATAAACCACATTTTGTTTTGAAAGCCATCTTTCATTCATCCCCTTATTTCATACTAATATAATGATACTCACTACGTAAATCAATTTTAGAGAATATAACAAGACCACTAAGTTCATCGAGCATATCATCAAGTCTAGGGATAGTATGACGATACCGAATAGTGATGTTGTTAATAGCCCTACAATCAATGCACATTCTCCATGTACCATCTTTCTTAGGGACAACACAAGGGCTGAGACTTTCTTGCACATACCTTTTATCCAATAGATCATGCACCTGTCACTGAATCTCCTTGGTTTGTTTGGGGTCAGCCCGGTACGATGGTCGTTTAGGAAGGGAAACTCTTGGAATGAGGTCGATCTGATGTTCAATCCCATGAAGTGGAAGTAGACCAGCAGGTATCTCCTCTAGAAACACATCTTCAAAGTCCTGCAACACACTAGAAACAACACTAGGAAGAGGAGTTAATTCAATAGAAGAAAGCATTGCATCCTTGTACAACAACACAAAATGCACCATTTTGGGGTTTTCTCTCACTCTTTTTATCTCAGATTTAGTGCCTATCATAATTAACTTCTGCTTCTCACTCTTCCTCTTTCCATTCAAGCTCACCATGTGGACCTCACTCACTGACTTGTGGATGACAATCTTCTTCTGATAATGTTGATCCTCACTTATCTTCTTTACTTCAATCTTCCTTTACATGTCTATTGCTATAATCTGATTTGGTGTCATGGATAGCAGTTTGATTCATTTACCTTTCCACTTGAAAGCATAGGTGTTAGTATGGCATTCGTGTAGAACACTTCTATCAAATTGCCATGGTCGCCCCAATAGCAAGTGACAAATAGTCATAGGCACAACATCGTAATCAATAGTATATGTGTAAACATGTATGTTGAAAGTAACTCTCACCAAGTATTGCACCTTTACATCATTGCACATGCTAAACCATTGCACATGGTAGGGGTGTAGATGCTTCATCAGGGTCAGCCCAACCTTCTGACACATTTACATGCTAGCCAGGTTGTGGTGGCTACCACCATCAATTATCATCTTAATCAGTTTATCATTCACTTTAGCTTGGGTCTAGAATAGGTTGAATCATTGTGCTTGTTATTTATCATTAATCTGAACATTTAGTGTTTTAGTGACCACAAAGGTGTCACCAGCCTCAAAAGAATATGCCTTGTACTCCTTTACATTCTCCTCTTTAGTGTAATTGAACTTTCCACTCTCTCTTTTGAAGGAGTTGTGCCCAAGAAAATTCCGGTTAGATCTGAAGTTCTGATTTGGAATTAGAAGTTCTAATTATTTTCTGAATTAGAAACAGAGAGCTAAAATCGTAAGTTTTGATATGGTATTAGAAGTTCCGATAATTTATTGTTTATGAAATAGAGAGCTCAAATCGAAAGTTCCGATTTGGAATCGGAAGTTCTGATAATATCTAATTTAGAGACAGGGAGTTCTAATCAGAAGTTCTGATTGAGAATTGCACTAATCGGAAGTTCCGATATGTGTATCGGAAGTTCTGATGCGTTCTAGAATTGCACTCCGAGAGCATCAGAAGTTCTGAGGTGGGCGAAATAGATTGGATCTATTGGGCCTCAATGTGGATTGGAGCCAGGGCTCTCACCTCTATATAAGGAGAGGAGGAGGATGTCTTGGACATCAGATTATCCATTGTTTAGATTAGATCTGAACACTAGCCACCAAAAATCTCTCATCTCCCTTTCTTGATTTTAAGACTTGAGATTGAGATTTCTCCTGGATCTCACCCTCTGTGCTAGCACGCTGATGTGAGATCAATCTCATCCCTGTATGTGTGGATACTGTGGAGGCACTGCTCCAATAGCAGTGCTTGTAGGCTTCTTCACGTGGACACCATCATCTTCGTCGATTGGATTACCGAGGAACGTGGAGGCACTGATCCCTCATGCACATGGTTCTTGGGCCTTGGGGTGAAAATTTTGAATTTGCCAGCTAGCGTAGCTTCCGCATTCCCCAATAGTGGTATCAGAGCCTACGTGCGTAGTGTTCGATCTGGAACCCTCATATATGGAGATACATGGTGGAAAAATAGATTAGATCTATTTTCTATCCGCAGAAGATCGGAAGTTATGATGCCAAATCAGAAGTTCCAACGCTTGCCGGATCAAAAGTTTCGATACTTGATCAGAATTTCCGATATTGAATAAGATTCAATACAGAGAGCAATTTTGTTGTCGGACGTTCTGATATTGGATTGGAAGTTTCGACCGATCAGAAGTTCTGATATTGGATTGGGAGTTCTGATGTCGGTTTTTTATCGATACAGAGAGCAATATTGTCGTTGGAAGTTTCGATTTGGAATCGGAAGTTCTAATCCAGTTTAGTCACTTGTAGATTCTTCGCCTAACTTTGTTTTGCAGAGAATGTTGTAACTAGTATGGCCTTGATGAATGTGATGTATGAGAGGCATGCATTGAATGTAAATTAAATATGGCATGTATGTCATGATTATTTATGGCCCAAGGTTAGTGTACATTCATACGACATGTGTGTCGATTATTGATGCTTCAGCTAATGTAACTAGTATAGGTGCTATTTTGATAGGCTAGTATAGTTCTTGGAGACCAAAAGCACACACTCAATGACGTGAACCATGGAGATGGAGATCACCATGTGAAGGGGCCATACTATGTCATAGTAAATGTGTTGTCTGTGATGCTTACTTATGTTCCTATTTTACTATTCTTGCATGTTTCGTGCGCTCTAGGGACGTCACCTTGCTAGAATAATTTTTCCTCATAAAATTAAGTATTGATGCTCTTTCCAATAGCTCCACCCACCAAGGAACTCGATCATCGATAGTGGGTCTACCAAAGCAGAGTGTTATTTTTTATCTTGACCAGTTGGGGTGGAAGTCGAACTTCCGCACGCATAGTATTGATTTGCTTAACGAGGCTATCAAAAAATTTTTGGGACTTGGGGCATAGAGTTGGGTGTTGATAATTGTATGCTTCTCCATTGACAAGAGTCACACACGATGTGATTAGCAAAGTGTTGCTTACCTATGTCACCTATCTTCTAGTAGTTATGCCAAAGCTCACTGGGAGTTAGAATGAATATGGATAGTGTGACACTATTAGTCATTAGAGGGAAAGTGATTGTTTTTACATAATGGAACATATTTTATTGAATATAAGATAAACATTATATAGTGTTGAACCTTTTATTTAATATTTGTAGATCATGGCACCTACCACTACTGTTAAGAGCACTTCAGTTTTAATTTGTGATCTATTCTTGAACGAGAGAAATTTTCTGGAACAAATTTTATGAATTGGTAAAGAAACTTGAGAATTGTTCTCAAGCAAGAGAAAAAGGATTATGTTCTAGAGGAACCCTACCCTGATGAACAAGGGGAAGATGCTTCTGTAGCAGGTAAGCATGCTTATGAGAAGCATGCTACTAATTTTGTGGACGTCAGTTGTCTGATGCTTGTCTGCATGTCCTCTGAGTTTTAGAAACAACATGAGGAAAGAGATGCTTATAATATGATCGGAGGCCTCAAGGGCATGTTTCTGAACCAGGCAAGGGCCGAGAGATACAATGTGTCTAAGGCCTTGTTTGGGAGTAGGCTGGCCGAAGGGATCCCAGTGAGTCCTCATGTGATTGGGATGATTGGTTACATTGAGACTCTAAAGAGACTAGGTTCTCACCTAGATGCATACTTGGCCATTGTTGTGATTCTCTAGTCGCTCCCCTTGAGCTTTGAGCCGATCATTATGAATTAAAATATGGTTGGACTGGAGAAGACACTGACTGAGTTGCATGGGATGCTTAAAACTACTGAGGAGAGTATCAAGAAATCTCCTAATCATGTGATGTTGGTTTAGAAGTAGAGCAAAAAGAGAAAGAGGAAGGATAGGGCTAAGACTTCAGGTACGATCTCTAGTGTGAAGCTTAAACCGACTGGAAAGTCCAAGTTGGGTCCTGCTAGCTCTCACGTTTGCCACCATTGCAACAATCCTAGGCATTGGAAGCGCGACTACAAGGTGTATCTCGAAGAATAGAAGAACAAGAAGGAAAGTGTGACTTCCTATTTATGTATTAATGTTATTGAAATTAATTTTATTACTCGTCCAAATGATTCATGGGTATTAGATACCGGTTCGATGATTCATACATGCAAATCGTTGCAGGGGTTGAGTAGGACAAGAAAGTGTGCTAGTGGCGAGTTGGATGTACGCGTTAGAAATGGTGAAAAAGTTACGGTGTTGGCCATTGGCGTTTATTCACTATCACTACCTTCAGGATTAGTTTTGGAGTTGAATAATTATTATGTTATTCCCTCCTTAGGAAGAAACATTATCTCTTATTCATGTTTAGAAGAAGACGGTTTTGAATTCATAATAAAGAACAAGTGTTGTTCAATATTTTCGAATGGCATGCTCTATGGTGTTTGTCCATTGGTGAATAAATTATATATTCTAAGTCTTGAAGATGCACATGTTTATAACATTAGTAAAAATAAATAACAACTCAATGATTTGAATCCTACCTACATCTGGTATTGTCATTTGGGTCATATAAACAAGAAGCGCGTTCAGAAGATCCATAGTGATGGACTTTTGGAGTCATTTGATTTTGAATCATATGACACATGTGAGTCTTGCTTACTTGGCAAAATGACAAAAACGACTTTCACTGGTCAAAGTGAGAGGGGAAGTGAGCTATTGGCCATTATACATACTAATGTATGTGGACCAATGAGCCATATCACAAGAGGTGGTTTTTAGTACTTTATCACTTTTACTAACGACTTTAGTAGATATGGTTATGTCTACTTAATGAGTCATAAGTGGGAGTCCTTTGAAAAGTTCAATGAGTTCCAAAATGAAGTACAAAATCATATGAGCAAGACAACTAAATTTCTATGATCTGATCGCGGAGGTGAATATTTGAGCCATGAATTTAGTGATCATCTGAAGCAGTGTGGAATTGTTCTATAGCTGACTCCACCCGGCACGACCCAGTGGAATGGAGTGTCCGAGCGGAGAAACCGCACCTTGTTGGACATGGTTCAGTCTATGATGAGTCATGATGATTTTCCATTATCCTTTTGGGGACTCGCTCTAAAAACTGTCGCTTTCACGATAAATAGAGTTGTATTAAGTCAGTAGAGAAGACGCCATATGAGATGTGGTTTGGGAGGTGTCCTAGTTTGTCTTTTCTAAATATTTGGGGTTGTGAGGCGTATGTCAAATGTTTGACGTCTGATAAGCTCACTCCTAAATCTGACAAGTGCTTCTTTGTGGGATATCCTAGGGAAACCAAATTATACTGTTTCTATAATAGAGAAGAGGGCAAAGTGTTTGTCGCGGAATGGTGTATTCCTTGAGAAAGAGTTTCTCTCCAAAGAGGTTAGTGGGAGAACAGTGCACCTCGGAGAATTTTGAGAGCCACTGGAAAGTATTCTAGATCCCACTAAACCACAATAGGTATGCAAGATGTTGTAGAGCATGTTGTAGAGACACCAACTGTGGTGCCCTGATTTAACAAATCGGAACATTATTGAATTTACAAAGAAAAACAATAATACAAGAGGTTCATCATGCGACATGTACATACGAACAATCATCCGTGGTACGCAGACCACAATTATTACAAAAGAGTAAAATTAAAAGTAAGTAAATAAAAGCATGGCGAACGCCCTCTTTAGGATCTTCTTCTTGATTGGGTCGCTACTCCAGACCATCCTCGTAGTAGGCATCCTCTGAATGGGGTGTCCAACGGGTATGAGTACAAAAAGTACTCAACAAGCCACCGCAAATGCAATAGTAATGCAAGGTAATAACAAAGGAAGGATAATAGCTAATTTTGCGGGAAAGCATATTTGTAAAGCAGTTAATGTGATTCAGTTATTAATACAGAAACATAAACATGTATATGCATCATCTTCTAACTCGAGGGGTACAGTCAGCCCACCCTCGCTCAACAGTCCTTACATGTCAAATCAATCATGCACATTCATTATAAAGTAAACTAACTGTGGGATGTCATGCAACCCGCCCTTGACCGTGGGCTCGGCTTTTTGAAAAGATTTATGACTCTGATCAGAGGTGTACTACTGTACCCACAAGGCACGCACTCATCCCAAACACCAAAGTGTAACGAGATGACCCATACAACAGGAACTCATGCCAAAACCTTAGCATGAAATGCTCCAAGTGATAACCACCCGCTCTAGGTTTCGCCGGTGCGCTGGGCCGCATCCCGGCTAACGTCGCACCCCCTTTTGCGCCACGTTGGTACAAGCCACCTGCAGGTGCAGCTTGACCCATCTCCAAATGGTGGCCTCGGTTTGGAACACTCCATACCTTAGTTAGGACTTACCCATTATACTTGTGGTTAGTATGGAAGTGTATTGCAACGGATCCCGCAGACCGGTCCTTATAGTGCCCCGGGTGCTACTGACCAATGCCCTAGCTTGCACCTGGAACCCACCATGCATACACTCACAACCAAAACTCTATCACCAACAGAATTCCAAAGATAAGGATAACGGGGGATCTGTTGACACGGAAACGTGGCCCCACACTTAGGTCAGTTCGACGATCCAAAAGTGCACGAATACTTAGGGACAAGCCTAAGCGTGACGTGGCACCGACGTCGCGTTCTGACTACCCTTAATAGTGATAAGGGGGTGGAGTCGCTAGGCAACCAGATTACACAAAATAATCCAATTAGCCGAAAGAAATAGATTAAACAGAATAAAATCAACAAACCCGTCGGAGCCCCGCCTGGTTCGAAGTCTGATGTGAAGGGGTCACCGAAGTGTACCTTTGGCATCTGGTGCGAAGATATGGTCGTGGTGAAGCCTGTTGCGATGAAGTATGCTTGGCGAAGCCCGTTGCCGAAGCCTACAGTCCCGCCGAAGGGTGTCCTAGGGACCTCCAAAACCAATCTCTCAGCTCTAGACACCTCCGACGAAGTAGCTCCGGACATGTGAACCTGCAACAGAAGAGTGCGAAGTAATAATTCGGCCCGAGGACCAAATTTTGCTAAGTGTTGCACTAGTAGCGAAGGTAGCAATCTATTACGCAGATTAGCGGATACTTCACAGGCGAAGTAACAAGGCGATAGAAATCTTTTACATAGATTAACGGATACTTCACAGGTGAAGTAACAAGGATTACCACTGCTCCGTAGTGGCCGACGGAGGGCTTCCAGGCAAACCCACGAAGAGGTACAAGAAAATAAAGGTAAAGTAAATACGATCAAAGCATGGGGCTTTGGTTTGGTTTGAGTTGGGGGGGCTTCTCACGTCGGCCTTGCCTCTCTATTTATAGGGGTCTAATTCCTAATCTAATCTACTATTAATCCGGCCAGATAGAGATAAAGATTGAGCTAGAAACGCATCCAATTCTATCTCTGTCGACGTGGGCTTCGGCCAGGCCCGTCGAGGCCTGCTCCTCGGGCCGAAGCTTCGGTAGCGTGGGCTTCGGCCAGGCCCATCGAGGCTTGCTCCTCGGGCTGAACCTTCGGTAGCGTGGGCTTCGGCCAGGCCCGTCGAGGCCTGCTCCTCAGGCTGAAGCTTCGGTAGCGTGGGCTTCGGCCAGGCCTGTCGAGGCTTGCTCCTCGGGCCAAAGCTTTGGCAGCGTGGGCCTCCGAAGGCTTCCTGGCTGAAGCCCATGGGCTGGCTAGAGGCTTTCGGAGCCCATAGCTCAATGGACTTCGACCCTGTAGGGCTTCGGACAGACCCTGGACATGTGCACTTTCGGCCCAAATCACCAAAATTGATATTTTGACAATCTAGCCATTAATGCCATTTTTTGCTATCAACAGGATCATATAGTAGAACCAAGTTACTACGACTCATTTTTAATCCTATAGCAATCATGTCGATACATTGGACACTAGCTAATAGTACTAATCATATGGTGACAAGGAGTTTAGGCTAGATAGTATGGCTTGGGTTGCACATCAAGGTCGGGGGATCCTAATAAATATATTGTAAGGGTTCCATTTGACTAATGCATGTATATCCTATGTGTTTTAGCGATAGTTTAATAAAACATGTGTTCAACATGCTCAAAAGAGTGGTTTGGTGACTTGCCTTGTTCAGCGAAAGGCGACGGGGGAACCTCCGGGTAATATTCCGGCTACTCGGTGGTGTCGTAGTCTTCTCGTTATCAATAAATTAAATGTAACATTCAATTAAACAATCCAAAAACCACACAACAGGTATATAAGTTTTGATTGGTTTGAACCAAGGAAAATGAAGTTGTTAAGTTTCTGAGATTCATTCTATGAATATTTTAAAATGAACTTTAATGAAATAATGTCCTTTCTAGAAGAGATAATAATGTAAACAATTGTATTTTAAATCTTCTAACTAATTTAAAATAAGAGGTTCAGTGTAAACCTAGTGGTTTTATTATACCAACATGAAAAGAATAAAAGATAAATTTTTTTCTAAAATTGAAATGAGCCAATTTGTAATTTACCCTAAAGTGCATTTGAATACTTTATTTAATAAGCATGAAATATTCAAAGTAAACATACTGTTTTTATTGCATTAACATGTAGAGAATAAAATTATAAATTTTCTGGAACTGAAATGATAGTTTTTGAAAGTAAAATGTGCCAGATATGAATTTTATAAGTTTAAAACAATTTCTGGAATTTAATTTAAATCAAAAACGGCCTCGGGTCCACGGTGAACCAGATCCACCGTGAACCCGCGCACTATGCGCGTGGTCCGGCCCATCCTGGACCGTTGGATCCAGATCCAACGCGCGGGGGCGAGGCGGGAGGCTTAAGTGAAAATGGACGCGCGAGATTAAAAGGCCGAACCGGTACGCGATGGATGGCCCAGATTCATCGCGGGTTTTAAATAAACGAACGGCTCAAGTTAAACCGCACGAGGGATTTAATCGCCACCGTCGGATCCAGATCGCACGGTCGTGATTGAATCCGACATCGTCTTCTCCGGCGACAGCGAGCGGGCCAGGGGCCACGGCGAGCGACGGCGAGGGGTCCTAAGGGCTAAAATGAAAAGGGGACACTACGGGGATCACGAGGGTACCGTTAGCGGGAAGAATGGTCGTCGAAGCGTGGCCGGCGATGAGCGGGGGCGGCGAAGGTGTTTGGGTCCTCGTCGGCGATGGTGTCCCGGCGGTGTTCGTTGGCGATGAAGGGGTGGATGAGTCCGGGGTGATGTCGGTGATCACACGGGTGCGGTCGCCGACGGGTGGAGGAGGTCTCCGATGACGGCGAACAGCGACTGGAGTGCGGGCGGCGGAGGAGTGTTAAAAACCGGAGCGTGGGCGTTCTGTTCATTCTCGCGGCGTGTGAGCGTGGGGAGTCTAACACGGACACACCAGGGGTTTAAATAGAGACGCCGGCGAGGGAAAACGGGCGGTGTATACATGGAAAGAGGAGGGGTCTTCAATGGCGCCGGTGAGGCTCAGCCATGCACGCGCAGCGTGATCCCAGGGTGTAATCGCGAGGATTAACGAGGGGAAATGGTCGGCCGGGCGCGGGGGACCGATTAATGGCGTCAATTTAATGGGGGAGGGGCCGGCGAGGCGAATACGAAGGCGAGGTCATCGTCCGGCGCGATTTGGGGGTGGTGGCGCGAGGTGAATGACGGACCTGACAGGCGGGCCAAGGCGGTCAGCGGGCGCGAGCGTACGGGCGTGGCGACTGACGGGTGGGGTCGGGCGGTCGGGCGTGAGGGGTTCGGTTGGCGCCGACAGGTGGGGTCGGGTTGTTGGGTGCGCGCGAAGAGAGAGGGGGTCACTAACGGGTGGGGTATGTTTGCCAATCGGGGGCGTGGGGAGGAGTGGGCTGGGCCGACCGGTTGAGGGGGATTGAGGGGGGAAGCCCGTTACTGTTTCAATTATTTTCCGAATAAAATAATTACAGAAATTGATTTAAAATATTAGGGCGACCTCCAAAGGTGATAAAAATTTGTATAAATTCACAAAAATATATCTTGGCCTAGGGTTCATATACAAAAATTTCTAGCCTCTAGTTTGGTCATTGCACCTAGGTTCTAGTTCAAATAAGTTAAGAAGGGCATTGAAGGTATTTCCAACTTAAATAATTCCAGAAAAATATAATAAATGGTATTTTTATTTCTCTGAAAATTTGGGGTGTTACACCAACCCAACGGAGGTCCGGAAGGGTGAGTGACACGCAGCAGCGGTTCATGTTTTTGACCATTGGGCAGCGTGTCGCGCCCCGATTTAACAAATCAGGACTTTATTGAAATTCCATAGAAAATCAATAAAACAAGACGTTCATCACACGACCACGTACAATACGAGCAATCATTCACGGTTCGTAGACCGCATTAATACA
Organism: Zizania palustris; assembly: GCA_019279435.1. NCBI lineage: Eukaryota > Viridiplantae > Streptophyta > Magnoliopsida > Poales > Poaceae > Zizania > Zizania palustris. Next base: position 17,923,803 of record JAAALK010000082.1, on the reverse strand, counting down.
AAAGTGAATAAAGATGAAGAGAAACTAATAAAACAAGGGTCCTAGATGAACGCCTCCTTCCAGTCTCGCCTTGACTGGGTCGCTACTCCAGACCTTCATCCTCCTCGTAGTAGACTGGCTCTGATGTTGTAAGTCAACGGGGTGAGTACAGATGTACTCAGCAAGCCACCGAATGCAAATATAATGCAAGGTAATAACAAGGGAGATAGTGGCTAATTTTGCGGAAGCAGCATAATTGTAAAGCTTTAAATGAGAGCAATTTATTAGTACGGAAAAGTAATCATGTGCATGTGTATCACCATCTTCTAACTCGAGGGGTACAGTCACCCCACCTCGCTCAACAGTCCTTACGTGTCATGAATAAACCGAACATTCACACAATTGTAAACTAACTGCGAGTAGTCACACAACCCGCCCTTGACCGTGGGCTCGGCTTTTCGAAAAGATTAAATTACTCTGATCAGAGATGTACCACTGTACCCACAAGGCACGCACTCATCACTTACACCAAAGTGTAACGAGATGACCCATTTCACGGGAACTCGTGCCAAAACCTTCCATATGGTTCCCTCCGACTCCACAACACCCTCTTATGGGTTTCGTATCGTGTCTCGACGCGTCGAGTGCTCACCATACCCCCCCTTGAGCCTTCTTTGGTACAAGTCGCCCGCAGGCTAGCCCCTTGTACCCCTCCACTATGGTGCATAGAGCCGAAGAGTTCCACACTTCCAGTTAGGACTTACCCATTAGACTTGTGGTTGGTACGGAAGTGCTTTGCAACAGATCCCGCAGACCGGTCCTTATAGTGCCCCGGGTGCGACAAACCAGTGCCCGAGCTTGCACCCGGAACCCACCATACTTATAACCTAGCCAACTCCAACAGAGTCCAGAGACGAGAATAACAGGGAATTACTTATACAGAATCCAGCTATCTACGACTCATTCTTTTTAACCTATAGCAGTTGTGCCGGTACATTGGGCACTAGCTAATATAGTATTTGTAGAGTGACAAGGAGTTAAGGCTCAGTAAGCATGGCTTGGGTTTGCACACAAGGACGGGGATCTAATAAATATAAGTGTAAGGCTTGATCTTTGACTAATGCAATATTAACCTATGTGTTATAGCGATAATTTATTAAAATCATGGGCTCAATGATGATCAACTGTTTCCACAGAGATGGTCGATGACTTGCCTTGATCCGTGAATGGTGAAGGTGAAACCTTGGGATAGATCTCCGGATCTTCGACGACGTCGTAGTCTTCTCGATACGGAAAAGTAAATAAAACATTCAATAAACAATCCAAAACAAACAACCATACTAACATACATGTTTATGTTGGATTAAGTAAAGGAGATAGAGTCTTAACTTTTAGGGTTTTGTTACTTGAACATTTAAGATTAATTTTTTTATGAGATTCCTTAATTTTTATAGCGTGATATAATTATTCATCCTAAGGGGGTTTTATTTCTCCCTTTTTAAAGTTGAAGTAAAAAGTTATAAAATGACCTTAATGTTTTTATGGCATTAATATAGTGACATTAGGTTATTTAGATCTTCTGAAGTTTGTTATATAAGTTTTAGGATAGTTTCATAAAGGGTTGACTTTGTCTTAAATGCCTTAATTAAATGTTCTAAAAGGGCCTTTGCAATATCATTTAATGGAATAAAGTGGACAAGATGAATATTCTATTTTTATTAAAAATAGTGAACTCAAGTGGTTATGTTTTCTTGAAGTTATTATATAAGTTGTCATGACATTTTTATAAAGTGTTTAACTTTTATTATATGAATTACTTAATTTATCCTACAAGGGCTTTCACAATATTAACTCATAAAATAAAGTGGCAAAGTGAGTATTCTATTTTTATTGTTTAATACAGTGGAATAAAGTCATTAAGTCCTATGAATTTATTATCTAAATTTCCATGACATTTTTGTAAAGTGTTATATTTCTATTATATGAGTTAATTATTAAATGGGCCTAGGGGATGTTTATTTAAGGAATTATAATGGGCAAAATGAATTGTTACATCTTTATTGGTTTATAAACAATGTACTGGAGTTAATAGATCCTCTAGAATCAATATATAAATTTCTAAGAGTTTTTCTGTATTATTTAAAGGGAATATTAATTAAATCCAACAAGGGGTATTGGGAATAAAAGGTCATGGACAAAATGGTTATTCTATTTTTAGTGTATTAATAACAGTGAAATGGAGTCATTATATCTTCTGGAATTAATTTATAAATTTTTAAGGATTTATCTGTATTATTTAATAGAAATATGAATTAAACCTTAAAGGGGACTTTTCTTTATTATTTAATAAGATTATTATGTGCCAAATAAACATATTGTTTTTATTGCATAAATGTGTAGAGAATGAAAAGACAAATTTTCTAGAATTAAAATGGTGAAATTTGGAGTTAATTTGAGCAAGATATGAATTTTGGAAGTTTAAACTAATTTTCTGAATTTTATTTTAAACAGAAATCAGTCCCTGGTCCACGGTGAGCCAGGTCCACCATGGACCCGCGCACTGTGCGCTGCACCGGTTGGATCTGGTCCGTTGGATCCAGATCCAACGGTTGCCAATGGGGCGGGACGGTTAAGTGGGATCGGAGGGCTTAGATGAGCCCGTACCGGTCAACGCCGGTCAAGGCCATCTGGGCCCTTGATCTGGGGTTTTAATCTCAGCCGTCCCCCTTGAATCCGACGGCCACGGTTAGAACCGGCACGGCACAGGACGACGGCGAGGGGTACCGTCTTCCCCGGCGACGGCGAGGCGTGCGACGGTGGTTGCGGTGGCCTAGGGGCTAGTCCGAGCGCAAAAATGGAACGAGCATAGTTCAAGGATCTCGTTCGTACCGGAGATGGGGACGGACGGGGACCAGCGGTGGCCGGCGGCGAGGAGAGGCGATGAAGACCTTCGGGTCGACGGTGGCGACGGTGATCCGGCGGCGAGGAACGTGAATGGAGGTGAGGCCGAGGGAGCAGTGGTGACGGTGATCCCGTCGGTGGCCTTGGCGAGGGCGGCGGTGGCACGGTGCGCCGGTGAGGTCCTGCCGGAGAGCGAACAGGGGAGAACGCCGAAAAGCGCGAATGGTGGCTCGGGACGGAGGGGGGCTTGGCGTTTTCGGTGTGGACGGTTGCGGTGAGTGCCGAGGGTCTTTTATAGGGGGTCTTCGGTGAGGAACAGGCAAGGAATCGAAGGAACCCGAAGTCCCTCCTTCCATTTCCGGCGAGCTTGCCAAGCACGCGAGAAAATTCCATTTCCGATGAACCCGTGATGGCTAAGGGCGGAAGGGGATCATGAGCTATGCGGGAAAGTGATCCGGGGCTAGCTTCGGTGAAGAGGCGACGGCCGGCGGCTAAAAGCGGAAAGGGGCCGTCGGGATGGAAGGGGAGGGATCCCCTTCCATTTGGAGAAGACGAAACTGACAGGTGGGGGCCACCTGTCAGTGGGCGGGCGTGGGTGAGAGAGAGCCTACACGCGGGCCCGGGATGGCAGAGGCTGGGGGCGCGGGGTGCGGCTGCCAGGTGGGGCCGGCCGAGGGCGCGGGAGAGGAGAGGGGGGGTTGGCGCCGACAGGTTGGCCCCGCCTGTCAGCGAGAGGGGCAGGACTGGGCTGGGCCGAAAGTCTCTGGGAGGAGAATTCAGGGTTTCGGCCCAATAAGAATTTAAATTCTTTTTCTAATTAATTTAATTCCAGAAATTCAAATATTTACTTAAAGCTTGAAGATCTATTGGAAAAATTTTGTAAAAATTCTCAAAAATATTTCTTGGCCTCTAGTTTATCCCATAAAATTTTCAAGTCCAAATTTTGAATATTTGTCTATGTTTGGCTTTAATAAGGCTCTTTTAGGAGTTTTCTTTAATAATAAAATTCAGAAATTCATTTAATATTATTTTTCCTTTATTTTATTCCCTTTTAATTTTGGGGCTGTTACAATCCTATCCCCCTTACAGAGAATCTCGTCCTCGAGATTCGAAGCGAACCTCGGGAAACTGAGGGACTGAGTTCTACTGGTGCTCCAGATTAGGAGGAGGAGTTACATCAGAAGTAGGCAAAGCGATCTCCGGATCTGGGTTGGTTGAGATCAAATTGGGAGTGTCTTCGGTTGTATCTGGTTTCTCTTTGTGGTGATCTAGAGTATGTCCTTCTGGTTTTGAAATGGAGGATGGCACCCGCTTGGGGTAGGGGCACTTGTTGGCGTAGTGGCCTCCTTGGCGGCAGTTGTAGCACACAATCGGCTTGCCGTTCCTATCCCTCTTGTATCCGGTGGCTAATGCTGGTGTCCTTCCGGCTGGCGGTGCTTGGGGTGGGATGTCTGTGATTGGCCCTCCGAGGGTGGTCCGTGGCTTGGCAGGGGTTGGGGCTTGAGGTGGAATCACTCTGGTTTCTGGTATAGTTGCTTCGTTCACCAATCTCTGAAAGTTGGCGAAGTCCCCGTAGATCAGCTGAAGGGAGAGCTCGTGTTGGTGTTGTTGGAGACGGAACAACTGTGCCTGCTGCTCTTGCATCTGCTTTTGTAGTTGTTGCATCTGGGTAAGCAGTGTGGCGATCAGTTGGTTCTGTTTTGTCATCATCTCCGTAAGTGTGGGATGATAGACAACAGGGGTCTGCTGATGTCCAGTTTCACCCCACTGAGGCAGGTTGCCTGAGGTGTTTCCGTCGCGTGGGGCTTCTGATCCTTGGGTATTGGCCATCCTGAAGTTGAGGGGTTCAAAAAGAAGGTGCCAATAGTTAAGGGGAAATTGTTACGGATTTTATTGCCTAAATGAATGATTAGACCTAGATGCTTTATTTTGGTTCCTTATTAATTTTCACACTCATGCCTTATTTAATATAAATGATTTATCATGTATTTTATTTACTCAACATTTGTATTTTATTAATTTGTTTTAGAGGTTTTAAGATGAAGTGATGTTGATTGAATTCCTTAGTACCAAAATTCCAGAAAAATTTTGGAACACAATTTGATGCTTAGGATAATTTTTAGGAAAAATACTAAATGAAATTTTTAGGCCCATATTTTAGCTTTCCTCTTTCTTGATTTATCCTTTCCTTGGAATTTATTTATTTTATTTTTAATGCCTGGCGAAAATCAAGGTGTTACAATCCTAACTTCCTTAACAAGAATCTCGTCCCGAGATTCGGAAAGGCTAGAAGTAGAAAGTTAAAGATAGGCTTCAAGTCTACATTTGCATAGATTGGGCTTTGGCTAAGTTAGGGCTTTCCGACAACGTGTATTGACTTCATGATTGGAGTTGATCTTGCAGAATGGCGACGAATGAATTATGTTGAGTTGAAACTGGAGGTAGATTCTCTCTTTGATAATGGGATTATGATTCAATAGGTCTAGGTAAATGAGATTAAGCTTTTATTTCAAAATGTATCGTTCTTGCGATTTCATATATTTATATATTCATTCATGCCTTATTTTTGACATGAATGGTAATACAATCAAGTAAAAAGAAAAGCAATCAACCGTAAATCTATGTCTACGGTAGCTCAGGGGACGACTCGATCACGGGCTCGCGGGAGACGGTCGGGGTCGAGGAACTTGACGGTCCGGCGAGTGGAGCACTGTGGGAGATCCTCTTGGGCCTCACGGTGGGGATCCGAAGGGGTTTCTTCTTGCGAGGCAGAAGAGGTGCGATCTCCTCAAGATCCTTCTTCAAGTCTTTGAGCTGCTGGCGGAGCTGGGTATTGACCATGGCGCCTTGGCGTAGAAGCTCGTTCTGACGCCTCAACTCCTCTACCTCGAGAGTCAGCTGGGGGTTCTGCTGGACTTGTCGACGGAGCTCAGCATTCTCGCGGGCCAGGTTCTCCGATGAGTGACGGTAGAAGTCGATGGTGTCGTGCTGGCTATCTGCGTCGAGGACGGCCTCCGTATGAAGGTTGTCCATAGCCTCCAAGAGTCTCATGGTGCGGGCGATGGCGGAGTTGTCCTGAGGGAGGGAGTTGATGTAGATGCTGCGGTGACTCCCTGGCGTACGCATGGGCATGAAGCGGTAGATGGTGTCGCGAAGGTGGCAGTCGTAGACCAGGCGAAGCTCGGCGAGGGACTGGAGAGCGGCTCGCTGGCTGGCCACCACGAATGAAGGTCCTCCAACTCCATGGGTGTAGAAGGGTGGCTGCGTGAAAGAGGGGCGGATTACAACCGTGACCTCGCAGTAGCTCTCGTTCGCATCGGGAAAGATCCCGTGGAACGCAGGCTCATGGGGAAACCCCAAGAAGTCGACGAGCACGCGAAGCTCGCGGATGAATCCGGCCTCGTCACGAAGAGTCCCGCTCATGGTATGAACCGGCATCTACAAAAGAGAGAAAATTTTTTGTGAAAATCTCAGAAGATGAGAGGATAGGTAATCTTTTGTAAAATATAGTGAATATATATAAGTCCTAAGGTCAGGTCTGTTTGGCTTCCTACAGTCAAGTCGGCTCTGATACCATCTTGTCGCGCCCCGATTTAACAAATCAGGACTTTATTGAAATTCCATAGAAAATCAATAAAACAAGACGTTCATCACACGACCACGTACAATACGAGCAATCATTCACGGTTCGTAGACCGCATTAATACAAAAGTGAATAAAGATGAAGAGAAACTAATAAAACAAGGGTCCTAGATGAACGCCTCCTTCCAGTCTCGCCTTGACTGGGTCGCTACTCCAGACCTTCATCCTCCTCGTAGTAGACTGGCTCTGATGTTGTAAGTCAACGGGGTGAGTACAGATGTACTCAGCAAGCCACCGAATGCAAATATAATGCAAGGTAATAACAAGGGAGATAGTGGCTAATTTTGCGGAAGCAGCATAATTGTAAAGCTTTAAATGAGAGCAATTTATTAGTACGGAAAAGTAATCATGTGCATGTGTATCACCATCTTCTAACTCGAGGGGTACAGTCACCCCACCTCGCTCAACAGTCCTTACGTGTCATGAATAAACCGAACATTCACACAATTGTAAACTAACTGCGAGTAGTCACACAACCCGCCCTTGACCGTGGGCTCGGCTTTTTGAAAAGATTAAATTACTCTGATCAGAGATGTACCACTGTACCCACAAGGCACGCACTCATCACTTACACCAAAGTGTAACGAGATGACCCATTTCACGGGAACTCGTGCCAAAACCTTCCATATGGTTCCCTCCGACTCCACAACACCCTCTTATGGGTTTCGTATCGTGTCTCGACGCGTCGAGTGCTCACCATACCCCCCCTTGAGCCTTCTTTGGTACAAGTCGCCCGCAGGCTAGCCCCTTGTACCCCTCCACTATGGTGCATAGAGCCGAAGAGTTCCACACTTCCAGTTAGGACTTACCCATTAGACTTGTGGTTGGTACGGAAGTGCTTTGCAACAGATCCCGCAGACCGGTCCTTATAGTGCCCCGGGTGCGACAAACCAGTGCCCGAGCTTGCACCCGGAACCCACCATACTTATAACCTAGCCAACTCCAACAGAGTCCAGAGACGAGAATAACAGGGAATTACTTATACAGAATCCAGCTATCTACGACTCATTCTTTTTAACCTATAGCAGTTGTGCCGGTACATTGGGCACTAGCTAATATAGTATTTGTAGAGTGACAAGGAGTTAAGGCTCAATAAGCATGGCTTGGGTTTGCACACAAGGACGGGGATCTAATAAATATAAGTGTAAGGCTTGATCTTTGACTAATGCAATATTAACCTATGTGTTATAGCGATAATTTATTAAAATCATGGGCTCAATGATGATCAACTGTTTCCACAGAGATGGTCGATGACTTGCCTTGATCCGTGAATGGTGAAGGTGAAACCTTGGGATAGATCTCCGGATCTTCGACGACGTCGTAGTCTTCTCGATACGGAAAAGTAAATAAAACATTCAATAAACAATCCAAAACAAACAACCATACTAACATACATGTTTATGTTGGATTAAGTAAAGGAGATAGAGTCTTAACTTTTAGGGTTTTGTTACTTGAACATTTAAGATTAATTTTTTTATGAGATTCCTTAATTTTTATAGCGTGATATAATTATTCATCCTAAGGGGGTTTTATTTCTCCCTTTTTAAAGTTGAAGTAAAAAGTTATAAAATGACCTTAATGTTTTTATGGCATTAATATAGTGACATTAGGTTATTTAGATCTTCTGAAGTTTGTTATATAAGTTTTAGGATAGTTTCATAAAGGGTTGACTTTGTCTTAAATGCCTTAATTAAATGTTCTAAAAGGGCCTTTGCAATATCATTTAATGGAATAAAGTGGACAAGATGAATATTCTATTTTTATTAAAAATAGTGAACTCAAGTGGTTATGTTTTCTTGAATTTATTATATAAGTTGTCATGACATTTTTATAAAGTGTTTAACTTTTATTATATGAATTACTTAATTTATCCTACAAGGGCTTTCACAATATTAACTCATAAAATAAAGTGGCAAAGTGAGTATTCTATTTTTATTGTTTAATACAGTGGAATAAAGTCATTAAGTCCTATGAATTTATTATCTAAATTTCCATGACATTTTTGTAAAGTGTTATATTTCTATTATATGAGTTAATTATTAAATGGGCCTAGGGGATGTTTATTTAAGGAATTATAATGGGCAAAATGAATTGTTACATCTTTATTGGTTTATAAACAATGTACTGGAGTTAATAGATCCTCTAGAATCAATATATAAATTTCTAAGAGTTTTTCTGTATTATTTAAAGGGAATATTAATTAAATCCAACAAGGGGTATTGGGAATAAAAGGTCATGGACAAAATGGTTATTCTATTTTTAGTGTATTAATAACAGTGAAATGGAGTCATTATATCTTCTGGAATTAATTTATAAATTTTTAAGGATTTATCTGTATTATTTAATAGAAATATGAATTAAACCTTAAAGGGGACTTTTCTTTATTATTTAATAAGATTATTATGTGCCAAATAAACATATTGTTTTTATTGCATAAATGTGTAGAGAATGAAAAGACAAATTTTCTAGAATTAAAATGGTGAAATTTGGAGTTAATTTGAGCAAGATATGAATTTTGGAAGTTTAAACTAATTTTCTGAATTTTATTTTAAACAGAAATCAGTCCCTGGTCCACGGTGAGCCAGGTCCACCATGGACCCGCGCACTGTGCGCTGCACCGGTTGGATCTGGTCCGTTGGATCCAGATCCAACGGTTGCCAATGGGGCGGGACGGTTAAGTGGGATCGGAGGGCTTAGATGAGCCCGTACCGGTCAACGCCGGTCAAGGCCATCTGGGCCCTTGATCTGGGGTTTTAATCTCAGCCGTCCCCCTTGAATCCGACGGCCACGGTTAGAACCGGCACGGCACAGGACGACGGCGAGGGGTACCGTCTTCCCCGGCGACGGCGAGGCGTGCGACGGTGGTTGCGGTGGCCTAGGGGCTAGTCCGAGCGCAAAAATGGAACGAGCATAGTTCAAGGATCTCGTTCGTACCGGAGATGGGGACGGACGGGGACCAGCGGTGGCCGGCGGCGAGGAGAGGCGATGAAGACCTTCGGGTCGACGGTGGCGACGGTGATCCGGCGGCGAGGAACGTGAATGGAGGTGAGGCCGAGGGAGCAGTGGTGACGGTGATCCCGTCGGTGGCCTTGGCGAGGGCGGCGGTGGCACGGTGCGCCGGTGAGGTCCTGCCGGAGAGCGAACAGGGGAGAACGCCGAAAAGCGCGAATGGTGGCTCGGGACGGAGGGGGGCTTGGCGTTTTCGGTGTGGACGGTTGCGGTGAGTGCCGAGGGTCTTTTATAGGGGGTCTTCGGTGAGGAACAGGCAAGGAATCGAAGGAACCCGAAGTCCCTCCTTCCATTTCCGGCGAGCTTGCCAAGCACGCGAGAAAATTCCATTTCCGATGAACCCGTGATGGCTAAGGGCGGAAGGGGATCATGAGCTATGCGGGAAAGTGATCCGGGGCTAGCTTCGGTGAAGAGGCGACGGCCGGCGGCTAAAAGCGGAAAGGGGCCGTCGGGATGGAAGGGGAGGGATCCCCTTCCATTTGGAGAAGACGAAACTGACAGGTGGGGGCCACCTGTCAGTGGGCGGGCGTGGGTGAGAGAGAGCCTACACGCGGGCCCGGGATGGCAGAGGCTGGGGGCGCGGGGTGCGGCTGCTAGGTGGGGCCGGCCGAGGGCGCGGGAGAGGAGAGGGGGGGGGTTGGCGCCGACAGGTTGGCCCCGCCTGTCAGCGAGAGGGGCAGGACTGGGCTGGGCCGAAAGTCTCTGGGAGGAGAATTCAGGGTTTCGGCCCAATAAGAATTTAAATTCTTTTTCTAATTAATTTAATTCCAGAAATTCAAATATTTACTTAAAGCTTGAAGATCTGTTGGAAAAATTTTGTAAAAATTCTCAAAAATATTTCTTGGCCTCTAGTTTATCCCATAAAATTTTCAAGTCCAAATTTTGAATATTTGTCTCTGTTTGGCTTTAATAAGGCTCTTTTAGGAGTTTTCTTTAATAATAAAATTCAGAAATTCATTTAATATTATTTTTCCTTTATTTTATTCCCTTTTAATTTTGGGGCTGTTACACAGCGTGACGTGTTGTTGTTGGACAACAACGAGCCCAAGACCTATGAAGAAGTAGTGATGGGACTAGACTCTAAGAAATGGCTTTGACCCATCAGATTCGAATCAAAGTCCAGGCGAGAAAACAAAGTTTAGAACTTGGTCGATCCACCCGATGGTGTAAAAACTATTGAGTGTAAATGGATCTTCAAGAAAAATATAGATGCTGATGGAAATGTTCACATATAAGGCACGATTGGTGGCGAAAGGTTTCAGATAGATTTAAGGTGTTGATTATGATGAAACATTTTCACCCATCGCAATGCTTAAGTCTATTCTGATTATCCTAGAAATTGACGCATTTTATTATTATGAGATATGGCAAATTGATGTCAAGACGGCTTTCCTAAATGGAAACCTAAGTGAGGATGTGTACATAACATAGAATGAAGGTCTTGACAATCTGGAGAATTCTAGAAAAGTTTGTAAGTTGCAGAAGTCCATTTATGGGATGAAGCAAGCTTCTCGAAGTTGGAATCTTTGTTTTGATGAGGTAGTCAAAGGGTTTGGCTTCATCAAGAACAAAGAATAGCCTTGTGTTTACAAAAGGCTAGTGAGAGCTCACTTGTATTTCTGGTCTTGTATGTGGATGACATATTATTGATCAGAAATGACATTCCTTTGTTGAATGTTGTCAAGACTTAATTGAAAAATAGTTTTTCGATGAAAGATATTGGAGAAGCAACAAACATTTTGGGCATAAAGACCTATAGATATAGATCAAAACGACTAATTGTATTAATCCAGAGTATGTACATTGACAAGGTTTGAAATGGTTTAAAATGGAGAATTCCAAGGGATTTCTGCCAACGTCACATGGTATTTCTCTTAGTAAGACTCAGTGTGCCGTGACACCTGATGAGCTAGAGAAATGAGTGTGATCCTGTATATTTTTGTGATCGGAGCCATCATGTATGCTATGTTGTGTACACGCCTAGATGTTTTTGAGTTGGGTGTTGTTCCTAGTGTGTCCAGTCTAGTGGACCTCTATTGTGATAATAGTGGTGCCATTGCGCAAGCCAAGGAGCCTAGATCACACCAGAAGTCCAACCATATACTTCGGCGATATCACCTGATCCGTGAGATCATTGAGAAAGGTGATGTGAAGATTTGCAAGGTGCACACAAATTTGAACATGGCAGATCCGTTGACAAAACCTCTTCCACAGCCCAAGCATAAGGCGCACATGAGCACCATGGGTATTACATACTTGCGTGAGTGAGTCATGTGTATGTAGAAGATGTTAGTAATGTCTATGATTATGTATGAGGATAATTGTTATCTTGTTCCTTGAATAAACATCATTTATACTGATTGATGACTTGATGACTTTTCTATGAAACTCTTTGTTATATAATGATGTTGTTCAAAAGGTATCCCTGATTATCATCATGTGGGACAATGATGATACATAGATTAGCATATCTGGCTGATTGATTATCATGTTTCACGAATCATAGATATGGGGATGTCAAATCAGAGATATGGACACATGTTGGAGAACATGGTGTTGGATAGACCCACTTCAGATACTGTTGGGATTGTTATTGTAATGTGCCATCATTTGTCATCTCAAATGGTGTACCTACAGAGTCCTCAAAACTGAGATCATCATTTGATTCTAGAATGCGTAGCGACACACTTAGATAATTCCTAACGCTATTCCGTAATAGGGTAGTCATAAGGGTTGTTTTCAGGTGTGTTGTGAAACATGTCGTGGGATGTGAGCGATCAAGATGGAATTTCACCCTTCTAATAATGGAAGAGACGTCTCTGGGCCCCTTGAGGTAGTCGGATTGGAAAAGTGCATGTCCATGCCACTATGACTAAAGATTTAGTCATGATTTGAATTTGTTACTTGATTGAGTGAAATGTCGAGTTGTCCAACAAGGGTGGCACAAATTTCACCTTTAGCTTGACTGATGTCATGTGGTAAAGGGATTGGTGCATGCGTATATCAAGGTTCAGTGAAAATTGATTTTGTATGCTTTTAGGAGTCAATATGTGCTGCTAGGTACCGCTTTTGATTAGTGAGTCAAAAGGTTTTTGGTGAACAGTTGTTAGTGTATGCACCTATCGGGTCAAACACTTAATGGGATGGATTAAGAAAATTGCAAAGAATTGGTTCTTATGCAAGTGGGAGATTGAAGGAGTTGTGCCTAAGAAAATTCCGATTGGATCGGAAGTTCCGATTATTTTTTGAATTGGAAATAGAGAGCTCAAATCGAAAGTTCTGATATGGTATCAGATGTTCTGATAATTTATTGTTTGCGAAACAAAGAGCTCAAATCGGAATTTTCGATTTGGAATTGGAAGTTCCGATAATATCTAATTTAGGGACAGAGTGTTCTAACCGGAAGTTCCAACTCGGAATTGCACTGATCAGAAGTTCTGATGCGTTCTGAAATTGCACTCCGAGAGCATAGATCGGAAGTTCCGGTCTGAGGATCAGAATTTTCTGAGGTGGGAGAAACAGATTAGATCTATTGAGCCTCAATGTGGATTAGGGCCAGAGCTCTCGCCTATATATAAGGAGAGGAGGAGGAGGTCTTGGATATCATATTTTCATTGTTTAGATTAGATCTAAACCGTAGCCACCAAGAACCTATCCTCTCCCTTTCTTGACCTCAAAAGTTGAGATTGAGATTTCTCCTAGATCTCAGCCTCGGTGCTAGCATGCCGGCATGAGATCAATCTCATCCCTATAAGTGTGGATATAGTGGAGGCGCTACTCCAATAACGATGCTTGTGGGCTTCTTCACGTGGACACTATCATCTTCGTCGATTGGATTATCGGAGAATGGGTGGAGCGAGATGAGGATAAGCGAGGACGTGCTTCCCCAATATCTTCTTCTATTGGACCTAGCGCATCTCGTGTTAGAAGGTAACGATTCATGATCCCTCATGCGCATGGTTCTTGGCCCTTTGGGCAAAAATTTTAAATTTGTCGGCTAGTGTAGCTTCCCCATTCCCCAACATGTTTTAGGCTCAATCCCATCTTCATTAGTTGATTCATACTCACTGTAACGCCCATAACTTAATAATTCTGGGCTTTATTGAATTTCCAAGGAAAAACAATAAATACAAAATGTTCATCAAATGACCACATCTTACGACAAACAAAATATAGCTCACTGGCTATTTTATTACACTGAATTAATAATAAAAGGAAAAATCTTGGTGATGAACATCTTACTTCAGAACTCACATCCTTAACTGGGACAGTTACTCCAGACCTCCATCTTTGTAGTAAACAGCCTCTGATGGTGTATCAACAAGGGTGAGTACAAAAGTACTCAACAAGCCACCAAAATGCAATATAATGCAAGGATGATAACAAAGGAAGGTAGTGGCTTAAAGTGTGGAAAAGTACATTTTTACGGTTTAGCATTTAATGTGATCAGGTTAATTATACAAAAATCAAATCATGAATAATGCAACATCTTCTAACTCGAGGAGAACAGTCAACCCTCACTCACTCAACAGTCCTTACATGCCATACATTAATGCACCAATCATAAAAGTAAACTAATTGCGGAACATTGATCAATCCACTTTTGACTGTGGGTACGACTTTTCAAAAATATTATACTCTGATTAGAGGTGTACTAATGTACCCACAAGGCACTTATTCCTATACACCGCGGTGTGTTCAGATGATCCAAGTCACAGTAATTCATGCCAAAACCTTCACCATGGAACGCACCAACTCAAGAACACCCACTATAGGTTTCACTGGCGCGCCAACGCATTGGACCAACATCACGCCCCCTTTTGTGCCTCGTCGGTACAAGGCACCTGCAGGTGCCACTTGCTCCCTCCAATTGGTGCCTCAAGTTGGAATGCTCCATATTTACAGTTAGGCCTTACCCATTAGACTTGTGGTTAGTACGGAAGTGCTTCGCAACAGATCTTGCAGACCGGTCCTTATAGTACCCTGGGTGCGACTAATAAATGCCCTCGCTTGCACCCGGAACCCACCATGCTAACATACTCAGCCACTTTTCCAAGTCTTTAGAATACCAAGAGATGAGAAGTATAACGGGAAAATATATATCAGAATCAAATAACTATTTTATTCTACGACTCATTCTTAGCCTATAGTAGTTGTGTCGATACTTTGGACACTAACTATTATTTAATATTTAAGGTGACAAGGAAAAGAGGCTCAATAGTATGGCTTGGGTTTGCACAACAAGGTCGTGTTATCTAATAAATACGGTGTAAGGCTTTCAATTAGACTAATGCAATTATATCCTATGGGTTATAGTGATATTTAATTAAAACATGGGCTCAATATGATCAAAAATAGGGTTGAGACTTGTATTGATCAGTGAATGGAGATGGTGGAACCTCGGGGTAAAACTCCGGCTCCTCGACGGCTTCAAAATCTTCTCAGCAAGCAAAACGAGAACAATAAAAAATTAAAAACAATTAAATAAATAGTACAAACATTTCAATTAAATTGGTTAAAGTTGTATAGAATAAAAATAGGGATTTTCTGGAATTTGAATGCTGAAATTTGTAGTTAAAATGAAGAAGATATGAATTTTTGAAGTTAAAAGCATTTTTCTGGAATTTATTTTCAATTTAAAACAGACCCCGGTCCACGGTGAGCCAGGTCCACCATGTACCTGAGTACTGTGCGGTGCACCAGATCCATCGCATACATTGGATCACGATTGGATGGACGCGGGCGAGGCGGGTATGTTAAGTGAAAACGGACAAACGAGATTGCCCGATACCGGTCAACAAGATGTGACCAAATCTGGGCACTCGATCCCGCGGTCTAATCCTGGCCACTCATCTCTAATAGGGTGGCACAAGTGGCGTCCGGCACATGACGTGCAGGGGCGGCCTCCGGTTGTCGTCCCGGATGACGGTAGCGTATGGCGACGACCGCGGCGGCGACTGCGACGACCTAAAGCACATTTAAGCATGGAAATGGAAAGGGAATAAAGTGAGGATCATTTTTATACCAAAATTGGGGCTCGAAGGTGAATGGTGGAGGCCAGTGGAATGTGGTGGTGGTGGGGAACTCTCGAGTAGACGATGGGGATAGAGCTCCAACGGTCGGTAGAACGAATGGAAGGGTCATTGGTGTAGAGGGGACGACGATGGTTCCGTAGGTGTCGTCGGTGAGGGCGGCGGTGGTCTCCAGCGACGGCGGTCGACGACTGGAGACAGAATAGGGCTATGGCGTTTTTACCACGGGAGCTCTGGACTGCGAGGGCTACGATGATTGCCGAGTGCCTAGAGCACAGTGGAGGCAGGGGAATTTATAGGCGATCGCCGGTGTCAAGATTGAAAGGTGGAGGGAAGTAAACCGAGGAGGATTCCTAGTTTACGCTAGCGAGGTTTCCATAAACCATGATTCGATGAATCGGGATGGAATCGGGTCGGGTGAAAGAGGGAAAGTACCTGACGGAGATTGGGGAGCGAGATGGTGGCCTTAATTTGTGGGATCGCGCATGGCAGTGGTGGATTGGGAGATTATGGTTTTGGCTGGCGGTGAAATTAGGAGTGATCTCACGTGGAAGATGATGCTGACAGGTGGAGGCCACCTATCAGTGAGCATGGGAGCGGGGAAAGGCATCGACACGAGTGTCTGGGCTAGCAGCGAGAGGGGGAAGAGGCGTGGGTACCGACAGGCAGGCCCGGCATGGCAGAGAGGGGGGTTTGTGGGCACGCGGTACATGGGAGAGGGGGCTGTCGAGTGGGCTCCACATGTCAGTGAGGGCAATTGGAGTGGGTTGGGCCAGCCGGGTGGGAGATTGGGGGAGGGCGGCCCACTGGGAAATTAAATTCTCTTTCTCAATTTAAATAATTCCTGAAATTCATTTGTATTTTCTATGCTAGTTTCAAAGGTCCTAAAAATCCAGAAAAATTCCCAAAAATTTATCTTAACTAGGGGAACCTAACGTAATTTTCCCAACTTAGGATTTAAATTATTTCTTATGGTTATCATTTATTTGTCCTCTTTTAGGTTCAAACTTAATTAAATTCTTTTTATTCCCAACCAATTTTATTTACCTCATTTTAATTCTTCCTTCGATTTTATTATTTCAACCATCTTCTTATTAAAATTTATTTGTTAAAATTTTTTATTTTTCCAGTTTACTTAATTTTGAAAAATTCAGGGTGTTACACTCACCCTCCTCGGTGACAAGCATTGCACAATTATTTGGACATTCCATGACAACATGACCACACCCTAAACACTTGAAACATTGGATGGAGCTACTCTTGGAAGTAGATCCCACAGAAGATGCAATAGATGATGTCGGTTTTGGCGTCTTGTTCTCACTTGTTGAAGGTGCTGATTTTGCAAAAGATCCAGAATGAGGAAAAGAATTGTTGCTTGCGTTGGGTGAATAGGTACCTCATCCCAAACTGAATTTTGTAGTTTTTGAGGATCCCGATGGCACCCTTAAATTGAGTGTTGTTGCCTTTGTTGATCTAGCATCATCTTGCAATTGCATCTCCGCCTTTTGTGCTTTGTGCACTAGCTCGACTGAATTGTTGTAGGTCTAAAATTTCACAATGCGCTTAATTCGCTTATTAAGACCAAATAGAAAATGCAACATGGATTGCTCTTCATCTTCATGTACATGGGCTCTAATCATTGCTTGCTCCATATCCTTATAGTATTCTTCCACCAAACAGTTTCCTTGTCTCAAGTTCTGTAGTTTATCAAAATGGTCATTGTTGGCGTAAAAGATTACGCTAACAGGTTTCTGAAGGTTAGAAACTAACAAACGAAGTGTTTGCGAAGTAAACTATTTCAAGCCTCCGAAAGGATAATAGCTTAAAACAGTTCGAAGGTGTGTATTGAATAACTTGTATTCGGTCCCCATTACAGGGTAAAACGGGGGGTATTTATAGGCCCAAACATTAAGGAAAAGACCCTTTTATCCCTCTGTTACAACCGACATAGTGGAAACTATTCGGTACCCTTAATAGGGCTAAAATGGTAAAAGACTAATCTAATGAGAAAGAAGATAAGTCTTCCATCTTAGCTGGCAAGGAAAACCTCGGTAAGGTCCAAGTTCGAAGATATACTCCAAACTAGAGTCCGTCTTCATACTTCGAACTTGATCCAATGCATCCTCGAAGATTCATGCTGGAAATCTTTGATTCAATCGCCTGTCTTTGTCCTGTTACTGCAATATCCCCGAAGATGGAATATTTTCCCCCAACAGTAGCCCCTCGAATACGCTTCTCCACTAAATCTATAATGTTAGGAGAACAGTATACGCAAGAAAAATAATCATGTGTAGGGGTTAGCAGATTTAATCCACCTCCGAAATACGTGGAGATGCAAAACTTCGAATCAACTTCCAAGAAAGTTACGTTCGAACTATCTTAGAATTAACTTGAAGAGCCCGAAAGCTTTTTCCAGGCTTAGAAGAAATAGCTGTTGGTTTTTCCTTCTAACGGAAATTACGCGATGCGTTAACTCCGCAACAGTATAACGGCTGAGAATGCGAAACGACAGATGCAAACAGTAAAAACTTGTGGTCTGGGCTATAAATAGAGAGCCCAGACCCTTGTCGAGTACCTTTCCACCGCTTTCGTGCAAACAAACCATCATACAACCCTAGCCTCCATTCCTTCCTCTCAAGCAATCCACGCGATTCCATGGCGAAGACCAGTTTCAAGGTTCCTGGAGCAGCTTCAGCCTTGGCTCGGCAACAGGCTGTGGCTGCAGCGGCGGTAGCGACATCTTGCAATTGTGACTCCGGCAGCGACAGCAGCAATGGCGGCGCCAGGGAGAAATCCCCCACGCGATGATCCTCACGATCTTTTCCCGGCGTCGACGAAGTATGCGGATCAGTCCTATCAGTTGGGACCTTCAACCTGCAAGAGGGAATCACTCGCGGCTGCAATTGAAGGCAAGATCAGTTCGGAGATAGTGATCCGCAAACCTGGAAAAGAGGCCATTCCTTCGCCAAGGCCCGGAGAAGTGGTCGTCTTCGAAGCTTTTTTCGAAGCTGGACTGGAACTTCTGGTCGTTGACTTCCTGGCCGAGGTATTGGATTTATTCCATGTTACTCTCCCCCAGCTCTCTCCGAATGCAGTAGCACGCCTTGCTATCTTCGAATGGGCGTTGCGAGCCGAAGGTTGCGAAGGAAGGGCTGAGATCTTCGCAGCGTTGCACCGAGCTTCATGCCAACCCAAAACCTTCGTAGGCCCCAGAGGTGAAAAGATGGTGGTGGCCTTCGGAAGCATCAACTTCTGGCTTCGAGATGAGTACGCTCTCCGGTTTCCAGCCAAGGCCATCAATGCCAGATGGTATACAGACTGGATCCTGAAGTGGTTTTATGCCGAAGTTGGGGCGAGCAGCTGTCTAGCCGGACACTTACAAGATATCAACTTCCGAAGGGAAGCTCTTGTGCATCCAGATCCGGGCCAGCTCGAAGCTCGCCTCAGCCTGCTTCAAAGAATTAGTCGCCGCCTAAGCATGCGGGACTTAGCGGAGGAATTCCTCGGACTCCAGATCCCTCCTTTGATGACCAACTGACCAATCACCTTCGAAGAAGATTCGGAAGGTGGTCTTCGAAAAATTTCTTCGAACTCAAGTCCTGGAGGTAACTTCGAAAACAACATGATTCATATATATTCATTTAATAAGATGACTAATGCCAACTTAACTTTCTGCTTCTATGACTCCCATGACTTCAGAGCAAATTGTTCGAGCTTCAGAGAAAATCCTAGGATTTCCAACTCCAGCCGAGAAGGAATGTAGAGTGAAATTAGTGGGCACTTGGGAGCGGTTCAACCGAGTATGGGGGCTACTCGAAGTTGTTCCGCCTCCTCTTTTGGATTGGGTGCCTTTGGAGAACGGGCCCAAAAAGAGAAAAGCCGAAGTTGGCGCTTCGAGCTCTGCCAAGACTCCATCGAAGAAGGTAGCTCGAAAGCCAAGAGTTACTGCACCTCCAAACCCAACAGCTTTGGCTTCCGATTCCTCGGAGGATGAAGGCAGAATGCTTGTTGACCTGATCGACAAGGATGCAGCCCAAACAAATGCAAATATTGATGATGCTGCGAGCGTGCCGGAGTCTCAAGGCAACCTTGGACAAGTGAGGATTCCGACTGCTCAAGAAAGTTTACTGCAAGATGAAGCCCCTGTGGACGAAGGTGGAGTCGAAGTTGCTATAGAATCAACTTCGATTCTAGGTGAAGCAACAACGGTCGCTCCCGAAGATGCTCCAGTAGTCGAAGATTTAACTGCGAATTCTGACTCCGACGAAGACTTTGGAGTAGCCTTCGATCCGCCAAGCAGTTTGATGCTCACCCGTCGACAAGACTTCGGAGGTAAACTTCACATAATTCTTTTGTTCTTTTTTTCTGCAAAATTATACAATGTATAATACTTTTGCTTCAATAGGATCTGCTTCCGTGGAAGAGGTCCGTCCCGAAGATACGATTCCTGGGCCTTCGACAACTTCAGAGCCAATTCTAGAGGTTACTCAAATGGGACATAGAAAAGGCAAAGGAAAAATGGACCACCTCCCTGCTCCGAGCTCAGGATCAACTCCGTCTGAGTCGACAGACGGAAGCCAATCTACAAAGGGAGGCCAGTCTGCCGAAGTTTCAAAAGATTCAGCCCAACCCTCTGGCCCCTCACCGAACGAAGACGACCAGAGGGCCTTGTCTATGCTCCCTCTTCTAGCTCCTTTCTTGGATCGAAAAACCAGACTTCGGACTTTGCTCGAGCCTTTGGATCGAGCTAGCCGCGAAATCGGGGAGACGGACTTGGTGGCCATCTTGAGCTAGGCGGAGAGTTCGGAGCTTAACGCTGCCATGGAGCGTGCAGCATACCAGGTACGAAGTATCTGCAAAGCAAAATTAATTTAATGTACAAATAATTTCTCACCTTGGTTTTTTCTCTTTGCAGCAAATAGTCTTGGCCCGAGCTGCGAATATTTCAAATGAACGCGGAAACCTTCGCCTTCGAGAAGAAATCAACACTCTTCAGAGAAATCTCAATATTTCCGAAGGTCGAGTTTCCCAATTAGACGACATGGTCTCGGCAGAGCGAAGGGCCAGGCAAAGTTTGGAGACTGCGAAGAAGGAGCTCGAAGCAGAACAAATTGTGCTTAGAGCGGAAATAGAAAAGATGCGAGCGGAGCATGCTATGGCGGGGGCTGAACTTGTCAAGCTCCAAGAGGAAAAAGCCAAAGTTGTAGAGGAGTCTAGCAACCTGCTTACTCATAAGAACTCTTTAGCTACAGAGGCAGCTAGACTCTCCAGCATGGTGGAAGAATTAACTTCTGCGAAGGACGCTTTACTTGACGACAAGCTGAAATCGGAGAAGGTGGCTGCGGAGGTCATGAACCAACTGCTAGGTGTTCTAGAGTACTTCGGTACTACTGGGACACTTCCTTCAAATGACAACGCTTCTTTACTTCGGTGGTTAAAAATGATCCAAGGAGCTGCGAAGACAATGAAGACGGCAGGCATTCGATATGGAGAACTCTCCGAACAAGTGGCTGCTATCGGCATACTTCGCTACTACGAAGATCTGGGAATGACGATAACTCCGAATTCAGAGGCAGCTCCCATCACCTTCGACGAGAACCGGCTTCTCAATCCTTCCGAAGACGTGGCCGCTGCTTGGCAAGCCTTCCAAGCTTCATGGAGAGCCGAAGGTTGTACTGCGATCAAGGCTTGGATTGATGAAGGGCAACGCCAAAAGCAAGCTCGGTTGCAAGCTTCGAGCAGTCAGCCTCCGCCGAACCCGCAGGTCTAGATTTATTTTAGGATCTTGACTATGTAAAGCATCATGCTTTTGTACATTTATGAATGAAAATTTGCTTATCATGTTTTTAGGCTTTGCCTCATATGGAAGATGTCGAAGTGTTAGACGTTAACGAAGAACTCCGCCTACTATGGGCTACCTTCGATCTTTTAAAACTTCACAAACGACCTCGATTTTTAGTTCCTTGAGATAGCTTCGGTGCAATTACGCCCGAAGTAAGTAAAGATATACTATCTTATATCAAAGAGGAAGAAAAAGAGGTTAACTTGGAAACTTCATCTTCCGAAGACATTGCATGGTCCGAAGATGAAGATGAAGCTCAGGGTAAAAAGCCTGAAGAACTTGGACGCTGGGAAAGGAGCCCCGAATGACTCCGAACTTGGGCCGAGCTTCAACAAGAATAGAAAGACTTTAGAGCTTCGAAGGGAGGCAGGAGAGTTAAACGTAAAGTTGTTAGGACTCCCGGCTCTGGAACTAGTCGTTCCAACCTTAGCTCTAGAGATCGAAGGGGTCTTCGATTCCTTCTCGGTATAGACACCGATTTTTCATGATGTAATTATAATTTGTTCAAATAATAAATGTCGATTTAAAATTGCCTCCCTATTTCCCAGCCCCTCTTTGGGCGTAAGCAACTTCGAACTATATTCAAAGATGGTTAGGCGCAAAGAAAAACTTAGGAGTACAATTTTGATGGCTCAGAGCCCCTTAGTAATTTAAAGATTGATTAAAATCTTATAAAATGTCTTCGACTACTTGCAGTCTGAAGATTGGCAGCTTAGTACCTTATATTTTGAAAGAAATCACTTTGGACAACTTTCGGACACTTTAGTGTGCCAAATGATTTGTCACTTTGGACTCTTTTCACAGATATTCGAAGCTCATAAGCTCAAAGTCTGTTTGTTTTGGCCTCCTTCGGCTCTTTTTGCGAATTCTATCAAACCGGTGGTTTGGAATTCGGAGTGGTCTCCTTGGACTCTTTTAACGGATGTCTACCAGCCAGTGGCTTGGACTCCGCATGTTTTGGTCTCTTTGGACTCTTTTTACGGATGCCTACAAGCCGGTGGCTTGGACTCCGCATTCTGTGGTCTCGGGCTCTTTTTACGGATGTCTACCAGCCGATGGCTTGGACTCCGAAAAATATGATCCAAATTAATGACACTTCCCTCTCGGTCAACTCCACTATTCCAGTGCGTCCACCTGGAAGTGGGAAGTTTATGGGGGGTAGGCATTATCGGAACCATATGCTTTATTGATTCGGAAAGTGTTTACAAATGATTACAAGGAGCCCCTATGCGAAATATCGCTTTAGGTTCTTCGCATGCCATGTATGTGCTAACTCTTCACCTTCCAAATTAGCTAGCTTAAAAGAACCAGGACGCCCTGAGCGAACAATTAAGTATGGACCTTCCCACTTATTTCCTAATTTCCCTGGCGCTATGATACTTCGCAAAACGAGATGACCCCGGCTTAAGTTCATTAATCTTGACCTTCGGGTCGAACCAAGTCTTCGTCTACTGCTGATACTTTGACAAATTTGCAACAGCTCGAAGTCTTGTCTCTTCTATTAAATCAAGCGAAGTTTGTCTTTCTGCTTCTATTTCTAGTTCGGTGCTACGAAGGGAACCTCCTTTGAGCTCCGTTGGTGTCATAGCTTCATCTCCGAATAATAGCCTGAAAGGAGTGAAGACGGTAGACCTTGTCTGGGTTGTCCGGATGGACCATAGGATCTTTGGGAGCTCTTCGGTCCACAATCCTTTTGCCAATCCCACTATTCTTCGATTCAATCCTGACATGATATTACCATTGGCTCTTTCAACAGCTCCATTAGATTGAGGATGTCTTACTGCAGCAAAACATAGTTGAATGCCTAGGTCTTCACAGAATTTCCTGAAGGGTTCTGCATCAAACTGTGTTCCATTATCCACGTTCAGCTGCCGAGGCACTCTGAACCGGCATATAATATTCTTATAGAAAAAATTTTGAACATTATTCAAAGTGATAGCTGTTAGGGGCTCTGCTTCGACCCACTTTGAAAAGTATTCGATTGCTACCACTGCGAACTTCAAATTTCCTTTTGCTACTGGGAAGGGGCCAATAAGATCCATGCCCCATCTAGCCATGGGCCATACTGGAGCAATGATTTGAAGAGCTGTTGGTGGGCGATGACTTCTTCATCCCATCCACTGACATCCTTGGCAAGTGCAGACTAAGCTCTCCGCATCAGCTACAATTGTAGGCCAATAAAGCCCTGGCGAAGTGTCTTTCCTGCCAAAGCTCGAGGGGCCAAATGGCTTCCGCAAAGTCCTTCATGAATTTCTCGAAGAATTTCTTGACCTTCGGCTTGAGATATACATCGGAGCAGAGGGGAACATACTCCGGCCTTGTATAAAATACCGTTGATTAAATGATAATTCCGAATTCTGAGTTTTAACCTCGAAAGTTGTGGCCCTTCGGACATATTTGCTTCTCCTTGCAGCAATTCCATAATTGAACTTCGCCAATCTGTGCTTGGAATGCAAAGGACTTCCGCAGCAGGGATTTGTGGTACCGAAGGTGTACTGAGCTCTTCATAAAAAGCGTCTTCTGGAATGTCCATAGCTCCGGCTGCAGCTTTTGCCAAGATGTCAGCTTGCACATTTTCTGCTCTAGGTATACTCCGAACAGAAATCCCTTTAAATGTTGCTTCAATCTTACGGATTTCTTCCAAGTATTTTGCAAGCTGTGGATGCCGAACTTGAAAGCTTTTGTCTACGTGCCCTGCTACAATCTGAGAATCTGTCTTAATAACAACTCTTCTAGCCCCAAGAGCACGTGCCTTTCGAAGTCCCAATAAAATTCCTTCATACTCCGCTGTATTATTGGTAGACTTAAAGTTAAGTCTTGCGGAGTACATTGCCTTTTGCCCTGAAGGCGAAATTATCACGGCTCCGACACCTGCTCCAGATGCTTGGAAAGCTCCATCAGAGTAAATAGTCCAAATCCCTTCATTTGACTTTTCCGGAGCCCATGCTACAGGGGAGTCCATTCTGCCACGAAGTCCGCTAATACTTGTGACTTAATTGCTGTTCTTGCCACGAAGGATATGCCGAAGGGTGCTAATTCAACTGCCCACTTCCCAATTCTTCCTGTAGAATCCTTACTCCGAAGCATATCCCCCAAAGGATATGAAGTTGGTACAATTACATTATGTGCCAAAAAATAATGCCTTAGCTTCCTCGAAGCCATTATCAGAACATAAGTGAATTTCTCAAGCTCAGAATATCTTGTTTTTGCTCCTGACAATGCTTCGGACACAAAATAAACTGGGTTCTGCACCAACTTGCCGTTGAAATCAACCTCTCTGACAAGGACTGCACTGACAGTAGAGCCAGTAGCTGCAAGGTAGAGGAGTAGGGTTTCGTCCGGAATAGGCACCGTGAGTGTAGCGAGGTTACTGAGATAATTCTTGATATCTTCGAAGCTCTTTTGACACTCCGGTGTCCATGCAAAATCTTCAGACCTTTTCAATGCTTTGAAGATGGGCGAACTTCTCTCCGCAGACCTTGCCAAAAACCTGCTAAGTGTTGCAAGACGACTAGTCAGCTTTTGCACTTGCTTTAAATTTTCTGGGGGAGCCATCCTCTACAACGCAGTTATCTGAGTGGGGCTAGCTTCGATCCCTCTGCTTGAAACTAGATACCCTAACAATTTTCTAGCCTACGCCCCGAAGATACATTTTTCGGGGTTAAGACGGATCCCACATGCCCGAAGGCTATTGAATGTTTCTGCTAAGTCTAGGCTATGTTGGTGCTTTAAAGCACTCTTTATTACAATATCATCCATATAGGCCTCTACATTGCGACCTAATTGATGACCTAGAGCCTTAGCAATTAACCTCGAAAAAGTAGCCCCGACATTTCGTAAGCCAAAGGGCATTCTTACATAACAAAAGACTCCTGAAGGAGTTACGAAGCTTGTCTTGATTTCATCTTCGTGTTTTAACCAGATTTGATGATAACCGGAGTACGCGTCGAGGAAGCTTAATAACTCTGAACCGATAGTGGAGTCGACCAATTGATCAATTCGGGGCATGGGGTAGGGGTCACGGGGGCATGCTTTATTCAGGGATGTAAAATCAATACACATGTGCCACTTCCCGGAAGATTTCTTCTTAACGAAGACTAGGTTGGCTAACCACTCCGTATGGGCCACTTCTTTGATAATCCCAGCCTTCAGCAACTTTTCAACTTCGTCTTTAGCGAGGATAGCTCTCTCCGCAGACAACTTCCAGAGTCCTTGTCGAACTGGCCGGGCCTTCGGGTTCACAAGCAGACTGTGTTCAATAATATCTCGACTGACTCCGGTGATGTCTTCATCAAACCAAGCAAAGACATCTAAATTCTCCTCAACTACTTTCTCTAACGAAGTAGCAACTTATGGAGGCAAGTCTTTGCCAAATTGAAATGAATATTCCTTGCCATCTTTGACAATAATCTTTGTTGCAATCTCTCCTTCGGGACTTGTTCTTGGGAAGGATTTCTTCGAAGATTCATTGGGAGCAGGGAAATCCTCCGGGTTATCTTGCACGCTGTTCACTTGTCTCGGGTCAAGAGGAGGGCCATGACCATATTCCTCTCTTCGTGCAGTGGCCTGATCTATGAAAACAGTGAGCACTCCCGTCTCTGTGGGCATCTTTATACATAAGTAATTATGATGCGCCACATCTCCGAATTGATTCAGCATGCCCCTTCCGAAGATGACATTGTATGCATATGGAGCATCCACAACATCGAAAATCACTTCTTCTGTCCTGGCTAGTAGCCCCTCTCCAAAAGTAACTTCCAGGCCAATTTGGCCGAGGGCATCAAGAGGGGGTCCTGCGAAACCTTGCAAAGGACGGGCTGCTGGGAGAAGATGCTTTCTGGAGATGCAGAGTTGATCAAAAGCTTGGACAAAAATAATATCCGTCGAACTCCCTCCGTCAATTAGCACTCTCCGAACCTCAGTTCCTGCTATGTCGGCAATGATGACAAGTGGGTCTGCATGTGGAAACTTTATACCAGCTGCATCATCTACAGAAAAAGATATCGGCACATGGGAACATTCGGGCATAGCAGCTGCAGATGAAGAGGTTCCAATATGACCCACTTCTCTAACATATTCCCTTCTCTGCCTCTTCGACATACTTCCGAGGATCCCTCCTCCGGAGATGGGGAGGACTACTATTTTCCCTCGATCTTGCCCCTCTTCTTGCTTCGGAGGTGGCATAACATTGACCACCGGAGGCCGTCTTGTAGGGTCGAAGTTCTCTATCCGTGCCACAGCCTGGACAGGCTCCGGACGCACTTCAGTCGGAACTCGGTTAGTAGTGTCTCGACCCGAAGTTCTTTCCAAGTACTCTCCTCTCAAGGCAAGTATAGATTTGCACGCATTAGTTGCGCGACTCCGATTTTCACCATGAATACAGCAGAAAAAGGCATGGGCTTTGCCAGCCAGTTTCCCTGGCGGCCTCCAGCCGCTGGTCTTGCTTCCTGAAGGCTGCGGAGCTCTTGGGGCAAACTTCTGCGGGGGTGCAATGTTCAAAACTTCTGAACGAGGATGCTTTTGCCCCCGACGCCTGTCGTGCTGAGTTTCGAAGCTAGGTCCATGCGGCTGTGTTGAAGTTTTCACTTCCAACTTGACTTTTTGCAGTATCGACGGAGTTGTAGCAGTTCTCCGAAGCCATCCCTCTTCTGACCTTGCATATTCTTCGAAATAAGACATCAACTGAGAAACAGAAGATATCTTTTTCCTGTGAAGTTTATCAAGGAGGCCTGCATGAATAACTCTCTCTCGAGCTGTGTCAACTATAGAAGATGTAGTTAACCCTCGAATTTGTGACTTCGTATGAGCGAAGCGCTTGAAATACTGTCTTAAAGTCTCTCCAGGGATCTGCTTCACCTAGAAAAGGCTTCCTGTTGACATTGGGGGTACGAAGGTACCCTGAAAGTTGCTCACGAACTTCTTCCTTAACTGCTCCCATGAACTGATTGATCCTGGCTTCAAAGACCAGAACCACTGCAATGCCACTCCTTGGAGAGCTAGGGGAAAACATTTGGCCATAGTATCTCGCACTCCTCCGCTGGCTTCAATTGCTAGTGCATAAGAACGGGCGAACTCTCCAGGATCTTCATCTCTGGAATATTTGCAAAGCTTCGAAGTTTTGAACTTAGGATCGAAGCGCACTTTCTGCAGCTCAGGATGCAGCGGGGATTCGGTGTCGAAGGAAGCGTTCTCCGGGGCTTCGGGATAAATAAGTTCGTCGTCTTCGGGCACTTCGGGGATGACTGGAGTAGCTTGAGGGCGAAGCCTATCTGCGGCTTCTTGCCGCCACCTTGCTACTTCAGCTTGGAGACTGGCCATTTGAGCGGCCATATCACCAAGACCATCTTCATTTCCTCCGGAAGGACCTTCTGGGTCTCGAGAATTGTACGCATCAGTTCGAAGTGGAACTTGAGGTGGAAGAGGGACTCCGGCTGGCCGAAGTATAGATGGGGTTGGGGGAGGAACTCCGTATGCTCGAGGAAGGGAAATCCCATCCGGAGTTTGAGGTGGAGGAAACGTCGAAGGCCCTTCGACCTCAACTGTGTTTGAAGATCTTGCTCCGGAGGTCCAAGGAGACTTCCGAATAGGACTACTACCTGCACTCCGCTTGGGAGGCATGGTTTGAGAACTTGGTAGAGAACGAAGTTTTTTTGGACTAGGTTCCCCACGGACGGCGCCAACTGTTGGCGTAAAAGATTACACTAACAGGTTTCTGAAGGTTAGAAACTAACAAATGAAGTGTTTGCGAAGTAAACTATTTCAAGCCTCCGAAAGGATAATAGCTTAAAACAGTTCGAAGGTGTGTATTGAATAACTTGTATTCGGTCCCCATTACAGGGTAAAACGGGGGGTATTTATAGGCCCAAACATTAAGGAAAAGACCCTTTTATCCCTCTGTTACAACCGACATAGTGGAAACTATTCGGTACCCTTAATAGGGCTAAAATGGTAAAAGACTAATCTAATGAGAAAGAAGATAAGTCTTCCATCTTAGCTGGCAAGGAAAACCTCGGTAAGGTCCAAGTTCGAAGATATACTCCGAACTAGAGTCCGTCTTCATACTTCGAACTTGATCCAATGCATCCTCAGAGATTCATGCTGGAAATCTTTGATTCAATCGCCTGTCTTTGTCCTGTTACTGCAATATCCCCGAAGATGGAATATTTTCCCCCAACAGTCATGTTTGTAATGCTCAGGGACAAACCATGCTCTCATTTCTCTCTTAATTTCTACCCATGATATCACTAGGAGTCCCCTATTCTCATCATGTTGATTCTGAACTTGTTCCCACCAGATTAGAGCATATCCATCAAACTCCAATGATGTCATGGCTAACTTATTTTCCTCAGAATAATAATGCATGCGAAATATTTTGTCAACCTTTAGCTCCCAGGTGAGATATGCATCAAGATCAAAAGTGCCTTAAAACTTGGGAATGTTGAACTTGAGTTTGCCAAATCTCTCCTCATTGGGCTGATTGTTGCCAGTGCGGCTGCGTCGAGGGTAGTAATATTTGCATTGCAACACAAAGGGTTTAGGATGAACAACTCCATGTGCAGCGGCACCTCAACATCCACGGCCACTGGCTTGACCGTGAGCACCTCCAATGCCACCTCCACCATGCCCTGGCCAAAGTGGGCGAGAAGCATAGGTAGCAGCTTGGTCATGCCTTTCTTGTGCTTCCCGTTGCCATGGGCGTCAGCTTCCTCATAAGTATCATCGAGTTCTTATCCTTGCACACTTGTATCACCTTGATTGACAGCAGCTCCTTCCCTCAATGCTTTGACAACATCTTCAACAATTTTAGCACATACATTGTTCATATTTTCATTGATATGATTGTTGAATTCTTCTACCATCTGTTCAAGTTGAGTTTGCATGACATAACTTGGTATAACATCTGATTGGCTGGCCATGGTTAGTGAAGCAAATATATATATATATATATATATATATATATATATATATATATAAATATTTCCAGAGAAGATGTAACAAGACTCCTTACTCTAGTTAACAGCTGAAGTCATATACATGCTTATAGGGTTGCAACAGCACGCTCTCTAGTGGTAGTAAACAAGACATATGTGATAGATCATGTGAATTCAACATCAAGGTGTTGCTAAAACAGGGGGCTTATTTGTGGGGCTTGGAAAGGTATACTTGTCCTATGTAATCTGAATCACTAGTTATTGCAAGGCTAGGTAATAATCCAATGAATTCAAAGCCTAGTTGCTGATCCATATATTTGTGATTTTTTTGGAGCAACTATGAATTTTGTGAGGGCTAAAACTGAAAGTAGAAAGCTGAATTTGGAATTGAGCTTAACACAAATTTTATAGTATGAGTTGCAAGATTTCTAGCAAGTATCTAAATGCTCAAATTTGACTTCATCTCCAAGAGTTAGCCTTATTTTCGCCCTTGCTACAAAAAGAGCAGATCTAGACGTGAGCAACTCATGAGATAAATCCAACCCGACCAAGAACACAAGAACCAAAGGGGAAACCGATTCAGGTTGGAAAAGAGAAAGGTAAAAAGAATCTAGTATGAGCAAAATACAAAGGAACTTTATGATTCAGCAACCAAACTCAATATGTTGGATTAAAACCTAACAAAGCACACTATAGCCCTAGATTAACTATGGGTTGTAGCAATTTTTTGGGGGGAATTTTGGGTATGAGATAGAAGGTAAAACTAGTGACTAAGGTAAATGATCCTATCGAGTGAATTGAAGCTCTGATACTAGATGATGCGGGAGTGTTGCCCGATCTTCTCATCATAGGATCGTGGGGGATAACTTGACCCGTGCAACCTGACAAATCGATGGCACCAACTGCTGCTTGAGTAGCAACCTGTGACAAATAAATTCACCCAACTACATGATTTGGTCTTTGTCTATTTGACCACAAGAAGTAGACGTTGTTGCAGCTGCAAATCCATAAGGATTACATAAGAACAATAGCTACAACTAGTAAATATCTCAATCTCCAAGGGGGTGGCTGTTGCACACTCAAACCTTATAGACAAGAAATGGGAGTTGTTGGTTCAAATTTGTGGTAAACCCTTGAGGGGAGGTTACAAGGGGGTATATATAGTGATAGCACCACTTGCCCTTGGTTCTACATGGGCTAGACTTGGCCTAACAAGGAAAACAACAGCCATGTGTAGTTTTACTTTTATAATAGGTTGAAAGATTCTAGTTGTTTTCAACTTAAAATACAAACCAATCAAAATGGTGTGGTCCAAAATAAGAAATGTAGAACTAACTCATCTTGCTGTTAGGTTCTAGAGTAATTTCAATAAAGCCTGACTGGTCGAGAAGATAGTCAGCTATCGTAGTGATGTCCTCATCAAATGCACAACCAAGCAATTCTGGACATTAGCATCACCACACATGTCCATCTCATCTTTGATTTCTCGTATGACATGTGATTCAAACAAGAGAACAAACAATGTATTCCCATTAGATAGTAAACTATCCTCACTAAAAGTATGATTGCAATCATTAAGGAACATATTCACCTCTTGTTGTATTTGTTTCAATCAAGCTCTTATCATAGGACCTTGGGGTATAGTATTGGCATCAATAGTTTGAGAGGAACTTGTAGTGTCAACCAAGTCAACCCCATGACCAAGAGAATGAGGGTTATTATTGATATCCTCATCAAAAATCATCCTTGATTTCTCGTATGCCATGTGATTCAAACCAGAGAACAAACAATGTATTCCCATTAGATAGTAAACTATCCTCACTAAAAGTATGATTGCAATAATTAAGGAACATATTCACCTCTTGTTGTATTTGTTTCAATCAAGCTCTTATCATAGGACCTTGGGGTATAGTATTGGCATCAATAGTTTGAGAGGAACTTGTAGTGTCAACCAAGTCAACCCCATGACCAAGAGAATGAGGGTTATTATTGATATCCTCATCAAAAACTGAGATTTACTCTAGATCGCATATTGGTAGGTGACATTTACTCTTTTATACCATATGAATATATGACATGGCACTATTGGACATAAAAGAAAAAAAATTACAAAATCATAATCTAGATTTGTTAGGATAAAATATCACTAATATTATAGAGGTGAGTATGAGAGAAGACTAATTTAATTTAGGGTTAATTCTTTCTATGAAACCGTTATTTTTTAAAACACCAAAAATGCTATTCGGTCGGGGTCAT
Organism: Zizania palustris; assembly: GCA_019279435.1. Lineage (NCBI taxonomy): Eukaryota > Viridiplantae > Streptophyta > Magnoliopsida > Poales > Poaceae > Zizania > Zizania palustris. The sequence goes on along the minus strand of JAAALK010000082.1, from coordinate 17,892,211 downwards.
GTAGGGCAGGGCATTCGGTGGGTTGATGGGCACCCTCACGCCGAACGGCGGAGCACCGTTCCGTGTGCCTCAACCGCTGCCCAAGGCTGACTCGCTTTCGCTCCATAGACTGCTCGGATCCCAGTCCTTCTCCTCCGACTCGTCGTCGACGGCACGATGACTCCACTGCTAGCAATCTCGCGCGTGAGCCTACCATTGGCTCGGAGCAGGGGAGGGGCAGAAGGATGGACCCCAAGAAGCGCAGCTACATGCTCCGTATCCTTTTGCTTTTCTCTTTGCCCGGTTAGGGTTTGCACGAGAGAGTGATTGTCAGAGCTCACAGTGATTGCTGAGGGAAGAAGAAGGGCAGTATGGGCAATACGAAAAAATTAACTCCGACGCACGTGCAAAATGGCATATGGGGATAGATCGAAGAATTATAATGACATATGAGGAAATACCCAAATATTAATAATATTTCCGGTGTTTCGATGTTTCAGAATATAATGGTGACACAAAAGGGATTTTATGATACATCTTTTACTTTCAGAACGATTTTTTTAAATAAACTTGACCCATTAATTTCTTTAAAATTAGAATTAAATAAAAATTACATAATGTATTAACCTAATATAATATTATAATATTATAGGTCAAACGATTCACACAACATTCTTTTTTGGGTTAATTTTTTCAGTGCCATTACAATTTTTACGGTTTGCCAATATGTCATTGGTGTGTCACTGACAAATGGGGATCGCCACAGTCACTGACAGTGGCATGTAGGCAATTCTTGAAAAATATAATGGTACGTGAATAATTTTACTTTCTTTTTTTACCGATCGCTTCTCTTAAATCGGTAGAAGCGAAATCTTGTTACCAAATCTTTCAAAATAAAACAACTAATTAATGTACAATAATAATTATTTTTTAAAAATAAAAATATGAATATAATATGATTTTTTAACACTCATTTATTTAAGCGCATATTAAATTTCCCAAAAATACAGGCGGGATAAAAAAGGGCAGGAAACAAATAGAAAAAAGAATAAAAGATGCAAAAGGGAGATCCACTTCAATTCTCGGTTACCTTGTGGCCGTTTGGGCCCTACCGATTGGAGGAGATGGACGTGTTGGCCCAGTTAACCCCACCGTCCCTCTCGAGCCTTTTTTTTGTGTTTTTTTGGGGGCGTTCCATGTGAATCCACATTTTATTTTTATATTTTTTATAAATTAATATCTATCAATTTGTGTTATACAAATAAAATAATAAAAATTAGCTAATTTAAAATCACTAAGTTCGTAGAAATACAAATATGGTATATTTAAAGATTATTTACAATTAACAAACATAAGTAATAAATTAATAAAGCTATCTCTCGATGTAGCTAATTAGACTATTCACAGTGGTAGGTTTCATAACACTGTTTTCTAGAAATCCACATCATCTTTGCAACTGAATGAAATACCCTCTCTTAGTGGAGAGTTTCATTTCATTATTTCATAAGCTAACCAGTGTAATTAAATACAACTAGCTCTCATGAAATACTCTCTCTGATTAAACGATTTGATTCTCAGTGGACGTTTCATTTTGTTTTATCTATTTTGGAAACGGGTTAGCACCATGTCATGGTGATGATACTACTTCATTCTATTTCCTTATTAATTGAATGACATATCAACAAAAAATCTAATATGTCATGGTAATTAATACCATGAAACCTGTTTCATGAAACCTCTATTGTAATCTTAAGCTAAGACCTTAATTAGGTCGTTATGAATACGAGCTGAAGCAGATCAGAGACAGGAGCTTCCACTTTTTCCTACCCTTGTGACGAGACGCTCGCGGCGGCGACGTGTGTCACGATAAACTAGTTACTACTGCCGACACACTAGGCCGAAGAAGAGGCTAATCTAATGGACCGAAGCTGCCTTATGGCTACACCTGTGCTCTGACCTCGTGACGGTGGCCTCGCCGGAGAAGTTGCAGCGTCGCCACGGACGAAGTCATATCCTGGCTATTTCTAGGAGTAGGACATGAGCTTGTTTTGTGTTATATACCAGTTAAATTAAAATTTAACAGTCTAAATAAGCTGATGCACAAAAAACTTTTTGAAAAGATTGATGTCCTGTTCTAAACGGCTTACCAAATATTTGTTTATTCTGGATGTAGTATAATAAAATACTATAGTACTCTGCACTTATTTTTTCATATTAGATAAAATAGAAATCCAAATAAGTTGGAGAAACCTCAAAATATATATTTTTTCCCACCAATACGATTGAACATGAGCTTATGACTTATTTAAAAAGTAATTTTTTTGTCATCGGCATCTTACGCCTTTTTTAAAACATAATTAAGCTAACTATAAATTACGTAGGAAGCCTAAACTTAGCTAATCAATATAAGATCTTGAAAATTTCAATAAATGTTAACAGAGTCGTAAAAGACAAGCGTATGACACCTCACACCGATTGTCCAACCGAACCACCAAATCGCTGGGGAGTTTCGTGGCAAGCAGACAACTTTCGGTGTTTAAATGCAATTGTGTGGCGGTCGGAGACGACGGCGAGTAGAGTAGACGGTGTAGTCGTCGTCCATAATCGCTCGATCGATCTATCTGTGAATGGTGCGGTGCCCAGAGACGATTAGATAATCTTTGTGTTCTTTATCAAAAGCGCTTTTCTAATCGGGTGATGATTAGCTGCCTAGCAGCTGTTCTGTTCACAATGTGATCCATTCTCACAATATTCTAAGAATATCTCGCAAACCTAACGCAATAATTCTGGAACAGGACGTCTGCCTTTATATTCGTCCTGTTCAGACAGGAGCGGCAGCTACTCTGAAATATCTAGTTTTCCAAAAAAAATACATATTTTCCAGATTATAAAACTAAGCACTTTGTAATCTAAAAATAAACTAATATCTTTTCATATTCTTGCTGCCTTCAAATCTTAAACTCTTTTAAGATATTGTTTGACATAGTTATATATTTAATAATTTTTGCATGTTAAATCTAGTTCTAAATTTTTTGAACCACATAAAAAGTTTTAAATCTAAAGCTATATATGATTAAATATATTTAATTAAATACTCTAGTTTTTTCTACTCCTTTCGTCTTATAATATTGTAACCTAGAAATTCATATTACAACATATCTAAACAATCTAAACAGTGATATTGTTTAAATTTATTGTGATATGAAATATCAATCTGGATTCTAGATTACAATATTATGAAATATATAAATATTTTATATAAAAATAAAAATTATTTATTTTGTTTTACCATCCGAGTTTCAGAGTTAAAATGGATTTGGAACTAGAGCTAAAAAAACTTGCCAGTTTGCCCGTTGTTCGCCCACAGAAGTTCTGTAGATCGTGCAAATGTGGGGCCCACATGCAGGGTCAGGTACGGGTACGAGTACGACGAGTCTTTTCACCGTCACATTTGCACGCACTGGTGAAATCAGTCATGGTCGATGCATCGCTCAATCATTCCGCCGCGCGAAGGGTCCCGGGCTCCCGGCCGGCCAGCCAGCTGTTCTGTGGTCGACACGTACTGGACGCTGACGTGTGGGTCCCGTATGCAGTGCTCCAGTCACGGCTGCCTGCCTTGCTTTGCGGTGCGGTACGGTACGGCCGCTGCATTCCGTGTCGAGGCGCGCGCGCGCACGCGCACGAGCGTGTTGCCGTGCCGTGTCATCATGCGACGCTGTGCCCTCCCGGGACCACACGGCGGTGCGTCCTAATACGGACTAGTTACTTTTTTAAAATTATTCCATCCGTTAAAAATAATATTAAAATCCCACAAATACTTTATGGAATAAAGTAATGAAATGTATTTTATTAATAAAAATAGAATTAGTTAAGAGATGTGTAAAAAATATTAAATAATACAGTTTCTGACTTTATTAACCATGGCGTGTAAGAAGATAGTAGAAATAAAGCCTTTTATACAAAATCGAAGGAATATAATTGGATTCTTTTTAACAAAAAAAAGGTACTTGTAGGTTTGACTTTAAATAAGTGTGATTTGATTAACATTATTTTTATAAAATTAAATAATACAGTTTAAATATTGTACCAATAGAATTTTCATCTAAATTTAGAGTTATTTGCTTTAACCTATCTATAAAATTATTTGTTCATATCATGAGTTGTCTTTGTTGTCCACGTCGTGTTGTCTTTGTTGTCGTTGGGCTCTTCGCTACCGGCTGTGGCGACAGGGGTAAATAAAAATTCACGGTGCTAGTAAATTAACATGTGTATTTTTGAAAATAAATTCTTAAGTGTTATTATAATTTTTAAGAATTTAAAAATAATATTATTATCCATCTTCATTAGTCAACGACATGTCAATAATATATTTTTAAACCATAAAAATTATAATTACATATTTGTAACATGCGTTTTGTTACCTCTAGTTGTTGAAGTGGTCTCTTCCTATTGGTCAGAACACAATCGATCCTAGACAGTAGCACAAATTACCAACTAGTACGCGCATTAGGTGAGCGTTAGCCTCTCTGCGTGACACACGGGTTCGTTTTCAAGCTCATGTTGACTTTGAACATGTCAATGGTCACGCTACCATTCCTTATATTCAAGGCGACATATTATGACTCAAGTACTAAGAACGGATCAACTTTATGCGATCAGCCCTGGTGCTTGGAATAGGTAAAAGCACGTACGTTTGAGTGTTATATACAGTACTAATAAATTATACAAGTATAATTTCTTATGTGACTGGATTTTTGCATGTTTTCTTAAGTGTGCCCGGAGGAGGGTTCAATGACACTGGGAAGTCAGAACTCGGATCTATGTCCTTTATATATTAATGTAAAAACTTAAGCAGTTGGAAAATATGAAGCAATTCACTCTAAACTCTAACACTCTTCTTAACACAAGTATGAAAAATATAAGGTAGACTGCATTAACTCAGTGCATCTGTGATCTGTTGGTACTTATTAATCACTAGGTGCACACCAGAGATGGAACATTAGGAATGCAAGGGCCAATGAGTATTCTAGTCACCAAATTGATAAAACATAATTAATATTAATTCAACAACCTTTTTAGGCAAAGGTGTGGAAAAACGAAACCGGTAGAAAATATCAACATAGCCCATTCATAGATATTTATATTATTGTTCTTTATAGTATATCTATGAGTTACTAGTTAAAAGTTTTGGCAGGAGAAGTAATCATATAGCTTGTTAAATCTTACACAATAATACATGAGTTGTCTGCTACAGTTAGAGATACTTTAACTAATTCAGTCGTTGTAAAATCCGACTCTCAGCTATTTTTAGACTAAGGGTGTTTATTTCATTAAGTAAATGAAAATGTCCCAGTCTCTACATCCATAGATGTATACGACCATTCGTTATTACAAAATATAGAACTCTGGCTAAGACTTTGGCCACCAATGAATCGACTAACCAAAACACAGAAAGTGAAGTAAAATCAACAGGCATGTTCATCCGAAACATTCAATCTATTACTAAACAACCACTCGAACCTGGTAAAGATGTCCGTCATAGTGTTCTCCAAACGACGACTTGCCTTCCTCAATCGGTCCTTGCCTTCCTCTTTCTGGAGAATCGACCAAAGTCGTATCCAGTACATACTCCTGAAAATGACCTGCATGAAAGTTTGTTTTGATACCTTATCAAACACTAATTTATTTTGACTATGCCATATAGACTAGCAAAGTGCAGCAGTTGCAACTAAAATTTGTTTCTTTAGACTTTTCTCTATTCCCCCAAGCCAAGAACCAAACATGTTAATGACATTGTTTGGAGGTTGTAGATTAAAAGAAACCTGAACAATTCTCCATACAAATTTTGCCAAAAAACAATCAAAGAAGAGATGTTGTATCATCTCATTACAATTACAGAATCAACATCTTTCATTTCCATGCCAGTTTCTCCTTATTAAATTGTCTTTCGTGAGGATAACACCCCTAAGGAACAACCATAGGAATATCTTAATCTTTAAAGGAAGGCGAACAGAGTTGTTTTCCATTATGTAATTTAAACTTTCCGAAGCAAAGGAAATTATCTTTGGCATTCATCAATCCAGTCCAAAATTGCGAGTCTCCTGTTTTTTTCCCCCACTTGAGCGATTGTTTCATTGCCTAGATATTTCTAAGTAATTGTTACCATTGTCCATCCTCATTTATCAGTTTAAATAACCACTTACATAGTAGACACTTATTTTGAATTCCTAGATCTTTGATTCCCAAACCTCCTTATTCCTTTGGTCTACATAAGAAGTTCCATTTCACTAATCTATACGTTTTCTTATGATCATCCCATTGCCAGAAGAACCTAGAGCGGTATAAGTCTAATTTTCTTAAAAACCCCTTTTTGTACTTCAAAAAAGGATAACATAAACATAGCAAACTACTAAGAACCGAGTTAATCAAAATAAGTCTCCCACCATAAGATAAATGCTTGCCTTTCCAACTACTCAATTTCTTTTTGAAGCAGTCTTCTATAACTTTCCAATGCTTGTTACTAATCTTCCTATTGTGCATCGGAATTCCTAAGTATCTAAAAGGGTACACCCCTATTGCACAACCAAACAACTGTGTGTACGCATTCTCATAGTCTTTTGCATCTCCATAACAAAATAGTTCACTCTTATGAAAGTTTATTTTGAGACCAGACAATTGCTCAAAAGCACATAGCAAGAGCTTCATATTTTTTGCTTGTTCAAAATCATGTTCCATAAAAAAGTATAGTGTCATCTGTATATTGTAATATGGAGAGGCCATTATCCACTAGATGAGGTACAACTCCATGTATTTGGCCAGCCTGTTTTGCTCTGGCAATGAGAATAGAAAGCATATCCACAACCAGATTAAATAAGACTGGAGATAAAGGATCTCCCTGTCTTAGTCTTTTTTTGTTTGAAAAAAATTTCCTACCTCATCATTAACTTTCACTGCCACGCTTCCTTTTATTACAAATTGTTCTATCCAATCACACCATTGATTCGAAAAGCCCTTCATCCTTAAAGTTTGTTGTAAAAAGGCCATTTTATTATCATGCGCCTTCTCAAAATCAAGCTTAATGATTATCCCATTCAATTTTTTCCTATGCATCTCATGGATAGTCTCATGCAAGATCACCACTCCTTCCATAATATTTCGCCCAGGTAAAAAGGCGGTCTGTGATGGTCTAATTAAATTATCCGCAATAACAGTTAGCCTGTTTAGTCCTACTTTGGTGAAAATCTTAAAGCTCACATTAAGAAGGCAAATAGGTCTATACTGATTGATTTGGGTTGCTTCTTTCAATTTTAGTAGCAGAGTAATTATTCCAAAATTGAGGCTAAAGAGTGGTAGTTGTCCATTGTGGAATTCATTGAAAAGTTCCATAAGGCCACCTTTAATCAATTCCCAAAAATCTTGGTAAAATTCAGCCGGAAACCCATCTGGTCCTGGTGCTTTGTTTCGTTTCATTTGGAAAATTGCTTCTTTGATCTCTTTTTCACTAAAAATTGCAGTTAACAATTCATTATCCTTCTTCTGACACTTGGGGAATATCATCACAACGATTTTCAATCATAGAGAAATCAACACTATTTGACGGGCCAAAAAGGTTTTGATAGTACTGCATTATATATTTATATATGATTTTAATTGTTCTTCGCCTTTGATAATTTGGTCCCCATGTTCTAATTGAAATATTCTTGTCTTTCTATGTTTTCCATTTGCCACAAGCTGAAAGTATTTTGTGTTACAATCTCCTTCTAGCAACTCTGTTGTTTTTTCCCGTTGGTACTACTTAATTTCCTCTTCTCTAAGCATTTGGATAAGCCTTTCTTTTAGACATTGTTTTAAACTCACCTCATGTGGTTGAAGCATTTGGGTTTCAGCTTTTTTGTCTAGAACACCTAATAACTCTACAAGCTCATTCTTTTCCTTTCGAAATTTTCCTCTATCATTTTTGACCATCCTCTGAGGAATTGGCGTAGCCTACAAATTTTGTAGTGAAGCTAATGGGTTTCTAGAGACTTCTGTCTATATCGCAGTCTTACGTTGAGGCATCAAGTGATCTAGATCTATAATATAGTAAATAACTATTCGAGATATCATATTATTCTTATTGGCTATATCAAAATATCAATAGAAACATAGTATATTACTCTATCTAAAATAATATGAACTTATATAACCTTCGTACACCATTTTGATAAGGTTGGAAAGCTACCATATTCTTCCTACTTGTACTATATATATTCTATTGACATCAAATTATTTGAACCGTTTAACCCTACCTTTCCCTCTCCTCGTCTTCCTTATCAATCTAGCTTCCATGATCTTTCACTCTGCATCGTCCTTCTTCCTCATGTTTTCATGGTGATTGCCGCTTCTTTACACCTTATTAGTGGTGTGCAAAAATTAATCGAGAATTGATCAACAGGACCACATAGAATTTTAAGCCTGCTTGGTTTTTTAAAGTTTCAGTTTTTATTTAAAGAAATTCAGTTTTTATTTTAAAGAAATTCAGTTTTCAGTCTTTGGTTCGGTTTCCTGCTTAAAAAACCGAACAACCGAAAAATGAAATATTTTAGAATTTCTAATATTCACGTCTTCGTAAGTTGATATATTTAATTGTGATATAATTTTAATTTTATCTAAAAATTGAAAAGTTAAAAATTTGTAATGGTCATTGGTCATTTCTTGATAAATTGATACATTAAAATGCGAGGTATTTTAAATTTTATTAAGATTACCAAATAATGATTTGAAAGACCGGTCATAGCATACTCGGTTAAAATAAAAATCCAAAATAAATTATTTTGGCTTTTACTATTTTATACCATTATTCCATTTATATTTTATACAAACTAAATTTATTAAAACAAGAAGTTGGATTTATGCATCCAGACAATTTAATCAGATCCACCATCTAACATCGTTAAGAAGTTGAATTTATCCATCTGAACAATTTGGCCAGATCCCACCATCCAATATCTGTAAGAAATATGACCATATGTAATTTATACTGCTATCTAAACCAAACACCGTACATACAAGCTTTGCATGAACCAAACACACCGAGGGGAGAAATGGGAAAAATGCCCAAGGAGAGTAGGCGGAGCAAGTTACAAAAACCGTGTCCTGCCCCGAGAAGGCGCACGAGTGCAGACGGCAGACGCACCCACCCCCTTCCCCCACACGGCCAGCGAAGCGGAGCGCGGCCGAATACTTTTCCGGGTTTCCTCCTCGTCACACGCACTGTATGGGCTGCTGCGGTTCATCGCTGCGGGCGGGGTCCCACGCGGAGAAGCCGGTCCGGCCCCGGCCGCCGCCTCCCACCGTGCCGCCGGGGCGGGGGCGCGCTTTCTCCGCCGCCGCGGCGGCGGGGACCGGCGGGGAGGTCCCGGCGTTCGCGGAGTTCTCGCTGGCCGAGCTCCGCGATGCCACGGGTGGGTTCGCGGTGGAGAACATCGTGTCGGAGAGCGGCGAGAAGGCGCCAAACCTCGTCTACCGGGGCCGGCTGCAGGGTGGCGCCGCCCCGCGCGCCATCGCCGTGAAGAAGTTCGCCAAGCTGGCCTGGCCCGACCCCAAGCAGTTCGCGGTAGGCAAGCCAAAGTGCTCGAGGCTTTTATGGACATCATAGTTGCTTCGTGAAGCATGGATTTTAACAAGCTGTTGATTTGGTTGCAGGAGGAGGCGAGGGGGGTGGGGAAGCTGCGGCACCGGAGGATGGCCAACCTGATCGGCTACTGCTGCGACGGCGACGACCGCTTGCTCGTCGCTGAGTTCATGCCCAACGATACCCTCGCCAAGCACCTATTCCACTGTGAGTCCCCCCCTCTAGTCCCCTGTAATTTATCTCCATATCTTTAGATTCCCCCGCCATTTGATGATTCTACCAACGCTGGGATCCTATTGGTAAGTGGATGTTGCTAAGCTGTGTGGTCTGGTGAGTATATGAGGAATTTAGTTACTCACGGCCAATTTGGTCTGCTCTGCACCAAGCTTGTACTTCCACAGCGGTTGTTGTGCCATTTCATGCATGTCTAGCTTAAGTTGCTGATACTTGACAAACGTAACGTCCTTGGTTCCCAGCTCCTATCAGGTTGCACAAAGTTCATTTATAGTTTTTTTCCAGTTCAGGTTGCAATCGATGTTGATTGCCTTTTAGTTTATGGCAAACATTACTGTCATCACTTGTTGATCTTTGGTACTGACTGCATTTATCATCGGTGCTTAATGTGTATGAACAAGCAAGGTCTTGGAAAATAAGTTAATTTTAGTCTTCACCATGCTTTTGCTCTTGTGCAGGGGAAAACCAAGCTATTGAATGGGCTATGCGCCTCAGAGTTGCATACAACATTGCCGAAGCACTGGAATACTGTAGCAATGAGGAAAGGCCTTTATATCATGACCTAAATGCATACAGAGTACTCTTTGATGAGGTAAGTGATCAACCTGTTATTTACGTTTAGATATGTAGTACCTGAAATAATACATCAGACTACTGATCATTGTATCATTTTCATGATAATGGCAATTTTATTAATGTAAGTGACTTCTTTACGAGTAGTTATTCCATGTCTGTAGCAATACTTTAGGTCCCATTTGGCATGCACGAATTTCACAGCAAACTTTAAATTTTCCATTTTCTAGAGGGAGCGTGAAAGCAGGTCCCGTTTTAGTTGTAGTCTCAAAATGGATATTCACTAGGGCTGTGAGCTTTGATTTTTTTTCTGTTACTACATGTGAAAACCAAGAGTGGGGCTGGGAATTTAAGTTTATCAGCTGTTCCAATTTTACCCACCTCCAAATATTGGAGGAATGAGGAACATCAATGACAAATTTGGTTCCTACTATAGACAAACTTAGACAAACTTCTATTGGTTCAAATAGGATTTGTAAGTTGGCAATGATTGCATTCAGCAATGAAACACGCCATCATGTTCTAAGCAAAACAAAGTGAAATTTTATTGCAGTCAACTATTGTCATGGGCTAGGGTTTTGGGCCAGCCCCAACACATGAACAGTACCCACGGACCTGTGAACATTTCCCATGGGCCTGTGAACAGTATCCACGTGGTACTGTTCACATGAACACTAGTGTTCTTACAGCAGTAAGGCGAGGCGAGGCGACCTACCCCCTTCCAACCGCCTAGGCAAGTTAGGCGCGTTGCGAGGCAACACCATACACAATGAGGATTATACTAATATTGATATTCTTTTCTCTCCTAATCCCATACCCTTTCTTGTTACTATACAAGGACAAGAGTGTAGATGTCATGGGCTAGGGTTTTGGGCTAGGCCCAACCCGTGAACAGTACTACTGTTCACACAAATAGTACCTGCCAAGGACTCTATTAGAATTAGGGTAGGTTTATGGTTAAGAGTCCAATTGCAGTTAGAGTCGGTTTGTCTTAAAGAGGTCCATAGTTTGTAATTAGGAAGTTAAGAAAAGAATTAGTCAAGAAAAAATTAGATTAGATTAGGCCGGGTTGGAGCCTTACCTTGCCGGCGTAGAGGCTACCGTGCTGAAGAGGCTAGGGGCCAATTTGGCCATGTGTTCCAGAAATTATTGTGCATGTGACAACTTGGTTGCTGAACATGACAACTATTCAACAAGATGTTCTAAAAAAATTGTAATTAAAGATTTTCTAATTAGCTTTCTTGTTGCAGAATGGTGATCCTCGTCTGTCATGTTTTGGCCTGATGAAAAACAGCAGGGATGGGAAAAGTTATAGCACAAACCTGGCATATACACCTCCAGAATATCTGAGAAATGGTACTTGATTTTCACATTCGTGCTTACCAGTCTCCAAAGCAAATCATGCTTAGGAGTTAGGAATGAAATACTTGACATTATTGGAGTTTTGCAACTACCCATTGTTGAACTCAATTTGTTTTCTACTATTTAGTATTTTCTTCTAGCATTTCCTTTTTTTTTTGCTTGACTTCACTTATGTGGAGGAAACCATTGTGTATCTCTCTTTGCTGTACAAATTTTGTTTCGTTGCTGTTAAATATTAAAATCAATAAATATGGTGTCAAAACTTGGATTTTATTTTAGAAAGTCCAGTGGATCAGTTACTCAGCTCGGGGATTCCTAAATAAGTGCTCTTCAAGCTGATTGTTGTTGCTTTTGTGAAGCATTGGAAAGTAATATGTCATGTTTTTCATCAGTGGAATTCTTGACTTCCTGTGTTGCTGAAGTAGCAAGGAATGACTATAATAAAATGGGAGGAACTACTGAATTTATTTGAGGTGCTTTTCTGTTCTTCCAGGTAGGGTCACACCAGAAAGTGTTGTATTCAGTTTTGGTACTGTACTCATTGACCTTCTCAGTGGAAAGCGCATACCTCCTACCCATGTAAGTTTGTTGTGGGAGTGTATTTTCCATCAGATATAAGCCACTTCCATCAATGACAGAATTACAATGAAAGTTATTTGAATTGTTCTATATTTGTATCTGCTGGTCGTTTTAGCACAAACAGTGTCAAAACAATCTTTGTTATTTCAAACATATCTTAAACTGGATCTCCAATACATTTTAGCTCGTACAAACTGAAAATCACTTGAATTCCTTGTGCAACAAGCATGGTTCTTTTATGTATCAAATATACAGCCAGTACAACTATTTGTTAAATCGTACATGCAATGATAGATATATGCATTTACGTGTGCAGGCACTTGACATGATAAGAAGCAGAAGCATCCAAGCAATAATGGAAACAAATTTAGAAGGAAAATACTCTACTGAAGAGGCTACTACTTTGGTGGATCTTGCTTCCCAATGTTTGCAGTATGAACCAAGAGATAGGCCTGATATAAAAAAGTTGGTTTCCATTCTTCAGCCTCTGCAAACAAAATCAGAGGTATTAATACTTGTATCACTCATTTTTTTATTCCATTCTTGGAGAAATGCATGTAAGTAGTTTTGGAATGTGTGTGCTATGTTCTTCTGGAATGCGACCTGATCAATCATGTATGTGTTGATGGTGGCATACTTTATGAAATGATAATTGTGCAAACTTTGCAAGTGGATGATGATCTATAAATTAGCACACAAAGTAGTATGCAGCTAATCACATTTAAGGAATCCAGTTATTAGCCACTTTGAAATTTGAACAAATCCCAAAACGCTATACATGCTTCCCTTGCATTGCTGTACAGACAGACATCTGTTGCTCAAGTTCTGTTTAGTATGTCATGTTTGCAAAAAATTGTAGGTTATTTTTCTTAATTTCTTTAATTAATTAATTAATGGCGTTCTTAGGAAACAATAGTTTTCAGCCATATATATGATATATCCCTGTTGATTAACTTTTTTTGATGAAAAATACAAACAGGTACCTTCTTATGTGATGCTTGGAGTTCCAAAGCCTGAAGAACAGTCAAAGGCACCTCCTACTCCACAACACCCTCTTACTGCCATGGGAGAGGCTTGTTCCAGGATGGACCTTACTGCAATCCATCAGATCCTACTGTCAACACATTATAGAGATGATGAAGGGACCAATGAAGTAAGAAAATATAGTGATTTATGGTTTGGTTCATTCTTCTCTTCCTCTCACGATGTGTGCTCATTGTGGTCTTTGCTGCAGTTATCTTTCCAAGAATGGACACAGCAGATGAGGGACATGTTGGATGCTAGGAAACGGGGTGATTTTGCATTTCGAGACAAAAATTTCAAGACAGCCATAGACTGCTATACTCAGGTGGGTGCCTGTATTTTTTTTATCATGAGACCTTCAATATTCTCGAACATCACTAAATATATAGATCGTTCCTCTTCTCATTATCATTCCCTTTTCGAAACGACTGCTTGTTGTTGTCTCGCAGTTTGTTGATGTGGGGACGATGGTGTCACCAACGGTATATGCCAGACGGAGCTTGTGCCACCTTATGTGTGACCAACCTGATGCTGCGCTCAGGGACGCAATGCAAGCACAGTGCGTTTATCCCGACTGGCCCACGGCTTTCTACATGCAGGCAGTGGCGCTTGCAAAGCTCAACATGCAGAGTGACTCCACGGACATGTTGAATGAGGCGTCTCAGCTAGAAGAGAAGAGGCAAAGGAGCACGAAAGCTCCGTGAAGAACTTGTTAGACGAGGCGGCTTCCCTTGTGTAACCAGAAATTGGTAACTTATCTGTATTATATTGCGGGGTTAGGTGTTAGAAGACCTGTTTGGAGGAGAAGATGATCACCAGCGTCGTATGATTAAAAAGGAAAACCAATTTGGATGGCCTTCCGATGATAGGCGATGCAATTTTTTGGGCCCACGTATATACATATCAGTTGGATAGTCAGGAAGCATGGGAGTTCATTTGTGGTGGCTAAAATTAAAACTGTGTGTTGCTGGTTGTTCACAATGGTCCTTGTAGAAGTTTATAAACTTGTCCTATGTACAGTGAAATATTTGTCTGGAACTACATCAATTCCGTAAATACATATTTGAGTCGGTTTGTTTGATATGGTTGTTCGTGCCCTATTTTTTTATATAAGTCATTTCAGCATTTTCAACATTTTTTAATTATGAGCCGCTTTGGAACTTAGCCATATTTTACTCATATTTTATCTTTTCTTTTATGTTTGCTTTTTTCAAAAAGTAGAATAAATGAAAAAACAATAAAGTTATTTTCTTATCTTTTATTGTATACAAGTTAAAAATAACGAATATATATAAAAGAAATCAAATAGGGTAGTTATTTTTCTCCTTAAATAATGACGATGATGGCATTCCTGGCACTAGTCAGATGCACGTGCTTTGCAACGAAACTTTATTTTTAATGATAATATCAATTATTAATATATTGCATCGTAACCTTGCTGAAAATACAGTAAAACAATACATAGTAAATAAGCATAGAAAATATTGCTGAAATGGAAAAACGAACGTGAAATTCAGTGAATCTAACGGTCCATACGCAAAATTCTTGTTTTTTGTGTGATTTTTCGTAAATCAAGGACCTTTGCGCAAAATTCTTGTTTCTATGTGATTTTTTTAGAAATCTAAGGGTCTCTACGTAAAATTCCCATTTCTGCGCAAAATATGGAAATTAAAGTACTGAAATGCAAATGTATTTTTTTTATTTTCTTCTTTTTCTTTTTTCTTTCCTTCTCATGATTTTCTTCTAGTCCGATTGGGCTTGGCCCAATTGCATGCGGTGGTTGGACAACACTGAAGCGGGCGCATGTGCACGTATAGGGTGACGCAGGCGGAGGCGTTGGCACGTGGGGAGGGCCGGTTTTTATGAGGTATACGTTTTGGCTGGTTTTTTATGGGATGTGGGAGGCGCGCTGCACGGGGAGGCTGCGGACGGACGACCACTCTCCGCTTTAATATAGTAGAGATTTGCATCATGCATGAAAACGGTGCACGTAGCCATCACGGATAAAGGGTCGGTTCTGCTAATAGAAACCGGCCGTATGGTTTCTATTACTACGATAACCGGTCGATTTCTATTACAGCCCGTTTGTTTCCTTGGAAATGAAACCATTCCCCAAAAAAGTAATTGTTTAGAATTTGATTCAATTCAATTTTTTTGTTTGGATACTAATAGAATTCTTTTCCATGAATCAAATTCAATATCATTTTTGGATAGTTATATATGGAATTTACATATTTGGAGGGAAGTAACCACATCAACTTATACACAGTACTCGTCAACTTGTACACGACAACATAACAATTGGCATGTATAACAACAAACCGTCTCTGTATTTAAAGTTGGGTCTGCAAGTCTTGCTATTACGAAGTAAATGTGTCAAACTTAGTAGCTTTAAACAGGATTAAGTTCAATGAAGTCAACAAAAACGTAAAGTAGCACTTGGTCTTACCTTATCTTATGGTGTTGCTGTCACCAGGACCAAAAGATGGAAGCCATATGCACATGCAGTTTGTTCCTTCTTGTTTGTCTTTATTGAACATGATCAGCACATAATCATTCAAGTCAAGTTCCTTCTATCTACAAGCAACAAATGTACTGTATATAGTCCATCCTCCACCCTGGCAGTAATAGCATTTAATAAGTGACAAAAAGTTTCTTGAAAACAACTTGGTTGCACTTCTCAGTTACAATGTCTAAAGACAGTACCACTGACAAGTATACAAAGTCAGGTTGGAACTAGAGAATGATCAGCAAGCAACTAGATATTACAAGAATGCAGCCCCTCCAGGAGGGCCACTCACAGTTTTGCAAATCCAAGATCATACTTGTAAGATCCACCATATCATTTCTGTTACAACACACCTAGCAACAGTTCAATTCACCCAATGCTTGTTTCCTAATTGCCAACATATACTAAGACAACAATCTCAACACACCTAGAAACAATTCAATTCACCCAAACACAACTCGGTTCACTTTTTCAGTTGCTTCAGCAACCATCTCTTCCTTAGGATAACTGGAAGTGCCAATAAGGACTCGTACTTGCGCGCATCACCTGTTAAGATATCAAATAAGTCTAAAAATGTGTCTTCATCTAATCAATCTATCTCCTCCAATGTGCTAAATATTTCTTTTGATGTCGGCCCTTTTGGTGCTTCATCCCTAATAGCTTCAGTGAACTTGTCTAATTTCTCCGCCATCATTGAGGTGAAGGAATCACTGGACTGTCGCCTCTTTAAGCTTCCTGAAGTTGTTGATGAAGTAAGCTCTTTACCGGTTCCATCTTCCTTACTCATATCTCTCGCGCCATCTGCTGGGGTCTTTGCCGCTTCACCGGTTGCATGATCTTTCCCAAACACCAAGCTGATCGAGTCCCAATATAAGATTGTCTTGTGTCTGTACCCATTAGCTTCTTTATTTTTCTGTAGAAAACAACTTGAGGTGAGCTCTAGATGACACCATGCATTACTACCCAGTTAACATCAGCATTTTGGAGAAAAATGCATATTCTAAAAGATCATATTCTAAAAATGCATATTCTAGTTAACATCAGTTAACTTGAGGTGAGCTCTAGTTAACACTAGGAAACAAGCAGCAGCAACAAACACATATTCTAAAAGATGAACCCTGTTTACCACACATCTGAAACACAAGGGTATACAGCAAAAACAGAAAAAACTGAAACTTACCACCACATAAGCCTCCCATACAGAATCACTATCAATGGATATCTTGTTCTTGTTCCAATCCCAACCAAAGCCACTTGTTTCTAGCATACCATTGATGATAGTGTGGTGCTTGTCAAATGTCTTGTTCCTTGACATGATGTTATCTTTTGTGATTTCCACATTGCACTTTTCTCGGACATTCTTGATAGCAGCCATGTAGACATGAGACTTCCAGCCATTTTGGCATATGTCACCCTTGTTGTAGTACTCCACGAATGTGTCAAGAAGTGCTTTGTCCATATCATCATTCCAAGAAATGTACCCCCGCCCGAGCCTGACTTCTTACCCTTCTCCATATCCTGCAAATAAAAAAATTACAAAGGTTAGTAAAGTTATTAAGGAACAACACAATATCTAAAAAAAGAAATCTTTAAAAAATTATCATACATTGACCACGTCTCGCTTGGTAATCAGCAAACATTTGGTTAGCTTTAGTGTCCCTGAAGTTACTCCATTGATTTGATGATTGCACATTGGTAATCATACCCACTTCACTTTGAACATCATGAGATTCAACGGATATTACTTGATCAACTTGGCCTAAAAGTAAATCATCCATATCTCTCTGCCTATCTCTTACAAAGTTGTGCAATATGCAACAAACATTGATGATCTTAATTTGATTTTGTAAGTCAAAATATGAGTTTTTCCTTAATATAGCCCACCTCATCTTCAATAGCCCAAATGTTCTCTCTATCACATTTCTAGCTGTTGAATGGCGCAAATTGAACAATTCCTTGGCATTGGATGGGTTATTCCCTTGGGCAGCCCACTCATTCAAGTGGTAGCGAGTGGATCGATATGGAGCAAGAAAGCCTGGTCCATTGGTGTATCCAGCATCTACTAGGTAATATTTTCCACTTGGAATAGCAAATGCATCATCCCGAGACATGGCATCACGTAGCACACATGAATCTGAAACTGACCCTTCCCATCCAGCTAGAACATAAACAAACTTCATGTGTCGATCACAAACACCCAAAACATTGGTGGTGATTTGTTGCTTCCTATTCCTATACCTCCCTTGATCAACCAAAGATACAAAAACATCAATGTGTGTACCATCAACCAAAGGTACAAAATCATCACAAACATCAAGGTGGCACGGGCGTGCGGCACGACGCTCGGGAGGAGACGAGTCCGAGGAGGAGGAGGAGGCGTGGGCGTGCGACGCAGCGCTCGGGAGGAGATGAGTCCGAGGAGGAGGTGGCGCGGGCGTGTGGCGTGGCGCTCGGGAGGAGACGAGTACGAGGAGGAGGCATGGGCGTGCGGCGCTCGGGGTCGGGGGAGAGGAATCTGTTTCCTTGTTTTAGGGTAGGAAAGTTTTGCAGGCTTCTGATTCCGGCCCAATAAATGGATGGAAATTTAGTTTCCAATTATATAGTTTGCCAAACAGGTCAGCCCAAGAATTAATTTCAATTCAACCCAATTCCAATCAAACAAATGGGCCCTTATTGTCTTCTGTTCTACATATGAATCTTGCGGGTGTCGTTGAGTGTGACAAGATGAAATCACGCAGTCACTTTCAACTTAGGAGGGCCTTGTGCTTGCGACTAAAAAGAACGAATAATGTAGTTTAATGTTAGGCAGGGTGTTAACACTAAAATATTTCGATAAAGCGCTAATCGACAAGGGATTTAGAGTGGAGTCGCCACGCAACCAAACCACGCTGTGAGGGGTGATCTAATTAGCTGAGAGAGGGGATGGTCAGACCGCCCAAGGTGGGCCGGTCATACCGACAGGACAAGCTCGATCAGACTGGAGGGTGCCGACGGTCAAACCGGCGGCTAGGGCAAAAACAACCCCGGTCTGTCGGCAATCACCTTGTCGATGATGGCTCGGTGCAAGGGCTTTTTGGTGATGAAGATGGATGCCTTGCCCCCTACAAAACACGTAGAAACTGTAGCAACTCGGTTCGGATACTGAATTACCAGGGTAGACCGATAAAAACCCGTTACGGGGGTGAGACAGATGATTCCCAAACAAATCGACAAGGATTACCGCGATTACGACGCGACGGACGACAGGTTTACAACACAAACCAACAAAGATGGACGATATATGGCTAAACCTAGGGCAAAAATGTAGTAGATTGAAAAAAGAACAATTCTACGTGGGTAGATTAGATTGATTGTAGTCTCCCTTTTGAATCGGTCTTGCCATTATATATATAGGGTGGTCTTGTCATCCCTAGATTTAATTCCTACCCTAGAAATTCATTAGGATATGAGTCCAATACGTTAAAAATTAATTAGAGATAAATACCCTGAAATTACTCGTTTTATGGTCAGACTCGGACACCGTCGGTCAGACCAGGCCTATTTGGCCGATCAGACCAGGCCTGGTCGGGTAGACCGAAGTAACACCACCAGTCAGACCGAAGGTCCATGGCCGGTCTGACCGGCCCTTGCCAGGGATGACACACATTTTCAGCTTTTGACAATTTTAGCCATTAGTGCCAAATTTTGCTATCAACACATGCCACTGCCTTTTGGCAAACTAGTGAGCCAAAAGCACTACGGGCTAAGGGCAATATACTCTATATCGGCCATACGAAACCTCAAGCATCTTGCCACACACTTGGGAAGTACTTTTTTAAATACCTGCCATTTAGAGCCATACAAAACAACTCTCCTTGCAAAGATTCTAACACATAAGCATTACCCAGAGTGATTTCGATAACCTCAAAAGGATCTTCCCAACTTGATGACCACTTGCCAAACTTCACGCTTTTAGTGCCTAAAGGCAAAATTGTCTTCCAAACTAAATCACCAACCTGAAACAATTTTGCTCTTACTTTTTTATTGTAAGCTCTAGCTACTCTTCGCTTATCTCTTTCTATTGCCTCTAGAGCCCTCAATTTCTTATCGATCACCTCCTCCACATTATTTTTCAATAGAATTTCATAATCATCAACCGATAAGCCATCTTGTTTAAGTAACCTCAAAGAGCCAAGATTTATCTCTACTAGTAAAATGACTTCCTGCCCATATACTAATTCATACGGGCTCACCTTCATAGCACCGTGCTTTTCTATTCTACATGCCCATAACGGTTCAGAACACCTTCTAGGAACCTCCTCATTTTCTTCTTGATGAGCTTAATTAAAACTTTATTACTAGACTCATCCTGACCATTAGCCCGAGCATAGTATGGCGATGAGTTTATCAACTTTATACCATAAGATTCAGCAAAATCTCTCACTTCTTTAGAAACAAATGAAGCACCCTGATCCATAGTAAGAGTCTGAGGAATACCAAATCTATGTATGATGTTCCTCAAGATAAAATCGATTACCTCGTTGTGAGTCATATTCTTAAGCGGCACAACCTCAGTTCACTTGGTGAAATAATCTGTAGTCATCAACACGAATCAATGCCCCTTTGAAGAAAGAGGATGTATTTGGCCGATGAAGTCCAAGCCCCAACCTCGGAATGGCCATTATTTGATAATAGGATTTAGTAGTAATGTAGGAGCAAGTTGAATATTACCGAATCGTTGACATGCTTCACATCATTTTCAATACTTAAAACAATCTCCAGTCATCATTGGCCAATAAAACCCTGCTCTCTTAAGCATCCAATTCATCTTCTGGGATGATTGATGAGTTCCGCAAAGTCCTTCGTGAACTTCTTCCATAGCAACTTTAGATTGATCAACATCTAAACTCTTCAATAGCACACCATCAATTGTTCGGCGATACAATACATCATCAATCAAAACAAACTTAAATGCTTGTCGCTGAACCTTCTGATCAACCCTTTGACTAGGATCCTCCAAATATCGAATAATTGGAGTTCTCCAATCATCCGCGTGATCTCCAGAAGTATCTACCAAATTCTCATATAAATTGACGTTCAAAACTAAAATATTGCCCTGCCCCTGGCTCCTGGTCGAATCTGGCACAGGGCAATCAGACTAACTGTATCAATTAGGTCAGATCAGAAGTCATCGGTCAGACTGGCCATCGTCGGATGTTTGACAAAAGCCGGTCAGACCGTCCTGACATGGCCGGTCAGACTGGTTGCATTTCTGTGGTCGGACCAACCAATCAGGGCCCGTCATACCGACGATGTCTGTCCTTTCGCGCGACGCAATTTTTTCAAACATCGGCTTCTCTTGTGCAAAAAATTACCTCTTTTGACTTAATAAGCAGATGCTTGCTAAGACAAATCATTTTATAATAAGTTAGGTTCCCTAGACACATGAAAAATCTTGAAATCATCAAGAGTACTTATTATGTCTAGACACTTATCCAAGTAGCTATTCAATAAACCATTGAAGCATTGAGCATCCTTAGCTACTTACTTCACAACTAATAATGAATCACCATATACATGAACATGCTTGACACCTATGTAATCTAAAAGTTCGAGCCCTAGCAACAAATCTTCATATTCGTCTTGATTATTAGTGCAAGGGAATTATAAGCGGGCCGATATCTCGAAACTCATACTGTTAGGTGATATGAATACCACTCCAACACCTTGGCCATTCTTGCAAGCCAAACCATCAAAGTAAAGTTTCCATGGTGCTACCTCAACTAGAGCAATGTCGTCATTCCAATTGATGTCTACATGGTGATCAACTATAAAATTTGCAAAGATTTGGCCTTTCATCGCTTTCAAGGGTTCATAAGCCAAATCGTACTCTATCAAAGCATAAGCCCATTTTCTGATTCTCCCACTCAGAATCAGATTTTGCAACATGTATTTTATAACATCAGTTTGACAAGTAACAATACATGTGCTAGACAAAAGATAGTGTCAAAGTTTGGTATATGCATAATAAAGTGATAAACATAAATGATCTAAAAACACGTACCTTGTATCAACATCCAATAGACGGTGACTCAAGAATGTGATGATGTACTCCTTCCCTTCCACCTCTTGAGTCAACACAACTCCTATCATGCTATCTTCTGCAACAACATACAACCGAAATGGGATTCCGACTTTTGGTGCCCTCACTACTAGTGGTGCAAATAAGTACTTCTTGATTTGATCAAAATCATGTTGCTGATTTGCCCCCAAGTGAATTCGGCTTCGTTTTTCAGCCGAAGTATAGGGACAAAAGCATCAATCTTGCTAGACAAGTAAGATATGAAACGACATAAATAATTCACCTTGCCTAGCAACTTTTACACATCTTTCTTACATGTCGGCGCTTTAAACTCTTTGATACTCTCAAGTATCTTAGGATCAATTTCAATACCTATCTCATGGATCATTTTTAAACCATACCAGCGCATACTTTCAAAAGCCACTTTCAAATTGGCTAAATAGTTACCCATAGCATCCGATTTGACTATAACATCATCTACATAGACATCTAACATAACTCCTAGCAAGTCATGAAAGATCAAGTTCATAGCACGTTGATATGTAGCACCAACATTTTTCAAACCAAAAGTCATCACTACCCACTCAAACAAGCCAACAAAACCAGGACATCTAAAGGCCGTTTTGTAAACATCCTCTTCGACCATAAAAATTTGATTATAACCAGCATTGCCGTCAAGAAAACTTAGTACCTTATGTCCTGAGTGTAGGACCGAAAATAGCGACCAGAGGGGGGGGTGAATGGGCACCTAAAATTTCTTGGTAAACTATATTTTAATCCCAACACCCAAATGAACTTAACCAGACAAATAATATTTGCAAAGCAAATTTCAGAAGTTAAATTTGTCTAGCTTAAAAATGGCCGATGTCCTAATTAAAATGATATTAAAGATAAACTAAATATAAATACTGCAGTAAATAAAATTGGTACTATAAAAAATTTAATGACGTAAGAAAGATAGCTAAATAAATTAATAAAATATTTAGGTTGTGGTCTAAAAATAAAATACTAATCAACTAAATAAAAACATGGATCATGCAGAAATTAGTTCAGAAATAAACCTAAAATATTTCATGTAAAACTAAAATAAAAATATTTCTGTGACTAATAAATTTTTTTCTCTTCTTTTTATGTGAGCAGATTAAACAGATAAAAATAATACTAGATAACTAATAAAAATTTGACAGATTAAAATAACAATGAAATTTCGAAATGGATTAATAGATGATTATCTATAAAATTTATCTTCCTAAAAATAGTAGATTAAAACTAACTAAAACAACAGGAAATCGAAATTTATGCATCGATGAAAAAACCGATCGTCGCTGTTTCTGCTGGGGAAAAAGAAACCTCTCCGGAAGCCTCTGTTTTGCTTCCCTGCTGCGTACTAGTGCAAAGAAAAGATCCTGCCAAAGAAATGCACGTCCTCGTTTTGCGTGCCAAAGTAATACAAGAATAGTACGTGTCTACGTGGGGTCCGCCGTTTTCCTTTGCTGCCCCGTTATTCACATGATGACCAAAATGGCGTTGGCTGCCATGCATAAAGGCTGAATTGACATGAATTGACATGCCCCGTCACGGAGCCCGCCAGGAAAAAGGCAGCGCCTATGCTGCAGCTGTTGATTTCCGCCAGAAATAAAAAATCCTGCCAAGCCTGCCGTGCTTCCGTGGCCAGAAAAACTAAACTTCCGTGGGATTCCTATGCGCCAAAAGCTTCTGGCGGGCCCCGCACGCTGCTACCGTGACTTCTGCCGTTTCGCCTGTTGTGCCGCCGGGAACGAAACAAAGCGGCGGGCACAGATGAACCGCCATGGGAAAAATCGCCGGGGAAAGAGATTGTGGCGAAAAATAAAAGTTGAACTGTAGATTGATCTATTAAAAACAGTCATCTATCCCCAAGGGGATAGGGGCCTATTTATAGGCAAATTCTAATACATGAAAAGACTAATTTACCCTTGGGTAAAATAATCTGACTCTAAAATAAATTCCGAAAATTACTTAAATATTCTTAGAAAAATTAACTGACTCAAATAAAAATATTCTAAACTTTAAATATTAATATCCTAAAAACAAATTAAACATAGATTGTCAGTTTTACGCTGAAACTGACAAAGCGTCCACCGTCTTCGCACCGGGTACCCGGATTGGGCCGACCCGACCCCGCAGCTTCCTCAGCCCGGCAATCGCTCGCCGCCCGTGTACCTGAGTCAAACCCAGTCAACAGACCGGTGGATCCTCTGCCGCTCCTAGCCATGTACCCGGATTGGGCCAGCCCGACTCCGCGGCTCCTCTGCCCGACCGTCGCTCACTGCCCGTGTACCTGAGTCACATGCGCCTCAGACTCGGCATGTCTTCATCTCTCTTCCTTTGACTTCTGTTGACAATCACTCATCACATCTGGATATCAAAACCATATACTTCAACATGGTTTCTCAATCTCCCCCTTGATGAGTGCATTGTCAACACCCTTTTCAGCTCATCTCCAGAACCTGCAAAACATGTGGAAACAAAAAAACAAAGACAAAAGAAAATAGAAGAAAGAAAATAAAAGTTTAACCCTAATGACCAAAAGCCAAACAGAAGCAAGAAAAAATGGTCATTAAGGCTAGCCAAAAAAGAGACTCAAAAAACAAGTGCAATCTCAGAATTACCAACAAGGAACTCCCGTGAAATAAAACCCAGAGAAAGCTAAAAATATATCCAAAAATTTCTCCCCCTTGTTGACAATTGGACTCATCAAGTGAGAGTAAATGCACTTTAAAGAGACATAGACACAAACTCCCCCTGAAATGCAGCTCCCCCTCAAAATATGCTATAAATGCAGATGGGGTGCAGGTGGAGTGTGAAAAGCATGCTTCTTAGATATGATTGACTGCTAATACAACGTCTAACAAGTATAGCAAAAGATATACTGTTTAAGATACATGACATGATCAGTGCAATAGATGATATCTAAAGAGAGTCATTAGCACGCATTTTTCGATTTTTGTAAATAAAAGCATCACCACATTTTCTAGTTGACAAGCAAAGTAAAGCATGAGATGCAAAAGCTAACTGATATCTACCAAGATAGGCATTGTCCAAATCAAAGTGCTTCAGCAAACTTGTCATTTTTTTTAAAAAAAATCAGACTTTTTCTTTATATTTTTCATTTCTGTCAGGGGTTATTTGCATGTCAAACCTTATGCTAACCGACCATGTCAAGCCTAGGCCAGAAATGGACCATCAGAAGCTTAAGACATTGGTCTTGGCATACATTACATCGTCCTAGTTCATACCAAAGTGCTATGGTAGGCACTCCAGAACAATGCAATGCGACAAAGCAAACCCACCTGGATCTTTTCTGATAATCATAAAACTGCATAAATTTTTCATTTTTCTGAATTTTTATCACTTTTAAAGCACATTTTGCATATTTAAAGCATATGGATGTCCAAGTTGCATATCTGCATCTAAGTAAGGATCTAGCTACAAGGCATGTAAAAGATAGCGAAAGCATTCAGCCTACACATGCTAGTTACCAGAAGCAATGGTGATCATTTTTCAATTTTAAAACATAAAAGCCATGCATATGATAAATATCAGATATATCATGTGAACTAAAACAAAACATGATCATCGACAAGTAATCAAAAACTTATACTAGCTAGAGAAAGTAAAGCAGATCAATCATATAATAGAAGCAAGCTCAAAATGTGATTGATGATTATGCATAATATGAACGCACACACAAAAAGACTCAATAAAAATACAGAAGAAGGAAAAACTGATACCAATGAAAAGCTAACTCAAAATATCCTAAAAAAAGATACACAACTCCCCAAACACGATCAATAATCATGAGTGGGACCAAACGGTCCAATGCCAGGTTTAGTAAAAGTGTTGAACCAGTGTCGAGCCATCTGCGCATATGTGGGAAAGCAGAAGGAATCATATGAGTCTGGACCAAAACGCGGGTCAAAGCGCAGTCCTCTATTCTTCCTAAAATTACGGTCACGAGGTCCAAAGTCGTATCCATAACGATCTGGAACTCTGCCGGAACGAAAACCACCCTCCGGAGCACGATCATAAAAACCGTCTCCTCTACCACCACCTACACGACGTGGCCTGGCCTCTAGCCTCTCTCTACATCGAGGAACTCTCTGTCTACCACCCTGCTGGTATAACTGCTCTTGCCCACCTCGAGCTCTCTCTGCTCGCTCAACCCGCTTCCTCCTGAAGCAAAACTCCTCAAGATGCCCGTCTCTCTGACAAAACTCACAGTGATAGGTAGGCTTCTTGGGATGTTGTTGTGGCTTAGGATTATTAGGCTTGGTGGTGTTGGGTGTAACATCCTTGGTGTGAGATGGTCCAGGTAAAGAATCAAGAGAAGTGTGAAAAGTTTTAGGCTTAGGAATCCAGATCTGCTTCTTAGGTGGAGCTTTAGGTTGTTCTTGGATCACTCCATCCTTGGGCTGACTATCCTTAAATGACTCAGTGGAGTGAGTCTTGGGATATCTCTGTTCGGGAGTGATCTTACTCCACTCCACTGCACGACTAGTGGCGCTCTCAAAATTAGCCTTGGTATATGTGTACCCTACCCCAAAACCATCCTGTCTCTTGAACTGCTGGATCATCATGCCGAGCTGTGGCTCTCTAGCACTAATCCAACTCAGGATAGAACTGAGGTAAAAGTTCTCGTTCTGAACATCAGCTAGCTCCTCTCTCAAAGAAGCTAACACCTCCACTTGAGACAAGCAGATCTCACACTCTTTATCAGCTTCGACAGACTTCTCAGCTTTTAGCTTGATCAACTCCATTCTAATGGATAGACAGTTCTCACAAACAGTGGATGGAACTGACAAGGTCTCAAGCTCTAGCTTAGTCTGCTCCAACTCACCTCTCACTCTAGCTAACTCGCTCAACTGCTCATCACTCTTGGCTCTCAGCTCAGCTATACTAGCTAAATGGGATGGGCAGTCTACACAAGGTGCGATGACAGTGGCATGAGCATCTTTTAGCTCTTGCTGAGCGCTCTCAAGCTCAGTGGCCAATGCGTCTCTCTCATCTACTCTCTCTGTGTACCTGGACTTAAGAGTCGTCAGGTCACACAGCAGCACCTCACAGTTAGGGCACTCACCACTATCACCCAAGCAAGGGGAAGAAGACAGACTCTCAATCTTGCCATTTGCTGTGGCAAGCTCACTCTCAAGCTCATCTATCCTCTTCTTAGCCCCTCTAAGCAGTTTCTCCCTATACTTCAACTCCTGACTATTCTGTTCTAGTAAATTAACAACTTCTTGTTCATAGGAAGATGTCTTCTCATCGTCGTCGTCGTCGGAGTCATCGGAGGAGTCCTTCTCTTTCTTCTCTCCAAGAGCCATTGAACAGAAGCTCTTGTGGGATCTTCGGCTGTGACGTGAGCGACTCTTCAGCTTGTCCTTAAAGCCCATGAAACAGAGGCCCGTTGGATTGTCCCTGTCCTTTCCCTTCCTGATCATGATCTCTTCATCACTTGAACTTGAAGACGAGGAGGAAGACGAGGATCTCTTGGAGTATCTTTTCTCCATCTCGGCGAAGAAGGTCTTGTCTCGCTTCTTGTTCTCACGCCTGTAATCCTTTAGAGCCTTTCGAAAGAATCTTGTCTTGGGCTTGCCCTTCGTGGAGTTGTCGTACTTGCCGAAATTGTAGGAGTTGCTGCCGGTTCCCTTCTTGTAATTCTTCTGCTTGGGGCAGTCGGCAATAAAATGACCTGGGTCACCACACTAAAAGCATCCGGATTTTGTGTCGTGTCTCTTAAACATTCGCTTATCATAAACACGTCGCACCCGGTTGTTAAACAAGCACAAATCATCATCTCCTAGAGTATCAAGTTGTTCCTCGGAGATAAACATCAAGGAAAAAGCTGTACAACTCATGGCATTAGGATCAGCAGACGGTGTCGCAAGTGCTAGAGTCTTGGAGCCAGAATCAGTGGGATTTGATCACAATTGAATATCGACCTCTGAGGCCTTGAGCTTACTAAAAAGCTCTGCGATGGTCAAGGTATCATAAGATGTGCTCTCAACAATAGAAGAAACCTTGATCTCCTAGATCTTAGGGTCTAAAGTATGAAGTAACTTAAGCGCCTGTTCATGATCTGAGACCAGCTGATCGCCATCAGCCTTGTTAACGCGTAGCTTGTTAATGATCGATTGAAAGCGACCAAACAAAGCCTCAAC
Source organism: Zizania palustris (assembly GCA_019279435.1). Taxonomy (NCBI): domain Eukaryota; kingdom Viridiplantae; phylum Streptophyta; class Magnoliopsida; order Poales; family Poaceae; genus Zizania; species Zizania palustris. The sequence continues at coordinate 17,864,078 of JAAALK010000082.1, read as the reverse complement.
TGTCTCACCCGGCTTCTGTGAGAAATTTTCATACTCACGCCGGTAGGTCTGGTAGAGCCTAGCCTTGACCTAAGCTGTCCCCTCATGGTGTGCCTGGAGGGTAGCCCAGATCTCTCGAGCAGTGGTGAGATGGCTAACACGCTCAAACTCACTGCGACCTAGACCAGAAAATAAAATATTCACCGCCTTACTATTATTTTGATGCTGGGTAATTACATTTTCAGCAGTATTCGCAGCAATAGTCGTTATGGTGAAATTAGGATGAACACAAATCTCCCATATGTCCGAGCTCTGGCTCATAAGATATGCTCGCATGCGAGTCTTCCAATAAGTGTAGCCAAAAGCTTCTAGGGATGGGATTTTACCAGAAGACGTCATGGTCACTACCTAGGTTTTAAATCGGTTAAGATATTAGAAAAAACCTAACCTCGCTCTGATACCACTTGTAGGACCGAAAATAGCGACCAGAGGGGGGGGGGGTGAATGGGCACCTAAAATTTCTTGGTAAACTATATTTTAATCCCAACACCCAAATGAACTTAACCAGACAAATAATATTTGCAAAGAAAATTTCAGAAGTTAAAGTTGTCTAGCTTAAAAATGGCCGGTGTCCTAATTAAAATGATATTAAATATAAACTAAATATAAATACTGCAGTAAATAAAATTGGTACTATAAAAAATTTAATGACGTAAGAAAGATAGCTAAATAAATTAATAAAATATTTAGGTTGCGGTCTAAAAATAAAATACTAATCAACTAAATAAAAACATGGATCATGCAGAAATTAGTTCAGAAATAAACCTAAAATATTTCATGTAAAACTAAAATAAAAATATTTCTGCGACTAATAAATTTTTTTCTCTTCTTTTTATGTGAGCAGATTAAACAGATAAAATAATACTAGATAACTAATAAAAATTTGACAGATTAAAATAACAATGAAATTTCGAAATGGATTAATAGATGATTATCTATAAAATTTATCTGCCTAAAAATAGTAGATTAAAACTAACTAAAACAACAGGAAATCGAAATTTATGCATCGACGAAAAAACTGATCGTCGCTGTTTCTGCTGGGGAAAAAGAAACCTCACCGGAAGCCTCTGTTTTGCTTCCCTGCTGCGTACTAGTGCAAAGAAAAGATCCTGCCAAAGAAATGCACGTCCTCGTTTTGCGTGCCAAAGTAATAAAAGAATCGTACGTGTCTACGTGGGGTCCGCCGTTTTCCTTTGCTGCCCCGTTATTCACATGATGACCAAAATGGCGTTGGCTGCCATGCATAAAGGCTGAATTGACATGCTGCTCCTGCAGGCTGCTCACCGTCGTGGAGCACGCCAGGAAAAAGGCAGCGCCTATGCTGCAGCTGTTGATTTCCGCCAGAAATAAAAAATCCTGCCAAGCCTGCCGTGCTTCCGTGGCCAGAAAAACTAAACTTCCGTGGGATTCCTGTGCGCCAAAAGCTTCTGGCGGGCCCCGCACGCTGCTGCCGTGACTTCTACCATTTCGCCTGTTGTGCCGCCGGGAACGAAACAAAGTGGCGGGCACAGATGAACCGCCGTGGGAAAAATCGCCGGGGAAAGAGATTGTGGCGAAAAATAAAAGTTGAACTGTAGATTAATCTATTAAAAACAGTAATCTATCCCCAAGGGGATAGGGGCCTATTTATAGGCAAATTCTAATACATGAAAAAACTAATTTACCCTTGGGTAAAATAATCTGACTCTAAAATAAATTCCGAAAATTACTTAAATATTCTTAGAAAAATTAACTGACTCAAATAAAAATATTCTAAACTTTAAATATTAATATCCTAAAAATGAATTAAACATAGATTGTCAGTTTTACGCTGAAACTGACAAAGCGTCCACCGTCTTCGCACCGGGTACCCGGATTGGGCCGACCCGACCCCGCAGCTTCCTCAGCCCGGCAATCGCTCGCCGCCCGTGTACCTGAGTCAAACCCAGTCAACAGACCGGTGGATCCTCTTCCGCTCCTAGCCATGTACCCGGATTGGGCCAGCCCGACTCCGCGACTCCTCTGCCCGACCGTCGCTCACTGCCCGTGTACCTGAGTCACATGCGCCTCAGACTCGGCAGGTCTTCATCTCTCTTCCTTTGACTTCCGTTGACAATCACTCATCACATCTGGATATCAAAACCATATACTTCAACATGGTTTCTCACTGAGACGTCGTTGATCAGCATGTTGGTTATCGACATGGGATACTCATCCTTTGGAGTGGCCTTGTTCAAATCTCTGAAATCAATACACACGTGATTCTTACCACTCCCTTTCTTCTCCACAGGCACAATATTAGCTACCCATTCGGCATACCTGCATGGCCTAATAAACCTCGCCTTCAGCAATCGATCTACCTCTTCTTTAACTTGGTCATACACGTCCGAATTAAAGCGACGACGGGGTTGTTTATAAGGCCTAAACCCAGGTTTAATTGGAAGCTGATGCTCAACGAGCTTGCCACTAAGTCCGGTCATCTCTCTATACTCCCATGCGAAACAATCAATATACGACCGAAGCAATTTTATTACTTCAGCCTTATCACTGGCTTGTAAGTTCTGATTTACAAAAGTCGACCTTGGAACACTACCATCTCCTATGTCTACTTGCTCCAATGGATCGGGCGATGCAAAATCTTGACCTAATTTATCTACTTCACTAAAATCTTCAATGGCCTCAACAATACCATCTTTAGAAGATCGATATTGTTCTACACACGACTTTAGCCAATAAAGATTATCTTTACTTGACATTATGACTTGTTTAGGGATAGCCGAGCTACACTAGCCGATTTTACAGAAATGGGAACAAACTTCCCCTCAGAGACACTGATAAAATCAAAGTTTGAGAGGTCTCTCCCTAATAAACACTCTACTTTGTCATGGATGGCATCATGGACACGTCGGCCAAAGCAACTTGAGCCGAAGTGTTAGCTGATACAATCTCCACTTCATCGCCATCCCACTGAATTAGACACTGGTGCAAGGTAGAAGGAACACAACAATTCGCATGATTCCAATCACACCCAAGTAATACGCTGTAGTTACCTTGCACATCCACCACGAAGAATGCTATAGGCAACATCTTGTGGGCCACTGTCAGCTCCATGGACAAAACACCCTTCGCCTCAGAGCCCTCGCCATTGAAGCTGTTCAACGTCAAATTGGTCTTCATTAGGTCGTCTTCATTCTTGCCGATCTTCTTCAGAAGTGAGTACAACATCAAGTTGATGGTGGCGCATCCATCTACAAGCATCCTCGAGATCAGCTTGCCATCAATATGCCCACGAATGTAGAGGGGCTTCAAGTGGTGAGCCGACTCCTCGGGCTTCTCAAATATGGCTTCTCATCTTTTGGTAGCCCAAACTTAGTGGGGAGCACGACGACATTCACATCCATGGCCTGAGGAGTTGTCCCATCTGAGACGGGTGTATAGTCATCATCCAGTATATCATCCTCATCATCACTTGGAGTAGGAGCCGAGTTGTCCAACAAAACCGGCTTGGGCTTCCATACCTGCTGGGGTACTGACCGGGGGCGACTATCCTTGAAAATCGCATCCTGCTCGTCCTCAGCCTTCTTCTCTTTCATCTCTTGTGCCTGAAGATGTTGTATGTGCCTATTTTGGGACTTGGTCATGCCCAAAGGCACCCATGAAGGTTGTGGCTTTGTTCTGGGGCCACGGATTTGCCTCTAGAAATTTTGGCCGAATGGGAAATACACGAGTCGGCCCAGACTATTTTCCACTTACTATGGGGGCTTCCTGTACCTTGTCGGTCAGACCAGCCAAAGTGGGCCAGTCAGACCGAGCGTCATCGGTCGTGGATGATGAGGCTGTAGACGTGATAATTTTTCTGGTATTTCCATTCGTCCTACTATGTATGTGATGCACAGGCGGTAATCTAGCAATTGGGATAGGAGAAGCGTCCTCAGAAAATCTGAATCTTCTAAACATCGCCTCCATCCTAGAATTGATCTCGGGCCCTAGACGGTTTGCAAATGTAGTGCTAACCACTTGATCTATAGTTGTAGCTATTTTTTCTCGATATCTAGGGTGGAAAGAGGGGGAGTGGAGGTTTCCTTGTCCATGGAGATGTTGGGGAGATCGAGATTGTGCTTGATGAAGCCCACGTAGGTCTTTGTGTAGCGCCCAAGCATGAGGGCATGCAACTCCCTCGTCTTGGCCTTGATCTTGGCCCTGTCATACTCAGGGATGTCCTATAGGGTGGGGAGGATGATGTTGTCATCTTCGATTCCGTGCTCCCCATCATGTTCGTCGTCATAGGGGGTGTCGGTGTAGCCGTGGTAGTCGTACCCATTGCCAACATTGTTGGGCTTGGCATGTGTGTCCCCAGCAGAGTCTGATGAGGACATCCTTACCAATGATACAACCATACATGAATACCAAGATCCAATTATTCGAGTTCGAGCACGATGATTAAATCTCCAGGTCAACTCGTTTCTAAGTACCTTATTATATTATCTTGGGAATAAATTACTACCTACTATTATTATTATTTTTAGGAACCATGGGGATGATGAAAATCACTTGGAGATAAGCAAAGAGTTGGAGAAGCACCGGGAAGGACGTCCAAGCCAATTTGAGAGTCCAATCCAACAACAATTCGTGTCCAACTCGGATTCCAAGAGCAGCGTGCACTAAAATCATCGCCCAGGCCGCATACAAACTCCATTTTCGACGTTCCACCCGATCACGGAAAGATAACTTTAGAGCCTTTCCAATTCCTCTAGTTTCACCTCAAAATTCCTTCTAAATCAATGGGAATTGTCAAAATAAGATAGAGTCCAGAATCTGTCAGCATTATGTTTTCTGCGTTATTGGGCCTTTGGGCCGTGTATCCCGTTGAGCCCATTAGGGGTGTCCCGAATTACTATATAATGTGTTTCTACATCCATATAGGGTTTTTGGGTTTAGTTTACATGTTGCTTTGATATCCACCACTAGGTTTCCTTGCTAGCTAGGTTTGCCGATTTTAGTTTTTCCAAATTCGGCCGAAAAGATCGAGTTTTCCAACCCCGAAGTTTCTTACGCAGATTTTCAGCTCATCTTTATTTGCCTACATAGCACTTCTTTGCAGCAAAATTATGTCACATCTTCTTGGTTTTTCTTCTTTGTGCTCCTAGTCAATAAAAAAGTGCAAAAAACAGTTCAAAAAAGAGTTAAAAATATCGAAAAAAGAAAATATCGAAAAAGGGGAGCACTTAGGACAAGTTTGGAAGATATTAGTTTTGTGTGGTGCTGGTTTTGGTACCGTTTTGTGCTGATTTTGTCAATACATAAGCCATACTTTGTGCCTCAACCACTATCATATAAGCCTCATAGGGATCACATTCAGACCAACAATTAGTACGAGTAATCTGGACACTTATTTAATATTACTATTTGATTATGAATCATGTTCCACCATTTAGATTACTCTTATTTAAACGCCTAGACTCCACATATATACTTATGATCGGTGCATCTTGAGTCTTTGCAATCGTATATCACTCTCTTTGGAAGTCACTAACCAGTCAAGAATTATGCTACGACCAAGATTGTGCCATCCATTGGCCTGCGATGGTAAGAACCTTTTATGATTGTGGTAAGACGCTTGAGGGTGAGCGAGAGCACTTTCCACTACCTAATAGTTAATAGGGCTAATATTTTTTCCTAGTGTTTTTTCCTTTTCTACTAACCATGGTAGGTGTGGGAGGTATGACAAATCATAATCATGTTAACAATGTTTCTTCTATCAAAAGTAATTTTACCATCCCATCTTTTTATGGTGAATATGATGCTGAAGAATACCTAGATTGGGAGATGACCATAGAGGATAAATTTAACTTATATCTAGTTCCTATACAACATAGAGTTATAAAAGCAACTAGTAAGTTTAAAAACCATGCTTTAATCTGGTGGAAAGATATATGTGAACTTTAATTGCAGCTTGATACATGGGGTCATTTGAAAAGAGCTATGCATATTAAATTTGTCTCTCCTTGTTATCAACATGAATTGTGTAAGAATTTACAATGTTTAGTTCAAGATAACATGTATGTGAGAGAGTATTATGCCGAGTTTCGAAAGAGCATGACCCGTTGTGGTGTTGTGGAGCACTGAGAGGACACGATGTGGCGCTTCTATGATGGAATGAGGCATGAGATTCAAGATATCATTTATTATAAAGAATTTAATACTCTTAGCCGTTTGTTCTATCTTGCTATCATTGCAGAGAAAGAATTGAAGGAATGACAATACAAGGCAAAAAACTCCTATCCATCACGAGTGACGAGCACACCGGCACTAACCAAGCCTTTCTCCTCTTGAAGTGTTCGTTATGTGCCTACACATGTACCTACATCAACATCAATGAGCATATGGCCTTCTATCTCTACACGAGTTGAGGTGTCAGGTAAAAAATCCTTACAGGTTCCCGTTGAGGTTGCTTCATCAGTTGAAATCATAGAACATGCTTTGCAATTTAATAATGATGCCCTTCACCATGATAGGACTAATAACTATACCATTGTGCATGAGGATGTGAAAGCTACTTTGTTACTTTCAATTTCTGATGAAATTGTTAAAGATGATATCGAGACGTTGGCTAATGAGAGTAAACAACTTGATGAAATTGATAAAGATGGTATCAAGATGACTGATAATGAGACCAAACAAATTGACATTAGATCTGGAATTCAGCATGAAATCAAACTAAAAGATTCTTATATTCTTGCACATAAAATTGATCATGCTAAAACTAATAATCAAGATGTGTGCTATGTTGTGATTTGTGAAACTGCTTCTTATTATCTTACTAATATAGTTTATACTTTGCCTCCTGTTATCACTAAGTATTTATCTCATATTAAGCTACATAACTGTAAATTTCATATGCCTCCTGACTTTTTATCTTCTTTTGAGTTACATAACTATAAACTTGTCTTGCCTCCCATAGGATGAGTGATTGACGAGGATGAGCGGTTGAGTGATGGTTTGGGTGCATCGAAGGGTTTGATGTACAAATAAGGATTGGTTGTCGAGGCATTCGGTGGTGCGTCGCATTCTTGTTTTGGCTTGTCTTGAATGTGCAGGGTGGAGATGCTGACCAACTGTCGACGGCAAGTGATCGAGGGTCAAGTGGGGAGCTCGATGCCGGAGGATCAGGGAGGCTGGGCGAAGTTGGAGAAGATCTCAAGAGTGCACGAAGAGACCGAGCAAGACTTGGACGAATGGGTGGTTGCGACTGTGTGACGACCAGGTATGCGAGAGGGAGGCCAGGGCAAGTATTCAGGCGGCTCGAGGGGATCGAGAGCGGAAGTGTCTTGCTGGTGCTTGGAGTCACAAAGCGGTGTTATGAGTCGAAGGGTTGAGAAGCTTTGTCGGTTTTTGCTGAAAACCGTCACATATCTAGATTTGCTAATTTCTATAATTAGGAGTCCTTTTTATTTTCAGTCATTGTGTAATAAAAAGTTGAGAGTCTAGAGCAAATGTACTCCTTTAGTATATTTTCAGAATTTCTTAATTCTAAAAATATATTACAAGGAATAGGATCTTGATGTAATATTTTAACTCTAGAGGGTCTTTTTCAGAAATTACCCCCATGGCTGTCCTATAAATAGAGGTCCATAGCCATGGACAGGTGGCTCTCTTTTTGGCTTGTTATTGTAGCTACCACTAAAATTATACAGCTTTTAATCCAGTTTTTTCTTATCTCCTATTGAAGATCTAAAAAAGGAACAGTGCTGGCGCATGAGGTAATTCAGTCTAGATTCAATTTTTGTGTGCATTTTCTGATGAATCCAGTGTAGAACATGTGATAGATGCCTATGTAACTTCTGTTGTGGAGTTTTTGGAGGTTCCATTTTTCGAGTTTGCTCTCTGTTTGAATGCCTGATTCTTGATGTTCTTGTGGATCAAAAGTGCTACTGCACATCTGAATCTGATGATCACAGAACAGATAGGACCAAAATACAGAAGGGTTTTTGGTTGATTTTTCTGAGTTGATCTGTTTTGAGAAGATTTCAGCAACCCAAGGTGTTCATAATTTTTGTGGCTGTCCACTTTTTATCTACTCAAGAATATTCCTTGGCTGGATTTTTTTCTTTCTTGTGATCCAAGAAGCCTTCTAGGCTGTTATATTTTTCCTGCATCATTGCTGCTGTCTTGGACTTTTTGGATGGAGATTTGATTCACAAAAATACAAGGGCTGCTGTTAGGATGAAAATTTCTGATCTGAAATAGTGCTGCCATGCACTGTAGCTTGTAAGGTTCTATCAGTTTTTAGTGCTGAAGTGATTTGCGTTTCACTGGTTTTGGTTTCTCTGAGATTTCTTGGAACAGCTGATTAGATGCACATGGAATCAAATCCAAAGATAAATGGCTACCAACAAGTAAGTACACATTCATCTCATACTCAGGTTTGATTTGTTGCTATTTGCTGTGTTCTTCTGCTCAGATCTGTTAAATGTTTCAAGTGATTGAGTGTGTCATGTTATGTTCTGTTACAGCTCTGAAAGTGGTGTTCATGTCAGTTTGCTGATTTCACCTCAATATTCTCCATGAACAGTTTTACAGCAGATTGCAACTCAGTTGTCTGAAATTGAGTATATTTAAAATTTCAAATTCAGTTTTGAGTTGTATGAGTGTAGGTACTGTTTTTCTTCAAGAAAATTTCAGATGCTTTGTGACTTGATTTGAAAGTATTGTCTAAAATTCTGTTTTCTATTTTCAATTTCAAATCATAGATTGAACTTAGTTCTGTTGTTTACTGAAATTTTGCTAATTGCTGCAAGTTTACAGGACCTACATTTTAGATTATATTTTGATCCTTTTGAACTGTACCTAATCATCTGAACTGATATTTAGTGTGAAGCTACATCCAATTTTTGATTTTGAGACTGATAACACTATTCAACATCAAATGAGTTTCAGAATTGGTATTTTTCAACTGAAATCTGGTTTCAGGTTTAAATCTAATTGTTGAAGTTCAGACTGAACAACTGTTTGAATTTAATCTATTTGAATTGAATTTTGTGGACTGAACCTGATCTACATCTATTGTTCATCTTTTAGGAAGTTTTCAGTTCTGTTTTCTGAATTGCCTTATCTGTTTTTGCTGATATTATTTCTGAAATTTGTATCCTGAATACTGTTTTTAGACACACTAAAAATACTATTCAATATCAGTTTGCTATGATCTATTTCAGAATATGTCTTGAATCCATAATGTGTTTTCAGAAGTGTTTGAAATCTATTTGATGCAGTCTGAACTGATTTGAAATTGAAATCTAAAATCAGAACTGTTTTTACTGTTCAGTGTTCTGCAATTCAGTCTAATTGAATTCAGGTTCTAAAAATACTGATTTGTGTGTGCAAATTCTGTCTTGAATTGAAAATTCAGTGATTGACCAATTCATGTCAATTCTGGTACTGAACTTTGAATTCTGTTTCAGGTTTTTTTGTTGAGGTCTGTTTTGAGTTCTTTGCAAGGTGTGTTGACACTTAATATCTGAAACTTGTCTACAATTTTAAATGCAATTGAATTATATCAGTTTTCTGAATGTGATTCTGATAATGCAAATTATTTGAGATTTGATACAAAGTGAATTGAATACTGAATCTTTATTGCTGTTGATCAATTTTGCATATTTCTGAATCCTGTTCAAGTGCACAATTGAAGTACTGTTCACTTTTCAGATTTGGAATAGTGTTTGACGTATAAACATGAAACTTGAATTCAGAACTGAAATCTGTTTTGAAGTTGAAATCTGAATTCTGAACTAAATTGAATTTGTGGTACTATTCATTGTCCAGAATTTTTCAAAAGTGTTGTCGTTTCAATTGGGATTCAATTGTGTTAAGCTGATTCATTACTTCAAATCTGATTTGAATTTTTGTGTGAGTGTTTTGGTCTTTGTCGACATATCAATCTCCAATATCTTCCTGTCGGCAAACCAATTATCGATCTAGGCAGTGAACATCAGAGCTTCAGTTTCCGACAGAATAGTTCGACTGATCAAACCCCAAACTAAGCTGAATTGTGATTCTCAAACTAGTGGTGCTCAAATATTGTATTGATTGGTTTAAATTTGAATCTGAGATTTTGGAGATGCATTGGGTGTTTTGAAAAGGCCATCTAATTCACGAAAATTAGTCGAGGCGCCTATTCACCCCCCTCTAGTCGCCATTCCGATCCCACAATTGGTATCAGAGCCGGTTAGATCACCAGTTGACCTTAACCGGTTATGCGTTGAATGGACCAGCAACATGAAGGACAATATGCTTTCTTCTTTCATCAAGGAACATATAGTATATCGTTTTGGGATTCCGTAGACTATCACGATAGACCAAAGGTCAATCTTCGTAGCTAAAGAATTCCAGAATTTCATAGCCGGTATGGGGATCAAACTCCTATGCGTAAGCCAATGGTCAAGCTGAAGAATCCAACAAGAGCACGATCAAGTTAATAAAACAAAAGATTAATGGGCAACTGAAGCAGTGGCATCGCTTCCTATAGGAAGCACTATGGGCTTATCGGATGGCGCGTCACAGGTCCATACAGGTGCCACCATATCAGTTAGTCTACCGCTATGAAGCGGTACTACCTTGGGAAAATAACATCGACTCGAGAAGGATAGCACTACAAAACAAGCTCACAGCCGATGATTATTACAGTTTAAAGATAGATGGCCTAGATGACTCTGCGCAAAACTGATGTTGGGGGAAATAATCCCGTTAGCAGTAATGGCAGGATCACGGATCCTGGGGACAACTACGAAGCCCATGCTTACGGAGTCCCCCGCCGTCGGACACCGAACCACAAAGCGGTCATGTAACACCCCAAATTTTCAAAGAAATAAAAATATTATTTAAATAATCTTCCTGGAATTATTTATTTTGGAAATACCTTTAATGCCCTCCTTAAACTTTTTGAACTAGAACCTAGAAGAAATAACCAAACCAGGGACTAGAAAATTTTGTGTACGATCCCAAGGCCAAGATATATTTTTGAGATTTTTTACAGATTTTTATCAACCTTGGAAGTAGCCCAAATATTTTAATCCATTTTCTCTAATTATTTTTATTCAGAAAAGCATTTAAACAGTAACGGGCCCTCCCTCTCCCTTTCTCTCTCTCCTGGTCGGCCCAGCCCGCTTCTCCCCGCGCGCCCCGTCTGACCAGTGGACCCCGCCCGTCAGTGACCTCCCTCTCGTGCGTGTACCTGGCCCCACCTGTCGGCGCCAACCGGCTCCCCCTCGGCCGACCCCGACCCCACTCGTCAGCCACCTCCCTCGTTCGCTCGCGCCCACTGGCCTGTGGCCCCCGCTTGTCAGGCCCTTCGTCCCCACGAGATCCGGCCCCAAATCCCCTCCCCCTCACCGGCCGATGCCATAACACGCCTCGAATCCGCTGCCCCCGGCCCCTTCTCCCCGAATTGAGCCCGCCATTACTTCGCCTGATCCCCGGCGACCGTTTCCCCCTCTTCAATTCTGGCCAATTCGCGTCCAGGTTCATTGATCCCTTGCAACCGAGCTCGCCGGCGTTTAAAAACGCATTTACTCTCGGCCACCGTCAATTCCGCCCTCTTTGCCCCCGCTAGTGACCCTATTTAAACCCCCATGGTGCCCCACATCCACCCCTCGCTCGCAATTGCACCGAAATCGAACCAAACGCCTGTGACGCTCACTTAAACTCCTCACCGCCGCCTTCACTCCAACCGCCGCTCGCCGTCGCCAGAGCCCCCATCCGTCCTCACCGACCGCACCGTTGTGACCGCAGGGACCACACCGACCTCGGCCACCCCTCCGTCATCGACGACCCTCGCCGGATCGCCGTCGCCGACCAGGACCCGAACCACCTCGCCGTCTACCCTCGTCGCCGGCCACGCTCCATCGACCTCTCGCCGTGCCTAAGGTACCCCCGTGTTCCACTAGGCGTCCTCTTTCCATTTCTAGGCTCAGCTAGGGTCGCCGTCGCTCGCCGTGGCCTCTGGCCCGCTCGCCGTCGCTGGAGAAGATGACCAGCATGGGCTGAGTACCCGTGCCGTGTCGGATTCGTTCCCAACCGTGCGATCCCGATCCAACAGCGGAAGTTAGGTTGTCTCGCGATTTAATCTGATGCGTTGGATCGTGGCGAAGCGGTACGGTGTAATATCGTGCGTCCATTAGTATTTAAAACCCACGATGGATCTGGGCCATCCATTGCGTACCGGTTCAGCGTTTTAATCTCAGCCGTCCACGTTATTTTAACTCCCCCACCTCGCCCGTGTCCGCCCGATCATGATCCAACGGTGGATCTTGATCCGGCGCACGCGCACAGTGCGCGGGTTCACCGTGAGCCCGACTCACCGTGGACCCGAGGCTGTTTTGGATTTAATTTAAATTCCAGAAATGATTTTAAACTTCTAAAATTCATATCTGGCGCATTTTAACTCCAAAAATTATCATTTCAATTCCAGAAAATTTGTAACTTTATTCTCTACATGTTAATACAATAAAAACAGTATGTTTACTTTGAATATTTCATGCTTATTTAATAAAGTATCCAAATGGTCCTTAGGGTAAATTACAAATTTAATTATTTAAATTTCAGCAAAATTTATCTTTATTCTTTTCCTGTTAATAGAATGGAACCACTAAGTCTTCTCTGAACCACTTATTTTAAATTGGTTAGAAAACTTAAAATAAAATTGTTCACACTCTTATCTCATTTATGAAGGACAATATTTCATTATAGTTCATTTTAAATTATTCATAAAATGAATTTCAGAAACTTAACAACTTTGTTTTCTTTAAATTAACCCAATCAAAATCTATATGCTTGTTGTGTGGTTTTAGATTGTTTAATTGAATGTTGTATTTATTTTATTTTATTTATATTGGGAAGACTACGACGTCGCCGAGGAACCGAATATTACCCGGAAGTTCTTCCGTCGCCTTTAGCTGAATAAGGCAAGTCACCAAACCAATCTTTTGAGCATATCGAACCCATGTTTTACTAAACTATCACTAAAACACATAGGATATACATGCATTAGTCAAATGAAACCCCTACAATATATTTATTAGGATCCCCCGACCTTGATGTGCAACCCAAGCCATGCTACCTCGCCTAACCTCCTTGTCACCATATGATTAGTATTATTAGCTAGTGTCCAAAGTATTGACACAATTGCTATAGGATTAAAAATGAGTCGTAGTAACTTGGTTCTACTATATGATCCCCGTTATTCTTATCCTTTGAATTCTGTCGGTGATGAGTTGTGGTTGTGAGTGAATGCATGGTGGGTTCCGGGTGCAAGATAGGGCATTGGTCGGTAGCACCCGGGGCACTATAAGGACCGGTCTGCGGGATCCGTTGCAATACACTTCCGTACTAACCACAAGTCTAATGGGTAAGTCCTAACTAAGGTATAGAGTGTTCCAAACCGAGGCCACCACTTGGAGATGGGTCAAGCAGCACCTGCGGGTGGCTTGTACCAATGTGGTGCAAAAGGGGGTGCGACGTTAGCCAGGATGCGGCCCGGCGCGCCGGCGAAACCTAGAGCGGGTGGTTATCGCTTGGAGCATTTCATGGTGAGGTTTTGGCATGAGTTCCCGTGGTATGGGTCATCTCGTTACACTTTGGTGTTTGGGATGAGTGCATGCCTTGTGGGTACAGTGGTACAACTCTGATCAGAGTCATAAATCTTTTCAAAAAGCCGAGCCCACGGTCAAGGGCGGGTTGTGTGACATCCCATAGTTAGTTTACTTCTAGAATGAATGTGCATGATGGTTTGACATGTAAGGACTATTGTGCGAGGAGGGAAAACGTACTCCTCGAATTAGATGGTATTATTGATGTTCATGTTTATTATTCTGCATGATTAAATTTGACTACACTAAATGCAATAACTGAAAAATGTACTTTTCCGCACTTTTAGCCATTATCATTCCTTTGTTATTATTTTGCATTATTACTTGCATTTGCGGTGGCTTGTTGAGTACTTTTGTACTCATACCCATTGGACACACCTCAGAGGATGCTTACTACGAGGATGGTCTGGAGTAGCGACCCAATCAAGCGAAAAGATCTTGAAGAAGGCGTTCGTCATGCAGTCTACTTTTATTATTGTTTTTATTTAACTCTGATGTAATAATATGGTCTGCGTGCCATGAACACTTATCGTATGTATGATTGTCGCATGATGAACCTCTTGTATTATTGTTTTTCTTTAGAAATTCAATAATGTCCCGATTCGGTGAATCGGGGCGCCACAAGATGGTATCAGAGCCGACTTGACTGTAGGAAGCCAAACGAACCAACCTAGACATTAGCTATAGCAAATTTATTTCCCCAAAACCTACTTTATAAACTTTGTTCCTCCCCTCACTTTTCTTCAACTTGTTGTTTTTGTAGATGCCAGTCTACCAAGTCCACAACTACTGCCGCCACTACGAGGGCTTCATTAGGGAGCTCCACATGATGCTCACCTTCCTCGGGTATCTCTTCGAGCCCGAATTCCAGGGGGTGTACCTGGAGGAATTCGCCGGACCCTGCGACGTCTCCCTCACCATCCACGGATCCAGAGAACACCTGCCGCCCTACACCACGGCACTTGGGGGCCCGACTTTTGACGTCGTGTGCCAACGCGTCGCCCTCCAAGCCCTTATGGAGTTGAGGATGATCTATGATGATCGTCTTCAAAACTCGTCTTTTCGGCTTGTGCCGAAGCGCACTCCCGACGCCTACCGTAGTATCTACCTCGGAGTTCACTCCATTCATGATCCGGTCATGGCCCGGCAGTCGCGTATTCTTTAGGCCATGGACGGCCTCCATACCGAGGCCGTGCTCGACGACGATGAGCACCATGAGGCGGTTGAGTTTCTTCGCGAGGAGACGGAGAACTTGATCCAGCAAAATGGCGAGCTGCAGCGGAAGATCATGCAGCTGCAGAAGGATATTGCGGAGATGGTTCCCCTACTTCTGAGGAAGAGGAAGCCCATCCGCGAGCCTACCCCTCGCCCCAAGAGGATCCCGCCACACCCCTCCACCACCGGAGCGTCCACCGCCAGCGCCCCTACACCACGCCTCGGCCTCGTCTCCGACCCAATCATCGTGAATTTTCTCGAGCCCACCATCCCTCAGGATCCGCGTACTCGTGGTTCCGAGAGCACGGAGACCTCCTCCGGTGGCGAGTAGGCATTATCTATCGTTGTTTGAAATAATGTTGTGGTACCACCTACAACGAGTTGGGTTGTAGGTGTATTAAAATAAGAGCTTAATGTAATGAACTTTTTATACCACTAGAAATATATATATGAGCCCCATGGGCCATTTTGATTGCAATGTTGTTTCATCATCTTTTTACCTTATGCTTAAGATTTTATATATGTTCAGAAGATGACCAACAACTAGAACAACGACTCCAACAATGGAGAAGGAGGAATCCATGGTTTGCCCGAAGTTGTTGTGCCCAACTGGGGTGCAACGGGACCACGATAGACCGAGTCACCATCCGCCAACCACCCTACCTTGGCGGAAATGATGGCGAATCAAAACCAGTTGATCACCACCCTCCTCACCCAAATGCAGCACCAACAGGCGCAGTTGGACCACCTGCAAAATGTGGAGCCCGCCCCTCATGCGCCCGCACCCGCACCCGCGCCGCAACTCTCAGAGTTCCTGCGCGTGCGCCCACCGATCTTCGCCAGCACCACCAACCTCATGGAGGCCGGAGATTGGCTCCGCACCATAGGGAAGATGTTGGACCTCCTCCCCTGCACCGATCGAGAGCGAGTGGCCTTCGCCACTCATCAGCTCCAAGGTCCCGCCGCGGAGTGGTGGGACAACTACCGTGAGTCCCAGCCAGAGGACCACGTGGTGACATGGGCGGAGTTTACCATCGCCTTTCGCGCCGCCCACGTCCCCGCCGGAGTTATCGCGGTGAAACAGTAGGAGTTCTGCGACTTGCATCAGGGCAACCGGACCGTCATGGAGTATCTCCATGAATTCAACCGTCTGGCACGCTACGCGCCAGAAGAGGTGCGAACCGACGCCCTCCGCCAGGCTAAGTTCCTCCGGGGACTTAAGGATGAGCTATCCATCCAGCTCATCACCACCTACTACGCCGACTTTCAACGGTTGGTGAATAAAGCGCTCATCCAAGAGACTGAGCAAAACAAGTTGGACCTCAAGAAGAGGAAGATGATCGCCTTCAAGCATCAATAGACGAATTCTCAGAGGCCCCGCTTTGTCCCTCCGCAACCAGCACCCGCATACCATCCTCGGCCCGCCTACAGGCCACCTCACGCCGCCGGTGGATCCAACGCCGGACATCCGTGCCCCGCTCCACCAGCTTCGGCAGCTCAGCCGACGCCCGCCGCCAAGGCCCTGATCTTGAGGGATCGCCAAGGGAAGCCGGTCGTCTGCTTCAACTGCCGGAAGGAAGGGCACTACTCGCACCAGTGTCCTCACCCCAAGCAACCCAAGGCGCGACACCCAACCAGGCGGTTCGTGCCCGCGTCAACCATATTAGCGCGGAGGAAGCTCAGGAGGCTCCTGAAGTCGTGCTCGGTACGTTTACCGTGAATTCCATACCAGCTGTGATTCTATTTGACTTTGGAGCAACACACTCTTTCATCTCGGAAGATTTTGTGAAAACCCACGACTTGGAAGTACTCCCTCTATCAGTACCCATGATGATTGCCACTCCAGGCAATAAAACTTTAGCCCCCTTATACAGTCCTAAGGTTAAGATAGAGATCCAAGGAGTTTTGGAACAACAACTGTACGCCAAATACAGCAAGTGCGAGTTTTGGTTGTTTGAGGTTAAATTCCTCGGTCATGTCATATCTACCGGAGGAATAGTAGTGGACCCAACCACCGTCGAAACAGTGACCAACTGGCTGTAGCCCACGATCGTGACCGAGATCCGGAGTTTTCTCGTATTGGCCGGATACTATCGCCGGTTCTTCGAGAACTTCTCAAAGATCGCCAAGCCTTTGACCAGACTATTGCAGAAGGAGGTAAAATTTGAATGGACCCCAGATTGCGAAGAAAGCTTCCAAACCCTCAAGAAGAAGCTCGTGTCAGCCCCTATTCTGACCCTGCCAGACATCCGGAAAGACTTCCACGTCTACTGTGATGCCTCTCGTCAAGGATTGGGATTTGTCTTGATGCAAGATGGGAAGGTGATAT
The DNA here is from genome assembly GCA_019279435.1 of Zizania palustris. Lineage (NCBI taxonomy): Eukaryota > Viridiplantae > Streptophyta > Magnoliopsida > Poales > Poaceae > Zizania > Zizania palustris. The sequence goes on along the minus strand of JAAALK010000082.1, from coordinate 17,846,876 downwards.
CCTACACCTCCCGACAGCTAAGACCGCATGACCTAAACTACCCGACCCACGACCTCGAGTTAGCAGCCGTGGTTCATGCCTTGAAGATATGGAGACATTACCTTGTGGGAAATCGATGTGAGATCTTCACCGACCACAAGAGCCTCAAGTATATATTCACCCAACTGAACCTGAACCTCAGGCAAAGGAGATGGTTGGAACTGATCAAGGATTACGACTTGGGAATCCATTATCATCCAGGCAAGGCAAATGTGGTGGCAAACACCCTTAGTCAAAAAGGGTACTGCAATGCCATCATGATACAGGACCAGGCCCCTTTGCTATACAATGAGATGGAAAAGCTGAATTTAGGGATCACCACCCGAGCGTACCTCGTTGCCTTGGAGACTCGGTCTGTCTTGATAGACCAGATCCGAGAAAAGCAGAAGGAAGACCCGGACATCTTGGAGATCCAACAGAACATGTGGAAGGGTAAAGCCCCCGGATTCTCCGAGGACGAGCATGGTACCATTTGGTTCGGAAACCGGATATGCATACTCGACAAGCCTGAGTTGAAGACTCTCATTCTCTAAGAAGCCCATGATACTCTATACTCCATACATCCCGGGAGTACCAAGATGTATCAAGACCTAAAGGAGAAATATTGGTGGATCAACATGAAGAGGGAAATAGCTGAGTATGTGGCCAAGTGCGACACATGCCGACGAGTCAAGGCAGAGCACCAAAGACCTGTTGGACTGTTGCAACCCCTCATGGTCCCCGAATGGAAGTGGGTAGAGATAGGAATGGACTTCATCACGGGACTGCCCAGGACCCAAGCTGGTCATGATTCTATCTGGGTGATCATCGGCCGACTCACCAAGGTGGCTCACTTCATCCCGGTCAAGACAACTTACACCGTCGCCAAGTTGGTCGAGTTGTATATGACCCGAATCGTGTGCCTACACGGGGTTCCTAAGAAGATTGTATCTGACCATGGGAGTCAGTTTACCTCTAAGTTTTGGAAGAACCTTCAAGAGGAACTCGACACCCGGCTGAACTTTAGCACCACCTATCATCCTCAGACTGATGGTCAAACCGAGAGGGTTAACCAGATGTTGGAAGATATGCTTAGAGCTTGCGCTCTAGACTTTGGCGGAATGTGGGACAAGAACTTGCCCTATGCAGAGTTCTCCTACAACAACAACTATCAAGCTAGCCTGCAAATGTCCCCGTTCGAAGCGCTCTATGGGCGTAAATGCAGAACGCCGCTGCTCTGGGATCAAATCGGAGAATCACAGCTATTTGGGACAGATATATTAAGAGAAGCTGAAGAGAATGTCAAGATCATCCAGGACAGATTAAAGATAGCCCAGTCCCGACAAAAGAGTTACGCCGATAACCGACGAAGCGACCTAACCTTTGAGGAGGGTGATTATGTCTATCTCCGAGTCACTCCCCTCCGTGGCACTCAAAGGTTCAACATGAAAGGCAAGCTAGCACCCCGCTATGTCGGACCTTTTCATATCCTCCGATGGCAAGGAGAAGTGGCATATCAACTAGAACTGCCTCCATCCTTGGCAGGAGTTCATGATGTGTTCCACGTCTCTCAGCTGAAGAAGTGTCTTCGTGTGCCCGCCGAACAGGCCGATCTCCAACAACTCAACGTCCAAGAGGATCTGACCTATATCGAGAAACCATCAATATCCTTGAAACCAAGGAAAGGGTAACCAGGAGCCGTGTGGTTTGCTTCTGCACGGTTCAGTGGAATAACCACCCCGTCGAAGAAGCCACATGGGAAAAAGAAGACGAGCTAAAAGCCTAATACCCTAAGCTATTCGAGTAGCGTTCCAATCTCGAGGACGAGATTCTTTGTAAGGGGGATATGTTGTAACACCCCAAATTTTCAAAGAAATAAAAATATTATTTAACCAATCTTCCTGGAATTATTTATTTTGGAAATACCTTTAATGCCCTCCTTAACCTTTTTGAACTAGAACCTAGATGAAATAACCAAACCAGGGACTAGAAAATTTTGTGTATGATCCCAAGGCAAAGATATATTTTTGAGAATATTTACAGATTTTTATCAACCTTGGAAGTAGCCCAAATATTTTAATCCATTTTCTGTAATTATTTTTATTCAAAAAAGCATTTAAACAGTAACAGGCTCTCCCCCTCCCTTTCTCTCTCTCATGGTCGGCCCAGCCTGCTCCTCCCCACGTGCCCCGTCTGACCAGTGGACCCCGCCCGTCAGTGACCTCCCTCTCGCGCGCGTACCCGGCCCCACCTATCGGTGCCAACCGGCTCCCCCTCGGCCGACCCCGACCCCACTCGTCAGCCACCTCCCTCGTTCGCTCGCGCCCGCTGGCCTGTGGCCCCCGCTTGTCAGGCCCTTCGTCCCCGCAAGATCCACCCCCAAATCCCCTCCCCCTCGCCGGCCGACGCCATAACGTGCCTCGGATCCGCTGTCCCCGGCCCCCTCTCCCCGAATTGAGCCCGCCATTACTTCGCCTGATCCCTGGCGACTGTTTCCCCCTCTTCAATTCCGACCAATCCGCATCCAGGTTCGTTGAATCCTTGCAACTGAGCTCACCGGCGTTTAAAAACGCGTTTACTCTCGGCCACTATCAATTGCGCCCCCTCTGCCCCCGCCGGTGACCCTATTTAAACCCCCATGGTGCCCCGCATCCACCCCTCGCTCGCAATTGCACCGAAACCGAACCAAACACCTGTGACGCTCACTTAAACTCCTCACCGCCGCCTTCACTCCAGCCGCCGCTCGCTATCGCCGGAGCCCCCCTCCATCCTCACCGACCGCACCGCTGTGACCGCAGGGACCACACCGACCTCAGCCACCCCTCCATCGTCGACGACCCTCGCCGGATCGCCGTCGCCGACCATGACCCGAACCACCTCGCCGTCTACCCTCGTCGCCGGCCACGCTCCGTCGAGCTCTCACCACGCCTAAGGTACCCCCGTGTTCCCCTAGGCGTCCTCTTTCCGTTTCTAGGCTCAGCTAGGGCCACCGTCACTCACCGTGGCCTATGGACCGCTCGTCGTCGCCGGAGAAGACGACCGACATGGGCTGAGTACCTGTGCCGTGTCGGATTCATTCCCAACCGTGCGTTCCCGATCCAACGGCGGAAGTTAGGTTGTCTCGCGATTTAATCTGATGCGTTGGATCGTGGCGAAGCGGTACGATGTAATCTCGTGCGTCCATTAGTATTTAAAACCCACGATGGATCTGGGCCATCCATCGCGTACCGGTTCAGCGTTTTAATCTCAGCCGTCCACGTTATTTTAACTCCCCCGCCTCGCTCGTGTCCGCCCGATCGTGATCCAACAGTGGATCTTGATCCGGCGCACGCGCACAGTGCGCGGGTTCACCGTGAGCCCAGCTCACCGTGGACCCGAGGCTGTTTTGGATTTAATTTAAATTCCAGAAATGGTTTTAAACTTCTAAAATTCATATCTGGCGCATTTTATCTCCAAAAATTATCATTTCAATTCTAGAAAATTTGTAACTTTATTCTCTACATGTTAATACAATAAAAACAGTATGTTTACTTTGAATATTTCATGCTTATTTAATAAAGTATCCAAATGCTCCTTAGGGTAAATTACAAATTTAATTATTTAAATTTCAGCAAAATTTATCTTTATTCTTTTCCTGTTAATAGAATGGAACCACGAAGAATTCTTTGAACCACTTATTTTAAATTTGTTAGAAAACTTAAAATAAAATTGTTCACACTCTTATCTCATTTATGATGGACAATATTTCATTATAGTTCATTTTAAATTATTCATAAAATGAATTTCAGAAACTTAACTACTTCGTTTTCTTTATATTAACCCAATCAAAACCTATATACTTGTTGTGTGGTTTTAGATTGTTTAATTGAATGTTGTATTTATTTTATTTTATTTATATTGGGAAGACTACGACGTCGCCGAGGAACCGGAATATTACCCGGAAGTTCCCCCGTCGCCTTTCGCTGAACAAGGCAAGTCACCAAACCAATCTTTTGAGCATATCGAACCCATGTTTTACTAAACTGTCGCTAAAACACATAGGATATACATGCATTAGTCAAATGAAACCCCTACAATATATTTATTAGGATCCCCCGACCTTGATGTGCAACCCAAGCCATGCTACCTCGCCTAACCTCCTTGTCACCATATGATTAGTATTATTAGCTAGTGTCCAAAGTATTGATACAATTGCTATAGGATTAAAAATGAGTCGTAGTAACTTGGTTCTACTATATGATCCCCGTTATTCTTATCCTTGGAATTCTGTCGGTGATGAGTTGTGGTTGTGAGTGAATGCATGGTGGGTTCCGGGTGCAAGCTAGGGCATTGGTTGGTAGCACCCGGGGCACTATAAGGACCGGTCTGCGGGATCCGTTGCAACACACTTCTGTACTAACCACAAGTCTAATGGGTAAGTCCTAACTAAGGTATGGAGTGTTCCAAACTAAGGCCACCACTTGGAGATGGGTCAAGCAGCACCTGCAGGTGGCTTGTACCGACGTGGCGCAAAAGGGGGTGCGACGTTAGCCGGGATGCGGCCCGGCGCGCCGGCGAAACCTAGAGCGGGTGGTTATCGCTTGGAGCATTTCCTGTTGAGGCTTTGGCACGAGTTCCCATGGTATGGGTCATCTCGTTACACTTTGGTGTTTGGGATGAGTGTGTGCCTTGTGGGTACAGTGGTACACCTCTGATCAGAGTCATAAATCTTTTCGAAAAGCCGAGCCCACGGTCAAGGGCGGGTTGCGTGACATCCCACAGTTAGTTTACTTCTGGAATGAATGTGCATGATGGTTTGACACGTAAGGACTGTTGTGCGAGGAGGGAAAATGTACTCCTCGAGTTAGATGGTATTATTGATGTTCATGTTTATTATTCCGCATGATTAAATTTGACTACACTAAATGCAATAACTGAAAAATGTACTTTTCCGCACTTTTAGCCATTATCCTTCCATTGTTATTATCTTGCATTATTACTTGCATTTGCGGTGGCTTGTTGAGTACTTTTGTACTCATACCCGTTGGACACACCTTAGAGGATGCTTACTATGAGGATGGTCTGGAGTAGCGACCCAGTCAAGCGGAAAGATCTTGAAGAAGGCGTTCGTCATGTAGTCTACTTTTATTATTGTTTTTATTTAACTCTGATGTAATAATATGGTCTGCGTGCCATGAACACTTATCGTATGTACGATTGTCGCATGATGAACCTCTTGTATTATTGTTTTTCTTTGGAAATTCAATAATGTTCCGATTCGGTGAATCGAGGCGCCACATGTCATCCCCGCGATACGGGAAGCGCTCTCCGCCTGATGGTGGGCCCCGCAAGGATCTGGGACCCCCGCAGACAAGCAGAAGGTAGCACACGGGGAACACCATCGAAGACTGAACGAAGACCCTAACGGAGGCCCAAGGCCTTCGGGGGCAACTCTGAAGACAACCGCGTCGGAGGATCGATGCGGGATCCTCTGGACCCCAGTGGCCTCCGGACGACAACCACTAAAGTAACGGTGTGACGTCTATAGTGCCAAGTGAATCATGTCGAATGGGACATGAGGGCCCTATAGAGGTCCAGTCATGACTAAACGTATGATGGGGACATGCGTGCGCCATCACACCAACCATACGCTAGCTCTACTCAGGCAAGTGTATAAAACTAGTACCGTCGTACCCCTACTGAGGTAGGAATACAAGGTCTGTAATGACGCATATAACTTGGGGGTAAAAGGGTATTTGCCCCACGAGGGTCCTTCCTATAAATACCTTCCCCCGTATTGTACAAGGATCATATTTTTAAAGCAAGAAATATAGCTTTGCAACAGAGTTATTATCCCTCTCGGAGGCTCTGCCCAAAGAAAACCCATCCACCTAGCCTAAATCCACTCAAACCTATCGGCGTAATCCTTTATGCCAACAACCGATTAAAAGCCCCATAAAAGATTAAGAAGCTTCAACAAACTTGTTATCCAATATTTTCAAGCTGTTTGTTTCCTTTTTCTTTTTTTATTTAGTGCCAAGGGTTATTTGTTTGTCAACCTTATGCTATCCGACCAAGCCAAGCCTAGGCCAAGCGAATACCATCAAAAGCTTAAAGCATTGGTCTTGGCATACACTCTGGTGTTCTAATTCATACCAAAGTGCTATGGTAAGTAGTATAGAACAAACCAGTGCGACAAAGCAAACCCATATGGATCTTTTCAACTTTAATACAAAAGGCATGGATATCAATTTCATGATATTTTTATATCATTTTTAGAACAAGATTACCATGACAAGCATTTAATTGTTCAAGTTGCATGTTTGCATCCTAGTGAAAAGGACTTAGCTAACAGGTATGTAAAATATAGAAAAAACAATCAACCTACACATGCTAGTTACCAGACTAAGCGGTGAACATGTTTTATATTTTAAGAACTAAAATCCATGCTCATGACAAATATCAGATATATTCAATAGAGCCAAATCAACATAATCATAGACACTAATTCAAGGGCATATATAAGCATGTGCATGTAAAAGCAATTAATCGTATGATAGAAGCTTATGCAACAACACACAGCTCCCCCTCACAAAATATCATAAGGATGACAAACACCAAGCTCTCCACTCAAAAATGCAAAATGAGAAGCATCAAGAGTCTTGGTAAAAATGTCAGCAAGCTGTTTCTGGGTATCAATATATTGCAGCTCAATATCCCTCTTCTCACTGTGATCTCTCAAAAAGTAGTACTGCACATCAATGTGTTTTGTTCTAGAATGTTGAACCGGGTTGTTGGCTATGCTAATGACACTAGTGTTATCACAGAACAGTGGAACACTCTGAAAATCCAACCCAAAATCCCGTAAAGTAGAAACCATACACAAAATTTGAGAGCAACAGCTAGCAGCAGCCACATATTCAGCCTTAGTAGTAGACTACACAACAGTAGACTATTTGTGAGAAGACCAGCAAACAAGATACAACCCTAGAAAATGACAAGTACTGGAGGTGATTTTCCTATCAATTATACAACTAGCAAAATCAATATCAGAGAATCCTGTAAGACACAATGATGATGCAGGGTACCAAATGCTGAATTAAAGAGTATGCTTGAGATACTGAGTATGCACTTAACCGCTTGATGATGGGAAACTTTTGGAGAAGCTTGAAAACAAGCACACAGACATACTATGAAGTGTATGTATAGCCTCATGGCTGTCAAATAGAGGAGGGAGCCGATCATGCTCCGGAATTCCTTCTGATCTACTTCTTCTCCATCTTCATCCGGGTTAAGTGCTACCAAGGTAGCCATCAGAGTGGCAAGCGTCTTCACATCGTACATGTCAAAATTTTTCAACTGGTCATTGGTGTACTTCGTTTCATGACCGAAAGTAACTTGTTTTCTTTGCTTGATTTGCAAACCAAGGAAAAATTTGAGCTCGTCCATCATTGACATCTTAAAATCCCTTCTAGCAGCAGTGTTTATAAAAGAAGTGTAACATATCGACTGACTAGCCAATCTAGTCTTTGTAAAGAAGGAAAATAGGAAATGGAGAATGTGCATTGACTACACTGACCTCAACAAGCGATGCCCAAAAGATCCTTTCCCTCTGTCACACATCGATCAAGTGGTCAACTCAACTGCACGCAGTGCTCTCTTATGCTTCCTGGACTGCTACTCAGGCTACCATCAGATCAACCTAAAGGAAGAAGATCAAGAGAAGACAACATTCATCACCCCATTCAGTGCCTACTACTACACGTCGATGTATTTTGGGCTGAAGAATGCGGGGCTACATACCAGTGGGCCATTCAATGATGTTTGACTAATTAGATCGGTTGCGACATTGAGGCTTATGTTGATTATGTCGTTATAAAATCCAGGAAGCCTGAAGATCTCACCACTGACCTCCAAGAAATTGTGAACAACCTTCGCAAGTATTGATGGTGGATTAACCCAAAAAAAATTGTATTTGGAGTTTTGATCAGGAAACTGCTCGGGTTCATCATCAACAGTTGATGTATTGAAGCTAATTCGAAGAAGATCTCAATGATACTGGATAGGCAAGACCTTGTAGTGTTAAACACATTCAACATCTGACGGGCTGCATGACTTCTCTTGGTTAGTTAATTTCACGATTGGGAGAGCGCGAGATGTCATTCTTCAAACTAGTGAAAAAGAAGACTTTATTTGTACACCAGAGCCCGATCAGGTATTCTAAGACCTCAAGAAGTTCTTATCTTCTTCACCAGTCCTCACCTCACCAATTGCTGGTAAGGCGCTCCTCCTCTACATTGCTGCCACAACTCACGTGGTTAGCACTGCCTTGGTTATCGAGCGCCTCGAGGAAGGACACGCCTATCCGGTTCAAAGACCGGTGTACTTTATATTTGAGGTGCTCAAACTCTCAAAAGTTCAATACCATCAGGTACTAAATCTCCTATACACTGTTCTCATCATCGCTCAGAAGCTCAAGCACTAAATTCAAGTTCACTTGGTGGGAGTGGCCATCGAGTTTCCTGTCACCGACATTCTACGTTATCGATACACCACCGGTCGGATCGTCAAATGGGCCATTGAACTCGAGGAATACACCCTCGACTTAAAGCCTCACACCACCATCAAGTCTCAAGCACTCGCCAACTTCATGGCTAAATGGACGGAGATCTAGGTCCTACCAACAATTGACCCTCAAGAATATTGGGTTATCTACTTCGATAGGTCTCTCAATATTGAAGGAACCAGAGCCGTAATCCTCCTAACAACACCTCAAGGTGCAACACTGAAATACACCCTTCGATTATTATTTATGGCATCCAATAATGCCGCCAAGTACAAAGCTCTCCTCAATGGCCTTCGCATTGCTATCTCCCTCGGGGTGTGAAGGCTAATGGCCTACCAAGATTCCAAGCTAGAAATCAGTCAAGTCAATAAAGACTGGTCTTACACCAATGAGAAGATGGATGCCTACTACTAGGTGATCCACAAGTTGGAAGGCAAGTTTAGCGGTCTTTAGTACCATAATGTCCCTCGGGATGAAAACTTAGATTCTAAACTATTGGCCAAGCTCGACTCTTCTCGAACCCTAGTGCCAAATGGAGTTTTCTTGTATGAACTCTTGAATCCTTCAATCCGATTCGAAGGGGTACAATCTCTAGAAGATATGTAAGCTCCGACGATATTGGTCATTATCAATGAAAAAGAAGACTAGCGCCAACCAATCATCGACTTCATTCTCACTTCTAAATCCCCTAAAGACAAAGATACTGCCATTCGTTTATCCTGAAGAAGCAAGCAGTATGTCATGGTGGGTTCGTAGTTATATAAAAGATCTGCATCAACCCAAGTGCTATTAAACTTTGTTGATAAAGCCAAAGGCATGGAAATACTTAAGGAAATACACTCGGGAATGTACGGAAATCATGCCGGAGCCCGTACACTGGTCGGTAAGGCCTTTAGGTTTGGATTTTATTGGTCGTCTGCCAATGAATATGCCAATTTGTTGGTCTGCAATGGCAGAGGATGCCAGTTCTTCGCCAACCAACATGGTTGGACCATTCCATCATCCTAGTTGTTTGCATGCTGGGGGGCTGGACATGGTTGGACCCTTTCCAAAGGCTCTCTAGGGATATGACCATCTTTTGTGGCCATCGGCAAGTTCACCAAGTGAATTTAAGTGATGCCATTGAAGACAAGCACTACCAAGAAGGCCACAAAATTCATCCAAGGGATAATATACCGCTTTGGTGTCCCTAATCAGATTATCACTAATCTCGGGACCCAATTCACCGGTAACGATTTCTGGGAATTCTACAAAGAATGGTGCATTGAAGTCAAGTATGCATCAGTTGCACATCCAAGAGCCAATGGACAAGTCCAGCGAGCCAATGGCATGATTTTACAACGGATAAAAGCAAGAATATCTGATCCCCTTGATAAAAATGGCAATCGATGGATGAAGGAATTGCCTGTTGTCTTGTGGGGTCTTCGTACTCATCCTAGCAGATCCATTGGCCATTCTCCCTTTTTCCTCATTTATGGGTTGGAAGCCATCTTCTAGTGGACATGCTACATGAGTCCCCCAAGATTCAGTAGTATGAGGAAGGCACGACCGATCGCACTAGAGAAGAAGACATGAACATTCTCGAAGAAGCCCGATTGGCCGCCTCAATACAATTTGATTGGTATCAACAAGGTCTATGAAGATACCATGACCATAATGTTTTCGGACACTCCTTCCAAGTCAGAGAGTTTGTCCTCCATCGAGTGCAATAAGTGGTCGACTCCCACAAGCTTTCAGCTCCCTAGTAGGGACCTTACATCATCTCCAAAGATACCCGATCAAGGTCATAACGCCTAATGCACGAATATGGACATAAGCTGGTGAAATCCTAGAATATCAAACATTTTAGACATTTTTATCCATGAGAAAGATTAGTCTTTGTTATCATCAATAAAGATATTTGCTTCTAGATTTCTACTTTTTCTCCTCTGACCCCGAGTGCCTGCGGCGTTACCACCCTAGCCAAGCACTCATGATCCACTCTGACCTAACCGTCGTTGGTCCCCTTAGACTCCTCGGTTCGGGAAAATGTTTTTTTATTCTCATTGAGTGTCAATGTTATCTTCTGACTGCTCGTGACACCGATGGTTCTAACAGCACGCATGTGACTCAAGTTTCCCTACGCTAAACTGACCTAGGCTATAGGGAAGCCATCGAGACCACCCTAAAACTCTTGTAGTTTCTTGGCTTTCTTTGCATTTGGGCAGTCATAAATGTCTACTCTGACTAAAGTATTCATGATCCGCTCTGACTTAGTCATTGTTAAAGTTGTTTGCCTGCTAGGGGGATTTTTAAGCATTCTTGTTTTGTCCCGACTACTGCGCTCTTCTGCTCGACTATTTGTGACACCAACGGCTCTAAACAGCATGCACACAGCTTAAGTTCCTTGCGTTACACAGACCTAGGCTATATCAAAGAATCTGGTTCTTTAATGCGGTGTGCAGTCGGACAAACAAAAATGCTGACAATGAAGAAATTTTATTGCATTTCCAAGAGATGTACATATACATATTTTCTTCTACACTTCTTTTTATCTACTTAACAGGGTCAATACTACTCGGATGTAGCTCCACCGCACTATCTACACACAGTGCAGGAGCATTCCCGAGTACAAGAAGCCTCGTAAGTCGGTGAAGTTGTGTGAAGAACTTTTAGTAGTTTCTTCAACACATTCTACCCACTCACCGAGCAGGGCAGACGATCACTAACTGAAGTGCCATCCATTCTGAGAATTCCGCCGTCCACCCATAGTACTCTGTCCTAAGATCAACTGCTGTGCCGAAGACCTGCCTTAAACTAGGACATTCCCTAGGGGTGGACGGTCTTCTACGGATGACAACAGTGTTGCAGAAGTTCTACGACACAAACTCATGCATCGTACCTGGAGGTAGCTCCGCCGCACTATATATACATAGTGATGGAGCATTCCCGAGTGTGCAAGCCACCGACCCACCAACTCGGGTTCTAGGGAGAAGAGGCTAGAGAAGATGAAGGCCGAGCATTTTATCTGCTCAATAGGGCCTTCTTCTCAAAATCACCCCGCAGCACCACTCCAACCTCATGAGGTCGAAGGTGTCGTAGGAGTGTTCGCCTTCTCCAGTGCACTGTCGTAAGGTCACCACATGGTCTCGCAATCCTATCACCGAACACCGACGCTAGTATTGCTGCCCCCATATGAGCATTTGAAACATGACTTCAATATGTCTGCAAAGGCAATCACCATGTGCTCCTGCAAGAAGTTCATCAATACTCAATAAGTAACGAAGTTGAATATCACGGAGCACCAAGAATCAAAAATACTAACCCAAAGTCCAGAAGCTCTCGATAGCCCACAACGAAGCCATGCCACCAGGTAATTAGAGATCTTAATCTCTACTACCATGGAAGAGGAATTTGGAGGAGGCAAGTGGAAGAATATATTGAGAAACTGAAGCAAGGATGATGGAGAAACCTGCCCAAAGGGTATGTCTATTTATAGGCCAATAGAGCCAGTAATGCTAGCCCACACAATCGAAAGCAAATTGTAAGCCTTCCATTGGTGGTAAACATCATTAATGGTACGCCGAAAATTGCTCCATCAAAGCCTCATGTTGCATTGGTCAACATCTTCTTTTCTCCCTGCAAGGTCAACATGACCCATCAACTCGCCTTGAAAAACGACCTAGTTGATTGGAAGTTTGACGGTCCTAACGCTTCGGCTCTGTAGAAACTTCCTCAACCGGACTCCAATCGCCAAAATTCACGGGATTTTATATTCCAACTACTAGTGATTTCCATCTAAGTCTTTAACTCTCGTTGGAATCAGATAAAATATTTAATTTCGATTTGGATTATGATAATCTTATCGAACCTTAAGCTTTTTTGGGATTTAACGATCTTCTACTCTGTATCCATGATCCACTCTAGCTGAGTCGAATTGTTCTCTTTCTGAATGCTTAAAGGTTACTCTCTTTTTCTACGATTCCTCCGACTGCTTTTGTGTTATCTCACTACTATATAGTCAAATGATCATACCAATTGTTGGACCGAAACAAGAGACCAGAGGGGGTGTGAATGGGAGCTTTCACATTTTTCTTCTTTTGACCCGACTTCGAACACGGCCTTCGAAGTGTCTAGATCGGAGGTATCAACCACACTCTAAACACAGGCTTCGCTCAAGGCAAAAGTTCGAAGTCCAGAAGACTTTGTTCATGTTGTCACAGAAATGTGCCCCTACACTTGGGTCAGTCCGACTATCCAAAAGTTTGCAGACAATTAGGGACAAGACTAAGCATAACACAACACCGATGTTGCGTTCCGACTACCCTAAACCATGGGAAGGGGGGTGGAGTCGCCAGGTAATCAGATCACACAGAAATAATCCAATTAGCCGAAAGAAATGTATCAAATAGAACAAATCAGCAAATCGAGCGGAGCCTGACTAATTCGACGTATAGTGTGAAGGGTGTCGCCAAAGAATACCTTCGGCGTCTGGTGCGAAGTGTCCCGCCGAAGGGTACCTTCGGCGTTCGGACTGATCTAGCTCGAAGATAGACTCCGAGCTGATCTAGACGCGACAATCAACTCTGAATAGTGAGGTTCGACGTGAAGTCTCTGATACAGTAAGATACAGAATAATGACTTAGATGCAATGCGCGAGCGTGACTTCGTCTGAAACGGAGTACGAGCATGGCGAAACCTGTCATGATGAAGTCTGTTGGTGAAGCGTGTCGGCGCACGGACTTGGTCAAACCGACAACAGCGTGGTGGTCTGGCACGGTTGGCTCCGGATACCTCCGAGGAAGTAGCTCTGAACGTGGAAACCTGCAACAGGGTAGACTTTAAGTACCAATTCGGCCTGAGGACCGAATTCTGCCAAGTGTTGCACTAAGGGCGAAGGTAACAATCTGTTACGTAGATTAGTGGATACTTCACAGGCGAAGTAACAAGGCGATAGCAATCTATTACGTAGATTAATAGATACTTCAAAAGCGAAGTAACAAGGATTACCACTGTTCCGAAGTGGCCGTCGGAGGGCTTCGAGGAAAACCCACGAAGATTGCAGAACGTAAATGTAAAATAAAGGTACAGTTCAAAGCTAGGGCTTTCTGGTTGATTGTGTTGGGGGTGTTTCTGAACCGGCCTCACCTTTATATTTATAGGGGCTAGACTTCCAATCTCTAAGCCTAATCTTATAAGATTTGGCTTAATCATGCGTGAAAAGACTTAGTCAAAATCAGACTCAATCTCTAACTCTGCCCAAAGTGGGTCTTCGACTAGGCCCGCCGAAGCCTGCTCCTCGGGCCAAAGCTTTGGTGGAGTGGGCCTTAGAAGGCCTTCGGGTCGAAGGCTGCAAGACGTGCCGGAAGCTTCCGAAGCCCATAGTTTTGTGGGCCTTCGGTCTTGTAGGGCTCCGGCCCAACCCAGGACATGTGTATGTTCGGTCCAAATTACCAAAATTGATATATTGACAATCTTAACCGTTAATGCCATTTTTTTCTATCAACACATGCCCCCTGCCTTTTAGTGAATTAAGTGAACTAAAAGCATAATAGGCTAAAGATGATACCTTTCATATCGGCTTTTCGACACCTTCAAGCTATGTGCCATACACTTGGAAAGTACCCTTTCAAGTATCTACCATTCAAAGCTCTTCGAAACTGCTCTCCTTGTAGAGACTCTAACACATAAGCATTGCCGGGACCGATTTCGGCTAGTTTGAAAGGACCTTCCCAACTAGGTGACCATTTACCAAATTTAGGACTCAGTGCCTAAGGGCAAAATCGTATTCCAAACCAAGTCACCTACTTGAAATGATTTTGGTTTAACCTTCTTATTGTCGGCTTTAGCTACTCTCCTCTTGTCTACTTCTATGGCTTCTAAAGCCCTCAACCTTTTATCGGTCACTTCTTCTAGACTATCTTTTAAAAGAGTTTCATATTCGTTGACCGATAAGCCATCTTGCTTTAGAACTCTTAAAGAGCCAAGATCCACTTCTACGGGTAGAACAGCTTCTTGTCCATATACCAACTCATATGGACTAACTTTGGTAGCACCGTGCTTTGCAATTCTACAAGCCCATAGTGCCTCGGAAAGCACTTCATGCCACCTCTTAGGGAATTATTCAATTTTCTTCTTAATGAGCTTAATCACAGTTTTATTACTAGACTCGGCATAACCATTGGCCTGAGCATAGTAAGGTGAAGAGTTTATCAACTTAATACCATAGTATTCGGTAAAGTCTCTCACTTCTTTAGAAATAAATGAACTACCTTGATCCATGGTGAGATTTTGAGGAATGCCTAATCTATGTATGATATGCTTCAAGATAAAGTCAAGTACCTCATTGTGTGTAATGTTCTTGAGAGGCACGACCTCAGTCCACTTGGTGAAGTAGTCTATCGCCATCAACAGAAACTGATGCCCCTTTGAAGGAGGGTGAATTTGGCCGATGAAGTCTAAACCCTAACCTCGGAATTGCCATGGCTTGACAATAGGATTAAGTAATGAAGTAGGAGCTAACTGAATATTGCCAAACTTCTAACACGCTTCACATCCTCTATAATACTTGAAACAATCCTCAGTCATAGTCGGCCAGTAGAAACCCGCTTTTTTGAGCATCCAACTCATTTTCTAGGCCGATTGATCAGTGCCACAAAGTCCTTCTTGGACTTCTCCCATAGCCACATGGAATCGTTCATGGTCTAGACACTTTAACAGTACTCCATCAATAGTTCGACGATATAGTGTATCGTCTAGTAACACAAATTTAAACGCCTGTCGCCGAACATTCCAATCAACCCTTTGACTAGGGTCTCTCAAATACTGGACGATTGGAGTTCTCCAATCGCCCTTATGGGCTTCTGAGGGTTTTGCTAACTCGCTCCCTAGAATAACGTCTAAGATAATAACTTCGAAGTGCCCCCCGAGCCCTTTTTACTTCTGCCGAAGCCTGGCTGGACTGGCTGCACAAAGTAGGTCAGGCCGAAGCCTCCTGTCGGATGGTTCAGGTTCCCGGAAACCCTCACTGTCCAGGAGAATTCAGCGTGTGGGCTTCGGCACGCCAAACCCTTCGGTGAACGGGGCACTCCGGCCTAGGGGATCCAGCGTGCAGTAGTCTTTGGTGACCGAAGGGGTCCAACCTGGGGGCTCCCGTAGCCCTCGCGTCTGTTTGAAGCTACTGGCTTCGGAAGTGAGACCAAGCATCAGCTTTTCCTATACATAAAATTTTCCTCTCTTGATTTGGTAGCCAGATGCTTGCTGAGCCAAATCATTTGCTATGGAATTGGCCTCTCTTGGCACGTGGGAAATTTTGAAGTCATCAAAAGTAGCAACTATGTGTAGGCATTGTCCAAGTAGCTATTCAGTAAGCCATTAAAACATTGAGCACTCTTAGCCACTTGTTGCACTACTAACAGGGAGTCACCATGCACATGAACATGCTTGACACCCAAGGATTCCAACAATTCAAGTCCTAGCAATAAAGCTTCATACTCAGCTTGGTTATTAGTAGAGGGAAACTCTAAATGAGCCGAGGTGTCAAAATGCATTCTACTAGGTGATATGAGAACTACTCCAATACCTTGTCCATTTTTGCAAGCTGAACCATCAAAATAAAGTCTCCATGGTACTACCTCAATTAGAGCAACGTTGTCACTCCCACCGACATCTATGCGATGATCAACTATAAAGTTAGCGACAATTTGGCCATTCATAGCTCTTAGAGGTTCATAGGCCAAATCATACTCAATCAAAGCGTAAGCCCACTTTCTGATTCTTCCACTTAGAATTGGCTTTTATAGCACGTGTTTTATAACCTCGATTTGGCATATGACAACACATGTAGTTGGGAGGAGATAGTGGCGCACTTGGTACATGCGTAGTAAAGCGATAAACATAGACGTTCCACAAACGCGTACCTGGTTTCGGCGTCCAACAAGCGGTGGCTCAAGAACATGATGATGTACTCCTTTCCTTCAACCTCCTGGGTTAGCACGACCTCGATCACACTATCTTCGGCAACGATGTACAGCTGAAACGAAATTCCGGCTTTGGGTGCTCTCACCACGAGTGGTGATGATAAACACTCTTTGATCTTTTCAAAGGCGCGTTGCTGACTTGCCCCCCAAGTGAACCCGGCTTCGTTCTTTAGCCGGAGTATGGGGACAAAGGCATCAATCTTGCTAGACAAGTTAGATATAAAGCGACAGAAATAGTTCATCTTGCCTAGCAACTTCTGCACATCTTTCTTACATGTTGGCACTACAGAGTTTCTAATTTTCTCCAACCTCTTAGGATCAATCTCTATTCCTCTTTCATGGATCATGAAGCCCAATAACTTGCCTGCCGACATGCCAAAAGAACATTTGAGCGGGTTCATTTTTAAGCCATACTGTCGCATTCTATCAAAGGCAACTTTCAAATCGACTAAATGGTTTCCCATGGCGTCCAATTTGACTACAACAACATCAATGTGAACTTCTAACATAACTCCTAGCAAGTCATGAAAGATTAATTTCATAGCATGTTGATATGTAGTGCCAGCATTCTTCAAACCAAAAGTCATAGCGACCCATTTGAATAAACCGACAAAACCAGGGCATCAAAAGGCTATCTTGTAGATGTCCTCCTCAGCCATAAAGATTTGATTATAACTGACATTGCCATCAAGAAAACTTAGTACCTTGTGTCTCAAAGCATAGTTGATTAGCATGTCGGCTACCGGCATTGGATACTCGTCTTTCGGAGTGGCTTTGTTTAGATCCCTGAAATCAATACAAACTCGTATTTTGCCGCTCCCTTTCTTTTCTACAAGCACAATGTTAGCGACCCATTCAGCGTATTTGCATGGCCTAATATACTCTGCTTTGAGCAGTCGCTCTACCTCTTCTTTAACTCGGTCATTGACGGCCGAATTGAAGCAACGAGGAGGTTGCTTATAAGGCCTAAATCCGGATTTGATAGGCAGCCGGTGCTCTACGAGTTCGCCGCTTAATCCTGGCATTTCGCTGTATTCCCATGCGAAACAATCGACATACGACCGAAGCAACTCTATTACTTTGGCCTTTTCATCAAGCTGTAAATGTTGGTTTACAAAAGTCGGCCTTGGGGTGCTGTCATTGCCTATGTCTACTTCTTCTAAAGGGTCGACCGACGCAAAACCTTGTCCTAATTTCTTTACTTCGCTAAAGTCCTTGATGGCTTCGGCAATACCATCTTTAGTAGATCGATACTACTCCACGCGAGACTTTAGCCAATACAGATTACTCTTGCTAGACATGACTGCTGAGAAACCAAGGGTTGGTTTCAGTGTTTGTGATGAGTGATTGACAGGCTTTTTACCTTTGTTCGAAGGGGTACCTCCGAAGGGTGTTCGGAGGAGGGTTCCTCCGGAAGGGTTTCGGAGATTGTACCTCCGAAGGGTGTTCGGAGGTGGTCTCACCGAAGGGTGTTCGGTGGCTGGTTGCTACAGCTGTGCAGCGGAGTGTGCGTGTCGGAGGGGTCCGACAGTACACGATGACTGGGTTCGTACCGAAGGCTTCGGTACTTTGGGCGGTACACCGGAGTGTGTGCCGGAGGTTGCTAACCCGGAGAGGTCTCCGGAGTACTGGATACACTTGTCTGTTTGTCTGTGGTGCGCAGGGACCTCGGAGGCGACGAACAAGGTTCGTAGCAGGTGAACCTGGGTCAAGCAGGAGGCTTGATGCTAGGGGAGCGGGGAGCTCCGTCACGGTGGCTGCGAAGGTGGTCCGGGTCGGTCCTCGGGTCGAGGCGCGCCAGGTGAAGGCAGAGAGTGCGGAGCGTGGCTCCGACTGAAAGTGCTCCAAGACAAAGTCCTCGGAGGTGAGGCACTTCGAAGGTACTCCGAATGGAGTGACTTCGGAGTTGGATGGATCAAGTCCTCTGCGGAGGCAAGGAGTTCGAAGTGTGCTCCGGAGGGAGACATTCGAAGGTGCCCGACGAAGGTCTCAGAAGTCGAGGCGCATCGAAGGCATGGTCCGGGTGAGGCTCGTCGAGGAGTGTGCTCGGGGAGAGACACTGCGACGAAGTGCTCATGGAATGCTTCATGCGGAGGCCTTGGACGAAGGAGGGACTTCGAAGGGTGGTACTCCGAAGGTGGGGCTTCGGAGTGAGGAAGGCTTCAAAGCGAGGCTAGCTCCAGAGCGAGGTTGTCTTGTGGTGCTTAGGCCTGCATGGCTTCGGTACACGGATTGACGGAGTTCGAGCTGGGTGAAGCTGCGAAGCCGTGGTGGTCCACTCCGGAGGTGTTGGTGCGAAGGCCCAAAGGCTTTGACGGCTTCGGCTCAAAACCGTCAATGTATCGGAGGCTATCTTCGGCGAAGCGAAGGCCACCAGGCTCAAGGCTTCTCGCCGAAGCTACCGCACCCCTCGCGTGCGAAGGGAGGCTCCAGAAGGTCAAAGACTGCAAAGGCTGACACTGTCTGCTCTGCAAAAAGCTGACATTGTCCCCTCTGCAAAGCTGACAGAGAAGCCTCCAGAATAAAGTTAGACTACCTTTTGTACCCCTCTGTTCTGTAGAGACAAAACTGGTGTAAACCCTAGGGGTAAAGTAGTCAATTCCTTTGGGTGAACTGTGGGCTATAAATATGGGGGCTCGGTAGGTAACATTTAACACTTTGAGCATTTACTGTTGAGCTCCTGTAGCCACATACCTCGTTGTATTCATCCAGAGTTCAATTCTGTTGTGTTCCTTGTTCAAGCGGCGAAGCCCTGCTTCTGTGTGCTTTTTGCTTGAGCTTGCGTTACATACCTTGCTAGTTGTAGTGCACCGAAGCCTGTCTAGGCGAAGGTTGTTTTTGTGTGAAGTGTGTTTTTCAGCGTGCTGTCGCTCTGTGTAACTTGAGGCTAGACCTCACAGCTTACTAGCGAAGCCCTGATCGAAGCCCGTTTTGCTTCTTGTGTCGAAGCCCTTAGCGAAGTCCAGTTGTGTGCGTTTAGACCTTCGTGTACGAAGTGATGAGGACATCACTTCACATGATACACACATGAAGCCTCCACTTACAATTCAGTTACTAGGACGAATCACACGCGCCCGTGCCCGTCGCTTGAACCATGAGGTTAATTCTTTCCTTAGCAACTATTTCAATATTTGTTTGGATGGGATGCTACTGAATACTAGTGATATTTTGTTGCTTAGGAACATGGGAGATGGAATAGAAGCATTGGAGTTCAAGACGGAGCCGCACGGATATTTGAAGTCAAGAATTCGCTGGTTCGGACTACATCGACCACCATTCACCAAAATGGGCATAACTTCCTCATACGAAGTCCGATTGGCGCGTTCTTGGACTTTTTGGAAAGCTGAGGAGAAGACGGATCGTTTGCCGTTGGTTTCACCTCATTTGGAGTCTCGAGTCGTCCTGTGTATTTAAAACAGTACTGCGTGACAGAACTGGGCCATGTTGGCCATAATCTGAGTCTGTACATCTTCTAGCCCACAGCCCATGTCTGTTTACCTTCCCCCTGGCCGCCGCCCTATATATTCTCACGCCAGCCACCTCTAGGGTTAGGTTTTGCTTTGTTGCATCTACACTGTTGTGTTTAGATCCCGCCTCTTGCGCCGGACCGATTGGCTGCCGCATTGGCGTTTGTGAAACCTCAACTTATCTTCGTTTGTCTGTGATTTGGCATTCGATTTGTATCCTTCCTGTTCTTGCTTGTGTTCTTGGGTTCGCTTGCAGGAATTAGCCTTCGTGGCGAGGTCAATCGCGTTCTGCGTGGTTGATAACCAACGGAGACAGTGGTGTAACGATTGCAAGGTTTTGATCCGCCGGACCGGAGCCTTGGATCGCCAACGTCGAGATTCTCCACCAACCCAAGTTTATCCTTTACCTAGCGGAAGATCGGGACCACTCCCCCATCAGCTGGTATCAGAGCTCAGATTTCCCGTTAGGTAATTTCGATCTACCTTTGTTTTTACCCAGAGTCCAGAAAACCGCACCAAAAAAAATTCCCCACCGAGAACCCCTTTGTGCCTTGCGATTTTAATTTCAGTTTTAACTTTGTTGAGTTCGTGTTCTTGGTCGAGTCTTGTTGCTGGTTTAGTCATCCCTCTGTGTCGTTTGAGTAGTAGTTGTTCTTGTGTCTCAGATAAAAATTTCCCACCGAAAAAACCCCCCCTTCCGCAACCCCATTTTGTTTTCCCCATTCAGTCTTTGTGACCCCCCTTCGGTAAAACAGGCATAACTTTTCGCTCGTTTGGCAGAAAAATCTGAAATTTTTTGAGCGTGTTCCTGACCCAATTTGGAGGGTACCCTAACCCACAAAGGTCGGTTAGCCCTCACCAAAATCGCCAAAAAAAATCGGGAAGATAAAGAAAAAAATTGGACAAAGTTTTTGCTCGCCGGACAGCGAACTTGTTTGAATTTTTGCAAGCCACATCCCACCTCAGTTGTAGGTGCCAATTTTTGTGGTTACTCCTCTGGTCATCCTTGTTTCAAAAAAAAATAGAGTGAAAAAAAAGGAGAAAAAAAAATATAAAAAAAAGAGAGAAGCGGGCTGTTAGTTGCTTGTCCGAACTCTTGTCCGAACTCTTGTCCGAACTCCTGTCCGAACTCTTGTCCGATCTGAGGAAGTCTTTGGCTGTTTGTTGCTTGTCCGATCTCTTGTCCGAACTCCTGTTCGAACTCTTGTCCGATCCGAACAGCAGAAAAAAAAAATTGTGCACATACCCTTGTCCGATCACTTGTCCGATCTCTTGTCCGATCCCTTGTCCGATCTGCAGAGAGCTGAATTTGGCCTGTGTTGCTTCCATTTGAGTTTTGGGCACATAGTTTCCCTCTATCACTTGAACTTTCACTTTGGGAGCACTAAGGCCAGCAACTTTGACAAGTACTTGGGAATACTTATTGAACTTGGTTAACTGTTATTATTATCGCTAATCCTTGCTACTCACTTGCCTTCCAAGCTACACATTTCTCTTGGTCAGGACAGGATCATTTCTTGCAATTGTACACCACCTCCACTTGGTTCATCACCTGTAGGCCGGTGACCTCACTGCGGCATGGTAAGAACACTTGCAAGCGTGGGTAAGGTGCTTGACGAATTGCTTCCACCACACATCCAGCACCCCACCTAGCTGTTTACATAAGGATTATTCTTTGTTGTTTTGCCTTTTCACTAACATGGCAGCACTTATTGTACAACGTGACTTGAGCACTCACATGGACCAGGACGACCAGTCACAACGGAACAATATATTTCAGACCTTCTTCCGCGTCAAAGACCGTCATGCGCATGTCATCATCGACAGCGGTAGTTGCAACAATTTGGTGAGCCTCGACGTGGTAACTAAGCTTCAACTTCCCACACGTGCACATCCACACCCTTACCATGTGCAATGGCTCAACGACAGCAGTAAGGTCAAGGTAACACAAACTGTTCACATCGAATTTTCCATTGGTACATACTTCGGAAGTGCTGATTTTGATGTAGTACCAATGCAAGCATGTTCTCTATTACTTGGTAGACCTTGGGTATATGATACTGATGCTACACACCATGGTAGGAGCAATAAGTACACATTTATGTATAAAGGAAAGAAAGTTACATTGCTTCCTATGACTCCTGCTGAAATTGTGAAATTTGAACAAGAAAAACGTGCTAGGGACGCACAAAAGAGCAAACAACTTTCTGAAAATCAGCAAGTAGCTGAGACACTTTCGACGCAACAAAAAGATAAAGTTGTTTTTCCTTCTTCATCACAAGCTATTAATCTGAAAGGATGTGTCATGCATGCAACTAAAACTAACCTTGCAGTACGTAGCTCTCTTGGTCTTGCAGGTTTCTACCGGCGTTTTGTGAGAGATTTCAGCACCATCACCGGTCCTTTACCTGAGTTGACCAAGAAGGGAGTTACTTCTACTTGGGAGTCAGCACAAGAACAAGCTCTTGCCACACTCAAGGACCGCCTTACACGTGCACCTCTACTTCAGCTACCCAACTTCAGTAAGTCTGTTGAGTTAGAATGTGATGATGCTAGTGATTTTGGAATAGGAGATGTGCTGCTACAAGAAGGTAAACCCGTGACCTATTCTAGTGAGAAATTGCATGGTCCACAATTGAATTATTTTACCTATGAGTGTGAATTATATGCCTTAGTGCGTGTGCTTAAGACTTGGCGACATTACCTTTTGCCTGAGGAGTTTAATATACATTCTGATCATGAAGCACTAAAATATTTGAGAGGTCAAGCTAAACTGAACCATAGACATGTTAAACGGGTTGAATTTATTGAACCTTTCCCATACATTGTGAAATACATGAATGGCAAAGAAAATGTGGTTGCTGATGCTTTGTCTCGCATGGTTGTTCTTTTATCTCAACTTGATATTAACAATCCAGATTTGGAAAGCTTGAAAGATTTGTATGTTGTAGATAAAGAATTTGCTGAACCATTCACTAAATGTAATGATGGGAAAGACTGGAAAACATTTCATGTTTATGACGGCTTCTTGTTCCATGCTAACAAGATATGTGTTCCAGATTCGTCCGTATGTTTGCTGTTGTTGCAGGAATCACATGGCGGTGGATTGATGGAACATTTTGGGAGAGAAAAGACTTTGGCCCTGCTGTCCAATAATTTTTATTGGCTAAAGATGCGGAGAGATATTGAACGATTTGTGCAGCGTTGTGCCACATACCATAAAGCTAAGTCCAAACTTAATCCGTATGGTTTGTATACTCCACTTCCTGTTCCTAGTGCACCTTGGGAAGATATTAGCATGGACTTTATTGTGGGATTGCCTAGGACAAAGAGGGGGAGAGACTCCATATTTGTAAGAGTGGATAGGTTTTCTAAAATGGCACATTTTATTCCCTGTCACAAGACCAACGATGCTTCACATATTGCTGATTTATTTTTCAGGGAAATTGTGAGATTGCACGGGATGCCTAGAACCATCATTTCAGATCATGATGTGAAGTTTATGAGTTACTTTTGGACGACAATGTGGGCCAAGCTTGGCACAAAATTGCTGTTTTCAACAACTTGTCGCCCGCAAACTGATGGTCCAACAGAAGTGGTAAACCGTACACTCTCCATGTTGCTGCGGGCAATGATTAAGAAGAACTTGAAAGAATGGGAGGACTGTCTTCCACATGTCCACTCAACAACACACTTGTGCCCGTCAGAAGTGGTGTATGGTTTTAAGCCAATCACACCACTTAATTTGCTGTCACTTCCTTTTCAAGAGAGAGCAAACATGGAAGCAACTAAGTGTGCAGAGTTTGTGAAAGCTATGCATCTGAAGACCAAGAAAGTTATAGAAAAGAAAGCACGCTATTTTGCTCAAAAGACAAATAAAGGAAGAAAGAAGATGTTTTTCGAACCAGGAGATCTTGTTTGGTTGTACTTGCGCGAGGAACGTTTTCCTGATTTGAGAAAGTTTAAATTGATACCCCATGCTGATGAATTAAAACCCTATTTGGGAGCTGACGATGAGCTTGAGTCGAGGACGACTCCAATTCAAGAAGGGGAGGATGATGAGGACATCACTTCACATGATACACACATGAAGCCTCCACTTACAATTCAGTTACTAGGACGAATCACACGCGCCCGTGCCCGTCGCTTGAACCATGAGGTTAATTCTTTCCTTAGCAACTATTTCAATATTTGTTTGGATGGGATGCTACTGAATACTAGTGATATTTTGTTGCTTAGGAACATGGGAGATGGAATAGAAGCATTGGAGTTCAAGACGGAGCCGCACGGATATTTGAAGTCAAGAATTCGCTGGTTCGGACTACATCGACCTTTGTTGGTTAGGGTACCCTCCAAATTGGGTCAGGAACACGCTCAAAAAATTTCAGATTTTTCTGCCAAACGAGCGAAAAGTTATGCCTGTTTTACCGAAGGGGGGTCACAAAGACTGAATGGGGAAAACAAAATGGGGTTGCGGAAGGGGGGGTTTTTTCGGTGGGAAATTTTTATCTGAGACACAAGAACAACTACTACTCAAACGACACAGAGGGATGACTAAACCAGCAACAAGACTCGACTAAGAACACGAACTCAACAAAGTTAAAACTGAAATTAAAATCGCAAGGCACAAAGGGGTTCTCGGTGGGGAATTTTTTTTGGTGCGGTTTTCTGGACTCTGGGTAAAAACAAAGGTAGATCGAAATTACCTAACGGGAAATCTGAGCTCTGATACCAGCTGATGGGGGAGTGGTCCCGATCTTCCGCTAGGTAAAGGATAAACTTGGGTTGGTGGAGAATCTCGACGTTGGCGATCCAAGGCTCCGGTCCGGCGGATCAAAACCTTGCAATCGTTACACCACTGTCTCCGTTGGTTATCAACCACGCAGAACGCGATTGACCTCGCCACGAAGGCTAATTCCTGCAAGCGAACCCAAGAACACAAGCAAGAACAGGAAGGATACAAATCGAATGCCAAATCACAGACAAACGAAGATAAGTTGAGGTTTCACAAACGCCAATGCGGCAGCCAATCGGTCCGGCGCAAGAGGCGGGATCTAAACACAACAGTGTAGATGCAACAAAGCAAAACCTAACCCTAGAGGTGGCTGGCGTGAGAATATATAGGGCGGCGGCCAGGGGGAAGGTAAACAGACATGGGCTGTGGGCTAGAAGATGTACAGACTCAGATTATGGCCAACATGGCCCAGTTCTGTCACGCAGTACTGTTTTAAATACACAGGACGACTCGAGACTCCAAATGAGGTGAAACCAACGGCAAACGATCCGTCTTCTCCTCAGCTTTCCAAAAAGTCCAAGAACGCGCCAATCGGACTTCGTATGAGGAAGTTATGCCCATTTTGGTGAATGGTGGTCGATGTAGTCCGAACCAGCGAATTCTTGACTTCAAATATCCGTGCGGCTCCGTCTTGAACTCCAATGCTTCTATTCCATCTCCCATGTTCCTAAGCAACAAAATATCACTAGTATTCAGTAGCATCCCATCCAAACAAATATTGAAATAGTTGCTAAGGAAAGAATTAACCTCATGGTTCAAGCGACGGGCACGGGCGCGTGTGATTCGTCCTAGTAACTGAATTGTAAGTGGAGGCTTCATGTGTGTATCATGTGAAGTGATGTCCTCATCACGAAGCCCAGCACCAGTTGCTGCTGCCAAGTACTTGATCGAAGTCCTCAGAGGGCTGTCCACTCTTGCGAAGGGTGAAGTGCGAAGCTTGCTCGAAGCACCCCGTGTGCGGAGCCTGCACTGACTTAGCAGAGTAGATTTTCGAGGGTTGTTAGTGGAGCGAAGTCTTCTTGGCTTCGAACTTTTGCTCCTGCGAAGCCTATGTTCGGAGGTGTCGAAGTACCTCCGAACCAGACCTTCGAAGGTAGTGTTCGAAGCCTGTTCCGCAGAAGACAGGATTTAAACCGAAGGCTGTTTTTAGCCCGAAATTTTAAAAGCTCCCATTCACCCCCCCTCTGGTCGCCGTTTCCGGTCCAACAATTGGTATCAGAGCAGGTTAAGATCACCAGTTGACCTTAACCGGTTTTGTGATCTGTTAGCGACATGGATAGAGGCAGTAAAATTCCTCTGTTCGATGGGACTGACTTTGCATACTGGAAGGTGCGCATGGAGGCTTACTTGTTAAGCCAAGGAAATGCAATTTGGGAGATTGTGGACTCACAATACTCCATCCCTGAGACTCGCACCTCTCAAACAGAGAAGGAACAGTATAATGCCAACTCCAAGGCAAGAAACATAATGTTCATTGGTTTGAGCCGGAGTGAGTTTGATAGGGTGCAGCACCTTAGGACTGCTAGGGAGATTTGGACAACGCTCACTATTTTTCATGAGGGCTCTACTCAGATCAAGGCCAGGCGCCAAAGCACATACAACCAACAGTATCAGCTGTTTGTGCAGGCAACTGGTGAATCTATAGATGCCATGTTTTCTCGCTTTCATGCGATAGTGAGTAACTTGCGATCCAACGGGACGCTTGCTTACAGTGATCATGATAGGGCTATCAAGCTTCTCTATGCTCTTGACCGTAGCATATGGGAAGTAAAGATATCCAGCATTGAGGAGTCTGCAGGTTATGACACATTGACCTGTGATGAACTCTTTAGCAAGCTGAAGTCCACAGAGATTGCCAAGGCATCTCTTGCAGTGCACAGAAGCTCTTTGCCACAGCCATTGGCATTGGTTTCTAGCAGTAGCCGTGGCACCACTGCTGAACCAAGCACATCTGGTACTTGTGTTTTTGCAGATGGTTTTGCTTTGTCCTCCCTGGTCTCCGTCACAAAGGAGCAGGTGGACACTCTGGATGATGATGAGCTTGCTCTC
Organism: Zizania palustris; assembly: GCA_019279435.1. Taxonomy (NCBI): domain Eukaryota; kingdom Viridiplantae; phylum Streptophyta; class Magnoliopsida; order Poales; family Poaceae; genus Zizania; species Zizania palustris. Next base: position 17,820,044 of record JAAALK010000082.1, on the reverse strand, counting down.
ATTGCTAAAAGGTTCACCCGTTTTCATCATGAGAGACGGGATCAGAGGAGAAGTGGTTTTAGTGGTTGCTTTGAGTGTGGCGACACTTCTCACATCAAGGCTAATTGCCCCAAGCTCAAGAATAGAGATGAGAGTGAGCGCCCCAAATACCACAAAAAGGAGAGGAAGCCTTTTGTGAAGGGCAAGCGCGGCAAGATGGCTAAGAAAGTAGCCAAGGCCGCTTCTAGAGCCTTTGTTGCTGCTCTCAGCGACATCGACACTTCCTCAACTGAGGAGTCGAGCTCTGAGGAGGAGGAGTCCCCAAGGAAGGAGGACAAGAAGGACAAGAAGGGACGAGACTTCACCGGCCTTTGCTTCATGGCCGACAGCGATCACAGCGGCGATGAGCTTGACTCATCTGAGGTAACTCTATCATCTGACCAGCTTTTGATTAAATTAGATGAGCTGAATGAAGTAGTTCTTGGTCAGGATAGATTACTTGTGTAAGCCGCTAGAGAAAGAAAAGACCTTAGACTTAGGCTAGAATCTGTTTCTACTGAATATGCCATGCTTAAGTCTAAGTTCAATGATGCTGAATGTGAATCTTGTTCTGTTGTCATGAGTGAGCTTGCTCAGTTGCGTTCTGTACATGCTCAAACTCTTTCTGAGCTTGAGACTGCACAGAAGCAGCTTTTGGAGGTGGATTCTAGACCTCATGATATTATTGAATGCATGAACTGTTCTTTATTACGCGAGAGCATTAATTTACGTGATAAACATGTTCATGATTTAGAGGCTAGACTGGAGAGGGCCGGTAGTTCTAAGGATGTGCAACCTGTTTGTGACACTTGCATTACCCTTAAGGACCAGCTAGGCACTGTTAGAGAGCGAGCTGAAAACCTCATGTCAGAAAATGAATACCTTCTTTCCGTGGTAAACAAATGCACTGAGGGAAAGGGTAGGATGGATTTGCTCTTGGCCAAGACCAAGTTGTGTGCTGACAGAGCAGGGGTAGCTCTAGGTTTGGGTTTTGAGAGGATTCCTTCAGACAGTAAGACCAAAACTGTTTTTACCTCTCCCACTACCCTAGAGAAAGAGAGAGCTCTGTTAGACACCCCATCAGCCAAAAAGCCTACCCAGCCACCAAAGAAAACCACACCTCCTGCCAAGAAGAATCCTCCCAAGAAAACCACTCAGAAAACCCAAGGAGCCTGTGAGAGTTGCTCCTATGACTCATGAGAGTGCCCCCAGGAGAGTGTTTCATTGTTCCTACTGTCAGCGGGCGGGTCATTTGGTTGGGTTTTGTTTTCGTCGCATCAAGGATGAGCGACGCTCTCAGGCGATGAGTTACCAGGACATGCATTACCCATCTTTAGGTATGCATGAGTCTGAGTTTTACTATCGTCCTGCTTTTGAGGCTCCTCGTGCTTCTCGGAGAGGTTTTGCTCCTCGAGGTGTTCACCATGTTCCATATGGTGGTAGACCTCAGGCTAGCAGATTTGTACCTCATCAGAGTAGGAGACCTCGACATGTTGTTCGTTCACAGCATGTAGGTAGACCTCGCACTTTGCATCATTTCGATTTTCCTGTGCGTAGACAGTCTACTTTTACTGCGCCTACTACTCGTGTCACTCAGTGCTGGATGCCTCGTCATTTTTTCACTCACCCCAGCACCGAGCGATCGAGATATTCTTATCATGTGTAGGTGACAGATCGAGGCTTGGAGGGCACGTGGATCATGGACTCCGGTTGTTCGCGCCACATGACCGGAGATGCAGCATGGTTCTCCAGCCTCACCACAACCAAGCAAAGGGAACATATCACCTTCGGCAACAATCGAAGGAGTAGAGTGAAAGGTAAAGGTGTGGTAAGAATTAACTCGAATTTCACTCTCAAAGATGTTGCTTTGGTTGAAAATCTGGGATACAATTTGCTTTCTGTATCTCCGTTGCTTGATGAGGGCTTCGAAGTGCGATTCCATCGCGATACTTCGCAAGTACTCAATTCTGATGGCGTTGTTGTCTGTAAGATCTTTAGAGTTGGGAGAGTTTTTGGAGCTGATTTTTCTGAGTCATCTGGTTCTTCTCATTGTCTTGTTGCACATTCTACTTCTGAGCTTTGGAAGTGGCATAGGAGACTAGGGCATATGAGCTTTGAGTTGCTCGCTTGTTTGAGTGCCCTAGGTCTGATCCGAGGATTGCCCAAGCTCAAGTTTGAGAAGAATTTAGTTTGCGCTCCGTGTCGACATGGAAAAATGATTGCCGCTTCGCATTCGCCAGTCACCACAGTGATGACTGAACAACCCGGAGAACTTCTCCACATGGACACTATAGATCCTTCTCGGGTTAGTTCTTTAGGCGGCAAGTGGTATGTATTAGTAATTGTCGACGATTTCTCTCGCTACTTTGGGTCTTCTTTCTTGCCAGCAAGGATGAAGTGTTTTCACACTTTCGGAGCTTGGCTTTGAGACTTTTTACTGAACTCCCTGGTGCATTAAAATTCATTCGAAGTGATAATGGCACTGAGTTCAAAAATAGTCTCTTTGTTTACTTTTGCATGGAGCATGGCATAGAACATCAATTCTCTGCTCCGCGGGTTCCTCAACAGAACGGTGTTGTTGAGAGAAAGAACCGCACTTTGGTTGAGATGGCTAGGACGATGCTTGATGAGCATAGGACTCCTAGAAAATTCTGGGCTGAGGCCATGAACACTGCTTGTTACATCTCTAACCGAATCTTCTTGCGCTCAATTTTAAATTTGACATCTTATGAGCTGCGTTTTGGGAGACAGCCCAAGGTTACTCATCTTCGAGTTTTTGGCTGTCGCTGCTTTATCCTAAAACGTGGTAACTTGGATAAATTTGAGTTGCGATCTTCTGACGGGATCTTTTTGGGTTACACTACTCATGGTCATTCTTATCGTGTTTATAATTTGGAGACTAACACTGTCATCGAGTCATGTGATGTGACTTTTGATGAATCAACCCCCTCTGTTAGTTCTGCTTTTGAACAGGCAAATGAACACGACATGGAACAGACCTTATTCGAAGAAGAAGATCCCGGAGAATTCGAGGATGAACCCCTACTACCCTCGACATCAACCCCCGAAGCTGACCCCGCTTCAACTACTTCAGCACGAGGTCCTGAAGCGACTACCTCAACATCGGTCATCTTGGACCACTCCAACGCACAAGTTGAGGGGGAGACTGCATCCCGCCGCGAGGCTCCACATCATGTTCAAAGGATGCACCCTCCCGAGCAGATCATTGGTGAGCTTGATCAAAGGGTAACTCGTTCACATGCCCATTTCACTAATGCTGCTTTTGTTGCTTCTTTCGAGCCCTTAGATGTTAGTCATGCACTTTCTGATTCTAGTTGGATCAATGCCATGCATGAAGAGCTTGAAAATTTTGAGAGAAACCAAGTCTGGACTTTAGTTGATCATCCACCAAATGTTCATTTCATTGGAACAAAATGGATTTTCAAAAACAAACAAGGGGAGGATGGGACTATAGTTAGAAACAAGGCTAGACTTGTAGCTCAGGGCTTTTCTCAACTAGAAGGGATTGATTTTACTGAAACTTTTGCACCTGTTGCTCGCCTTGAGGCCATTAGGATTTTGCTTGCCTTTGCGACATCCCGGGGATTCAAACTCTATCAAATGGATGTCAAAAGTGCTTTTCTTAATGGCTTCATAGGTGAAGATGTTTATGTAAAACAACCCCCTGGTTTTGAAAACCCCAAGTACTCACATAAAGTCCTTAAACTTCATAAGGCTCTTTATGGACTCAAGCAGGCCCCTCGGGCTTGGTATGATAGACTTAAGTCTTTTCTGCTTGAGCGAGGGTATTTGATGGGCTCTGTTGATAAAACTTTGTTTACTCTCAAGCATGGCAAAGATTTCCTCCTAGTTCAGATTTATGTAGATGATATCATCTTTGGTGGCTCTTCTCATGCTTTAGTTGCCGAGTTTGCAGATACCATGAGCAGGGAATTTGAAATGTCAATGATGGGTGAACTCACCTTTTTCCTTGGTTTGCAAATCAAACAAAGCAAACAAGGTACTTTTGTCCACCAGACGAAGTACACCAAGGACCTGCTCAAGAAGTTCGACATGTCCGATGCGAAGCCCCTCGCCACTCCAATGGCTACATCTGTAGCATTGGACCCTGACGAAGATGGAGAAGCCGTAGATCAGAAGGAGTTCCGAAGCATGATCGGCTCCCTTCTCTACTTGAATGCTACGAGGCCTGACATACACTTCGCTGTGTGTCTGTGCGCTCGTTTTCAGGCTTCACCACGAGCTTTGCACCGCCAAGCGGTAAAGCGCATCTTAAGGTATCTCAAACACACCCTTGAATTTGGCATATGGTATTCAGCATCTTCATCTTTATGTCTTCGAGGTTATTCCGATGCGGATTTTGCTGGGTGTAGAATTGATAGGAAGAGTACCTCTGGTACTTGTCATTTTCTGGGTACTTCTCTGGTTTGTTGGTCTTCCCGCAAACAGTCTAGTGTTGCACAATCGACGGCTGAGGCCGAATATGTTGCTGCAGCTAGCTGTTGCTCTCAGATTCTGTGGATGACTTCCACTTTGCGGGATTTCGGGTTAGATTATAAGAGTGTTCCACTTTTATGTGATAACACTAGTGCTATTTGTATTGCAAACAACCCGGTTCAGCACTCCAGAACCAAACACATTGATGTGAGATATCATTTTCTCAGAGATCACAATGAGAAGGGTGATATTGAACTTCAATATGTTGATACCCAACACCAGCTAGCCGATATTTTCACAAAACCCCTCGATGCTTCTCGATTTGCCTACTTGCGTGGGGAACTTGGCATTTTTCATCCTTACGGCATTTTGTGAGGGGGAGCAGTTTTAGATGGATGTGCATTTGCTAATTGTGTTGAAATTGCATTTACATCTGTTGCACCTATATGCTTGCTTATAATCCATGACATCATGATAGCTCAGCTCTTTTTAATTTATCTGAATCATTCATGTGCATGATGTTTTATTTTCAAAGTCAAATCGTGCTCACTGCTTAGTCTTGAATCTAGCATGTTTAGGCAGGACTGCTTTAGCTGTCTTTTATCTGCTTGATAGCAAGATACTGTTCATTGGATGCTAAAAATTGCAACTTGAAAAATTGTTCTACATCTTCATGGATATTCATAAAGTACCAAACAATTGGTTCACTTAGTTAAAATCAAAAATTCCATGATTTGCATGAAAAGATCCAGGTGGGTTTGTTTGTCGCACTATCCTATTCTAGACTGCTTACCATTGCACATTGGTCTGAACTGGAATAGTATAGTGCATGCCAAAATCATTGCCTTAAGCTTCTTATGGTTTTCATGCCTAGGCTTGGCCTGATTGGCAAGTATAAGGTGGACAAACAAATAACCCCTGGCACTAAGAAAAGAACAACAAAATTCTTTGATTATCAAGTTTGTTTTCATTTGCTCCATTTGAACTGGACTTGTCTGTCTAGAGTAGAAATTGACTAGCTTTGCGCAGTCCTTGCTCTTACTTGTCTAGTTTCCTTGACTAAGTGGTGATGTTTTTATTTCAAAAATGATCAAATCACATGCTTCATCATGTTTTTAGAGAATATTAATTTGAGCTGAGCCCATGATCATTGGTGTTAATGTTGGCATATTTTTGCTTCATATGTCTTTGCAATTCTGCTCATTTCGAAGCTTTGCATCTTTTACATGCTCCTTGATGCTTGCATTGCCAAAGGGGGAGAAATTCCTCAAGGGGAAGAGACTTGCTACGTTCTCTGCCGCAAGAAGGTATAATTTCCAAAGGGGGAGAAAATTTGACATAAAGGGGGAGAAGATTCTTTGTTGCCAAAAAGAGGGACAACTTAACTCAGGGGGAGTTTTTATTGCCGAAGGGGCTTTTTACTCTTTTGAAAATAGGGGAGGAAAATTCTTTATCAAGTGACATGATTTGGCTCTTTTCTGAGTTTTTATGGTCACTTGTGTGCTGAAAGTTTTTAAATTTTCTTGGACTTTAAAGTTGGTTGTCAATGCACTCATCAAGGGGGAGATTGAGAAACCAAGGGTTGGTTTCAGTGTTTGTGATGAGTGATTGACAGGCTTTTTACCTCTGTTCGAAGGGGTACCTCCGAAGGGTGTTCGGAGGAGGGTTCCTCCGGAAGGGTTTCAGAGGTTGTACCTCCGAAGGGTGTTCGGAGGTGGTCTCACCGAAGGGTGTTCGGTGGCTGGTTGCTGCAGCTGTGCAGCGGAGTGTGCGTGTCGGAGGGGTTCGACAGTACACAATGACTGGGTGTGTACCGAAGGCTTCGGTACTTTGGGCGGTACACCGGAGTGTGTGCCGGAGGTTGCTAACCCGGAGAGGTCTCCGGAGTACTGGATACACTTGTCTGTTTGTCTGTGGTGCGCAGGAACCTCGGAGGCGACGGACAAGGTTCGTAGCAGGTGAACCTGGGTCAAGCAGGAGGCTTGATGCCAGGGGAGCGGGGAGCTCCGTCACGGTGGCTGCGAAGGTGGTCCGGGTCGGTCCTCGGGTCGAGGCGCGCCAGGTGAAGGCAGAGAGTGCGGAGCGTGGCTCCGGCTGAAGGTGCTCCGAGACAAAGTCCTCGGAGGTGAGGCACTTCGAGGAGATGGAGGACTCCGACACTCAGATAGCGTCGGCCTTCGAGACCTATCTCCTGGATGATGATGAAGACCTAGGGGAGGTCCTCCCGGAACTTTCGTTAGGGAGGTAGCAAGCGTAACCCCGACGGTTCCCCCTGCGCCCATCGACGTATATGTGGAGTCGGGGTCTGCCACTCCCAACTCACCCACACCTGAAGCGGTTACGGCGGAAGTCGTGGCTCCGACAGGGAATGCGGAGGAGAGGGCCTCGGGAGATGACTTCGCCGACATCCTTTAGATGTACGAGGTCCTGGAGGATCCAGCGATCCTAACTCACGAGGCCTCCAAAGGTACTCCTCGAAGCTCTCTTTGTGACTAATACCTGCAAATTGTTCCTTGCAATATACTTATTAATTTTGTTTGACAAAATAGGTACCTCTAAGGGCATCGATGCTCTGGCGGCGCCTGAAGTCCCAGCATCTTCGGAGGCCGCCGCCCGAGTGGACCCCCCTGCGCCTTGGGCGCTCCAGGCTTGGTGGCAGAGAATGCGATTGTCGGAGCGTAGGATGTGCCCGTCGGAGTGGAGGATACACTCCTTGGAGCAGATTTGGCGGCGGAGATCGCTCCTGTGGTGGCGGCTCCAACGGTCGAGGTTGCTCCTGCTGACGCGACTTTGGTCGAAGGGGTAGCTGCCGACGATCGGGGTATTCCTGCTTCGTCCGCCGCACCTGTCTTCGTGCCGGGGAGAGGTAAGAGCCTATCTAGCCTCGGCCTTCTTCCTGGCCTCGCTGCAACCTCCATCGGCAATTCGGAGGATGAGGCTGCGGCAGACGACCGCCAAGCCTTATCTTGGCTTCCTCTACTGGCTCCGTTCTTGGAGCAGCGGGAAGGCCTCTGAAGGCTCATGGAGCCCCTGGCAGAGAAGAGCCAGGATATCGCCAACTCGGACTTGGTCTCCATTTTGAGCGAAGCTGTGGCTCCGACTCTCAACACAGCCCTCGAAAGGGCTGCCCTTCAGGTATGAAAAAACACCATAGCCACTTCGAATTAGTGATCATAAATACTTCGGTACTTATTTGTTCTTTTTGCAGCAATTTGTCCTTGCTAGAGCGGCAGCGACTTCCAATGAGGTCGAGATTAACCGACTCAAAAGGAAGGTTACTACCCTCCAGACCATTCTTAGAAACTCCAATGAGAGATCCATCAGGTTGGAGGAGGAAACCCTGGTGGAACGGAGGGCTAGGGCAGCGGCCGACGAAGCTCTTCGGACAGCGAGACAAGACAACGACGCGCTCCGCTCCTCAGCCCAAGAGGTTGAAGCTGAGCACGTTGTCCTTCGGGCGGAGGTCGAAAGGCTCCGTCAAGAGGCGGCTGCTCCGAGTGCTCAGTTGGTGGAGCTCCAAGGAGCTCTTAACCAGGCCATGGCCCAGAAAGACTCTTTAATACTCCAGGTGGCCGAGGTATTTGCAACCGTTGTAGGGCTGGAAGTAGCGGAGAAGAGGAACGCTAGTATGGTGGACCATACCTTGGAAGCCCTTCAGGGTACCTTGGAGTACTTCGGTACTATGTGCCCCTCGTCTTCTGCTGCGATCCACGAACCCCTCGACCGGAAGCTGAAAAGGATCCAAGTGGCTTCGTCGCTGATGATGAACTCCGGAGTTCGGTACGGAGAAATCTCCGGGCAGTGCGCCGGCATCGGGGTTCTTCGTCACCTCGAGTCTCTTCAGATCCCCCTTGGCTCAGTCGGGGGTTCGACCCCTGGAAGCTTCGCGTCCGACGACTTGCTGCGGCCATCTTCGGATGTAGCCTTGGCCTGGGAAGCCTTCCGGTCAACCTGTAAGATGGACCACAAGGTCGCAGCTAAAGCTTGGATCGACGAAGCCCGCCGGCAGAAGCAGGCGCAAACAAGGCCACCGCTTCCTGCCTCGCCAGCCCCTATCATTCCTGCTCCGCCAACCGACCTGCAGGTCTAGCTTTTTAGGGTTATTATGTATACGAAGTCTTGTAAAGCCCTTTTTATTAATGGAAAAGCTATAAACAAGAAACTTGTCTTGGGTGTTCTGTTCTTTTTTAGGTTTTGTCATGCCCTTCGAGTCCTGGCCTCGAAACACTGGAAATTACCGACGAGCTCCGAAAAGAGTGGGCAAGCCTCGAGAGCTTAAGGCCCTACCGCCGCTCTCGCTTCTCTGTTCCTCGCGAAGACAGAGGGGAGATAACCCTTGAAATTTCTCAAGAGGTCTTAGCTTATATTAAAGAAGAAGAGAAGGAAAAGGCACCTTCGTCTTCTGAACATATGAACTGGTCCGACTCGGAGTACCAGGCTGAAGACCCTACGGAGGCTAGCTCCGAAAGGCTCCTGACGTGGGCCGAGCTTTAAGAAGAGCGAAAGAAACTACGAGCCTCTAAGAAGAAGAGAAGCGTTCGCACGAAGAGGACCAAGGTGGCGGCTTCGAGCTCCGAAGGATCGAGCACTCTAAGGGGTCTTCGATTTTTCCTAGGCTTAGACCAAAACTTTTTTTAATGTAAAAGTATGATGACTTAATGTAAAATGCTTCGAAAGTATCTTGCGTGGTTCCTATCCTCCCACCCCTCCTTGTGGGTGGTGGATCCTTTATTTGTGAAAAAGGGTTTGCCAGGCACAATGATATGCCGAACAACCAGATGCTTTGTATTATTTTTATTTTTTATTATTACTATTATTTTTGAAGTGCTTAGACTCTTGTATGGATCTAACGAAGCCGAAGCCTGAAATCCGTAGGATGGCCACCTTCGGCTCTTTTACAGATACTTCGTACCCGGAGGCCAGAAATCTGTTTCTTTTTATAGTCCTTAGACTCTTCTATGGATCCTAACAAGCCGGAGCCTGGAATCCGTAGGGTGGCCACCTTAAGCTCTTTTACAGATACTTCGTACCCGGAGGCCGAAAATCTGTTTCTTTTTATAGTCCTTAGACTCTTCTACGGATCCTAACAAGCCGGAGCCTGTAATCCGTAGGGTGGCCACCTTCGGCTCTTTTACAGATACTTCGTACCCGGAGGCCGGAAATCTGTTTCTTTTTATAGTCCTTAGACTCTTCTACGGATCCTAACAAGCCGAAGCCTGGAATCCGTAGGGTGGCAGCTGAGCCCCCCGAACCGATGGTTCACAGGCAGCTGCCTGGGTCTTGAGAAAAATGCTTGACTCTGCAACCATCTCCGTCCTCTCGATGCGTCCATCAGGAGTAAGGGATATTCGAAGAGCAAACAAAATTCGACCCTTCTCTTTATTTCATAGAAAGGAAATTTTTACAAGTGATTACAAGGAGTCCCTAAGCGTAGTAACGCTTAAGGTGCTCCGCATGCCACGCATGCTTCAACTCTTCCCCTTCTAAATTAGCTAATTTAAACGATCCGGGGCGGCCTGAGCGTAAGATAACATATGGTCCTTCCCATTTGTTTCCTGGCTTCCCCGGAGTTATTACACTTCACAACACTAGATGACCAGGTTTTAGCTCATTTAGCTTTATCTTCGGGTCATACCATGTCTTTGTGTGGTCCTGGTACTTAGTCAGATTGGCGACACCTCGAAGCCTTGTTTCTTATGACAAATCCAGCGAAGTGCTCCTGTCACCTTCGTCTCTAGGTTGAACTACGCGAAGGGATCCACCTCTGAGCTCCGTCGGAGTCATGGCCTCATCTCCGAATAGTAATCTAAATGGGGTGAAACCTGTGGACCTGGTTTGAGTGGTTCGAATGGACCACAAGATTTTAGGGAGCTCTTCGACCCACAGCCCCTTGGCCAAGCCAACGATTCGTCGATTCAGCCCGGAGAGGATGTTCCCGTTGGCTCGCTCAACGGCTCCGTTGGATTGTGGATGGCGCACTGCAGCGAAGCACAACTTAATGCCCAGATCTTCACAAAATGCTTGGAAGGTGTCAGCTTCGAACTGGGTTCCATTATCCACCGTCAACTCCCTTGGCACTCCGAACCTGCATATAATGTTCTGCCAGAAAAATTTTTGCACATTCCTCGAGGTGATAGCTGTCAATGGCTCCACTTCAACCCACTTTGAGAAATACTCGATTGCTACTACCGCAAACTTCAAGCCGCCTTTTGCCATTGGGAAAGGTCCTATGAGGTCCATGCCCCATCTAGCCATTGGCCACACTGGGGCAATAACTTGAAGCTGGGCTGGTGGGCGATGGCTTCGTCTGCCCATCCATTGGCAGGCTTGGCATGTTCGAAACAGTTCCTCCGCATCTCTTACTATAGTTGGCCAATAAAACCCTTGCCGAAGCGTCTTGCCAGCTAGCGCACGAGGGGCTAAATGACCTCCACACAAGCCTTCGTGGATGTCTCGAAGTATGTCTTGACCTTCGGGCTGGGAGATGCATCGAAGTAGAGGTGAACACACTCCAGCTTTGTATAAAACTCCGTCGATAAGCTTGTAATTTCGAGCTCTTGCTTGCAACCTTCGGGCTTCTGGACCTTCGAGAGGGTCTATGCTACTTTGCAACATGTTCATAATCGGAGCCCACCAATCGGTAATTGGGATGCATAGTACTTCCGAAGAGGGTAACTGAACAGCTGCTGGCTGCGCTAGTTCTTCGTAGAAAGCACCCTCCGGAAGGTCCACAGCTCCTGCTGCAGCCTTTGCAAGAATATCTGCAAGCTGATTCTCTGCACGAGGGATACTCCGAACTGTAAATCCTCTGAATGCTGCTTTGGCCTTGCGGATTTCTTCAAGGTATCGTGCTAGATGTGGATTCTTTGCTTGAAAGCTTTTATCAACATGCTCTGCGACGACTTGGGAATCTGTCTTAATCACTATCCTTGCGGCTCCGAGCGCTTTAGTCTTTCGGAGGCCTAGCAGGATTCCTTCGTACTCGGCAATGTTATTAGTGGTTCTAAAGTTGAGCCTCGCAAAATACATGGCCTTCTGCCCTGATGGTGATATGATGACGGCCCCTTCTCCAGCACCGGATGCTTGATAAGCTCCGTCAGAAAATATTGTCCATAAACCTTCGGAGGGTTCTTCCGGGGCCCAAATAGAAGATGGAGTCCACTCTGCTACGAAATCGGCTATGATTGGGATTTAATAGCTATTCTTGCCGTGAAGGAGATTCCGAAGGGTGCTAGCTCGACCGCCCATTTTCCAATCCTGCCCGTAGAATCTTTGTTTTGGAGCATATCTCCAAGAGGATACGATGTAAGGACGATCAGATTATGCGCCAAGAAATAATGCCTTAGCTTTCGCGAGGCCATTACTAGGGCATAAGCAAACTTCTCGAGCTCGGAGTATCTGACTTTAGCTCCGGACAATGCCTCCGACACAAAATAAACTAGGTTCTGCACCAGCTTTCCTTTAAGCTCGACTTCTCGGACCAATACTGCACTTACTGCTGAACCTATTGCTGCAAGATATAGGAGCAGTGTTTCTTCTGGAAGGGGAACGGTCAAAGTTGATAATCTTCTGAGGTATGCTTTTATATCATCGAAGCTCTTCTGACACTCTGGTGTCCAACTAAAGCTTTCAGACCCCATTAATGCTTTGAAAATTGGGAGGCTCCGCTCTGCTGACCTGGCCAGGAACCTGCTAAGTGCTGCGAGCCTTCCTGCTAGCTTCTGCACTTGCTTCAAATTCTCTGGTGGAGCCATCCTTTGTAGTGCGCTTATCTGTGTTGGGCTAGCTTCGATTCCCCTGCTCGAAATTAAGTACCCTAGCAACTTTCCTGCTTGTGCCCCGAATATACATTTTTCCAGGTTGAGGCGTACTCCACATGCTCGGAGGCTCTCAAATGTTTCAGCTAGGACTAGGCTATGCTGGTGCTTTCGAGCACATTTTATTACAATATCATCCATATAGGCCTCGACATTCCGGCCTATCTGATGACCTAGAGCCTTAGCTATTAAACGTGAAAAGGTGGCTCCGGCATTCCGCAAATCAAAAGGCTTTCTTACATAACAGAATACTCTGGAAGGAGTTATAAAGCTTGTCTTGGCTTCGTCTTCGCGTTTCAGCCATACTTGATGATACCCGAAATAAGCGTGGAGGAAACTTAGCAATTCGGAGCCGGCTGTGGAATCCACCAGCTGATCTATTCGGGGCATCGGGTAGGGGTCCCGCGGGCATGCTTTATTTAATGAAGTAAAGTCAATACACATGCGCCATTTGTTCGAGTCCTTCTTCCTTACAAAAACAGGGTTAGCCAACCACTCGGTATGGGCTACTTCCCTGATGATGCCAGCTTTTAATAATTTTTCTACTTCGGCTTTGGCGAGGCTTGCTCTTTCTGCTGACAGCTTGCGGAGCCCCTGGCATACTGGCCTAGCCTTCGGGTTGACGAGCAGACTATGCTCGATGATGCTTCGATCGACCCCGGTGATGTCTTCGTCAGTCCAAGCAAAGACATCCAGATTTTTCCTGACGACTTCTTCTGACGAGGCAGCTATCTCCGGGGATAGCCCTTTGTCGAACTGTACTGGATACTCTTTGCCATCTTTCGAAATTATTCTTGTCTCAACATCACCCTCTGGGCTTGGCTTGAGAGAGGGCCCCTTCGAAGGGTTCGAGGCCTCCGGCACTTCTTCGATGCTTTTCGCCACGTTGTGCACTTGCCGGGGATCCAACGGCTACCCATGGCCATACTCCGTCCTCCGGGCTACAGCTTGGTCTCCTGAAATGGTAAGCACTCCACCTTGCATGGGCATTTTGAGACAAAGGTAATTATGATGCGCTATAGCCCCGAACTGGTTCGGCATCCCTCGGCCGAAAATTGCGTTGTAAGCATATGGGGCGTCGACCACGTCGAAGATCACCTCTTCTACCCTGGCCAAAGGCCCCTCTCCGAAGGCAACCTCGAGGCCTATCTGGCCGAGGGCATCGAGAGGCGGTCCTGAGAACCCTTGAAGTGGTCAGGTCGCTGGAAGTAGATGCTTCCGGGGTATGCACATCTGGTCGAAGGCCTGGACAAAGAGTATGTCTGCGGAGCTCCCACCATCTACTAGGATCCTTCGGACCTCCACTCCTGCTATATCGGCAGAAATGACCAAGGGGTCAGCATGGGGGAACTTCACCCCCGCGGCATCGCTGGCAGTAAACGAGATGGGCACGTGGGACCACTCTGGCATTGCTTCGGCGGAACTCGAGGTCCCAATGTGCCCGACCTCGCAGACGTACTCGCGCCGCTGCCTCTTGGACATGCTCCCGAGGGTCCCCCCTCTGGAGATGGGCAGGACCACTCGCTTGCCATGGTCTTGTGGGTCTTCCTGCTTTGGTGGTGGCATAATATTGGCCACCGGTAGCCGCATGGGGGCTTCAAGGGCACCGGCTCGGGCCATAGTTTGCACAGGCTCCGATCGTGTCGATGATGGGGCTCAATCCGAAGCACCCCGCCCGGTACTTCGCTCAAGGTCGTCACCCCGAAGGGCCAACACTGCCTTGCAATCCTTCGTGTCATGGCTCCTATTGTCGCCATGCATGCAACAGAAAAAACTCTGCGTCTGCCAGGCACCCTTTCTTGAGGTTTCGGCGGCCCGGCCTTGAAATTCTTCGCTTGCTGGAAATTGGCAGGTGCCTTCGGAGCAGAAGGTGCAATGTTTAGCACCTCCGAACGAAAATGCTTCTTTCCCCGCTTGTGCTCGTTGAAGCGGTTGTCTTGAGGAGGCTGTAGGGGAGCGGAGGCTTCGGGCTCCATCTTGACTTCTCGGAGGGTGGGCGATGGTGCTTCAGCTCGCCGAAGACAGCCTTCCTCCGCCTTGGCGTACTGTTCGAAGTATGCCATCAGCTGCGCCACAGACGTCACCGGCTTCCGATGGAGTTTGCTGAGGAGGTCGGGTTTAGCACCCCTTCACGGGCGGCGTCGACTACCGAAGAGGTAGACATGCCCTTAATCTGCGATTTGGTGTGGGCGAAGTGCGTGAAGTACTCCCGGAGTGTTTCTCCCGCCCGCTGTTTCACCTGGAACAAACTTCCTGTGGACATCGGGGCCACGAAGGTGCCTTGGAAGTTTCTCACAAATTTCTTCTTCAGCTGCTCCCAAGAGCTGATCGACCCGGGCTTCAAGGACCAGAACCATCGGAGCGCCACGCCTTCGAGAGCGAGGGGGAAGCATTTTGCCATAGTGCTTCGCACCCCCACCGCTTGCTTCTATTGCCAGGGCATATGAGCGGGCGAACTCTCCGGGGTCCGACCCCCCGGAGTACTTGTGCAACTTCGAGGCCTTGAATCTGGGGTCGAAAGGCACCCTTTGCAAGTCCGAATGCAACGGAGACTCATCATCGAAAGATGCATTCTCAGCCTCCTCCGGGACTTGAGTAGCTTCTGGTAGATTGCGAGCCCCACCGTCTTGAGGCCCTTCTAGAGTTTCGGTGGAGGCTTGAGTGCGGAGGCGATCGACGGCCTCTTGCCTCCACCTGGCTACTTCCTCCTGAAGCCTTGCTAGTTGAGTAGCCTCGGTTCTAGGAAGGTCTTCATCTTCGTCGGAGGGCACCTCCAGGTCTCGGGAGCTGACGTAATCAGTCTGAAGAACCGTAGGAGGAGCTTGAGGACCCCTGGGTACTCGACGCCCAGCAGCCTCGGTGGGAATTGCCGGAGCAGTTGAGGGTCCGGCTCCTGTGGTTCAAGGGGACCTTCGGAGAGGACCCGAAGTTTGACTCCGCTTCGGAGGCATAGCTAGCCACGAAGAGGTCTTGGAGACAGAGGACTTCGAACGACTCGGGAAGTCGAGTGAAGGCCTTCGGGCTGCACTAACAAGCCCTTAACTGAAGGGTGCGCGGAATCCTGAGACTCCGAGGCTCCCTCCGTAAGTGGTCTTCGAAGTGCAGTCAGCAGCAGAGAAGAAGCTTCTAGAACTTGTTCCCCACGGACGGCGCCAACTGTTGGCGCAAAAGTTACACCAATAGGTTCTCTGAGATCAAGAATGAACAAACAAAGAGTTTGGGCTGTAGGACTGCCTCGAATCTCCGAGTTGGATAATAGCTCGAGTAGTTCGAATGTGTGTATTGAATAACTTGTTCCGGGGGGATCCCCTTTACAGGGTATAGAGGGGGGTATTTATAGGTAAAAATGTATAAGGAAAATACATAATTACCCCTAGATTACAACCGACATAGTGGAAACTATTCGGTGCCAGGAACAAGGTTATAAAAGGTAAAACACTACAAGGCAGATGGATAAGCCAGACATCTCATCAATCTTGTCCTTCAGCTTCGGGGCCTTTATCTCCCATTCGGAGGGTTCATCGAGGCTTCGCATCGCTGCACCCTTCGGCTTGACGCCTCTACCTCCGAACGATGGCTCACCAGCTTCGGAGCCCTTCTTAGCCTTTGAAGTATTAATCTTTAAGCCCTGAAAATGGATTAATTTCCCCCAATAGGTATATAGAGGAGGAAGTGTATGTTAGGCAGCCCCCCGGTTTTGAGAACCCTAAGTTTCCTCGACATGTTTTTAAGCTGCAGAAAGCTTTATACGGTCTGAAGCAATCCCCCAGGGCTTGGTATGACCGATTAAAGTAGTTTTATTGGGGAAGGGCTTTGTGATGGGTTCTGTGGATAAAACTCTTTTCTTGCTCAGAGATGCTTCAGATTTCTTAGTCGCTCAGATTTATGTGGACGATATAATCTTTGGTGGTACTACTAATGATCTTGTGTCCAAGTTTTCTAAGCAGATGCACAGTGAGTTTGAGATGAGCCTCATGGGTGAGCTTAAGTATTTCTTAGGACTCCAGATCAAGCAGACCAAGGACGGCACATTCATCAAGCAAGGTAAGTACACTCGTGACATGCTTAAGAAATTTGACTTTGGTGGGGAGTTGAAGCCGCGGATGACCCCAATGGGTACATCTGGGGGCCTGGACAAGGACGAGAGCGGTGTCAAGGTCAATGAGAGAGAGTTTCGAGGGATGATCGGTTCGCTGCTGTACTTGACGGCGACAAGACCGGACATACAGTTCACCATGGGACTTTGCGCGTGTTTTCAGTCTTCACCACGCGCGTCTCATCGGTAGGCTGTCAAGCACATCTTCAGGTATCTCACTTATGCGCCTGATCTCGGTCTTTACTATTCAGCATCATCATCTCTTGATTTATCTGGCTTTTTGGACGCTGACTTTGGTGGGTGCCGGTTGGATCGCAAGTCGACTTCCGGTACTTGCCAGTTTCTTGGTTCTTCCCTTGTCTCTTGGTCTTCTCGAAAGCAATCTGGAGTTGCACTTTCGACCACTGAGGCTGAGTATGTAGCTGCTGCTAGCTGCTGCTCATAGTTGGTTTGGATGATTTCCACTCTGCGAGATTTTTGGTTGTTCTTTCCTACCAGGGTTCCATTGTTTTGCGACAACACCAGTGCTATTAGTGTAGGGAAAAACTCTTGTCTCCATTCAAAAACCAAACATATTGATGTGCGCTTTTATTTTCTGCGGGATCAATATGAGAAAGGTGTCATTGACCTTGTTCATGTTGATACCCATCATCAGTTGGCTGACATTTTCACCAAACCCCTAGATTAGTCTACTTTTGAGCATCTACGAGGGGATTTGGGTGTTGTGTATCCTTTTTAGGATATTTTGAGTCAGTTTTCCTTCTTCTTTACTCTTTTCTTGAGTCTTTTTGTGTGTGTTCATATCTTGCATATTCACATATCACACTTTTGAGCTGCTTCTGTTATATGATTGAACTGCTTTACTTATTCTAGCCAGTACATGCTTTTGAATACTTATCAATGATCATGCTTTGGTTCAGTTCACTTGATATATCTGATATCTGTCATGTGCATGGCTTTTATGCTTTAAACTTGAAAACATGATCACCATTGCTTCTGGTAAGTAGCATGCGTAGGCTGAATGTTCTTGCTATCTGTTACATGCCTTGTAGCTAGTTCCTGACTTAGATGCAAACATGCAACTTGGACATCTTTCTGCTTTAAAACATGGACATGTGCTATAAAAATGATGAAAAATCAAGAAAAATGAAAATTCCATGCCTTTTTATGCTTAAAATGAAAAGATCTAGGTGGGTTTTTTGTCGCATTACATTGTTCTGGACTGCGTACCATAGCACTTTGGTATGAACTAGGACAATGTAGTGTATGCCAAGACCAATGTCTTAAGCTTCTGATGGTTCAGTTCTGGCCTAGGCTTGACTTGGTCGGTCAGCATAAGGTTTGACATGCAAATAACCCCTGGCAAAAATGAAAAAGGAAAAAGAAAAAGCCTAAAAATTGAAATGATAACAAGTTTGCTGAAGCACTTTGTTTTGGGACAATGCTCATCTTGGTAGATATCAGTTAGCTTCTACATCTCATGTTTTACCTTGCTTGTCAACCGGAAAATGTGGTGATGCTTTTGTTTGCAAAAATTGAAAAATGCATGCTAATGACTTTCTTTAGATATCATCTGTTGCACTGATCATGCCATGTGTCTTCGATAGTATGTCTTTTGCTGTACTTGTTAGATGTTGTACTTGCAGTCAATCATATCTGAGAAGCATGCTTTCTTCACTCCACCTGCACCCCAGTTGCATTCATTGCATATTTTGAGGGGGAGTTGCATTTCAGGGGGAGTATGTGTCTCTTTTGAGTGCTTGATGAGTTCACTTGTCAACAAGGGGGAGAAATTTTGGGATCAGAATTTAAGGGGGAGTTTTTGTCTCGTTTTGTCCTTACTCTTTTGATATCCTTGTTGATGTTTCTGAGATTGCACTCATTTTGAGCTTTTACATTTTGGTTAACCATAATGACCACTTCTTGCTTTTGTTTGGCTTTTGGTCATTAGGGTTAAACTTTTACTTTATTTTCTTCTTTCTTTGCTCTCTTGTGCTTTGTTTTTCGTGTTTCCACATGTGTTCGTAGGTACTGAAGAGCTGAAGAAATGAAGTGTTGACCATGCACTCATCAAGGGGGAGATTGAGGAGCCATGTTGAATAGCGTGGGCCTCATGGCTCTAGATGTGATGAGTCATTGTCAATGATAGTCAAAGAGGATAGAAGAAGAGAGGAGATCTGCTGTTTCATTGGTCGCGTGTGACTCAGGTACACGGGCAGCGAGCGACTGTCGGGCTGAGAGAGCTGTGAAGTCGGGTTGGCCCAATCCGGGTACATGGGCTAGGAGCAGCAGAAGACCCACTAGGCTGTTGACCAGGATTGACTTAGATACACGGGCGGTGAGTGATTGCCGGGCTGAGAGAGCTGCAGAATCGGGCCGGCCCAATCCGGGTACCTGGTGCAAAGTCGGTGGAGGCTTTGTCGGTTTCGGCGCAAAACTGACGACCGCTGATCTTGTATCAGACTGTCCAGAAGAGAAGCCGTAGTCGCTACAAAAGCTTAGCTTCCAGATAAGTCATCTATAAATAGGAGTTTACTATTTTGTCCCTAGGTCCACAGTCAGTCAGTCGAGTCTATAAAAATATCCTAAGGGCAGTTTAGTCTTTTCCTTTTATTTCAGTGTCTGTAAAAAACCCTAAGGGGCTGGTGGAATATTCATAGCTATTGGGCAGCCTATAAATAGGGCCCCAATCCCTAGGGTTAGGTTACCCCTTTTGCTGAAATCACTTTTTAATCCATTGGGTCATTCTCTCTCCCCTGCTCCTGCTCCTGTTCATTCTCTATGCGCCGCCACGCTCTTGTGCGAGATTCTTCTATTCCTGCTCAGCCTCTGTTCTTCATGATGTAGTGAAATTTTATTCTATTTGTGTGTGTGATTTGCAGCGTTTTTGAGGATCTGAAGCTTCGTTTTCCATGTGCTATCATTCATTCCAGAGTTCACGTTTCCTTTCGATGGCTTCTGTTCTACGGGCTGAGAAGTACTAGTTGCTAGTAGTACTAGTTCCTGCAGCTATAGTGTACTAGTTCTTCTAGCCTTGCTTTTCCTGCGTAGCCTTTTTGATCGAGTAGACAGAATGTTGTTTTTCTCTGGCTGTTTCCGGTGAAGCTCCCTCGTTTGTGCGAAGTCCTTCTGTTCTGTGGGGCAGGCCTCGACCTGACTTTTTCGAAGGCTTCGCTAGGACTCCGAACGTGAACTGTGAATCTAGCTTCGAAGTATGCTCTGTTCTAAGGTTTTATTCTGGCGTACTTCGACACTCTTTTGCGAAGCATACTTCGACAGGCTTCAAAGTTAGCTTCGAAGCATGTCTCTCTGAAAGACTTCGCTCGGAGTGTGTTGCTGTTTTATTCGAGTCATAGTTTGTGTGTTCGAAGGTTTTTTTTTCGAAGTATGTTTCAAGGCTTCGATCTTTTGTGAGAACATCAGGATCCTTTGATTCGAAGCTTGTCTGTGTTTCGAAGGTTACCACTTCGGTAGTCATACCTTGATCAAGCTAAGATTCGAAGGTAGAGTGTAGGCTTCGATTTGGTCTTGCTGCAGCGTGTTTGGCTTCGCCTCTATTTCGGAGGTTGCTTTTCTGTGAGCTTGTTCGAACCTTTCTGATCGAAGTCTAGGCTTCGAAGTACACTGTTCGAAGCAAGCTTCGATACTCTCATACTTCGCTTCGAAGCATACTTCGCTCTCTGCCACACTCTAACTATGCTAGACCAAACAAACCTTCGGCACGTCAACGACAACCTTCGCTCGACTTCAACAAGGGACTCCGAAGCAGGATTCGACACTACGAAGCAGGCTTCGCCAAGTTTCGAACAGGAGACAAATTTGAATAGTAACTTCTCATCTCTTTTCATGTACACTTAGATCATCTGCTGAGAAGTCTGATCTGCCTTGTGTTGAATATTTAGTTTATCTGCCTGTTAGCACTGTATTGGTGTTTCTCTGTCTAGGACACCAGTCTTTTCTAGGCTAGATACTTTTAGACTTAGGCAATCTGTTCAAGCTTTGCTGCTTAGTCTTTTGAGGTGCGTTGGGTGTTGGGAGCGGGCCATTGATTCGAAAGAATTTTTTAGGCGCCCATTCACCCCCCTCTGGTCGCTATTTTCGGTCCTACAACTCCCTGAAATCGTAAGCATGAGATACAAAGCACTTTATCTGGACAAACACAAAGTATAAAACATGGTTTGAACAGAATAAAATGGACTACGGAAAACATGACCAAATAGTTCAAATACATAGATACAAGTTCATATAATCAATGAAAACAAAATGGAAATTTCATTGAAAGGACAGGGAACACAAAACTCACAGATTTAGAGTACAACTCATGGTGGCTTGCCTAAGGATATAGTGAGTGCTGAAAGTTCTAAAGTGGAGTGAATAGTGTTGCCCTAGACCTTACCCAGCCTCTCCTTTTATAGGCACTACTCTGACCTATGAATAGACTACTATACCCCTAGGGTCTACAACTTTACTTCCTCTGGCAGTCACGAGGGTACATATGGTAGTCTACTTTATTGGAAGCTCCTTTTGTGTCAGCTTTTCAGACTAGAATATTGGAGCCCCCTTCGCACCCGAAGTGCTGCAGTGGCTTCAGTAGCATGTTTAGAACCCGTAGGCCTTCACTGCGCCGAAGTATGTCTTCGATACAAATGACGGTTTTGAGCTAAAACCATCAAAAGCCCTTGAGTCTTCGCACCATCACCTTCGGAGTGGATCACCATGACTTCGCAGCTTTCCTTGGCTCGACCGTCGTCCATCCATGTACCAAAGCCATGCCTGGTCGAAGAATGTCAAGTCATCCTGACTTCGAAGCCTCACCTTTGAAGTACCTTCTTATGAAGGATTTTATCCACCACCTTTCGAAGTCCCTCCTTCATCCAAGGCCTCCGCATGAAGCACTTCCATAAGAACCCCCTCGCAGTGTCTTAGCCTCGAGCACACTCCACGAATGCTCTTATCCAGACCATGCCTTCAATGCACCTCGACTTCTGAGAACTTCGTCAGGTGTCCTTCCAAATGTCTCCGTCCGGAGCACACTTGGGAGCCTTGTCTCATTCCTGAGGACTTCGTCTGACAGCCTTCGAAGTTACTCCTTCGGAGTCCTCCTTCGAAGTGCCTCGCCTCTGAGGACTTTGCCTTGGGGTATCTTCAATTGGAATCCCCCTCCACACTTCTTGCCTTCGACTGGTGCACCTAGACTTCACACAACCTTCATGATCAGGCTTCCCGCTTTCCTAGCGCCAAGCTCCCTGTTTGATCCAGTTCACCTTCTGTGTTGACCGTCCAGTCGCCTTCGAAATCACCTACACACCAACGACAAGCAGACAAGTGTATCCGATACCCCAGAGACCTCTCCGGGTATAACACCCTCCGGTACACACACCGGTGTACTGCCCAAAGAACCGACCCCTTCGGTACAACTTCCAAACTATATACTACCAGACCCCTCTGACAGATATACCTCGTTGCGAACATGTGCAACCAACAAACGTTGGGCCCTTCGGTGAACACACCTCCGAACCTATTCGGAGGGACCCCTTCGCTCAGAAGAGAATATGTCAATCACTCATCACAGACTAAAACCAAGGCACATCTCAACTTGGTTTCTCATCATGCGAACGACTACATCGTGTTCATCGATCGGATTGGCAAGAGACGACAAGGACAAAGAAAGGTTAGGCTTGACGTGCTACTCTGACATCTTATTCCGCTGCACCTAGCGCGCCTCATGCTAGAAGGTACCGATCCTTGATCTCGCATGCGCATGAGTCTTGGGCTCAGAGCGTAAATTTTGAATTTGCCGGCTAGCGTAGCTCTCCTATTCCCCAACAGTTTTTCCTAGCTAAAGACACATCCTTATATGCTTAAGGCTATTTTCAATTCTTGAGCTTATATTATAAACATAAGAGTAGGGTTATTATCCCCCGAGAGGTTCAGACATGTATAAAAACCCCTTTGTCTCATACTTAATGCTAACCATTGAGATTCATCTATGAAAATTCCCACAAGCTTAACCAAATCAGTTTGTGGGTAACCTATAAGAAACTGTTGTTCATACACAACGACATAATTACTATTTGTTTTGGAGAAAATATATTTTGGCACCAAGTTTCAAATAAAAAATTCAAAATTTCAAGCTTGGTTTTACTTTCAAATATATTTTTGAATTCATTCAAAAATAGATTTTACATTCACTCATAAACTTACTTGTCTTTTAAGTTATTTCAGTCTTTTATGCTGATGGTTCACCCTCGCAATGGAGACATGGACTATGGTGGTGAAGAAAGAGGAAAAACAGATTGCATATTAGCACAATTTAAATAATAAGGATTGAGATTAAGGGAATTTACTATTAATTACTTAATTTTAAGGAAAGACAGAGTTCAGAATAATTTTTTATATGAGATTTTAGGGAATAAAATTTAAGGAAAGTTTCAGAGATGGTGTAAATTTTTTAAAAATTAAAATAAAAAGTCATATTGAGAGGGCTGCCCGGCTGCTATCTGATACGGAGTATCTCGGAGGGAGGACATATTGCTGGAAATTCCACGCTCCGACCACCACACGCTTGGAAGTCTCTCCGTAAACGCCGAAATCCTGAAAAGTAGGATAAATTAAGAAAATCTGAACATGGTGGATGTATCCCCGCGCTGTTCACGCGCCTAACCACGTAAAAAAGTAGCGTGTTTGACCAAATGCGTGCACCCCAGCTGCCCAGCAGCAGGTTCACGGTTCCCGAATTAAAAAAAATCGGCACTAGCACTACAATAATCTGACAAACTTTCGTCGGTCTGACCGACGAAAGTTTGTTCTTTTCCGATGGAAGAAGCTAACTTCCATCGGCAAAAGGCTAACTTCCGTCGGCATTTGGCCGACGGAAGCGGGTAGACGGAAGTTAGCTAACTTACGTCAGCTTCACATGGCCGACGGAAGTTAGAGCCGAATTCTGCCACGTCAGTAGAGGCGCGCTAACTTCCGTCAGCCAGGCTGACCGACAGAAGTTAGGTGGCCCTAGCCGACGAAAGTTAGCCTTTCTGCCCACGTAGCCGAAAGCAGCTAACTTCCGTTGGCTATGGTCAAAGCCAACGAAAGTTAGCTGGTATTTTTTTGTTTTTCCTGGTTCCTCTACTCACACTCACATCCAACTACAATTTATATCACATTCGCATATAACATCCAAAATCACATCTCACATCCAAAATCACATTCAAACTTTACATATAACCTCCAAAATCATATCTCAATCCAAACTTCACACATCACATCCAAAATCACATAACACAACTGAATTCACACCCAAAGTCACAGTACACATCCGAATTCACATATACCATCCAAATTCACATACAAAGTCACATAACACAGTGAGATTCACATACAAAATCACATATGTCCATACTCACTGATCGCCCACATTTGGGTCATGGGCGCTGCCGCTACCTTCCGCTTCATCCACAGTTGCTCCGGAGACTCCATCCTGACCAGGCATACGAAGACTCTGAAGAAATAGATAAAATTAGAGAACAAACTCAACTAACCTTCTAAACGCTAACTTAAGTATCTCAAGTAACCATATGTCAGGAGGTACCTCAGGTGTAGGAGGAACAAATAGAAGTGGTGGTGGCGGGGGTGCTAGTGGTTGGAACAAGGACATGCCAAATCTACCATGTTGCTGGGCTAGTTGCTACACATGTTGTAATGCAATTAGTTAGTTCTAAACCTATTGTTGAATACTTTATAACTGCAAAACTACAAACTAAACTTACTTGGATCATCGCCTACTGTTGTGCTAAGTAGGCAGTATAGTACTCTTGTTGTTGCCTGCTGTGCTCGTCGTGCCGCCTCATTTCCTCCCTCAGCTGAACCACCTTCGGGTTTGCTTCTGAGCGACGACGGCTAGAGCCAACTCCGACGGAGCTCTGCGATGATTGAGCTGACTTCTGAGCTCTCACCGCTCTCGAGTCAATAACTCCATTGAACATGGAGTACCTGCAACATTGAATGAGTTAGTTACCATTACAATACCGTACATAAAACATTGATAAAAACATTGTCTCAACGTCCATAGCTTTTCCACCTCCGCTGGAGTACACGACCATTTGGTCGATAGGTTCTCTCCGCTAATCATTGTCCTCTCTATGGAGTTGAACCATGTGTTCACCATACTACGCCTGCAAAAAACAACATGTCCGATTAGACGGAGAAAAATAAAACGACGACAACTCTTAACATTGCTAACATATCTCACCAAATGGTCCGTGGCTGACTGGATACACAAGACATCTGGCTGTATAGGATCACTTCTTTTGTGACCAGAAGCATACACCTCTATGTAACTTACCACATTGCCAGATTTAGCTTCCTGTAAAGTAGATATGAGTTAGTTGCATTACAATGTATCTATAGATAGAGTGACAGAAGGAGGTCTTACCATGCATTTAACATGACAAATATGTCCATCGGCACCATATCTGTGCTTCGGATCCATCCCACGGCATTGTCTTTTCTGCTTGGAAGTTTTCTTGAATGTAGCAGAAGACCAAATCTTGCAGAATTCAAAATATGCATCCTTGCGGTTTGCAAACCACGGAATCCTCACCTAAACAGAGATGCTATTTGTATTATATGAAAATAAATCGTTCGGTATTGTTCTTCAGTTAAGTATATTGTGGATGCACCCGTCGCCTTGCTCATTCGTTGCCCTAGCTTCTCCTTATAGTATGCATTGTTCGCTTAAATGCGGGCATACGAAATAGCGTCCTTCACCACCATGTGTGCATTGTTGTTGAAGAATTGAAGGACATCATTATGGTGATTGCCTGATTCTGGCAAGCAAAAGCGTAACTGCAAAAGTCATGATTAGTAAAGTACTGTAACTCGAAAAGCTTTGTGTTAAAACTAAAAGAAGATTGAAAAAACACATACCTAAAAGTCATGAGACATCGCCACCTGAGCAGTTTTGTGGCGCCCGTCAGGAGCAAACCGGTACTAGTCCCATGTCTGGCATAGAACCCGCTCACCGGTCGGCATTGTCAGCACCACTTGGTAGTGCAGACGACACAGGTTACCCAATATCTGGTTAACCTGCCTGACCCTCGAAGTGTCGTCAAACCGAGAGTCAATCCAAGATCTAGAAATACATAATAAATAAAGTCAGTTTACTGAAAGATTTTTTTGAAAAAAAAAGCAAAACAACATAGTATTATACTTACCCGTCACCTACAGGCGTAATCTCGATCTTGGCTCCACCGGAAGAGACTACTGGTGGGGCGACCAGGTGGCTCATCCTGAAAGTTTGTGAGGACCCTAAAGCCTCAGCCCCCTCCTCCTGACCCGCACCCTTCGGGTCATCCCCATGCCCCGCACCCTCCGGGTCATCCCCTGCCCCCAACCACCGGGTCATCCCCTGCCCCACACCCTCCGGGTCATCCCCCTCCTGCCCCCCACCCACCGGGTCATCCTCATGACCCGCACTCTCCAAGTGTTCTTCCTCCTACAAAATAGTATTAAAACAATTAGTAATAGTTTATAACTGACATAAAAATCAATTTAAAAGTTACCTCATCATCCATTTGAAATGCAATATACAGACCAATTAATGTCGGATCTATGCATCTCAAGAGCTGCTCTTGACGACGTCTGTTTGAAGAAGAGGAACTACCTTAGAATAGGGTATCCTCCTGAGTCGTCGATGTACTCGACGGAGTACTCGCCGATGTACTCGCCAAGCGGAAGAGCTTCCTCGTGACACTCTTCAACTCCTTTCCACAATTGTATGCCGGAAAATCATGGAACGACCACAGATACGCAACTCGAAGATTGAATTTTTGCTTCTGGTCATAGTCATATGCTTCAACTCCTTTCCACAATTGTTTCAACTCTTCAATTAAGGGTTTCGGCATCACGTTTAGGCATGTTCCAGGATGCTTTGGATCGGGTATAATGAGACACAGGAACATAAATTCATATTTCATACAAAACGAAGGTGGAAGGTTGTATGGAATAGCAAACACAGGCCAACAAGAGTACGACGATGCGGTTACATTGAAAGGCGTGAATCCATCTGTTGCCAACCCAATGCGAACATTCCTTGCATCACTAGCAAAGTCTGCATCAAAATCATCTAGAGCCTTCCATGCCTCACCATCAGATGGGTGCACCATTACTTGATTATTCTCACGTACACCTTCTTTATGCCATCGCATATGTCTAGCGGTTTTCTTTGAGAGAAACAATTGTTTCACCCGAGGTATAAAAGACATGTAACGAAGTTGCTTATGAGCAACCTCTGTCGTCACCTTCTCTCCGTCGACTTTAATGCTGGCCAACGGAAGTTAGAGGATTTATATCGAGCGGAGAAAAATTCTCTCTAACTTCCGTCGGCCACTGTGAAAAGACGACGGAAGTTAGCTTAACTTCCGTCGGCTTTTCTTAAAGCCGATGAAAATTAAAATTGCCAACGAAAATTTCCTGTTTTCTGGTAGTGTAGCTCATGAAAAAGAATTTTTGGAAATTTATAATCAAATTCAAAACAAAATTAAAAATTTGACATGATTTTTATTAAAACTATTTATATTTCATATACACCACAGATAAATATAACAAATAATAACATATCATAAGTGATGACAACTGATTGATATATATATATATATATATTGCACTAAATGTCGAAGTGTAAAATATTAGTGTAAACAGTCTTAAATATCATATAAATTTAAAGTCCAAATATGAAATATCTATAAGCAATGGGATATAATTTTTAGGTGGATTTAGGATTTGATTGGGTAATATCTTCCTTGCTTGGGCTAGTGGAAAATGAAAATTTGGCTCAGTTGACACGATTTGGATACGAAAAATAAATTTGAGTGAATTTTTTTTACAGATACAATTTTTTCGGACCTCAACAATAAAAAATAATTTCGGAAATTTCGTTTGGATCCTGCCCGTTGCCCAGCGGGGCAGCAGCTATATATACTGCTGCGTACTCGATCCGTCGAGGCGTCGATTACCGGCAGCGGCAGGCAGTGATCCATAGCGAGCAAGGCGAGCGATATGACGACGGCGAGGCTTCTGCAGCTCGTGGCTTGCGCGGCGGCGCTGCTGCTCGCCGTGGCGGCGGGCGGCGCGGCGGCGCAGGGCGTGGGTTCGATCATCACGCGGGCGGTGTTCAACAGCATGCTGCCCAACCGCGACAACTCGCTGTGCCCGGCGAGAGGGTTCTACACGTACGACGCCTTCATTAGCGCCGCCAACTCCTTCCCGGGGTTCGGCACCTCCGGCGGCAACGCCGAGCTCAACAGGCGCGAGCTCGCCGCCTTCTTCGGCCAGACTTCCCACGAGACCACCGGTCAGTGTCGGTAACATCTCGCCATTTTTTTCACTGCCTCGATCTCGACGCCAGCTGAATTAACCGTGCTCTGGTTGCATTTGCTGCAGGAGGCACGAGAGGCGCCGCCGACCAGTTCAAGTGGGGTTACTGCTTCAAGGAGGAAATCAGCAAGGCTACCTCGCCGCCCTACTATGGACGTGGTCCAATTCAACTCACAGGGTACCTGGAAAAAATAAAAAAATTTCACTACTCCAAAATCACACGTAAATTAAATAAAACAACGTCTCCGATCTCATATCTACAATATTTTTAAAAGAACATCTTCTTAAAATGTACAGGAGTGTTGACCACATTTATATCTCGAGCCACAAAAGTAAACAAGTTTCGACCTATGCATTAAGCTTTCATTTTCAAGTCACAAGTTAGATCTAATCCTTTTTACATAGTCCAACCATACAATCCTATTTTGTCAAACTACCTAACATGAAATTATCTTATCGTGTCAAATTATGTCCTACTATAGACAAAGGGGACGTCAAAGCTGACATGACATTTTTTGTTTTGCAAACCAGTCGCTTTTATCCATCACGCAAGAAATTTTCCTCGGTTGTGTTGAAAAAATCCATCCTTTTTTTCAGGAGGTCGAATTACCAGGCCGCCGGGAATGCGCTGGGCGTGAACCTGGTGGGGAACCCAGACCTGGTGTCCACCAACGCGGTGATCTCCTTCAAGACGGCCATCTGGTTCTGGATGACGGCGCAGGGGAACAAGCCGTCGTGCCACAACGTCATCCTCGGCCGCTGGACGCCGACGGCGGCGGACACCAGCGCCGGCCGTGTGCCGGGATACGGCGTCATCACCAACATCATCAACGGCGGCATCGAGTGCGGCATCGGCCCGAACGACGCCAACGTGGATCGCATCGGCTACTACAAGCGGTACTGCGACATGCTCGGCGCCGGCTATGGCAACAACCTCGACTGCTACAAGCAGCGCAACTTTGCTAGCTAATAATTTACAACTTTAATTAGCCGTGCGTTGATTGATAAAATTACATATGACACACGCACCAGGGTATGCCTAGTTACGACGAATAAATAAAGGTCTTCGATTATCCACAAATTATCGACAACTTTGCTGTAGCTACAAACTATTTGTGAAACAGACAAGAAATCACAATGATAAATTGATAACAACCATTTGTATATATACGCACGTACAGGCCAGTGCAGAGCGATATTCAGGATTAGTATGCACTAATAATGAGCATCACATATTAAATTCTTCAAACGCCGTGACACAGGTGACGTCATAAGTAAGCAGAGGCAATGCCACTGTCTTGCCCTCGTGGCACCAGGTATCGTTTGAAACGTTTCCTTGCCCACCCGAGCAGTAGCAGCGTCAGCTGTTTCGCCTCAACCTCTGCAGGGCGCAGATGCCGCTCCGCTCGCACTGAGCCTCTTGTTTTGTTTAGAGATGGATCAATTGAATGCTAAGGGCACATACAATGGTATGTCGAGAACTCTCTTTAATCTTAATCTTTACGTTGAACATTTTGCAAAAAAAACTTCATTTCATAACAATAAATTATGAAAGAGATACAAGTCTTCTCTTGGTGAAGGGACATCAAAAACTCATGCTCCAATACATATTTAAAGGTATATGAGTCATGATTACATACAAATATTAAATATATTATAAACAGTTAAACGAATAACTATTGTCTATGAGTTGTAATTATTGACTATTTAGTTGTCTATGTTATAAATTTTAAAAATTTACCGGCAACAATCATTTATGCATTGTATATGCCCTAAGAACATACACGTCATTGGTAAACATGGGTTAAATGCCATTGCCTTACCCTTGTGGCCCCACTATAGATGGTCCCACTAGGTATGCATGCTTGCTTGAAGCGTTTCCTTGCCCCTTTGCTTTAGCATGTAGGGCAAACGCTGCTTCGTAAGTCTCTTGTTTTGTTTAGAGATGGATATGAATATCAAAATATTGAATTATTTGTCCTTGTATTTGATAAATTGTAAATATAGATATCCATTTTTTCGTATCTGAATTAAATGTGGACGATAAACGAAAACATCCAAATTAGTTTGAAAACCGTATTAGTGATGGATAATAACTTTTATTAGTGATGGACAAGTATTAGTGATGTGTGTTTACCCATAACTAAATGATCAACCTTTAATGATAGGCAATAGTATTCACTCATCACTAAAGAGAGCCTATCGGCTCACCTTCTATGACTTTTTAGTGATGTGTCATAATATCACTCGTCACTAATGTTCTCTTTAGTGGCAGATCATTATTATTATCGGTCACTAATATTATGGTCATTTTGAAAAAAAATAACTTGAATAGTGTCCTATGGATATTATCTTTGTCTACCCACCATGAATTTTTTAAGGTTATACATATCTAGTTTTATAACCTCTTTTACGGTCACCCTGTACTCATATCTGAAGAAAAATAAATCAGTACAATATGCACAATAGTTATATGTGCAAAAAGAAAGATGAATAGGAAAACACATACTCTAGGTATACATCACATACATGACAACCTCAATCACACATTGTTGATTTTGACATGAAAGGCGCATAGTGTATCAACTTCTAGCATGTTATCTCAAAGAAATTAGTAAAAACCAGTAGATAGGTAGCATTGTCCATCTGTGAATTTATGCAGCGCAATTAAGACTGCCTCAAACACTGCTGCTGCCACTTGAATCTCAGTGGTCTGCTGGTGTAGGTGAGGTGTAATGTACTTCTCATTGTAATGTCTTGAAAAATACTATAACAATAAAATTTAAACAAAACAAGTTAGACTAGACCAGGTGTATAAATGATCTAGTTAACCACTGATATGTGTAAATAGATTACCATCGACTTCTTATTGATAATCGGGTTATTTATTATGTAGACATATAATCGAGTCTCATAGGATAAACCTGCTGAGATGTCTTATAAGAGAGCCTTCGTTGCTGAAGTTACATTTATTGGATTACCAAAAAAAGATGTTCCTCAATTGGTTCATTTGGTCAGTGTCGATCTTCCTAACTATCTGCTTCCCCTTTTTCTTCGCAACATTACTGGACCCTCCTCTGACATTATAAAAAACAATTTAAGTATATAAAAATATGCATGTCTAGTAGCTGAATAGTTTGCTATAAATCGATACCACTATCGTTTTCCTCAACATTTATAGTTGTTAGGGATTTCTTATCACTAAAGTTAGTGTACATTTTGCCAATAACAATCAATGGGCCATTTCCCATTGTTATTGTAACATAGTCGACATGTGTTAGTGTCGTTGTGTATGAACAATGGCACACAACGGGGGTGCCCACAGTGAGTTTTTATGTTAGGTTTGACATGGATCTTGTGCTACGATCGGATGGTTATCTCAAGAAATGAGACAGAAACAAGGGGATTTAGACAAGTTCGGGCCTCCCGGAGGATAATAACCCTACTCTTGTGTGTATGATTGAGATAAAGGGTTCTCTCTCTTGAGAATCTGAGAATATAGAAAAAAAATATGTCTAAGGGACATGTGTCCCTGAGCGTGCCTTTGACAGGCTCCCCCCGGTCCCTTTATACTCAAGGGATCGGGGATTACAAATGGTGGATTATTAGCCTTATTCATTACAAATTATATCAGGGGTTATAAATCGTGAGTGATGAGTTCCATTCATGACCAATTATGAGGATAATGGTCATATCATGGTTAATGACTCTTGGTGATAATGGCTATATTAATCATACAATTATGGAATTTAAAGAGTAGACTGGATCTTGATGGCGACCATCTGATTGCCTAGAGTCAGGAAGGACTTCCGAATGCTAAACTCGGGAACCCTTGGACTACCGATTGCTAGCAGGGTGGTTACCGTTGACTATTGACTGATTATCTTTGATGTTGTGTCTGGTGGCCCCTCTTCAACTCGGGCTTCACAAATCTACTCGAGAGGTTACCTGGGATCATATCCCTGACAGCAGCCCCCAAGTTTTTTGCGGTACGCAGATGAAGTCGAGTAGTTGGAAGGAGCTTCATAGCTTTATTTTGGCGAATACATGTATGATATGCTGACATGGATTTGCATTTAAGAAACACTCAAGCGTAGAGCGATCATTATCAGGCCAGGGGTTATACACTCATCAAAATGAGTAACGGTGAGCCAATCGATGTCGAGTGGTTGGCTGAACACTTTGTGGAGTGACTCTGAGAAACCAAGGGTTGGTTTCGGTGTTTTGTGATGAGTGATTGACAGGATTTTACCCTCTGTTCGAAGGGTACCTCCGAAGGGGCTTCGGAGGTGGTACCTCCGAAGGGTGTTCGGAGGTGGTTTCACCGAAGGGTGTTCGGTGTTTGCTTGCTGCAGCTGTTGCAGCGGAGTGTGCTCGTCGAAGGGGTCCGACAGTACGCGATGACTGGGTTCGTACCGAAGGCTTCGGTACTTTGGGCGGTACACCGGAGTGTGTACCGGAGGTTGCTAACCCGGAGAGGTCTACGGAGTACTGGATACACTTGTCTGTTTGTCTGTGGTGCGCAGGGACTTCGGAGGCGACGGACAAGGTTCGCAGCAGGTGAACCTGGGTCAAGCGGGAGGCTTGATGCCAGGGGAGCGGGGAGCTCCGTCACGGTGGCTACGAAGGTGGTCCGGGTCGGTCCTCGGGTCGAGACGTGCCAGGTGAAGGCAGAGAGTGCGGAGCGTGGCTCCGACTGAACGTACTCCGAGACAAAGTCCTCGGAGGTGAGGCACTTCGAAGGTACTCCGAATGGAGTGACTTCGGAGTTGGTTGGATCAAGTCCTCTGCGGAGGCAAGGTGTTCGAAGTGTGCTCCGGAGGGAGACATTCGAAGGTACCCGACGAAGGTCTCAGAAGTCGAGGCGCATCGAAGGCATGGTCCGGGTGAGGCTCGTCGAGGAGTGTGCTCGGGGAGAGACACTGCGACGAAGTGCTCATGGAATGCTTCAGGCGGAGGCCTTGGACGAAGGAGGGACTTCGAAGGGTGGTACTCCGAAGGTGGGGCTTCGGAGTGAGGATGACTTGAGGTACTTCGGCCTTCATGGCTTCGGTACACGGACTGACGGAGTTCGAGCTGGGTGTAGCTGCGAAGCCGTGGTGGTCCACTCCGGAGGTGTTGGTGCGAAGGCTCAAGAGCTTTGACGGCTTCGGCTCAAAACCGTCACTGTATCGGAGACTGACTTCGGTGGAGCGAAGGCCATTTGGCTTCAGGCTTCTCACCGAAGCTACCGCACCCTCGCGTGCGATGGGAGGCTGCAGAAAGTCAAAGACTGCAAAGGCTGACACTGTCTGTTCTGTAAAAGGCTGACACTGTCCCCTCTGCAAAGCTGACAGAGAAGCCTCCAGAATAAAGGTGGACTACCTTTTGTACCCCTTAGTTCTGTAGAGTCAAATCTTTTGTAAACCCTAGGGGTAAAGTAGTCACTTCCTTTGGGTGAACTGTGGGCTATAAATATGGGGGCTCGGTAGGTAACATTTAACACTTTGAGCATTTACTGTTGAGCTCCTGTAGCCACATACTTCGATTGTAATACATCCAGAGAGTTCATTTTTGTGTTCCTTGTTCAAGCGGCGAAGCCCTGCTTCTTTGTGCTTTTTGCTTGAGCTCGCGTTACATACCTCGCCTGTTGTAGTGCACCGAAGCCTGTTGAGGCGAAGGCTGTTTTTGTGCGAGGTGTGTTTTGTCAGTGTGCGTTCGCTCTGTGTAACAGGAGGCGTGACCTCGCTGCTTACTAGCGAAGCCCTGATTGTTGCCCGTTTTGCTTCTTGTGTCGAAGCCCCTAGTGTAGTCTGTTTGTGTGCGTGTAGACCTTCGTATACGAAGCTCAGCACCAGTTGCTGCTGCCAAGTACTTGGTCGAAGTTCTTAGAGGGCTGTCCACTCTTGCGAAGGGTGAAGTGCAAAGCCTGCTCGAAGCACCCTGTGTGCGGAGCCTGCACTGACTAAGTAGAGCAGATTTTCGAGGGTTGTAAGTGGAGCGAAGTCTTCTTGGCTTCGAACTTTTGCTCCTCCGAAGCCTGTGTTCGAAGGTGTCGAAGTACCTCCGAACCAGACCTTCGAAGGTAGTGTTCGAAGCCTGTTCCGCAGAAGACAGAACTGAAACCGAAGGCTAGTTTTTAGCCAGAAATTTTAAAAGCTCCCATTCACCCCCCCTTTGGTCGCCGTTTCCGGTCCAACAATTGGTATCAGAGCAGGTTAAGATCACCAGTTGACCTTAACCGGTTTTGTGATCTGTTGGCGACATGGATAGAGGCAGTAAAATTCCTCTGTTCGATGGGACAGACTTTGCATACTGGAAGGTGCGCATGGAGGCTTACTTGTTAAGCCAAGGAAATGCAATTTGGGAGATTGTGGACTCACAATACTCCATCCCTGAGACTCGCACCTCTCAGACTGAGAAGGATCAGTATATTGCCAATTCCAAGGCAAGAAATATACTGTTCATCGGTTTGAGCCGGAGTGAGTTCGATAGGGTGCAGCACCTTAGGACTGCTAGGGAGATTTGGACAACACTCACTGTCTTTCACGAGGGCTCTGCTCAGATTAAGGCCAGGCGCCAAAGCACCTACAATCAATAGTATCAGCTGTTTGTGCAGGCACCTGGTGAATCTGTAGATGCCATGTTTTCTCGCTTTGACGCGATAGTGAGTAACTTGCGATCCAACGAGACGCTTGCTTACAGTGATCACGATAGGGCTATCAAGCTTCTCTATGCTCTTGACCGTAGCATATGGGAAGTGAAGATATCCAGCATTGAGGAGTCCACAGGCTATGACACTCTAACCTCTGATGAACTCTTTAGCAAGCTAAAGTCCACAGAGATTGCCAAGGCATCTCTTGCTGTGCACAGAAGCTCTTTGCCACAGCCATTGGCATTGGTTTCTAGCACTAGCCGTGGCACCACTGCAGAACCAAGCACATCAGGCACTTGTGTTCTTGCAGATGGTTTTGCTTTGTCCTCCCTGGTCTCCGTCACAAAGGAGCAGGTGGACACTCTAGCTGATGATGAGCTTGCT
Source organism: Zizania palustris (assembly GCA_019279435.1). Taxonomy (NCBI): domain Eukaryota; kingdom Viridiplantae; phylum Streptophyta; class Magnoliopsida; order Poales; family Poaceae; genus Zizania; species Zizania palustris. The sequence continues at coordinate 17,785,267 of JAAALK010000082.1, read as the reverse complement.
CTCATTGCCCGGAGGTTCACCCGCTTTCATCATGAGAGACGGGATCAGAGGAGAAGTGGTTTTAGTGGTTGCTATGAATGTGGCGACACCTCTCATATTAAGGCCAATTGCCCCAAAATCAAGAAGAGAGATGAGAGTGACCGCCCCAAATACCACAAAAAGGAGAGGAAGCCCTTTGTGAAGGGCAAGCGCGGCAAGATGGCTAAGAAAGTAGCCAAGGCCGCTTCCAGAGCCTTTGTTGCTGCTCTCAGCGACATCGACACTTCCTCAACTGAGGAGTCGAGCTCTGAGGAGGAGGAGTCCCCAAGGAAGGAGGACAAGAAGGACAAGAAGGGACATGACTTCACCGGCCTTTGCTTCATGGCCGACAGCGATCACAGCGGCGATGAGCTTGACTCATCTGAGGTAAACCTATCATCTGACCAGCTACTAATTAAATTAGATGAGCTGAATGAAGTAGTGCTTGGTCAGGATAGATTACTTGTGCAAGCCGCTAGAGAAAGAAAAGACCTTAGACTTAGGCTAGAAAATGTTTCTACTGAATATGCCATGCTTAAGTCTAAATATGATGATGCTGAATGTGAGTCTTGTTCTGATGTCATGAGTGAGCTTGCTCAGTTGCGTTCTGTTCATGCTCAAACTCTTTCTGAGCTTGAGACTGCACAGAAGCAGCTTTTGGAGGTGGATTCTAGACCTCATGATATTATTGATTGCATGAACTGCTCTTTATTACGCGATAGCATTAATTTACGTGATAAGCATGTTCATGAATTGGAGGCTAGATTGGAGAGGGCTGGTAGTTCTAAGGATGTGCAGCCTGTGTGTGACACATGCATTACCCTTAAGGACCAGCTAGGCACTGTTAGAGAGCGAGCTGAAAACCTCATGTCCGAAAATGAATACCTTCTTTCCGTGGTTAATAAATGCACTGAGGGAAAGGGTAGGATGGATTTGCTCTTGGCCAAGACCAAGATGTGTGCTGACAGAGCAGGGGTAGCTCTAGGTTTGGGTTTTGAGAGGATACCTTCAGTTAGTGATAACAAAACTGTTTTTACCTCTCCCACCACCCTAGAGAAAGAGAGAGCTCTGTTAGACACCCCATTAGCCAAAAAGCCTACCCATCCACCAAAGAAAACCACTCCTCCTGCCAAGAAAAATCTTCCCAAGAAAACCACTCAGAGAAAACCCAAGGAGCCTGTAAGAGTTGCTCCTATGACCCATGAGAGTGCCCCCAGGAGAGTTTTTCACTGTTCCTACTGTCAGCGGGCGGGTCATTTGGTTGGGTTCTGTTTTCGTCGCATCAAGAATGAGCGACGCGCACAGGCGATGAGTTACCAGGACATGCATTACCCATCTTTAGGTATGCATGAGTCTGAGTTTTACTATCGTCCTGCTTTTGAGGCTCCTCGTGCTTCTCGGAGAGGTTTTGCTCCTCGAGGTCTTCACCATGTTCCATATGGTGGTAGACCTCGGGCTAGCAGATTTGTACCTCGTCATAGTAGGAGACCTCGACATGTTGTTCTTTCACAGCATGTAGGTAGACCTCGCACTTTGCATCATTCTGATTATTATGTGCGTAGACCGTCTGCTTTTACTGTGCCTACTACTCGTGTCACTCAGTGCTGGATGCCTTGCCATTATTTTACTCACCCCAGCACTGAGCGATCGAGACGTTCTCATCATGTGTAGGCGACAGGTCGAGGCTTGGAGGGCACGTGGATCATGGACTCCGGTTGTTCGCGCCACATGACCGGAGATGCAGCATGGTTCTCCAGCCTCACCACAACCAAGCAAAGGGAACATATCACCTTCGGAAACAATCGAAGGAGTAGAGTGAAAGGTAAAGGTGTGGTAAGAATTAATTCGAACTTCACTCTCAAAGATGTTGCTTTGGTTGAAAACCTGGGATACAATTTGCTGTCTGTATCTCAGTTGCTTGATGAGGGCTTCGAAGTGCGATTTCATCGCGATACTTCGCAAGTGCTCAATTCTGATGGCGTTGTGGTGTGTAAGATCTTTAGAGTTGGGAGAGTTTTTGGAGCTGATTTTTCAGAGTCATCTGGTTCTTCTCATTGTCTTGTTGCACATTCGACTTCTGAGCTTTGGAAGTGGCATAGGAGACTAGGGCATATGAGCTTTGAGTTGCTCGCTCGTCTGAGCGCCCTAGGTATGATCCGAGGATTGCCCAAGCTCAAGTTTGAGAAGAATTTAGTTTGCACTCCTTGTCGACATGGAAAAATGATTGCCGCTTCGCATTCGCCAGTCACCATAGTTATGACTGAACAACCCGGAGAACTTCTCCATATGGACACTGTAGGTCCTTCTCGGGTTAGTTCTTTAGGCGGGAAGTGGTATGTTCTAGTAATTGTCGACGATTTCTCTCGCTACTCTTGGGTCTTCTTTCTTGCCAGCAAGGATGAAGTGTTTTCACACTTTCGGAGCTTGGCTTTGAGACTTTTCACTGAACTCCCTGGTGCATTAAAATTCATTCGAAGCGATAATGGCACTGAGTTCAAAAATAGTCTCTTTGTTGACTTTTGCATGGAGCATGGCATAGAACATCAATTCTCTGCTCCGCGGGTTCCTCAACAGAATGGTGTTGTTGAGAGGAAAAACCGCACTTTGGTTGAGATGGCTAGGACGATGCTTGATGAGCATAGGACTCCTAGAAAATTCTGGGCTGAGGCCATGAACACTGCTTGTTACATCTCAAACCGAATCTTCTTGCGCTCAATTTTAAATTTGACATCGTATGAGCTGCGTTTTGGGAGACAGCCCAAGGTTACTCATCTTCGAGTTTTTGGCTGTCGCTGCTTTATCCTAAAACGTGGCAATTTGGATAAATTTGAGTCGCGATCTTCTGACGGGATCTTTTTGGGTTATACTACTCATGGTCATTCTTATCGTGTTTATAACTTGGAAACTAACACTGTCATCGAGTCATGTGATGTGACTTTTGATGAATCAACCCCCTCTGTTAGTTCTGCTTTTGAACAGGCAAATGAACATGACATGGAACAGACCTTATTCGAAGACGAAGATTCCGGAGAATTCGAGGATGAACCTCTACTACCCTCGACGTCAACCCCCGAAGCTGACCCCGCTTCAACTACTTCGGCACGAGGTCCCGAAGCGACTACCTCAACATCGGTCATCTTGGACCACTCCAACGCACAAGTTGAGGGGGAGACTGCATCCCGCCGCGAGGCTCCACATCATGTCCAAAGGATGCACCCTCCCGAGCAGATCATTGGTGAGCTTGATCAAAGGGTAACACGTTCTCACGCTCATTTCACTAATGCTGCTTTTGTTGCTTCTTTCGAGCCTTTAGATGTTAGTCATGCACTTTCTGATTCTAGTTGGATCAATGCCATGCATGAAGAGCTTGAAAATTTTGAGAGAAACCAAGTCTGGACTTTAGTTGATCCTCCACCTAATGTTCATTTCATTGGAACAAAATGGATTTTCAAAAATAAACAAGGGGAGGATGGGACAATTGTTAGAAACAAGGCTAGACTTGTAGCTCAGGGCTTTTCACAACTAGAAGGGATTGATTTTACTGAAACTTTTGCACCTGTTGCTCGCCTTGAGGCCATTAGGATTTTGCTTGCCTTTGCGACATCCCGGGGATTCAAACTCTATCAAATGGATGTCAAAAGTGCTTTTCTTAATGGCTTCATAGGTGAAGATGTTTATGTAAAACAACCCCCTGGTTTTGAAAACCCCAAGTACCCACATAAAGTCCTTAAACTTCATAAGGCTCTTTATGGACTCAAGCAGGCCCCTCGGGCATGGTATGATAGACTTAAGTCTTTTCTGCTTGAGCGAGGGTATTTGATGGGCTCTGTTGATAAAACTTTGTTTACTCTCAAGCATGGCAAAGATTTCCTCCTAGTTCAGATTTATGTGGATGATATCATCTTTGGTGGCTCTTCTCATGCTTTGGTTGCCGAGTTTGCAGATACCATGAGCAGGGAATTTGAAATGTCGATGATGGGTGAACTCACCTTCTTCCTTGGTTTGCAAATCAAGCAAAGCAAACAAGGTACTTTTGTCCACCAGACAAAGTACACCAAGGACCTGCTCAAGAAGTTCGACATGTCCGATGCGAAGCCCCTCGCCACTCCTATGGCTACATCTGTAGCATTGGACCCTGACGAAGATGGAGAAGCCGTAGATCAGAAGGAGTTCCGGAGCATGATCGGCTCCCTCCTCTACTTGACTGCCACGAGGCCGGACATACACTTCGCAGTGTGTCTGTGCGCTCGTTTTCAGGCTTCACCACGAGCTTCGCACCGCCAAGCGGTTAAGTGCATCCTAAGGTATCTCAAACACACCCTTGAATTTGGCATATGGTATTCAGCGTCTTCTTCTTTATGTCTTCGAGGTTATTCTGATGCGGACTTTGCTGGGTGTAGAATTGATAGGAAGAGTACCTCTGGTACTTGTCATTTTCTGGGTACTTCTCTAGTTTGCTGGTCTTCTCGCAAATAGTCTAGTGTTGCACAATCAACGGCTGAGGCCGAATATGTTGCTGCAGCTAGCTGTTGCTCTCAGATTTTGTGGATGGTTTCCACTTTGCGGGATTTCGGGTTAGATTATAAGAGTGTTCCACTTTTCTGTGATAACACTAGTGCTATTTGTATTGCAAACAACCCGGTTCAGCACTCCAGAACCAAACACATTGATGTACGGTATCACTTTCTCAGAGAACACAATGAGAAGGGTGATATTGAACTTCAATATGTTGATACCCAACACCAGCTTGCCGACATTTTTACAAAACCCCTCGATGCTTCTCGATTTGCTTACTTGCGTGGGGAACTTGGCATTTGTCACCCTTACGGCATTTTGTGAGGGGGAGCTGTTTTAGATGGATGTGCCTTTGTCTAATTGTGTTGAAATTGCAGTTACATATTTTGCACTTATATGCCTGCTTTTAATTCATGAAATCGTGTCAGCTCAGCTCTCTTTAATTCATCTAGAACATTCATGAGCATGATGTTTTATTTTCAAAGTCAAATCATGCTCACTGCTTAGTCTTGAATCTAGCATGTTTCGGCAGGACTACTTTAGCTATCTTTTATCTGCTTGACAGCGAGACACTGTTCATTGGATGCTCAAGATTGCAACTTGAAAAATTGTTCTCATCTTCATGGATACTCATAAATGCCAAACAATTGGTTCACTTGGTTAAAATCAAAAATTCCATGATTTGCATGCTTTAAGTTAAAAGATCCAGGTGGGTTTGTTTGTCGCACTACCCTATTCTAGACTGCTTACCATTGCACGTTGGTCTGAACTGGAATAGTGTAGTGTTTGCCAAAATCATTGCCTTAAGCTTCTTATGGCTTTCATGCCTAGGCTTGGCCTGATTGGAAAGTATAAGGTGGACAAACAAATAACCCCTGGCACTTAGAAAAGAACAACAAAATTCATTGATTATCAAGTTTGCTTTTCAAGCTCCATTTGAACTGGACTTGTCTGTCTAGAGTAGAAATTGACTAGCTTTGTGCAGTCCTTGCTCTTACTTGTCTAGTTTCTTTGACTAAGTGGTGATGTTTTTTATTTCAAAAATTGATCAAATCACATGCTTCATCATGCTTTTAGAGAATATTAATTTGAGCTGAGCCCATGATCATTGATGTTACTATTGGCATATTTTTGCTTCATATGTCTTTGCATTTCTGCTCATTTCGAAGCTTTGCATCTTTTACATGCTCCTTGATGCTTGCATTGCCAAAGGGGGAGAGATTTGCTTCGTTCTCTGCCGCAAGGGGGCATAATTTCAAAGAGGGAGAAAATTTGACATAAAGGGGGAGAAGAGTTTTTATTGCCGAAGGGGTTTTTTACTCTTTTGAGAAAGGGGGAGGAAAATTCTGAGTTTTTATGGTCACTTGTGTGCTGAAAATTTTTACATTTTCTTGAACTTCGATTTGGTTGTCAATGCACTCATCAAGGGGGAGATTGAGAAACCAAGGGTTGGTTTCGGTGTTTTGTGATGAGTGATTGACAGGATTTTACCCTCTGTTCGAAGGGTACCTCCGAAGGGGCTTCGGAGGTGGTACCTCCGAAGGGTGTTCGGAGGTGGTTTCACCGAAGGGTGTTCGATGTTTGCTTGCTGCAGCTGTTGCAGCGGAGTGTGCTCGTCGGAGGGGTCCGACAGTACGCGATGACTGGGTTCGTACCGAAGGCTTCGGTACTTTGGGCGGTACACCGGAGTGTGTACCGGAGGTTGCTAACCCGGAGAGGTCTCCGGAGTACTAGATACACTTGTCTGTTTGTCTGTGGTGCGCAGGGACTTCGGAGGCGACGGACAAGGTTCGCAGCAGGTGAACCTGGGTCAAGCGGGAGGCTTGATGCCAGGGGAGCGGGGAGCTCCGTCACGGTGGCTACGAAGGTGGTCCGGGTCGGTCCTCGGGTCGAGGCGTGCCAGGTGAAGGCAGAGAGTGCGGAGCGTGGCTCCGACTGAAGGTACTCCGAGACAAAGTCCTCGGAGGTGAGGCACTTCGAAGTTACTCTGAATGGAGTGACTTCGGAGTTGGTTGGATCAAGTCCTCTGCGGAGGCAAGGTGTTCGAAGTGTGCTCCGGAGGGAGACATTCGAAGGTACCCGACGAAGGTCTCAGAAGTCGAGGCGCATCGAAGGCATGGTCCGGGTGAGGCTCGTTGAGGAGTGTGCTCGGGGAGAGACACTGCGACGAAGTGCTCATGGAATGCTTCATGCGGAGGCCTTGGACGAAGGAGGGACTTCGAAGGGTGGTACTCCGAAGGTGGGGCTTCGGAGTGAGGATGACTTGAGGTACTTCGGCCTTCATGGCTTCAGTACACGGACTGACGGAGTTCGAGCTGGGTGTAGCTGCGAAGCCGTGGTGGTCCACTCCGGAGGTGTTGGTGCGAAGGCTCAAGAGCTTTGACGGCTTCGGCTCAAAACCGTCACTGTATCGGAGACTGACTTCGGTGGAGCGAAGGACATTTGGCTTCAGGCTTCTCACCGAAGCTACCGCACCCTCGCGTGCGATGGGAGGCTGCAGAAAGTCAAAGACTGCAAAGGCTGACACTGTCTGTTCTGTAAAAGGCTGACACTGTCCCCTCTGCAAAGCTGACAGAGAAGCCTCCAGAATAAAGGTGGACTACCTTTTGTACCCCTTAGTTCTGTAGAGTCAAATCTTTTGTAAACCCTAGGGGTAAAGTAGTCACTTCCTTTGGGTGAACTGTGGGCTATAAATATGGGGGCTCGGTAGGTAACATTTAACACTTTGAGCATTTACTGTTGAGCTCCTGTAGCCACATACTTCGATTGTAATACATCCAGAGAGTTCATTTTTGTGTTCCTTGTTCAAGCGGCGAAGCCCTGCTTCTTTGTGCTTTTTGCTTGAGCTCGCGTTACATACCTCGCCTGTTGTAGTGCACCGAAGCCTGTTGAGGTGAAGGCTGTTTTTGTGCGAGGTGTGTTTTGTCAGTGTGCGTTCGCTCTGTGTAACAGGAGGCATGACCTCGCTGCTTACTAGCGAAGCCCTGATTGTTGCCCGTTTTGCTTCTTGTGTCGAAGCCCCTAGTGTAGTCTGTTTGTGTGCGTGTAGACCTTCGTGTACGAAGCTCAGCACCAGTTGCTGCTGCCAAGTACTTGGTCGAAGTCCTTAGAGGGCTGTCCACTCTTGCGAAGGGTGAAGTGCGAAGCCTGCTCGAAGCACCCTGTGTGCGGAGCCTGCACTGACTAAGCAGAGCAGATTTTCGAGGGTTGTAAGTGGAGCGAAGTCTTCTTGGCTTCGAACTTTTGCTCCTCCGAAGCCTGTGTTCGAAGGTGTCGAAGTACCTCCGAACCAGACCTTCGAAGGTAGTGTTCGAAGCCTGTTCCGCAGAAGACAGAACTAAAACCGAAGGCTAGTTTTTAGCCAGAAATTTTAAAAGCTCCCATTCACCCCCCCTCTGGTCGCCGTTTCCGGTCCAACAGACTCCAAGATTTGGCGGCCTATCCTCAAGTTCAAGTTTGGGACTTCATGTGATCGGCAGCAACTCATGCACTTAGGTTTGTCCAAGCGCTATATCCTACACTGCGCATGGACTACATCCGAGCGGAGTGGCCGACCAACGTGGAGTCTAATGTGGATCATCTCTACCCAAAGGTAGAAGAGACGATCAACGTCCTCGTTAAAGACTTAGAGGCATATCCAGCCGAGTAGCAAAAAAATTAGGATAAAAGCAATGTACACATACATTTTGATTTTCAAATGATGTAATGTTTTGTCCTTCATGAACATGCACTTTGCTCGATCACTTGTAATGAATTTCCAACCATTCGATATATCTTAGTCCATAGCGCAGGGAAACTTAGGCTGCATGCACGTTGTATGGAACTATTGGCATCACAAAGTCGTTGGAAATAACATTTGAATATATTGGGTAATAAACAAAAAAAATGAATGTGTATTGTGCCCAATTATTTGCAATGAAATTCCTACTATTTTGATATAGCTTAGGTCCATTAGCGCAGGGAAACTTAGGCCACATGCACGTTGTGTAGTCAATTGGGGCGAACAGTAAAAAGCCCAAGCCCCAGAGTAGGCAAAAGGGATCAACAATAACCAAGTCAGAACGGATCATGAGCTATAGGTTAGAGTGATAAAGATGTAATCACTCAGGGCAACCGGTAAAATAAAAGTCCAAGCCCCCAAGTGGACAAAAGGATCAACAATAACTAAGTCAAAGCGGATCATGAGTTATAGATAGTGTGATAAAGATGCAAGCACTCAAGGCGAATGGTAAAATAAAAGTCCAAACCCCCGTGTGGGCAAAAGGATCAACAATAAACAAGTCAGAGCAGATCATGAGTTATAGGTTAAAGTGATAAAGATGCAAGTGTTGACACGGAAACGTGCCCCCGCACTTGGGTCAGTCCGGCGATCCAAAAGTGCATGGATACTTAGGGACAGGACTAAGCGTGACGTAGCACCGACGCCGCGTTCCGACTATCCTTAATAGTGATAAGGGGGTGGAGTCGCCAGGCAACCAGATTACACAAAATAATCCAATTAGCCGAAAGAAATAGGTTAAACGGGTTAAAATCAGCAAACCAGTCGGAGTGCTCCCGGCTCGAAGTCTGATGCGAAGGGTGCGCCGAAGGGTACCTTCGGCGTCTGGTGCGAAGTGCTCCGCTGAAGGGTGCTTCGGCGTTCGGACTGATCTGGCCGAAGGTAGACTCTGAACGGATCTGAACGCGGTGATCACCTCCGAACAGCTGGGTTCAGTGTGTGATCTCCGATGCAGCGAATTACAGAGTAGTGACGTGAAGGCCACACGCGGGTGCAACTTCGTCCAGTGTGGAGCGTAGTCGTGGCGAAGCCTGTCACGACGAAGTATGCTGGCAAAGCCTATTACCGAAGCCTGCGATCCTGTCGAATGGTGTCCTAGGGACCTCCGGAACCGATCTCTCAGCTCCGAACACCTTCGGCGAAGGGGCTCCGAACGTGCGAACCTGCAACAGAGGTGATGCGAAGTACCAATTCGGCCTTAGGACCGAATTTTGTGAGGTGTTGCACGGGTGGCGAAGGTAGCAATCTATTACGCAGATTAGCGGATACTTCACAGGCGAAGTAACAAGGCGATATCAATCTGTTACGTAGATTAATGGGGACTTCACAGGCGAAGTACCAAGGCTTACCACTGTTCCGTAGCGGCGGATGGACGGCTTCCAGGAAAACCCACGAAGAGGTACAGAAAAGTGAAGGTAAAAGTAAAGGTACGATCAAAGCATGGCTTTGGTTTGGTTTGAGTTGGGGGGGTCTCCACGCCGGCCAGGCCTCTCTATTTATAGAGGGTTAACTCCTAATCTAATATACTATTAATCCGGCCAGATAGAGATAAAGATTGTGCTGGAAACGCGTCTAACTCTATCTCTGCCGAGGTGGGCCTCGGCTAGGCCCGTCGAGGCCTGCTCCTCGGGCCGAAGCTTCGGTAATGTGGGCTTCGGCCAGGCCCGTTGAGGCCTCCTCCTTGGGACGAAGCTTCGGTACCGTGGGCTTCGGCTAGGCCTGTTGAGGCTTGCTCCTCGGGCCGAAGCTTCGACAACGTGGGTTTCGGCCAGGCCAGTCGAGGCTTGCTCTCAGGCCGAAGCTTCGACAGCGTGCGCTTCCGAAGCTTCGGTAGCGTGGGCCTCCAAAGGCTTCCTAGCCGAAGCCCATGGGCTGGCTGGAGGCTTTCGGACCCCATAGCTTGATGGGCTTCGGCCCTGTAGGGCTTCGGACAGACCCTGTACATGTGTATTTTTGGCCCAAATCACCAAAAATTGATATTTTGATAATCTAGCCATTAATGCCATTTTTTGCTATCAACACATGCCCCCTGCCTTTAGTGAACTAGTGAACGAGCATGAGACGATACTGTTCATATCGGCTTTTCAACACTTTTATGACGTTTGCCACACACTCGGGAAATACCCTTTCAAGTACCTACCATTCAAAGCCCTTCAAAACTACTCTCCCTGCAGGGATTCCAACACGTATGCGTTGCCGGGAGCGATTTCGGCTATCTTAAAAGGACCTTCCCAACTAGGTGACCATTTGCCGAATTTGGGACTTTTCGTGCCTAAAGGCAAAATCGTCTTCCATACCAAGTCTCCTATTTGAAACGATTTTGGTTTAACCTTCTTATTGTATGCTCTAGCTACTCTCTTCTTGTCTACCTCTATGGCTTCTAAAGCTCTTAGTCTCTTATCGTTCACTTCCTCCAGATTATCCTTCAGAAGAGCTTCATATTCATTGACCGATAAGCTGTCTTGCTTCAACACTCTTAAGGAGCCAAGATCTACCTCTACGGGCATAACGGCCTCTTGTCCATATACCAACTCATATGGATTGACCTTGGTGGCACCGTGCTTTGCAATCCTACAAGCCCATACCACCTCGGAAAGCACTTCATGCCACCTTTTAGGAAACTCTTCAATTTTCTTCTTAATAAGCTTAATCACGGTTTTATTACTAGACTCGGCCTGACCATTGGCCTGAGCATAGTAAGGTGAAGAGTTTATCAACTTAATGCCATAGTATTCGGCGAAGTCCCTTACTTCTTTAGAAACAAATGAACTACCTTGATCCGTAGTAAGAGTTTGAGGGATGCCGAATCTATGTATGATGTGCTTTAAAATAAAACCGCGTACCTCATTATGGGTCATGTTCTTGAGAGGTACGGCCTCGGTCCATTTGGTGAAGTAATCTGTCGCCATTAACATGAACCGATGCCCTTTTGAGGAAGGAGGGTAGATTTGGCCGATGAAGTCTAAACCCCAACCTCGAAACGGCCATGGCTTGACAATAGGATTGAGTAATGAAGCGGGAGCTAACTGGATGTTGCCAAACTTCTGACATGCCTCACACCTTCTGTAGTACTTGAAGCAATCTTCAGTCATAGTCGACCAATAAAAACCCTCTCTTTTGAGCATCCAACTCATCTTTTGGGCCGACTGATGAGTGCCGCAAAGCCCCTCATGGACTTCTCCTGTAGCCACCTGGGACTGCTCATGATCTAAACACTTCAGTAGCACTCTGTCAATGGTTTGGCGATATAATGTGTCGTCTACCAACACGAATTTGAACGCTTGTCGCCGAACCTTCCGATCAACCCTTCGGCTAGGGTCTTTCAAATACTGGACGATTGGGATTCTCCAATCGCCCTCACAGATTTCAGAGGGCTTCGCTGGTCCACCTTCTGAAAAAACTTCTAAAACATTGACTTTGGGGTGCCCCCCGAGCCATTCCAGCTCCTACCGAAGCCCGGCCGAAGTGGCCGCTCGGAGTGTGCTGGGCCGAAGCCCTTCAGAGGGTTCAGACCCTGGAGAGCCTTTCCCATCCGAGAGGCTTCGGACTATAGGCTCCAGCATGCCAGACCCCTCGGTGGGCGGAGCACTCCGATCCAGGGCTCCGACATGCGGTGGCCTTCGGCGACCCGAGGGCTTCGACCCGAAGGGTGCGCCTGTCCAACATCACTGGCTTCGGTAGTGAGACTAAACATCGACTTTTTCAATACAGAAAATTTCCCTCTCTTGACTTGGTAGCCAGATGCTTGCTGAGCCAAATTATTGGCGATTGAATTGGCTTCTCTTGACACGTGAGATATTTTGAAATCATCAAAAGTAGCAACTATGTCTAGACACTTGTCCAAGTAGCTATTCAGCAAGCCATTAAAACATTGAGCATTCTTGTCTACTTGTTGTACTACTAATAATGAATCACCGTACGCGTGAACATGCTTAGCGCCCACAGACTCTAGTAGTTCAAGACTGTTGGACCGGAAACGGCGACCAAAGGGGGGGTGAATGGGAGCTTTTAAAATTTCAGGCTAAAAATAGCCTTCTGTTTTAATTCAGTCTACTGCGGAACAGGCTTCGAACACACCCTTCGAAGTTCAGGTTCGGAGGTATTTGATGGCTCCGAACACAGGCTTCTCCAAGAATAAAAGTTCGAAGTCAAGCAGACTTCACTCCACCCACAACCCCGAAAAATTAACTCTGCTAAGTCAGTGCAGGATCCGCACACAGGGTGCTTCGAGCAGGCTTCGCACTTCACCCTTCACAAGAGTGGACTCTCCTCTGAGGACTTCGACCAAATACTTAGCGACAGCAACTGGTGCTGGGCTTTGTACCACGAAGGTCTAAACACACACTATATGGACTTCGCTAAGGGCTTCGACACGAGAGGCTAAACGGGCTTCGATCAGTGCTTCGCTACTAAATGGCGAGGGCTAGCCTCCAGTTACACAGAGCGAACACGCACTGAAAAGTACACTTCGCACACACACACTTCGCCCAAACTGGCTTCGGCGCACAAGTTACACAAAATGACACGCACAAGATCGAAGTATGCAGTGAGGTATGCAAACAAGCTCAAGCATAAAATGAACATAGAAGCAGGGCTTCGCTGCTTGAACAGGGAACACTGAAAATGAACTCATTGGATGAAAACGAAGTATGTGGTGGCTAGTACAGGAGCTCAACAGTAAATGCTTAAAGTGTTAAATGTTACCTACCCAGCCCCACTATTTATAGCCACTATTCACCCAAGTGAATTGACTACTTTATCCCTAGGGTTTACATTGGTTTTGTCTCTATAGAACAGAGGGGTACAAAAGGTAGTCAACTTTATTTGGAGGCTTCTCTGTTAGCTTTGCAGAGGGGACAACGTCAGCTTTTTGCAGAGCAGACAATGTCAGCCTTTACAGTCTTTGACTTTTCTGAAGCCCCCCTTCGCACGCGAGGGGTGCGGTAGCTTCGGTGAGAAGACTTGAGCCTGATGGCCTTCGCTTCACCGAAGTATGCCTCCGATACAGTAACAGTTTTGAGCCGAAGTCGTCAAAGCCCTTGGGCCTTCGCACCAACACCCTCGGAGTGGACCACCATGGCTTTGCAGTTACTCCTAGCTCGAACTCCATCAGTCCGTGTACCGAAGCCATGCATGGCCGAAGTACCACAAGACAACCACACTCTGAAGCCCCACCTTCGGAGTATCACCCTTCGAAGTCCCTCCTTCGTCCAAGGCCTCCGCATGAAGCATTCCATGAGCACTTCGTCGCAGTGTCTCTCCCCGAGCACACTCCTCGACGAGCCTCACCCGGACCATGCCTTCGATGCACCTCGACTTCTGAGACCTTCGCCGGGTACCTTCGAGTGTCTCCATCCGGAGCACACTTCGAACACCTTGCCTTTGCTGAGGACTTGATCCACCATACCCCGAAGTCACTCCTTCCGGAGTACCCTTCGAAGTGCCTCGCCTCCGAGGACTTCGTCTCGGGGTACCTTCACCCGGAGCCATGCTCCTCACTCACTGACTTCTCCTGGTGCACCTCGACCCAAGGTCCGTCCTCGACCCCTTCGCAGCCTTCGTGATGGAGCTCCCCGCTCCCCTGGCATCAAGCCTCTCGCTTGACCCAGGTTCACCTGCTACGAACCGTCCGTCGCCTCTGAAGTCCCCTGCGCACCACAGACAAACAAACAAGTGTATCTAGTACTCCGGAGACCTCTCCGGGTAAGCAACCTTCGGCACACACTCCGGTGTACCGCCCAAAGTACCGAGCCCTTCGGTACAAACCCAGTCATCATGTACTATCGGACCCCTCCGACAGGCACACTCTGCTGCAACAGCTGCAGCAACCTCCGAACACCTTTGGAGATCCAACCTCTGAACCCCTTCGGAGGTACCCCTTCGAAACAGAGGTTAAACACAGTCAATCACTCATCAGACTCCGAAACCATCCCTTGGTTTCTCAATCTCCCCCTTGATGAGTGCATTGACAACAAACTTCAAGTTCAGGAAAATTTAAAGACTTTCAGCACACAAGTGACTATAAAAACTCAGAAACGAGCCAAATCATGTCACTTGATAAAAGAATTTTCCTCCCCCTTTTCAAAAGAGTAAAAGCCCCTTCGGCAAAATCTCCCCTTTTTCAAGATAAAAACTCCCCCTGAGATAATTTTACCCCCTTGCTGCAGAGAACTCAAAAATTTCTCCCCCTTTGGCAATGCAAACATCAAGGAGCATTCAAAAGATGCAAAGCTTCGAAATGAGCAGAATTGCAAAGACATATAGAGCAAAAATATGCCAACATTAATACCAAGTTTTCATGTGCTTAGCTCGATTTAACATTCTCTAAAAACATGATGACAACATGTGATTTTATCATTTTGAAATAAAAGCATCACCACTTAATCAAGGTAACTAGACAAGTAAAAGCAGGGGCTGCACAAAGCTAGTCAATTTCTACTCTAGACAGACAAGTCCAGTTCAAGTGGAGCAGTGAAAAGCAAACTTGATGATTAATGAATTTTTCTTTTCCATATTGCCAGGGGTTATTTGTTTGTCTACCTTATACTTTCCAATCAAGCCAAGCCTAGGCATGAAAGCCATCAGAAGCTTAAGGCGGTGATTTTGGTATACACTACACTATCCCAGTTCAGACCAATGTGCAATGGTAAGCAGTCTAGAGTAGGGTAGTGCGACAAACAAACCCACCTGGATCTTTTTACTTTGAAGCATGCAAATCATGGATTTTTGGAATTTTGATTAAGTGAACAAATTGTTTAGCACTGTATGAATTAGCCATGAATATGTAGAACAATTTTTCAAGTTGCAATGTTTAGTATCCAAAGAAAAGTGTCTTGCTATCAAGCAGATAAAAGATAGCTAGAGCAGTCCTGCCTAAACATATTCAAGACTAAGCAGTGAGCAAGATTTGAGTTTGGAAAGAAAACATCATGCACATTAATGTTTCAGATATATTAAATAGAGCTGAGCTATCATGATTTCATGTATTAAAATTGGGCATATAAGTGCAACAGATGTAAATGCAATTTCACACATGATGAGCATATGCGAGACAATTAAAATCAGCTCCCCCTCACAAAATGCCGTAAGGGTGACAAATACCAAGTTCCCCATGCAAGTAGGCAAATCGAGAAGCATCGAGGGGTTTTGTGAAAATATCGGCTAGCTGGTGTTGGGTATCAACATATTGAAGTTCAATATCACCCTTCTCATTGTGATCTCTGAGAAAATGATATCGCACATCAATGTGTTTGGTTCTGGAGTGCTGAACCGGGTTGTTTGCAATACAAATGGCACTAGTGTTATCACAGAAAAGTGGAACACTCTTATAATCTAACCCGAAATCCCGCAAAGTGGAAGCCATCCACAAAATCTGAGAGCAACAGCTAGCTGCAGCAACATATTCGGCCTCAGCTGTCGATTGTGCAACACTAGACTGTTTGTGGGAAGACCAGCAAACCAGTGATGTACCCAGAAAATGACAAGTACTAGAGGTATTTTTCCTATCAATCCTACACCCAGCAAAATCCGCATCAGAATAACCTCGAAGACACAAAGAGGAAGACGCTGAATACCATATGCCGAACTCAAGGGTATGTTTGAGATACCTTAGAATGCGCTTTACCGCTTGACGGTGTGAAGCTCGTGGTGAAGCCTGAAAACAAGCGCACAGACACACTGCGAAGTGTATGTCCGGCCTCGTAGCAGTCAAGTAGAGAAGGGAGCCGATCATGCTTTGGAACTCCTTCTGATCTACGGCTTCTCCATCTTCGTCAGGATCCAATGCTACAGATGTAGCCATTGGAGTGGCGAGTGGCTTCGCATCGGCCATGTCGAATTTCTTGAGCAGGTCCTTGGTGTACTTCGTCTAGTGGATGAAAGTACCTTGTTTGCCTTGCTTGATTTGCAAACCAAGGAAAAAAGTGAGTTCACCCATCATGGACATTTCAAACTCCCTGCTCATGGCATCTGCAAACTCGGCAACCAAACATGAGAAGAGCCACCAAAGATGATATCATCCACACAAATCTGAACTAGGAGGAAATCTTTGCCATGCTTGAGAGTGAACAGGATTTTATCAACAGATCCCATCAAATACCCCCGCTCAAGCAGAAAAGACTTAAGTCTGTCATACCATGCCCGAGGGGCCTGCTTGAGTCCATAAAGAGCCTTATAAAGTTTAAGGACTTTATGTGGGTATTTGGGGTTTTCAAAACCAGGGGGTTGTTTTACATAAACATCTTCGCCTATGAAGCCATTAAGAAAAGCACTTTTGACATCCATTTGATAGAGTTTAAATCCCCGGGATGTCGCAAAGGCAAGCAAAATCCTAATGGCCTCAAGACGAGCAACAGGTGCAAAAGTTTCAGTAAAATCAATCCCTTCTAACTGAGAATAACCCTGAGCTATAAGTCTAGCCTTGTTTCTAACTATAGTCCCATCCTCCCCTTGTTTATTTTTGAAAATCCATTTTGTTCCAATGAAATGAACATTTGGTGGAGGATCAACTAATGACCAGACTTGGTTTCTCTCAAAATTTTCAAGTTCTTCATGCATGGCATTGATCCAACTAGAATCAGAAAGTGCATGACTAACATCTAAGGGCTCGAAAGAAGCAACAAAAGCAGAATTAGTGAAATGAGCATGAGAACGTGTTACCCTTTGATCATGCTCACCAATGATCTGCTCGGGAGGATGCATCCTTTGAACATGGTGTGGAGCCTCACGGCGGGATGCAGTCTCCCCCTCGACTTGTGCGTTGGAGTGGTCCAAGATGACCGATGTCGAGGTAGTTGCTTCGGGACCTCATGCCGAGGTGGTCGAAGCGGGGTCAGCTTCGGGGGTTGATGTCGAGGGTTGTAGGGGTTCATCCTCGAACTCTCCGGGATCTTCTTCTTCGAATATAGTCTGTTCCATGTCGTGTTCATTTGCTTGTTCAAAAGCAGAACTAACAGAGGGGGTTGATTCATCAAAAGTCACATCACATGACTCGATGACAGTGTTAGTCTCCAAATTATAAACACGATAAGAATGACCATGAGTAGTATAACCCAAAAAGATTCCGTCAGAAGATCGCGACTCAAATTTATCCAAATTACCACGTTTTAGGATAAAGCAACGACAGCCAAAAACTCGAAGATGAGTAACCTTGGGCTGTCTCCCAAAACGTAGCTCATAAGATGTCAAATTCAAAATTGAGCGCAAGAAGATTCGGTTTGAGATGTAACAAGCAGTGTTCATGGCCTCAACCCAGAATTTTCTAGGAGTCCTGTGCTCATCGAGCGTCGTCCTAGCCATCTCAACCAAAGTGCGGTTCTTTCTCTCAACAACACCGTTCTGTTGAGGAACCCGCGGAGCAGAGAATTGATGTTCTATGCCATGCTCCATGCAAAAGTCAACAAAGAGACTGTTTTTGAATGAATTTCAATGCACCAGGGAGTTTAGTGAAAAGTCTCAAAGCCAAGCTCCGAAAGTGTGAAAACACTTCATCCTTGCTGGCAAGAAAGAAGACCCAAGAGTAGCGAGAGAAATCATCGACAATGACTAATACATACCACTTGCCGCCTAAAGAACTAACCCGAGAAGGACCTACAGTGTCCATGTGGAGAAGTTCTCCGGGTTGTTTAGTCATCACTGTGGTGACTGGCGAATGCGAAGCGGCAATCATTTTTCCATGTCGACAAGGAGCGCAAACTAAATTCTTCTCAAACTTGAGCTTGGGCAATCCTCGGATCAGACCTAGGGCACTCAGACGAGCGAGCAACTCAAAGCTCATATGCCCTAGTCTCCTGTGCCACTTCCAAAGCTCAGAGGTAGAATGTGCAACAAAAAAATGAGAAGAATCAGATGACTCAGAAAAATCAGCTCCAAAAACTCTCCCAACTCTAAAGATCTTACAAACAACAATGCCATCAGTATTGAGTACTTGCGAAGTATCACGATGGAATCGCACTTCGAAGCCCTCATCAAGCAACTGAGATACAGAAAGCAAACTGTATCCCAGGTTTTCAACCAATGCAACATCTTTGAGAGTGAAATTTGAGTTGATTCTTACCACACCTTTACCTTTCACTCTACTCCTTTGATTGTTGCCGAAGGAGATATGTTCCCTTTGCTTGGTTGTGGTGAGGCTGGAGAACCATGCTGCATCTCCGGTCATATGGCGCGAACAACCGGAGTCCATGATCCACGTGCCCTCCAAGCCTCGGTCTGTCGCCTACACATGATAAGAATATCTCGATCGCTCAGTGCTGGGGTGAGTGAAAATATGACGAGGCATCCAGCACTGAGTGACATGAGTAGTAGGCACAGAAAAAGTAGACTGTCTACGCACATGATAATCAGAATGATGCAAAGTGCGAGGTCTACCTACATGCTGTGATCGAACAACATGACGAGGTCTCCTACTCTGACGAGGTACAAAGCTACTCGCCCGGGGTCTACCATCATATGGAACATGGTGAACACCTCGAGGAGCAAAACCTCTCCGAGAAGCACGAGGAGCCTCAAAGACAGGACGATAGTACAACTCAGACACATGCATACCTAAAGATGGGTAATGCATGTCCTGGTAACTCATCGCCTGAGAGCGTCGCTCATCCTTGATGCGACGAAAACAGAACCCAACCAAATGACCCACCCGCTGACAATAGGAACAATGAAAAATTCTCCTAGGGGCACTCTCATGGGTCTTAGGAGCAACTCTCACAGGCTCCTTTGGCTTCTACTGAGTGGTTTTCTTGGGAGGGATTTTCTTGGCAGGAGGAGTGGTTTTCTTTTGAGCTTAGGTAGGTTTCTTGGCTGATGGAGTGTCTAACAGAGCTCTCTCTTTCTCTAGGGTAGTGGGAGAGGTAAAAACTGTTTTGTTTCCACTATCTGAAGGAATCCTCTCAAAACCCAAACCTAGAGCTAACCCTGCTCTGTCAGCACACATCTTGGTCTTGGCCAAGAGCAAATCCATCCTACCCTTTCCCTCAGTGCATTTATTTACCACGGAAAGAAGGTACTCATTCTCGATCATAAGGTTTTCAGCTCGCTCTCTAACAGTGCCTAATTGGTCCTTAAGGGTAATGCACGTGTCACAAACAGGCTGCACATCCTTAGAACTACCGGCCCTCTCCAATCTAGCCTCTAAATCATGAACATGTTTATCATGTAAATTAATGCTCTCGCGTAATAAAGAACAATTCATGCATTCAATTATATCAAGAGGTCTAGAATCAACCACCAAAAGCTGCTTCTGTGCAGTCTCAAGCTCAGATAGAGTTTGAGCATGTACAGAACGCAACTGAGCAAGCTCACCCATGACAACAGTACAAGATTCACATTCAGCATCATTTACTTTAGACTTAAGCATGGCATAATCAGTAGAAACAGATTCTAGCCTAAGTCTAAGGTATTTTCTTTCTCTAGCGGCTTGCACAAGTAATCTATCCTGACCAAGAACTACTTCATTCAGCTCATCTAATTTAATTAAAAGCTGGTCAGAGGATAGTGGTACCTCAGATGAGTCAAGCTCATCGCCGCTGTGATCGCTGTCGGCCATGAAGCAAAGGCCGGTGAAGTCTCGTCCCTTCTTGTCCTTCTTGTCCTCCTTCCTTGGGAACTCCTCCTCCTCAGAGCTCGACTCCTCAGTTGAGGAAGTGTCGATGTCGCTGAGAGCAGCAACAAATGCTCTGGAAGCGGCTTTGGCTACTCTTTTAGCCACCTTGCCACGCTTGCCCTTCACAAAAGGCTTCCTCTCCTTTTTGTGGTATTTAGGGCGCTCACTCTCATCTCTCTTCTTGAGCTTAGGGCAGTTGGCCTTGATATGAGAAGTGTCGCCACATTCAAAGCAACCACTAAAACCACTTCTCCTCTGATCCCGTCTCTCATGATGAAAGCGGGTGAACCTTCTGGCAATGAGAGCAAGCTCATCATCATCCAGAATATCCACCTGCTCCTTTGTGACGGAGACCAGTGAGGACAAAGCAAAACCGTCTGCAAGAACACAAGTACCAGATGTGCTCGGTTCTGCAGTGGTGCCACGACTAGTGGTAGAAACCAATGCCAATGGTTGTGGCAAGGAGTTTCTGTGCACTGCAAGAGATGCCTTGGCAATCTCTGTGGACTTCAGCTTGCTGAAGAGCTCATCACAGGTCAATGTGTCATAACCTGCGGACTCCTAAATGCTGGATATCTTCACTTCCCATATGCTACGGTCAAGAGCATAGAGAAGCTTGATAGCCCTATCATGATCATTGTAAGCAAGCGTCCCGTTGGACCGCAAGTTACTCACTATCGCATCAAAGCGAGAAAACATGGCATCTATAGATTCACCAGGTGCCTGCACAAACAGCTGATACTATTGATTGTATGTGCTTTGGCGCCTGGCCTTGATCTGTGTAGAGCCCTCATGAAAAATAGTGAGTGTTGTCCAAATTTCCATAGCAGTCCTAAGGTGGTGCACCCTATCAAACTCACTCCGGCTCAAACCAATGAACAATATATTCCTTGCCTTGGAGTTGGCATTATACTGATCCTTCTCTGTTTGAGAGGTGCGAGTATCAGGGATGGAGTATTGCAAGTCAACAATCTCCCAAATTGCATTTCCTTGGCTTAGCAAGTAAGCCTCCATGCGCACCTTCCAGTATGCAAAATTAGTCCCATCGAACAGAGGAATTTTACTAACTCTATCCATGTCGCCAAGAGATCACAAAACCAGTTAAGGTCAACTGATGATCTTAACCCACTCTGATACCAATTGTTGGACCGGAAATGACGACCAGAGGGGGGTGATTGGGAGCTTTTAAAATTTCAGGCTAAAAATAGCCTTCTGTTTTAATTCAGTCTACTGCGGAACAGGCTTCGAACACACCCTTCGAAGTTCAGGTTCGGAGGTATTTGATGACTCCGAACACAGGCTTCTCCAGGAATAAAAGTTCGAAGTCAAGCAGACTTCGCTCCACCCACAACCCCGAAAAATCAACTCTGCTAAGTCAGTGCAGGCTCCGCACACAGGGTGCTTCGAGCAGGCTCCGCACACAGGGTGCTTCGAGCAGGCTTCACACTTCACCCTTCGCAAGAGTGGACTCTCCTCTGAGGACTTCGACCAAATACTTTGCGACAGCAACTGGTGCTGGGCTTCGTACCACGAAGGTCTAAACGCACACTATATGGACTTCGCTAAGGGCTTCAACACGAGAGGCTAAACGGGCTTCGATCAGTGCTTCGCTAGTAAACGGTGAGGGCTAGCCTCCAGTTACACAGAGCGAACGTGCACTGAAAAGTACACTTCGCACACACACACTTCGCCCAAACTGGCTTCGGCGCACAAGTTACACAAAATGACACGCACAAGATCGAAGTATGCAGCGAGGTATGCAAACAAGCTCAAGCATAAAATGAACACAGAAGCAGGGCTTCGCTGCTTGAACAGGGAACACTGAAAATGAACTCACTGGATGAAAACGAAGTATGTGGTGGCTAGTACAGGAGCTCAACAGTAAATGCTCAAAGTGTTAAATGTTACCTACCCAGCCCCACTATTTATAGCCACTATTCACCCAAGTGAATTGACTACTTTACCCCTAGGGTTTACATTGGTTTTGTCTCTACAGAACATAGGGGTACAAAAGGTAGTCAACTTTATTTGGAGGCTTCTCTGTCAGCTTTGCAGAGGGGACAGCGTCAGCTTTTTGCAGAGCAGACAACGTCAGCCTTTACAGTCTTTGACTTTTCTAAATCCCCCCTTCGCACGTGAGGGGTGCGGTAGCTTCGGTGAGAAGCCTTGAGCCTGATGGCCTTCGCTTCACCGAAGTCTGCCTCCGATACAGTGACGGTTTTGAGCCGAAGCCGTCAAAGCCCTTGGGCCTTCGCACCAACACCCTCGGAGTGGACCACCACGGCTTCGCAGCTACTCCTAGCTCGAACTCCGTCAGTCCATGTACCGAAGCCATGCATGGCCGAAGTACCACAAGACAACCACACTCCGAAGCCCCACCTTCGGAGTATCACCCTTCGAAGTCCCTCCTTCGTCCAAGGCCTCCGCATGAAGCATTCCATGAGCACTTCGTCGCAGTGTCTCTCCCCGAGCACACTCCTCGACGAGCCTCACACGGACCATGCCTTCGATGCACCTCGACTTCTGAGACCTTCGTCGGGTACCTTCGAGTGTCTCCATCCGGAGCACACTTCGAACACCTTGCCTCTGCTGAGGACTTGATCCACCATACCCCGAAGTCACTCCTTCCGTAGTACCCTTCGAAGTGCCTCGCCTCCGAGGACTTCGTCTCGGGGTACCTTCACCCGGAGCCACTCTCCTCACTCACTGCCTTCTCCTGGTGCACCTCGACCCCTTCGCAACCTTCGTGATGGAGCTCCCCGCTCCCCTGGCATCAAGCCTCCCGCTTGACCCAGGTTCATCTGCTACGAACCGTCTGTCGCCTCTGAAGTCCCCTGCGCACCACAGACAAACAGACAAGTGTATCCAGTACTCCGGAGACCTCTCTGGGTAAGCAACCTTCGGCACACACTCCGGAGCACCGCCCAAAGTACCGAGCCCTTCGGTACAAACCCAGTCATCGTGTACTATCAGACCCCTCCGACAAGCACACTCTGCTACAACAGCTGCAGCAACCTCCGAACACCTTTGGAGATCCAACCTCTGAACCCCTTCGGAGGTACCCCTTCAAAACAGAGGTTAAACACAGTCAATCACTCATCACAGACTCCGAAACCAACCCTTGGTTTCTCAAAGACCTAGCAATAAAGCTTAATATTCGGCTTGGTTATTAGTGGAGGAAAACTCTAGTCGGGCCGAGGTTTCAAAGCACATACCATTAGGTGATATGAGAACCACTCCAATACCCTAGCAATTCTTGCAAGCCGAACCATCAAAATAGATTTTCCATGGCACTATCTCAACTAGAGCAATAGCATCACTCCAGCTAGCATCTATGTGATGATCAACTATAAAGTTGGCTACGACTTGGCCTTTCATCGCTCTTAGGGGCTCGTAGGCCAAATCGTACTCAATCAACGCGTAAGCCCATTTTCCGATTCTTCCACTTAGAATCGGCTTCTGTAACATGTGCTTTATAACATCAGTTTGACAAACGACAACACATGTGGTGGGGAGAAGATAATGGCGTAACTTGGTGCACGCGTAATAAAGTGATAAGCATAATCGCTCCACAAACACGTACCTGGTTTCAGCATCCAGCAGGCGGTGGCTTAAGAATATGATGATGTACTCCTTTCCCTCTACCTCCTGGGTTAGTACGGCCCCAATTACGCCATCTTCAGCGGTGATGTATAGCCGAAACGGAATCCCAACCTTGGGTGCTCTCACCACGGGTGGTGATGACAAGCACTCCTTGATCTTCTCAAAAGCACTTTGTTGGCTTGCCCCCCAAGCGAACTCGGCTTCATTTTTTAGCCGGAGTATGGGGACAAAGGCATCAATCTTGCCAGACAAGTTGGATATAAAGCGACGCAAATAGTTCAACTTGCCTAGCAACTTTTGCACATCCTTCTTGCACGTCGACGCTGCAACGTTTCTAATCTTTTCAAGTCTGTTAGGATCAATTTCTATACCTCTCTCATGAATCATGAAACCTAAGAACTTACCTGCCGACACACCAAAAGCACACTTGAGTGGGTTCATCTTCAACCTGTACTGTCGCATCCTATCGAAAGCAACCTTCAAATCGGCTAAATGGTTTCCCATAGCGTCCGATTTGACCACGACATCATTGATGTAAACTTCTAACATGACTCCTAGAAAGTCATGAAAGATCAAGTTCATAGCGCGCTGATACGTGGCGCTGACATTTTTCAACCCAAAAGTCATGACGACCCATTCAAATAAATCGACAAAACCAGGGCATCGAAAGGCAGTCTTATAGACATCCTCTTCAGCCATAAAGATTTGATTATAACCGGCATTGCCATCAAGAAAACTTAGTACCTTATGTCCTGAAGCATCGTTGATCAGCATGTCGGCTATTGGCATTCCTGCATGGCCTAATAAATTTAGCCTTAAGTAGTCGTTCCACTTCCTCTTTAACTCGGTCATAAATGGCCGAATTGAAGTGGCGAGGAGGCTGTTTATAAGGCCTAAATCGAGGTTTGATGGGCAACCGTTGCTCCACGAGCTCGCGGCTTAGCCCTGGCATTTCACTATACTCCCATGCAAAACAATCGACATATGACCAAAGTAACTTTATTACTTCAGCCTTTACATCGGGCTGTAAATGTTGGTTTACAAAAGTCAGCCTTGGGATGCTACCATTACCTATATCAACTTCCTCCAAGGGATCGGCCAACGCAAAACCTTGCCCTAATTTTTCTACTTCGCTAAAGTCCTCGATGGCTTCGGCAATACCGTCTTTATTACACCGATACTGCTCCACTCGAGACTTTAGCCAATCTAGATTATTCTTGCTATACATGACTACTAGTACAAAAATAGTCGTGCTACTCCAGCCGGCTTTACAGACACTAGTACAAACCGTCCTCCGGATACGCTAACAAAGTCATAATCCGAAAGATCTCTACCTGATAGACACTCTACTTTGTTATTGATGGCGGCAACCGACACATCGGCCAATGCTACTTGGGCCGAAGTATCCGCGAGGATGACCTCCACCTCATCGTCGTCCCACTGTACCAAGTACTGGTGTAGGGTAGAGGGGATGCAATAGTTCTCATGGATCCAGTCGCGTCTGAGTAACACACTATAGTTACCTTGTAGATCGACGACGAAGAATGCTGTCGGCAATGTTTTGTTGCCCACCGTCAACTCCATAGAGAGTACTCCCTTGGCCTCAGAACTCTCACCGTTGAAGCCGTTGAGCATCAAGTTAGTCTTCTTCAGGTCATCTTTGTCCCTGCCAAGTTTCTTCAACAATGAATAAGGCATTAGGTTAACAGTGGTGCCGCCATCGACGAGCATCCGGGAAATCAGCTTCCCATCGATGTGACCCCTGACATAGAGGGGTTTTAGATGGAGAGCCGAGTCCTTGGGCTTATCGAAGATGGCATTGCGCAGACCGAGGTTCAATTGAGCGACCTCGACCTCGTCCCGTGGTAGGGCGAACTCGGCGGGTAATGTGACGATGTTGATGTCCATCGCCTGAGGCGCGGTCCCCTCAGATACGGGTGAGTAATCGTCGTCGAGAAGTCATCGTCGTCGTCGCTCGGACTAGGAGCCGGGTTGGTTATCTCAACTGGCTTATCCCTCCATACCTGTTTGGTAGCTGGCCGAGGGCGGATCTCTTCGAAGATAGCATCGCGCTCGGCCTCAGCTACCTTCTTGCGCATCTCCTGTGCCCCAACCTTTGTAGGCATCTCTTCTGTGATTTGGACATGCCCGGAGGAGCCCAAGATGGCTTTGGCTTGGTGCCTGGAGCTACTATTCGACCCCTGTTAATTCAAGCCAAAGTGTGCCCTTCGGCCTCAGGTGCCCTGTGTTCGAAGGGGGCTTCGCTGCGAACCCCGTCAAACGGATCTGCCTCGTTCGGCCGATCGAACCAAGCTTCGGCGCGGAGCCCGGCCGAAGCATGCGGCTTACCTCCGTTAGCCTTCGGCGACAAAGTATTCGGGATTGGGACTTCCAGAGACCCAACTCTGATAGTTATGGCTTCAGACTCCCTGACTTCGGCTTCCGCGTGCTCGCACCCTTCGGCTTCCCTCTGCAGGGTCTGATTCAGAGGTACCATAGACAGTCTGTGGATGATGCCCCCCTCCGCTCCGTCTGTTTGCCCCTGCCATCCATAATACTCTGAAGGAAAACAAGGCATAGGGTTAGTCTACGGAGGGTACCCTGACCCGGATACGTACGGAGCCCACGGGGTCCCCGCCCAGTCATATGGCGGAGGCATCGGAGGCTCTAGCGGCCTCGGCCACTGCGAGCCGAACCCGTCACCCGGAGGGGGGTTCGGCCAAGTCAAAGGTGTCTCCGACCATACCAGCGAAGGATCCTGCCAGGCCGGAGGTATGTTCGGCCAGTGCGGGCCGAAGCCTCCCATCGGAGAAGTCCATTGCGGTGCGGGGTTCGACCATTGGGGGCCGAAGTTGTTGTATAGAGGACCCGACCATTGTGGCTCGAAGCTGCTGTACGGGGGGTTCGGCCATTGTGGCTCGGAACCACCGTGCGGAGCATCAGGCCATTGTGGCCCGAAGCCCTCATGCGGAGTGTTCGCTGGCTTCAGACCGAAGCCACTCTTCGAAGGTCTTGGACCCTTCGGCTATTTTAGCTTAGCGTGTGGACCTGCTTCTTTGGCCCTCCTCTGATGCTTGTTTATCAGCATGTTATATGTTACCTTCGGCCTCTTGCGAGCCTTAGCCGAAGGGGTATTGATGTTATGTTTCCACACTCCTACCTCGGGATTCTTTGGTATGAGTGTGTGAGTGCGCGGTTCTCCAACGATCACATCTTTTCCTTTAGTAGACTCGGCCTGTTCTGGCCTGTTGGCGTAAAAGATTACGCTAACAGGTTTCTGTAGAATAGAAACTAACAAACGAAGTGTTTGCGAAGAGAACTGTTCTAAGTCTCCGAAAGGATAACAACTTAGAATAGTTCGAATGTGTGTATTGAATAACTTGTATTCGGTCCCTATTACAGGGTGAAATGGGGGGTATTTATAGGTCCAAATATTAAGGAAAAGACCTATTTACCCTTCTATTACAACCGACATAGTGGAAACTATTCGATACCCTTGATAGGGCTAAAATGGTAAAAGACTAATCTAATAAGATAAATCTTCCATCTTAGCTGGCAATAAAGATCTTGAAGAGCCTTAGTCCGAAGATGTACTCCGAACCAATGCCTATCTTCGTACTTCGAGCTTGACTCAGGGTATCTTCGAAGATGGACGTCTGGAAACCTTCGAATCCACTATCTGCTTTCATGCTATTGCGGCAATAACCCCGAAGATGAGATATTTTTCCCCAACAGTAGCCCCTCGAATACGCTTCTCCGTTTAACCTGTAATGTTAGGAGAGCAGTATACGGAAGGAAAAAATAACTAGACATAGGGGTTATTAGATTTTAAATCATCTCCGAAATGTATGAAGATATAAACTCCGAATCAGTCTTAAGATAATTACTTTCGAACTATCTTAGAACCGACTCAGGAAGTGTGAAAGTCTTTTAGACTTAGAGGAAATAGCCGTTAGCCTTCTGTTCCTAACGGAAACTGTAAAAAGCGTTAATTTCGGAGAAAAGTAACGGCAGGAATGCGAAACGGCATGGACTAACGGTAAAAATGTAAAGTCTAGGCTATAAATAGATGGCCTAGAACTTACCCGATTACCTTTTCACTGCTGTCTCGCAATCAAACACCTTCTGAGCCCTTTGAGTTCTTTGAGCCCTAGCCTCCATTTTCCCCAAAGTAGCTCAGCGACTGCAATGGTGAAGACCAAAGGTTCTGGAGCTCCGTCGACTTTGGCTCGGCAGCAGGCGGCTGCAGCAGCAGCGGCTACGATGTTGGCGATGGCGCCTCCGGCATCGGCAACGACATCCATGGTGGCAGGAGGGAGAAATTCCCAAAATGTCGATGATCAAAGTCTCTGCCCGCCATCAACGAAGTACCTGGACCAGTCTTTCCAACTGGGATCTTCTACCTGCAAGAGGGAATCACTGGCTATCGCAGTAGAAGGAAAGATTAGCACAAGAGTTATGATTCGTAAGCCCGGAAAAGAACTCATCCCGTCGCCAAGGCTCGGAGAAGTGTTTGTCTTCGAAGCCTTCTTCGAAGCCGGTTTGGGCCTCCCAGCAGTTGACTTCCTAGCGGAGGTACTCGATTTATTTCATGTCACCCTCCCTCAATTATCTCCGAACGCAGTAGCTCGACTGGCTATCTTTGAATGGGCACTGAGAGCCGAAGGTTGTGAGGGGAGGGCAGAGATCTTCGCTGCGCTACATAGAGCCTCATGCCAGCCAAAAACCTTCGTAGGTCCCGGAGGTGAAAAAGTAGTGGTAGCCTTCGGAAGCATCAATTTTAGGCTTCGGGACGAATATGCCCTTCAATTCCCTGCTAAGGCCATCAATGCAAGATGGTACACAGACTGGGTCATGAGATGGTTCTATGCCAAAGTTGGGGCGAGCAATCCTCTGGCCGGACCTCTAAAAGAAATCCAATTCCGGAAGGAAGCCTTAGTGCATCCAGGCCAAGGTCAGCTCGAAGCTCGCCTCAACCTACTTCAAAGGATCAGCCGAAGGTTGAGCATGCGAGACTTAGCCGAAGAATTCCTCGGGTTACAAATCTCTCCACTGATGGCCAACTGGCCTATCATCTTCGAAGAGGATTCGGAAGGTGGTCTCTGAAAGATCACCTTGACTTCGAGCCCTGCAGGTAACTTCGAAGACAACATGTATTATGCATATATATTCGAAGAAAAACTAACTTGATTTATTTTTTAGCTTCTTCAGCCCCTGTTACTTCAGAACAAATCGTAAGGGCTTCGGAGAAGATTTTGGGCGCTCCAACTCCAACTGAAAAAGAATGGAGAATCAAGTTGGTCGGGAGTTGGGAGAGATTTAACAGAGTATGGGGAGTGCTGGAAATCACTCCGCCCCCTTTGATGGATTGGGTGCCTTCGGAGAAAGGACCCAAGAAGAGGAAAGCCGAAGCTGGGACTTCGAGCTCTGCGAAGACTCCGGTGAAGAAGATGGCTCGAAAGCCAAAAAATCTTGCACCTTCGAATCCTGCACCTTCGAGCTCAAGGGCTTCAGTCTCTGACTCCCAAGAGGATGAAGGGAGATTACTTGTGCGTCTAATAGAAGAAGATGAAATTCAAAGGACTGCACAAGCTGAAGTACCTGCAAACGTGCCGGAGTCCCAAGAAAATCCTGAGCAACCAAGGACTTCGGCAGTTCAAGAAGATATTTCTCAGGACGAAGTTCCTGTGAATGAAAGTGGGGTCGAAGTCACTATGGCTTCAATTCCCGAAGAGGCAACGAGGACTGCTCAGGACGATGCTCCTGCAGTCCAAGACTTAACGGCTGATTCGGATGAAGATCTAGCCTTCGATCCGCCGAACAGTCCGATGATGACTCCTCTGCAAAATGTTGAAGGTTGACTTCTAATAACTCTTTTGTGTTTATTTTGTATATTTATACAATGTATAATATTCTTTTTTACAGAGTCCACTCCTATGGAAGAGGTCTGCCAAGAAGAAATAATTCCTGGACCTTCGACGACTTCGGAGCCAGCCCAGAGAGTTACTCAAAAGGGACCTGGAAGAGGCAAAAGACATATAGAGCCCCTCCCTGCTGTGAGTTCCGGATCAACTCCGTCTGATTCAACAGACGAGAGCCAATCTTCCGGGGAGGGCCAGTCTCCAGTGGCTCCGAAGACCACAAGCCAACGCTCCGGTCCTTCGCTGAACGAAGATGACCAAGAGGCAATAAGTATGCTCCCTTTGCTGGCTCCTTTCTTAGGGCAAACAACTGGTCTTCGGACTTTGCTCGAACCTTTGGATCGAGCTAGCCGTGACATAGGGGAGACCAATTTAGTG
Source organism: Zizania palustris (assembly GCA_019279435.1). Taxonomy (NCBI): domain Eukaryota; kingdom Viridiplantae; phylum Streptophyta; class Magnoliopsida; order Poales; family Poaceae; genus Zizania; species Zizania palustris. The sequence goes on along the minus strand of JAAALK010000082.1, from coordinate 17,755,452 downwards.
GCCATTCTGAGCAAGGCGGATAGGACGGAGCTTAATGCCGCTATAGAACGTGCAGCCTACCAGGTACGAAGCAACTGTGAAATAACATAGAATTCATCTATGAATAAACATTTACCTTAGTTTTTATTTTTGCAGCAAACTGTCTTGGCCCGAGCTGCGAATATATGCAATGACGAAGAGATCGCTCGTCTTCAGGAGGAAAATAACGTCCTTCAAAGGAATCTTAACATCTCCGAAAGTCGAGTGGCTCAAATGGACAATATAGTGTCAACAGAACGAAGGGCTAGACAAGGTTTGGAGGCTGCGAATAAAGAGCTCGAAGCAGAAAGAATTGTGCTTCGAGCGGAAGTTGAAAAGTTGCGAGCGGAGCACGCTACTGCGGGGTCCGAGCTTGTCAGACTCCAAGAGGAAGCTAGCCAACTGTTAAACCAAAAGAATATTTTGACCACTGAAAATGCTAGACTTTCTGGGGTTCTGGGCGAAGTCACTTCGACAAAGGACGCGTTGAACGAAGACAAGCTGAAGTCTGAGAAGGTGGCTGCGGAAGTTATGAATCAGCTGTTAGGTGTCCTGGAGTACTTCGGTACTACTGGGATACTTCCTTCTGACGATAACATCACTCTTCTGCGCCGGTTGAAAAGGATCCAAGGAGTGGCGAAGCAAATGAAGACAGCGGGCATTAGATACGGAGAACTCTCCGGACAAGTGGCTGCTGTCGGCCTACTTCGCTACTACGAAGATCTGGGTCGATCGATAACTCCGGACACAGGAGGGGGCCCAATCACCTTCGACGACGAGTACCTTCTGACACCCTCCGAAGGTGTGGCTGCTGCCTAGCGAGCCTTCCAAACTTCATGGAGAGCCGAAGGTCGTTCCGCGATCAAGGCTTGGATCGACGAAGGACAACACCAGAAGCAAGTTCGGACCCAAGCTTCAAGCAGTCAGCCTCCTCCGAACCCGCAGGTTTAGAAATATCTTAGGATTTTTGGCCATGTAAAGCTTTATGCTTATAAACATTTATCAATGAAAATTTGTTTATCATATTTTTAGGCTTTGCCTCTTACGGAAGATATCGAAGTGTTAGACCTTAACGATGAAGTTCGCTCATTATGGACCACCTTCGATCTTCTAAAAGCTTATAAACGTCCTCGATTTCTAATTCCTCGAGATGACTCCGGTGTAATTGCGCCCGAAGTAATCAAAGATATACTATCTTATATTAAAGAGTAAGAAAAAGAGGTTAACTTAAACACTTCATCTTCTGAAGACATTAAATGGTCTGAAGACGAAGATGAAGCTCAAAATAAAAAGCCTGAAGAACTTGGAAGCTGGGAAAGGAGCCCCGAACGGCTTCGAACTTGGGCCGAACTTCAACAAGAACAGAAGGATTTTAGAGCTTCGAAGGGGGGCAAGAGAGTTAAACGCAAAGTTATTAGAACTCCCGGCGCTGGAACTAGTCGTTCCAATTCTAGCTCTAGAGGCCGAAGAGGTCTTCGATTCCTTCTTGGTATAGATACCAATTTTTCATAATGTAATCTGTAAACACATTTGTTTGAATAATGAATACCGATTTAAAATTGTCTCCATATTTACTAGCCCCTCTTTGGGTATAAGCAACTTCGAATTGTATTCAAAGATGGTTATGCGCAAAGAAAAAACTTCGGAGTACAATTTTTTGGGGGTTCGGAGCCCCTCTGCAATTTAAAGATCTTTTAAAATCTTATAAAATGTCTTCGACTATTTGTAGTCGGAAGAATGGCAACTTAGTACCTTTGTTTTTCGAAAGAAATCATTTGAGATAACTTTCAAGATACCTTAGTATCTTAGATAATTTGTCACTTGGGACTATGCTAACATACATTCGAAGCTCATGGCTCAAACTCTGTTTTTCTTTAGCCACCTTCGGCTCTTTTTTGCGATCTCTGTCGAACCAATGGTTCGGAGTTTGCAATGGTCTCTTTGGACTCTTTTTACGGATGTCTACCAGCCAATGGCTTGGACTCCGTATATTTTGGCCACCTTCGGCTCTTTTTGCGGAAGTCTACTAGCCAATGGCTTGGACTCCGCATGTTTTGGCCACCTTCGGCTCTTTTTACGGAAGTCTACCAGCCAATGGCTTGGACTCCGCATGTTTTGGCCACCTTCGGCTCTTTTTACGGAAGTCTACCATCCAATGGCTTAGACTCCGCATGATATGGTTTTGGGCTCTTTTACGGATGCCTACAAGCCGGTGGCTTGGACTCCGGATTATGTCAGCCCCCATGTCAGAAGCTTCGAACCAATGGTTCGAAGTCCGAAAATACAATCCAGCTTCATGACACTTCCCTCTCGGTCGACCCCGCGGTTCCAGTGCGTCCACTCGGAAGCTGGAAGTCTATGAGGGGAAGGCATTATCAGGATCATATGCTTTATTAATTTGGAAGATGATTACAAGTGAGTTACAAGGAGCCCTTATGCGAAGTATCGCTTTAGGTGCTCCGCATGCCAAGTATGTGCTAACTCTTCACCTTCTAAATTAGCTAATTTGAAAGAGCCAAGGCGTCCTGAACGAACAATTAGGTATGGACCTTCCCATTTATTTCCTAACTTCCCTGGCGCTATAATGCTTCGTAGAACAAGATGACCCGGTCTTAGTTCATTGATCTTAACCTTCGGGTCAAACCAAGCCTTCGTTTGCTGATGATACTTTGATAAATTTGCCACAGCTCGAAGTCTTGTTTCTTCTGATAAATCTAACGAAGCTTGTCTTTCTTCTTCAATTTCTGGTTCGGTGCTGCGAAACGATCCTCCTTTGAGCTCCGTTGGAGTCATAGCTTCATCTCCGAATAGTAGTCTGAATGGAGTAAAACCTGTGGACCTTGTTTGCGTAGTCCGAATGGACCACAAAATCTTCGGAAGCTCTTCGGTCCACAGTCCCTTGGCTAATCCTACTATCCTTTGATTTAGCCCTGACAAAATATTTCCATTGTCTCGTTCTACGGCTCCATTAGACTGAGGATGCCTCACTGCAGCAAAACATAACTGAATGCCTAGATCTTCGCAAAACTTCCTGAAGTGTTCTGCATCGAACTGTGTTGCATTATCAACTGTGAGTTGTCTAGGCACTCCGAACCGGCAAATGATGTTCTTCCAAAAGAATTTCTGTACATTGTTCGAAGTGATAGCTGTCAAGGGCTCTGCTTCTACCCACTTAGAAAAATATTCAATAGCTACCACTGCGAACTTCAGATTTCCCTTGGCTACTGGAAAGGGTCCAATTAAATCCATACCCCATCTGGCCATAGGCCATACTGGAGCAATGACTTGAAGAGCTGTTGGTGGGCGATGACTTCGTCGACCCATCCACTGGCATCCTTGACAAGTGCGGACTAAGCTCTCCGCATCAGCTGTTATTGTAGGCCAGTAAAGCCCCTGGCGAAGTGTTTTTCCTGCCAAAGCTCGCGGGGCTAAATGGCTACCACAAAGGCCTTCATGAATTTCTCGAAGAATTTCTTGACCTTCGGCTTGAGATATACATCGGAGTAGAGGGGAACATACTTCGGCCTTGTATAAAATACCGTTGATTATTTGATAATTTCTAGCTCTAAGCTTTAATCTTGACAGCTGTGGCTCTTCGGGCAAATTTGTTCCTCCCTGTAAAAGTTCCATGATTGAATTTTTCCAATCTGCACTAGGAATGCAAAGAATTTCTGCAGAGGGAATTTGTGGCACCGAAGGTATACTGAGCTCCTCATAGAAAGCTTCTTCTGGCACATCCACAGCTCCGGCTGCAGCTTTTGCTAAGATGTCCGCTTGCACATTTTCTGCTCTTGGTATACTCCGAATGGAAATACCCTTGAAGTGTGCTTCGATTTTACGGATTTCTTCTAAGTACTTTGCAAGCTGTGGATGCCGAACCTGGAAACTTTTATCTACGTGTGCGGCTACTATCTGAGAATCTGTCTTTATAATAATTCTTGTAGCCCCTAGAGCACGTGCTTTTCGGAGTCCCAACAAAATCCCTTCATACTCCGCTATATTATTGGTAGACTTAAAGTTGAGTCTTGCGGAGTACATTGCTCTTTGCCCTGAAGGCGAAATTAACACTGCTCCGATGCCTGATCCGGATGCTTGGAAAGCCCCATCGGAGTAAACCGTCTAAACTCCGTCACTTGACTTCTCCGGAACCAAATTTGCAGGTGGAGTCCATTCTGCTACAAAATCTGCTAAAACTTGTGATTTGATTGTTGTCCTTGCCAGGAAAGATATGCCGAAGGGTGCTAGCTCAACTGCCCACTTCCCAATCCTTCCAGTGGAATCCTTACTTCGAAGGATATCTCCTAAAGGATACGAAGTTGGTACAATTACATTGTGTGCCAAAAAATAATGTCTTAATTTCCTCGAAGCCATTATCAGAGCATAAACGAACTTCTCAAGTTCGGAGTATCTTGTCTTCGCTCCTGATAATGCCTCGGATACAAAATAAACAGGATTTTGGACCAACTTCCCATTGAAATCCACTTTTCTGACAAGGACTGCACTGACAGCAGAACCTGTAGCTGCAAGGTAAAGGAGTAGGGTTTCGTCCGCAGTAGGCACCGTGAGTGTAGCAAGATTACTGAGATACTCTTTAATATCTTCAAAGCTTTTCTAACACTCCGGTGTCCATGCAAAATCTTCGGACCCCTTCAATGCTTTAAATATAGGCAAGCTTCTCTCCGCAGACGTTGATAAAAACCTGCTAAGTGCTGCCAGACGCCCAGTCAGCTTTTGCACTTGCTTTAAATTTTCCGGAGGAGCCATCTTCTGTAGCGCAGTTATTTGAGTAGGGCTAGCTTCAATCCCCCTGCTTGAAACTAAATACCCTAACAATTTTCCAGCCTTAGCTCCGAAGATACATTTTTCGGGGTTAAGACGGATCCCACATGCCCGAAGGCTATTGAATGTTTCTGCTAAGTCTAGGCTATGTTGGTGCTTTAAAGCACTCTTTATTACAATATCATCCATATAGGCCTCCACATTGCGACCTAATTGATGACCTAGAGCCTTAGCAACTAACCTCGAAAAAGTAGCCCCGGCATTTCTTAAGCCGAAGGGCATTCTTACATAATAGAAGACTCCCGAAGGAGTTACAAAGCTTGTCTTGATCTCATCTTCGCGCTTCAACCATATTTGATGATAACCAGAATACGTGTCAAGGAAGCTTAATAACTCCGAACCTGCGGTGGAGTCAACCAATTGATCAATTCGGGGCATGGGGTAGGGGTCACGAGGGCATGCTTTATTCAAGGATGTGAAATCAATACACATGCGCCACTTCTCGGAAGACTTCTTTCTGACGAAGACTGGGTTGGCTAACCATTCTGTGTGAGCCACTTCTCTGATAATCCCAGCCTTCAACAATTTTTCAACTTCGTCCTTCGCTAGAGCAGCTCTTTTTGCAGACATTTTCCGGAGTCCTTGCCGAACAGGCCGAGCCTTCGGGTTTACAAGTAAACTATGTTCAATGATATTCCGATCGACTCCGGTGATATCTTCGTCAGACCAAGCGAAGACATCCAAATTCTCTTCCACCACCTTTTCCAAGGAGGTTGCAACTTCTGGAGGTAAATCTTTACCAAATTGAAATGTATACTCTTTACCATCTTTAACAATGACCTTCGCTGCAATCTCTCCTTCAGGACTTGGTCTCGGAAAGGACTTCTTCGAAGCTTCGGAGGAGGCTGAAAAAATTTCTTCATTATCTTGTACATTGTTTACTTGTCTTGGATCAAGAGGGGGACCATGACCATATTCCGCTCTCCGAGCGATGGCTTGATCTCCGAAGACAGTAAGGACTCCTGCTTGTGTGGGCATCTTCATGCACAAATAATTGTGATGCGCCACAGCTCCGAACTGGTTTAGCATGCCTCTTCCGAAGATGACGTTGTAAGCATACGAGGCATCTACGACATCGAAGATTACTTCTTCAGTTCGAGCTAACAAACCCTCTCCGAAGGTAACTTCCAGGCCTATTTGACCAAGTGCATCAAGCGGAGGTCCTGCGAAGCCTTGCAAAGGACGAGCCGCTGGAAGAAGATGCTTTCTGGAGATGCACAATTGATCGAAGGCTTGAACAAAAATGATGTCTACCGAACTACCTCCGTCAATCAACACCCTTCGAACTTCAGTGCCCGCAATATCAGCAGTGATAAAAAGTGGGTCTGCATGCGGGAACTTAATGCCAGCTGCGTCCTCCGCAGAAAAGGATATCGGTACATGAGACCACTCCGGCATTGCAGCTGCAGACGACGAAGTCCCAATATGGCCTACTTCTCTGACGTAGTCTCTTCGCTGTCTCTTTGACATGCTTCCGAGGGTACCTCCTCTGGAGATGGGGAGAACTACTCTTTTCCCGCGGTCTTGCCCTTCCTCTTGCTTCGGAGGTGGCATAACATTGGCCACTGGAGGGTGTCTTGCAGCATCAAAGTTTTCTATCCGCGCCACAGCCTGGACCGGCTCTGGGCGCGTTGCAACTGGAACTCGGTCGGTAGTACCTCGACCCGAAGTTCTTTCTAGATACTCTCCTCTTAGAGTAAGTATAGCCTTGCAAGTATCAGTTGCATGGCTTCGATTTTCTCCATGGATGCAGCAAAAAAGGGTCTGGCCCTTGCCAGCCGTTTTCCCTGGCGGCCTCTAGCCGCTGGTCTTGTTCCCCGAAGACTGTGGAGCTCTCTGTGTAAACTTCTGTGGGGGTGCAATATTCATGACTTCAGAACGAGGGTTCTTTTGCCCTCTTCTCCGATCATGTTGAACTTCGAAGACTGGTTCTTGCGGTTGTGCCGAAGTTTTTACTTCTACTTTAACTTCTTGCAATATGGATGAAGTAGCGGCAGTTCTTCGGAGCCAACCCTCTTCCGACCTCGCATACTCCTCGAAGTATGACATCAACTGAGAGACCGAGGAGATGCTTTTCCGATGAAGCTTATCCAAATGGCCTTGATGAGTGACGCCTTCCCGAGCTGCATCAACTACCGAAGATGCAGACAACCCCCGGATCTGCGACTTCGTATGAGCGAAGCGCTTGAAATATTGCCTCAATGTCTCTCCGGGGAGCTGTTTCACCTGGAAAAGGCTTCCCGTTGACATTGGAGGCACGAAGGTGCCTTGAAAATTGCTTATAAACTTCTTCTTCAGCTGCCCCCATGAATTAATTGATCCTGGCTTCAAAGACCAGAACCACCTTAATGCCACTCCTTGAAGAGCTAAGGGGAAGCACTTCGCCATGGTGTCTCGAACTCCTCCGCTAGCTTCAATTGCTAGGGCATAAGAACGAACAAACTCTCCGGGATCTTCATCTCCAGCATACTTACAGAGCTTCGAAGTCTTAAACTTCGGATCAAAGCAAACTTTCTGCAGCTCAGGATGCAGCGGAGATTCATTATCGAAGGAGGCGTTCTCCGGGGCTTCGGAATAATCAGGTTCATCATCTTCGGGCACTTCTGGGATGGCTGGGATGGCTTGAGAGCGAAGCCTGTTCGCAGCTTCTTGTCGCCACCTTTCTACTTCAGCTTGAAGGTTGGCCATTTGAGTGGCCATATCTCCAAGATTGTCTTCATCTCCTCCGGAAGGATCTTCCGGGTCTTGAGAGCTAGTAGGATCAGTTCGAAGTGGGATGGAAGGTGGAAGAGGGATTCCAGGTGGTCGAAGTATGGAAGGATTTGGCGGAGAAGCTCCGTATGTTCGAGGGATGGAAACTCCTTCCGGAGTTTGAGGTGGAGGGAAAGTCGAAGGCCCTCCGACTTCGACCGTGTCGGACGGGGTCTCTCCGGAGATCCGAGAAGACCTCCGAACAGGGTTACGAGGTGTGCTCCGCTTAGGAGGCATGATGTAGGAAATTGGTAGAGAACGAAGTTTTTCGAACTAGGTTCCCCACGGACGGCGCCAACTGTTAGCGTAAAAGATTACGCTAACAGGTTTCTGTAGAATAGAAACTAACAAACGAAGTGTTTGCGAAGAGAACTGTTCTAAGCCTCCGAAAGGATAACAACTTAGAATAGTTCGAATGTGTGTATTGAATAACTTGTATTCGGTCCGTATTACAGGGTGAAATGGGGGGTATTTATAGGTCCAAATATTAAGGAAAAGACCTATTTACCCTTCTATTACAACCGACATAGTGGAAACTATTCGGTACCCTTGATAGGGCTAAAATGGTAAAAGACTAATCTAATAAGATTAATCTTCCATCTTAGCTGGCAATAAAGATCTTGAAGAGCCTTAGTCCAAAGATGTACTCCGAACCAATGCCTATATTCGTACTTCGAGCTTGACTCAGGGTATCTTCGAAGATGGACGTCTGGAAACCTTCGAATCCACTATCTGCTTTCATGCTGTTGCGGCAATAACCCCGAAGATGAGATATTTTCCCCCAACATGGCCGAATCAACACCTTCTTCTCGTCGAGGTCAACGGCGTTAACTGGAAAAGGATCTTTATCCAGCTTCATTTTTGGATCATGGTCTATCTTCAATCGTCCTTCTTCTATGACCGATTGTATCTGCCGTCGAAAAACATTGCAATCATTAGTATTATGAGAATGTGAATCATGCCACTTACAGTACGGATGCTTCTTTAACTCGTCGGCAGGTGGGATAACTTGACCCTTAGGTAACCTGAGAAGCTGACTCTTTAAGAGGAAATCAAATATTTTATCACATTTAGTCACATCGAACGAGTATTTGATCTCATTAAGTCTATTCTTTGTGTGGGATGGTCACAGTTCGGAGCAAGTGACAGGTTTGTTTTTAGTGTTTGTAACCCATTCGGCCGCGTACATGTCGGTCGAATCCTCCTCCTCTGACTCCTCATCGGAGTGTTCCATGATGTGGATTTTGGCCCTAGGCTTGCTAAACGTCTTAATAAATTTCTTATCCTTGGCTCGGCCTTCTTGGACCAGAGCCTGCTGTAGAACTTGGCTAACTTCTAAAAAGTTTTGGTGATCTAACCTCTCTTTAAGTTCGGAACGCAACCCATTAAAAGCTAATTCCGCCAAGTCCCTTTCTGAAATATTAAGACTAAAACATTGGTTTCTAGTATCCCTGAAACGCTTGATATACTCAGAGGCGCTCTCACTAGATTTTTGCTTAACTGATGTCAAATGCGAAAGCCTAAGTTCTGTTTCACCCGTGTAGAAATAATCATGGAATTTCCGTTCTAAATCATCCCACGTGTGGATGGAGTTCGGCGGGAGCGCCGAAAACCAAGTGAAAGCTATGCCGGATAGCGAGAGAGAAAATAGTCTAACCTTTAGGGCATCTATACCGCTAACCTCTCCACACTGCGCCAAAAATTGAATAACATGCTCTAATGTGGTCCTGCTACCCTCACCATCGAATTTAGTGAACTCAGGGATCCTATAGCCGTGGGGTTAGGATACTGTATCAAGATGATCGGGGTATGGTTTGCGATAAACCCTAATCCTCCCCTTGGGGATGAAGCCGACACACTCCCTAAACAGTGCGCGGACCCACTCATCTATATCATCTTGGTAGTTTGTTTGCATGCGCCTCTCATGTGGGGGCGCGACACGTGGTGGGATATCGGCGTGTCAACCATGTGCTTCTTCTCTACGCGCTATTTGTACAACGTGCTCGTGTCCGGGCGCCTGCGCGTGTGGTGCGGGTAGCGCGGGTATTGGCGCAGGTGTTGTGTGGTATGCAGTATTAGTTTGACCATAGGTATAATGATTGGTCTTGGCCATAAGCGATGAGGCCGGAGACATATTTGTCAGAGGTGCACTAGCTATAGGAACCGGGGGTATGGCCTCAGTGAAGCCGAACCTTCTAAGAGTTGCCTCTACTTGGGAGCTGACTGCTGAATCTAAGCGGTTGGCTAGCGAAGCGCTAACGGCTTGATCTACTGATGCGGCTATTTTCTGCTCAATCTCTAAAGAAGATAAACGAGGCGATACCGGTGTTACCTGGACCTGAGCGAGGTCGGGGGTGATGATGTCGCACTTGACGAAGCCCGCGCGTGTCTTGATGTAGCCCCCAAGAATCATGTCTTGGAGCGCCTTTAGCTTTGCCTCGATCTCTGCTCGGTCTTATGCGGGGATATCTTCAAGAGTAGGCGACATTATGTTGCGGTTGTCGATATCCGCACCTCCTATTGTGTCCATCGGCGGTGTAGATGTAGTAGTCGAAGTAGATGTACCAGCGACCAAATGTAGACATACTCATCATGTTGGTGTAGCTTTTCCCCAGCGGAGTCGCCAAAAAGTGTGTTGACACGGAAACATGCCCCCGTACTTGGGTCAGTCCGGCGATCCAAAAGTGCATGGATACTTAGGGACAAGCCTAAGTGTGACGTAGCACTGACGCTGCATTTCGACTACCCTTAATAGTGATAAGGGGGGTGGAGTCGCCAGGCAACCAAATTACACAAAATAATCCAATTAGTCAAAAGAAATAGGTTAAACGGGTTAAAATCAGCAAACCAGTCGGAGTCCTCCTGGTTTGAAGTCTGATGCGAAGGGTGCGTTGAAGGGTACCTTCGGCGTCTGGTGCGAAGTGCTCCGCCGAAGGGTGCTTCGGCATTCAGACTGATCCGGCCGAAGGTAGACTCCGAACGGATCTGAACGCGGTGATCACCTCCGAAAAGCGGGGTTTGGCATGCGATCTCCGATGCAGCGAATTACATAGTAGTGATGTGAAGGCCACACGTGGCTGCAACTTCATCCGGTGCGGAGCGTAGTCATGGCGAAGCCTGTCATGACGAAGTATGCTGGCGAAGCCTATTGTCGAAGCCTGCGATCCTGTCGAATGGTGTCTTGGGGACCTCCGGAACCGATCTCTTAGCTCCGAACACCTTCGGCGAAGGGGCTCCGAACGTGCGAACCTGCAACAGAGGTGATGTGAAGTACCAATTCGGCCTTAGGACCAAATTTTGCGAGGTGTTGCACGGGTGGCGAAGGTAGCAATCTATTACGCAGATTAGAGGATTCTTCACAGGCGAAGTAACAAGGTGATAGCAATCTGTTACGTAGATTAATGGGGACTTCACAGGCGAAGTACCAAGGCTTACCACTGTTCCGTAGCGGCGGACGGAGGGCTTCCAGGCAAACCCACGAAGAGGTACAGAAAAGTAAAGGTAAAAGTAAAGGCACGATCAAAGCATGGCTTTGGTTTGGTTTGAGTTGGGGGGGTCTCCACGCCGGCCAGGCCTCTCTATTTATAGAGGGTTAACTCGTAATCTAATCTACTATTAATCCGGCCGGATGAGATAAAGATTGAGCTGGAAACGCGTCCAACTCTATCTCTGCCGAGGTGGGCTTTGGCTAGGCCCGTTGAGGCCTGCTCCTCGGGCCGAAGCTTCGGTAACGTGGGCTTCGGCCAGGCCCGTCGAAGCCTACTCCTCGGGCCAAAGCTTCGGTACCGTGGGTTTCGGCCAGGCCCGTTGAGGCTTGCTCCTCGGGCCGAAGCTTCGATAGCGTGGGCTTCGGCCAGGCCCGTCGAGGCTTGCTCTCAGGCCGAAGCTTCGACAGCGTGGGCTTCCGAAGCTTCGGCAGCGTGGGCCTCCGAAGGCTTCCTGGCCGAAGCCCATGGGCTGGCTGGAGGCTTTCGGAGCCCATAGCTTGATGGGCTTCGGCCCTGTAGGGCTTCGGACAGACCCTGGACATGTGTATTTTTGGCCCAAATCACCAAAAATTGATATTTTGATAATCTAGCCATTAATGCCATTTTTTGCTATCAACAGCAAGCACTCGGGTTTGAGGAGAAAGATGAAGGCAAATCAAATCCGAAAGATTAAACATATTTGTTACTCCAAAAAATAAGAACTTATCTTATTAATCGCCAACAAAGGTCAGGCTTCCAAAGATGATCATGGCACCAACATGAACTTGATTGTTGATCTTGCTAACATCAGCCATCAAATCGATTGAAAAACACAAAGCGCTCCCGTACCTGGCGCGCCAAGTATCATTGTGTATGAACAAAAGCACACTTCGGGGGTGCTCGCAGTGAGTTTTTATGTTAGGTTTGATGGGGAGCTTGTGCTATGACTGAATGGTTATATCAAGAAATGAGATAGAAACAAGGGGATTTAGATGGGTTTAGGCTTCCCGGAGGATAATAACCCTACTCCTATGTGTTTATTATTGAGAGAAATGGCTCTCTTTCTTGAGAATATGGAAAAGACATGTCTGAGGGACGTGTGTCCCCGAGCGTGCCTTTGACAAGCTCCCCTCGGTCCCTTTATACTCAAGGGATCGGGGGTTATAAATACTGAATTATTGGTCTTATTCATGACCAATTATATTAGGGATTACAAATTGTGAGTGATGAGACCCATTCTTAACTAATTATGAGGATAACAGTCATATCATGGTTAATGACTCTAGGTGGTAATGTCTATATTAACCATAAAATTATGGAATTTAAAGAGCGGACTGGGTCTTGATTGCGACCGTTTGACTGCCTGTAGTCGGGAAGGACTCCTAAATGTTGAACTAGGGAACCCTTGGACTGCCGACTGCTAGCAGACTAATTAATATTGACTGTTGACTGATTGTCTTTAATGTTGTGTATGGTGGCCCCTCTTCCACTCAGGCTTCACAAATCAACTTGGGAGGATACCTAGGATCATATTCCCAATAGTTAGGATGACATTTTTACTAAATTCGGGCCGCCATTTGTGGATGCATATCATGCCTTCATAGATCGCAATCTCAACCTCTATGTTGCACCCATCACTTGTTAATATCTTAAAGGTGTCACCAACGTGAATGTTATTGATATCGCCAAAGTTTGTTGATAGAAACTTTAACAATAAGATAATATTGTATTAGTTTGTTAGTTTTATTAGCACATAAACAAAATATGCAATGTACAATATATAAATTAATCTGGTGATCTCCGCCGTTGGTGAGATGATTTATCTTTATTAACCAACTCCCATGTACATAAGTTGGTACCATAGGTGGATCCATCTACTAGTGAAAGCACATTGTCCAGTGGGAGTGCACTGTTGATTACTTGGGAGGCTTGTCATGTACCTAAGTCACAAGCAAAATATATATTCATAAAGCAACATAATCACTAATTAGCACCTGTTTAATAGTTTCACTCCACCATTTTCACTCCAAAACTTCATATACTTTTGTCATAGATATTATATGATGTGGGTTAGGTATGACATTGCAAATCATGTAAAGGTTTACAAAGTCATTAAATTTCACAAATATTTAATGACTTTGTAAACATTTTTCACAAATAATCCTGTAGCAATCTAATACTCATTGCGCATGCTTTCATACCCTACAACACAAGATGAATAACATGTTCTAAACATGTACTCCCACTATGGGAAAACAACACTTCACATATTCACAAACTCACAAACCCTAACCAAGTCAGAGTTGGAGGAGGACCTTTAGGGGCGGCGAGGAGTGCTGACGATGGAAGAGGAGATCGATAGAGGAGGCCGTGATGGAATGGAAACCGATGGAGGAGGCCACATTGGCGGAGGAGAATGATGGTGGAAGGCATTGAGTGCAACGACGAAACATTTGCGGGGAAGAACAACAATGGGGGAGACAGTGTGGCCGCTAGGGTTTAGGGTTCTGCGTGATATGAGAGCATTTAGGTGGCACCCACCTATTTATAAACATCATTAGTGAAGGGTGATAGTTTCTGCTCGTCATTCATTTAGTGACGGGCAGAAACTACCGTATGTCAATAGATCAATAGTGATAGATGATAATTGCCACCCAACACTAATGCGGATTCCCCCTCTTTAGTGATAGGCCAAATTATAACCCATAACTAATAAGGCAATATCACAAACTTATCTAAAATAGCCCATCACTAAAAGTGTATTAGTAATACACATCAATTATCTATCAGTAAAGCACTGCTACTAAAGATTATTTTTGTGGTAGTGTATATTGGGATATGGGAAGGCTACGGTAGCTGAAAATTTTAAATTTTTAACCCCTTATCTCAGGAACCATGCATGCGAGTGTAGTATCGATGTACCGACTAGAGTGGGGTGAAAAGGAGGTTTTTAAAACTAATTCAGCTTTAGCCAGCACTAAGAAACTTTAATAAATTTTCTTTTCAAAGCCAAAAACTCTAGGACTAAAATAATTCTAAACTAAAAGGTTTGCAACCTAGTGTGACAAGATTAAACTAATCTATGAAAGTAAATAACACAAAGTAATTTACTCAAAGTAAATAGGATAAGAGACAACCGAATTTTTGTTCCGAGGTTCAGAAATTTGCCAATTTTCTATGTCCTCGTTGAGGTGAGCTCTACTTGACCGCTCTCTTCACCAAGCCACTGGATTCCACGAGGAGGAATGAGCTTGATGATGAGCTGGCACCGGGAGTGTCACTCTCGGGCCTTTATCACTAGTGGTAGCTCTTGTCCATTCTAGATAGGCGAGCTCTGACGTTCACAATCTTCCGAGTCTTCTCTACATCCTTCTTAGAGAGATCACCGAGTTCTCCTCCAAGCCATCTAGGAGGTGGCAACCTCAAAGAGTAACAAGATACAATCAAATCTAAGAGGGGAAAATCAAGTGCCAAGGAATGCAAATGCTCGCTATGAAATGCTCTCTTGATCACCCTTTTCTTCACAACCATACTAGTGCTCAAGTCTAAGTGCACAATGGTGGGAGATACTCTCTAGTGCTCAAGTATGCTCAAGTGAGTGCCAAAAGTATAGCAAAGGAGCTATTGAAAGGGTTTATATAGCCTCATAAACTTGAACTAGCCGTTAGGCAAAGTGGGTGAACTCCCAGTGCTCTACCGGTCTGACCACCCATCTTTGGTCGGTCGGACCGACCCTCTTGCCAACGGCTAGAAAACTATATGTTTGTTAACATGACAGTGTCAGTCTGACCAGCCATGGTGGCCTGGTCGGACTAGACTTACCTGGTCAGACCGGCCATCGGTTCAGTCAGACTAATAGTAGCAAATCCGGCTCTAAAAATGCATGCAGGAAAAATATGAACACATTGGTCAGACCGGCCCCCCTAGTCGGTCAAATCGCCAACTCATCCCATTCTGAACGGACAACCCATGTTGGTGAGGCCATAGGGCAAAAACTGATTTGACTGCCCATGTACGGTCGGTCTGACCTCCAGCACCAGAAAAACAACAACAACAACAACAGTTTTTTACTCAACCGGAGAGATCAGACGCTATTATATGCAATGAAATTTGGCACTTGAAATTCAACTTATAGCCAAGATGCAACCCACCTTGATAGTACGACAAATATTAAAATGAAATCTAGCCTAATAGATCGCTCCAAACACCTCGATCAATTTCCAAGCTATATCAACCTTTTTGCCATCACTTTTCAACACATCATTTCATTGGGGTTTGCCATTGAGGAGCCATGTTGAAGATCATGGGCCTCATGGCTCCAGAAGTGATGAGTGATTGTCAATGGAAGTCAAAGAGGAGACAAAGAGAAGACGAGACCTGCTATGTCTAGGCCGCATGTGACTCAAGTACACGAGCGGCGAGCGACTGCTGGGCAGAGGGGCCGCGGAGTCGGGCCGGCCCAATCCGAGTACATGGGCTTGGAGTGGTAGGGGATCCACTGGTCTGTTGACCGGGATTGACTCAGGTACATGGGAGGCGAGCGATTGCCGGGCTGAGGGAGCCACGGAATCAGGACGGCCCAATCCGGGTACCCGGTGCGAAGACGGTGAACGCTTTGTCGGTTTCGGTGTAAAACCGACACCCAATCCAGACCGCTGATCCGTGATCGAGCCATCTTGAAGCGAAGTCGTAGCTGCTACGAAAACTCCACATCAGGACAAGTTATCTGCATTTAGGATTTTACCATTTTGCTTTTTAGGCCCACAATGTGTTGGTTGAGTCTGTAAAAATCCTAAGGGCATTGTGATCTTTTCCATTTTATTTTCAGTGTCTATAAAACCAAGGGTCTTTTGATATTTTTCCTAGTCTATTGGGCTGCCTATAAATAGGGCCCCAATCCCTAGGGTTAGGGTTAACTCACTTTAATCTGAAAATCAGAGTTCATCCCCATTTTTCCTGGTTTGTGCGCTACCATCGATTTTTCCTTCGATCGTTGCAGAAGCAATCTTATTCGGCGTGATTTTTATTTGGCTTAGTGTGAGGATTCATCGTTGGTCCTAGAGCGTTGTGCGGTGCTCGATCATGGCGTGAGGCAGGATTCTGCATGAGGCAGTACATCGATTTTCCTGTGTGGAAGCAGTGTGCGCGTCACATCGCCAGCGCCTAGGGCGGTAGCTTCTTGCTGCTGTCGGTGGAGCTACCGAGGAGGCATAGGCAGTAGGCATCGTTGATCACGGAAGTAGCCTAGCTGCTGTGCAGATCGACGGGAGCACGCCTTCGCTCGGATAGGCGTGCAGCGCACAGCTGGTGGCTTCGGCGTTTGTGCACACAGCAGCAGCATTACTATAGCACTGTAGCCATAGTCCTCGGGAGCTGTGCACATGGCTTGTCTTTGCAGCACTAGCTGATTTGGATGAAGGAACCCGCTATTTTGGCGTAGTGCTCAGGTGAAGCTTCGCACGAGGCACGGGGTGGCTTCGCTGGAATGACCACAGGCTTCGCTGGCCGGAAGTACAAGCCTCGACACGTAGGCTTCGATGACTGGTCACGTGGGCCTCGCGGATTGAACGCGCAGGCTTCGCTGTGGCTTCGCTGAAGCAAGCTTCGAAGGAGAAGCACACTGGCTTCGGTTGTGTGCTAAATAGGAGAAACTTTCAACAGTAAATTTCCTCCTCATTTTTCCTGCACTTTCATTTAATTTCTGGATAGATTTAATTACTAATAGAGTTTTGTTTTAATTTGCACTATGGTTGGTCATTGATATATTTTCCATATCGGTAGTGCATTTCAATTCATCTATAAGCAGAATGTGTCATCTGTAGTTATCTTGTTAATTAAATGCCTGTGATGATTATTCTTATTGAGAAACCAAGGGTTGGTTTCAGTATTTTTGATGAGTGATTGACAGGCTTTTAACCTCTGTTCGAAGGGGTACCTCCGGACGGGGTTTGGAGCTTGGACCTCCGAAGGGTGTTCGGAGGTGGTTTCACCGAAGGGTGTTCGGTGGTTTGGTTGCTGCAGCTGTTGCAGCGGAGTGTGCGTGTCGGAGGGGTCCGACAGTACACGATGACTGGGTTTGTACCAAAGGCTTCGGTACTTTGGGCGGTACACCGGAGTGTGTACCAGAGGTTGCTAACCTGGAGAGGTCTCCGGAGTACTGGATACACTTGTCTGCTTGTCTGTGGTGCGCAGGGACTTCGGAGGTGATGGACAGGTTTGTAGCAGGTGAACCTGGGTCAAGCGGGAGGCTTGATGCCAGGGGAGCGGGGAGCTCCGTCACGGTGGCTGCGAAGGGGTCCGGGTCGGTCCTCGGGTTGAGGTGTGCCAGGTGAAGGCAGAGAGTGCGGAGCGTGGCTCCGGGTGAAGGTACTCCGAGACAAAGTCCTCGGAGGTGAGGCACTTCGAAGGTACTCCGAATGGAGTAACTTTCGAGTTGGTTGGATCAAGTCCTCTACGGAGGCAAGGAGTTCGAAGTGTGCTCCGAAGGGAGACACTCGAAGGTGCCCGACGAAGGTCTCAGAAGTCGAGGCGCATCGAAGCATGGTCCGGGTGAGGCTCGTTGAGGAGTGTGCTCGGGGAGAGACACTGCGACGAAGGGCTCATGGAATGCTTCGTGCGGAGGCCTTGGACGAAGGAGGGACTTCGAAGGGTGGTACTCCGAAGGTGGGGCTTCGGAGTGTGAAAGGCTTCGGAGCGAGGCTAGCTCCGGAGTGTGGTTGTCTTGTGGTGCTTCGGCCTGCATGGCTTCGGTACACGGACTGACGGAGTTCGAGCTGGGAGTAGCTGCGAAGCCGTGGTGGTCCACTCCGAAGGTGTTGGTGCGAAGGCCCAAGGGCTTTGACGGCTTCGGCTCAAAACCGTCACTGTATCGAAGGCTGACTTCGGTGAAGCGAAGGCCATCTGGCTCAAGGCTTCTCACCGAAGCTACCGCACCCCTCGCGTGCGAAGGGGGGCTTCGGAAAGGTCAAAGGCTGCAAGTCTGACAGTGTCTGCTCTGCAAAAAGCTGGCGCTGTCCCCTCTGCAAAGGCTGACAGAGAAGCCTCCAATAAAGTTGACTACCTTTTGTACCCCTCAGTTCTGTAGAGACAAAACCAATGTAAACCCTAGGGGTAAAGTAGTCAATTCCTTTGGGTGAACTGTGGGCTATAAATATGGGGGCTCGGTAGGTAACATTTAACACTTTGAGCATTTACTGTTGAGCTCCTGTAGCCACACACTTCGTTGTATTTCATCCAGAGAGTTCATTTTCTGTGTTCCTTGTGCAAGCGGCGAAGCCCTGCTTCTGTGTGCTTTTTGCTTGAGCTCGCTTTACATACCTCACTAGTTGTAGTGCGCCGAAGCCTGTCTAGGCGAAGGGTGTCTTTGTGCGAATTGTGTTTTTCAGTGTGCTGTCACTCTGTGTAACAGGAGGCGAGACCTCGCTGCTTACTAGCGAAGCCCTGATCGAAGCCCGTTTTGCATCTTGTGTCGAAGCCCCTAGCGAAGTCAATTAGTGTGCATTTAGACCTTCGTGTACGAAGCCCAGCACCTGTTGCTGCTGCCAAGTACTTGGTCGAAGTCCTCAGTAGGGTGTCCACTCTTGCGAAGGGTGAAGTGCGAAGCCTGCTCAAAGCACCCTGTGTGCGGAGCCTGCACTGACTTAGCAGAGTTGATTTTCAAGGGTTGATAGTGGAGCGAAGTCTTCTTGGCTTCGAACTTTTGGACCTGCGAAGCCTGCGTTCGGAGCTGTCAAAGCACCTCCGAACCAGACCTCTGAAGGTAGTGTTCGAAGCCTGTTCCGCAGAAGACAGAACTGAAACCGAAGGCTAGTTTTTAGCCTGAAATTTTAAAAGCTCCCATTCACCCCCCTTTGGTCGCCGTTTCCGATCCAACAATTGGTATCAGAGCAGGTTAAGATCACCAGTTGACCTTAACCGGTTTTGTGATCTGTTGGTGACATGGATAGAGGCAGTAAAATTCCTCTGTTCGATGGGACAGACTTTGCATACTGGAAGGTGCGCATGGAGGCTTACTTGTTAAGCCAAGGAAATGCAATTTGGGAGATTGTGGACTCACAATACTCCATCCCTGATACTCGCACCACTCGAACAGAAAAAGATCAGTATAATGCCAACTCCAAGGCTAGGAATATACTGTTCATTGGTTTGAGCCGGAGTGAGTTTGATAGGGTGCAGCACCTTAGGACTGCTAGGGAGATTTGGACAACACTCACTATTTTTCATGAGGGCTCTACACAGATCAAGGCCAGGCGCCAAAGCACATACAATCAACAGTATCAGCTGTTTGTGCAGGCACCTGGTGAATCTATAGATGCCATGTTTTCACGCTTTGATGCGATAGTGAGTAACTTGCGATCCAACGGGACGCTTGCTTACAATGATCATGATAGGGCTATCAAGCTTCTCTATGCTCTTGACCGTAGCATATGGGAAGTGAAGATATCCAGCATTGAGGAGCCTGCAGGTTATGACACATTGACCTGTGATGAGCTCTTCAGCAAGCTGAAGTCCACAGAGATTGCCAAGGCATCTCTTGCAGTGCACAGAAGCTCTTTGCCACAGCCATTGGCATTGGTTTCTAGCACTAGCCGTGGCACCACTGCAGAACCAAGCACATCTGGCACTTGTGTTCTTGCAGATGGTTTTGCTTTGTCCTCCCTGGTCTCCGTCACAAAGGAGCAGGTGGATACTCTAGATGATGATGAGCTTGCTCTCATTGCCCGGAGGTTCACCCGTTTTCATCATGAGAGACGGGATCAGAGGAGAAGTGGTTTTAGTGGTTGCTTTGAATGTGGCGACACTTGTCATATCAAGGCTAATTGCCCCAAGCTCAAGAAGAGAGATGAGAATGAGCGCCCTAAATACCACAAGGAGAGGAAACCCTTCGTCAAGGGCAAGCGCGGCAAAATGGCTAAGAAAGTAGCCAAAGCCGCTTCCAGAGCATTTGTTGCTGCTCTCAGCGACATCGACACTTCCTCAACTGAGGAGTCGAGCTCTGAGGAGGAGGAGTCCCCAAGGAAGGAGGACAAGAAGGACAAGAAGGGACGAGACTTCACCGGCCTTTGCTTCATGGCCGACAGTGATCACAGTGGCGATGAGCTTGACTCATCTGAGGTAACTCTATCATCTGACCAGCTATTGATTAAATTAGATGAGCTGAATGAAGTAGTTCTTGGTCAAGATAGATTACTTGTGCAAGCCTCTAGAGAAAGAAAAGACCTTAGACTTAGGCTAGAATCTGTTTCTACTGAATATGCCATGCTTAAGTCTAAAGTTAATGATGCTGAATGTGATTCTTGTACCACTGTCATGGGTGAGCTTGCTCAGTTGCGTTCTGTTCATGCTCAAACTCTATCTGAGCTTGAGACTGCACAGAAGTAGCTTTTGGAGGTGGATTCTAGACCTCATGATATTATTGAATGCATGAACTGTTCTTTATTGCGCGAGAGCATTAATTTACGTGATAAACATGTTCATGATTTAGAGGCTAGACTGGAGAGGGCCGGTAGTTCTAAGGATGTGCAGCCTATGTGTGACACTTGCATCACCCTTAAGGACCAGCTAGGCACTGTTAGAGAGCGAGCTGAAAACCTCATGTCAGAAAATGAATACCTTCTTTCCGTGGTTAATAAATGCACTGAGGGAAAGGGTAGGATGGATTTGCTCTTGGCCAAGACCAAGTTGTGTGCTGACAGAGCAGGGGTAGCTCTAGGTTTGGGTTTTGAGAGGTTACCTTCAGACAGTAAGACCAAAACTGTTTTTACCTCTCCCACTACCGTAGAGAAAGAGAGAGCTCTGTTAGACATCCCATCAGCCAAAAAGCCTACCCGACCACCAAAGAAAACCACACCTCCTGCCAAGAAAGTCCCTCCCAAGAAAACCACTCAGAAGAAACCCAAGGAGCCTGTGAGAGTTGCTCCTGTGACCCATGAGAGTGCCCCTAGGAGAGTTTTTCACTGTTCCTACTGTCAGCGGGCGGGTCATTTGGTTGGGTTCTGTTTTCATCGCATCAAGGATGAGCGACGCTCTCAGGCGATGAGTTACCAGGACATGCATTACCCATCTTTAGGTATGCATGAGTCTGAGTTTTACTATCGTCCTGCTTTTGAGGCTCCTCGTGCTTCTCGGAGAGGTTTTGCTCCTCGAGGTGTTCACCATGTTCCATATGGTGGTAGACCTCGGGCGAGTAGCTTTGTACCTCGTCAGAGTAGGAGACCTCGTCATGCTTTTCGATCACTGCATGTAGGTAGACCTCGCACTTTGCATCATTCAGATTATCATGTGCGTAGACCGTCTACTTTTACTGCGCCTACTACTCGTGTCACTCAATGCTGGATGCCTCGTCATTATTTCACTCACCCCAGCACTGAGCGATCGAGATATTCTTGTCATGTGTAGGCGACAGATCGAGGCTTGGAGGGCACGTGGATCATGGACTCCGGTTGTTCGCGCCATATGACCGGAGATGCAGCATGGTTCTCCAGCCTCACCACAACCAAGCAAAGGGAACATATCACCTTCAGAAACAATCGAATGAGTAGAGTGAAAGGTAAAGTTGTGGTAAGAATTAACTCGAACTTCACTCTCAAAGATGTTGCTTTGGTTGAAAACCTGGGATACAATTTGCTGTCTGTATCTCAGTTGCTTGATGAGGGCTTCGAAGTGCGATTTCATCACGATACTTCACAAGTGCTCAATTCTGATGGCGTTGTGGTGTGTAAGATCTTTAGAGTTGGGAGAGTTTTTGGAGCTGATTTTTCAGAATCGGCTGGTTCTTCTCATTGTCTTGTTGCACATTCGACTTCTGAGCTTTGGAAGTGGCATAGGAGACTAGGGCATATGAGCTTTGAGTTGCTCGCTCGTTTGAGCGCCCTAGGTCTGATCCGAGGATTGCCCAAGCTCAAGTTTGAGAAGAATTTAGTTTGCGCTCCTTGTCGACATGGAAAAATGATTGCCGCTTCGCATTCGCCAGTCACCACAGTGATGACTGAACAACCCGGAGAACTTCTCCACATGGACACTATAGGTCCTTCTCGGGTTAGTTCTTTAGGCGGCAAGTGGTATGTATTAGTTATTGTCGACGATTTCTCTCGCTACTCTTGGGTCTTCTTTCTTGCCAGCAAGGATGAAGTGTTTTCACAGTTTCGGAGCTTGGCTTTGAGACTTTTTACTGAACTCCCTGGTGCATTGAAATTCATTCGAAGTGATAATGGCACTGAGTTCAAAAATAGTATCTTTGTTGACTTTTGCATGGAGCATGGCATAGAACATCAATTCTCTGCTCCGCGGGTTCCTCAACAGAACGGTGTTGTTGAGAGGAAGAACCGCACTTTGGTTGAGATGGCTATGACGATGCTTGATGAGCATAGGACTCCTAGAAAATTCTGGGCTGAGGCCATGAACACTGCATGTTACATCTCAAACCGTATTTTCTTGCGCTCAATTTTAAATTTGACATCTTATGAGCTGCGTTTTGGGAGACAGCCCAAGGTTACTCATCTTCGAGTTTTTGGCTGTCGCTGCTTTATCCTAAAACGTGGTAACTTGGATAAATTTGAGTCGCGATCTTCTGACGGGATCTTTTTGGGTGACACAACACATGGTCATTCTTATCGTGTTTATAATTTAGAGACTAACACTGTCATTGAGTCATGTGATGTGACTTTTGATGAATCAACCCCCTCTGTTAGTTCTGCTCTTGAACAGGCAAATGAACACGACATGGAACAGACCATCTTCGAAGAAGAAGATCCCAGAGAGTTCGAGGATGAACCCCTACTACCCTCGACATCAAACCCCGAAGCTGACCCCGCTTCAACCACTTCGGCACAAGGTCCCGAAGCAACTACCTCGACATCGGTCATCTTGGACCACTCCAACGCACAAGTTGAGGGGGAGACTGCATCCCGCCGCGAGGCTCCACACCATGTTCAAAGGATGCACCCTCCCGAGCAGATCATTGGTGAGCTTGATCAAAGGGTAACACGTTCTCATGCTCATTTCATTGATTCCGCTTTTGTTGCTTCTTTCGAGCCCTTAGATGTTAGTCATGCACTTTCTGATTCTTGTTGGATCAATGCCATGCATGAAGAGCTTGAAAATTTTGAGAGAAACCAAGTCTGGTCATTAGTTGATCCTCCACCAAATGTTCATTTCATTGGAACAAAATGGATTTTCAAAAATAAACAAGGGGAGGATGGGACTATAGTTAGAAACAAGGCTAGACTTGTAGCTCAGGGCTTTTCTCAACTAGAAGGGATTGATTTTACTGAAACTTTTGCACCTGTTGCTCGCCTTGAGGCCATTAGGATTTTGCTTGCCTTTGCGTCATCCCGGGGATTCAAACTCTATCAAATAGATGTCAAAAGTGCTTTTCTTAATGGCTTCATAGGTGAAGATGTTTATGTAAAACAACCCCCTGGTTTTGAAAACCCCAAGTACCCACATAAAGTCCTTAAACTTCATAAGGCTCTTTATGGACTCAAGCAGGCCCCTCGGGCATGGTATGACAGACTTAAGTCTTTTCTGCTTGAGCGAGGGTATTTGATTGGCTCTGTTGATAAAACCCTGTTTACTCTCAAGCATGGCAAAGATTTCCTTCTTGTGCAGATTTATGTGGATGATATCATCTTTGGTGGCTCTTCTCATGCTTTGGTTGCCGAGTTTGCAGATACCATGAGCAGGGAATTTGAAATGTCGATGATGGGTGAACTCACCTTTTTCCTTGGTTTGCAAATCAAACAAAGCAAACAAGGTACTTTTGTCCACCAGACAAAGTACACCAAGGACCTGCTCAAGAAATTCGACATGGCTGATGCGAAGCCCCTTGCCACTCCAATGGCTACATCTGTAGCATTGGATCCTGACGAAGATGGAGAAGCCGTAGATCAGAAGGAGTTCCGAAGCATGATCGGCTCCCTCCTCTACTTGACTGCTACGAGGCCGGACATACAGTTCGCAGTATGTCTGTGCGCTCGTTTTCAGGCTTCACCACGAGCTTCGCACCGCCAAGCGGTAAAGCGCATCTTAAGGTATCTCAAACACACCCTTGAATTTGGCATATGGTATTCAGCGTCTTCATCTTTATGTCTTCGAGGTTATTCCGATGCGGATTTTGCTGGGTGTAGACTTGATAGGAAGAGTACCTCTGGTACTTGTCATTTTCTGGGTACTTCATTGGTTTGCTGGTCTTCCCGCAAACAGTCTAGTGTTGCACAATCGATGGCTGAGGCCGAATATGTTGCTGCAGCTAGTTGTTGCTCTCAGATTTTGTGGATGGTTTCCACTTTGCGGGATTTCGGGTTAGATTATAAGAGTGTTCCACTTTTCTGTGATAACACTAGTGCTATTTGTATTGCAAACAACCCGGTTCAGCACTCCAGAACGAAACACATTGATGTGCGGTATCATTTTCTCAGAGATCACAATGAGAAGGGTGATATTGAACTTCAATATGTTGATACCCAACACCAGCTTGCCGACATTTTTACAAAACCCCTCGATGCTTCTCGATTTGCTTACCTGCGTGGGGAACTTGGTATTTGTCATCCTTACGACATTTTGTGAGGGGGAGCTGATCTTGTTTGTCTTGCATATGCTCACTATGTGCTAAATTGCATTTACATCTTTTGCACTTATATGCCTGCTTATAATTCATGAAGTCGTGTCAGCTCAGCTCTTTTTAATTAATCTGAAACATTCATGTGCATGATGTTCTCTTTTCACAATCAAATCGTGCTCACTGCTTAGTCTTGAATCTAGCATATGTTGGCAGGACTGCTTTAGCTATCTTTTATCTGCTTGATATCAAGACATTGTTCATTGGATGCTCAAAAATTGCAACTTGAAAAATTGTTCTACATTTTCATGGATATTCATAAAGTGCCCAATAATTGGTTCATTTAGTTAAAATCAAAAAATTACATGATTTGCATACTTCAAGTGAAAAGATCCAGGTGGATTTGTTTGTCGCACTACTCTATTCTAGACTGCTTTCCATTGCACATTGGTCTGAACTGGAATAGTGTAGTGTGTGCCAAAATCTTTGCCTTAAGCTTCTTATGGCTTTCATGACTAGGCTTGGCCGGATTGGAAAGTATAAGGTGGACAAACAAATAACCCCTGGCACTAAGAAAAGAACAACACAATTTTTTGATCATCAAGTTTGCTTTCATGCTCCATTTGAACTGGAGTTGACTGTCTAGAGTAGAAATTAACTAGCTTTGCGCAGTCCCTGCTTTTACTTGTCTAGTTTCCTTGACTAAGTGGTGATGCTTTTATTCCAAAAATTGATCAAATCACATGCTTCATCATGTTTTTAGAGAATATTAACTGGAGCTGAGCCCATGATAATTGGTATTAATATTGGCATATTTTTGCGTTATATGTCTTTGCAATTCTGCTCATTTCGAATCTTTGCACCTTTTGAATGCTCCTTGATGCTTGCATTGCCAAAGGGGGAGAGACTTGCTTCGTTCTTTGCCGCAAGGAGGTATAATTTCCAAAGGGGGAGAAAATTTGACATAAAGGGGGAGAAGGTTCTTTGTTGCCAAAGGGGAAAAACTTAACTCAGGGGGAGTTTTTATTGCCGAAGGGGCTTTTACTCCTTTAAAAAGGGGGAGGAAAATTCTTTTGTCAAGTGACATGATTTGGCTCTTTTCTGAGTTTTTATGGTCACTTGCGTGCTGAAATTTTTTGAAATTTTCTTGAACTTGAATTTGGTTGTCAATGCACTCATCAAGGGGGATATTGAGAAACCAAGGGTTGGTTTCAGTATTTTTGATGAGTGATTGACAGGCTTTTAACCTCTGTTCGAAGGGGTACCTCCGGACGGGGTTCGGAGGTTGGACCTCCGAAGGGTGTTCGGAGGTGGTTTCACCGAAGGGTGTTCGGTGGTTTGGTTGTTGCAGCTGTTGCAGCGGAGTGTGCGTGTCGGAGGGGTCCGACAGTACACGATGACTGGGTTTGTACCGAAGGCTTCGGTACTTTGGCCGGTACACCGGAGTGTGTGCTGGAGGTTGCTAACCCAGAGAGGTCTCCGGAGTACTGGATACACTTGTCTGCTTGTCTGTGGTGCGCAGGGACTTCGGAGGCGACGGACAGGTTCGTAGCAGGTGAACCTGGGTCAAGCGGGAGGCTTGATGCCAGGGGAGCGGGGAGCTCCGTCACGGTGGCTGCGAAGGGGTCCGGGTCGGTCCTCGGGTCGAGGTGTGCCAGGTGAAGGCAGAGAGTGCGGAGCGTGGCTCCGGGTGAAGGTACTCCGAGACAAAGTCCTCGGAGGTGAGGCACTTCGAAGGTACTCCGAATGGAGTAACTTCGGAGTTGGTTGGATCAAGTCCTCTACGGAGGCAAGGAGTTCGAAGTGTGCTCCGTAGGGAGACACTCGAAGGTGCCCGACGAAGGTCTCAGAAGTCGAGGCGCATCGAAGGCATGGTCCGGGTGAGGCTCGTCGAGGAGTGTGCTCGGGGAGAGACACTGCGACGAAGGGCTCATGGAATGCTTCGTGCGGAGGCCTTGGACGAAGGAGGGACTTCAAAGGGTGGTACTCCGAAGGTGGGGCTTCGGAGTGTGAAAGGCTTCGGAGCGAGGCTAGCTCCGGAGTGTGGTTGTCTTGTGGTGCTTCGGCCTGCATGGCTTCGGTACACGGACTGACGGAGTTCGAGCTGGGAGTAGCTGCGAAGCCGTGGTGGTCCACTCCGGAGGTGTTGGTGCGAAAGCCCAAGGGCTTTGACGGCTTCGGCTCAAAACCGTCACTGTATCGAAGGCTGACTTCGGTGAAGCGAAGGTCATCTAGCTCAAGGCTTCTCACCGAAGCTACCGCACCCCTCGCGTGCGAAGGGGGGCTTTGGAAAGGTCAAAGGCTGCAAGTCTGACAGTGTCTGCTCTGCAAAAAGTTGGCGCTGTCCTCTCTGCAAAGGCTGACAGAGAAGCCTCCAATAAAGTTGACTACCTTTTGTACCCCTCAGTTCTGTAGAGACAAAACCAATGTAAACCCTAGGGGTAAAGTAGTCAATTCCTTTGGGTGAACTGTGGGCTATAAATATGGGGGCTCGGTAGGTAACATTTAACACTTTGAGCATTTACTATTGAGCTCCTGTAGCCACACACTTCGTTGTATTTCATCCAGAGAGTTCATTTTCTGTGTTCCTTGTTCAAGCGGCGAAGCCCTGCTTCTGTGTGCTTTTTGCTTGACCTCGCTTTACATACCTCGCTAGTTGTAGTGCGCCGAAGCCTGTCTAGGCGAAGGGTGTCTTTGTGCGAAGTGTGTTTTTCAGTGTGCTGTCACTCTGTGTAACAGGAGGCGAGACCTCGCTGCTTACTAGCGAAGCCCTGATCGAAGCCCATTTTGCATCTTGTGTCGAAGCCCCTAGCGAAGTCAATTAGTGTGCATTTAGACCTTCGTGTACGAAGCCCAGCACCTGTTGCTGCTGCCAAGTACTTGGTCGAAGTCCTCAGTAGGGTGTCCACTCTTGCGAAGGGTGAAGTGCGAAGCCTGCTCAAAGCACCCTGTGTGCGGAGCCTACACTGACTTAGCAGAGTTGATTTTCAAGGGTTGATAGTGGAGCGAAGTCTTCTTGGCTTCGAACTTTTGGACCTGCGAAGCCTACGTTCGGAGCTGTCAAAGCACCTCCGAACCAGACCTCCGAAGGTAGTGTTCGAAGCCTGTTCCGCAGAAGACAGAACTGAAACCGAAGGCTAGTTTTTAGCCTTAAATTTTAAAAGCTCCCATTCACCCCCCCTCTGGTCGCCGTTTCCGGTCCAACACTTATGATGCTTGAAATGCCTATGAGTTGAATGCTTTTTTAGTCTGCCTTGTAACATTGTGATGGTGTCTTTCTGATTAGGACACCGGTCGTTGTTAGGCTAGATTATTTGAGTATCTGTGATCTGTCTTGGTTTCTGTTGATTGTCTGTTGAGGTGCGTTGGGTGTTAGGAGAAGGCTATTGATTCGAAAGAATTTTTTAGGTGTCCATTCACCCCCCCTCTGGTCGCTACTCTCAGTCCTACAAGTGGTATCAGAGCGGGGTTAGGATTTTTCCATACCTTAACCGGTTCTAACCAAGGTAGCGATCATGACTTCCTCTGGCAAGGTCCCGTCCCTTGAAGCTTTTTGCTACAATTACTGGAAGACTCGCATGCGAGCCTATCTCATGAGCCAAAGCTTGGACATTTGGGATATTTGTGTTCACGACACTTTTGTTGTGCTTCCAGCTGCTAAGCGCACTACCCCTGAGTTAGTCGCCCAACATCAGAACAACAATGCTATGCACATTTTATTTTCTGCTCTAGGTCCTAGTGAGTTTGAGTGCGTGAGCCATCTCAGCACTGCTAGAGAGATCTGGGCTACCCTCCAGGCACACCATGAGGGGAAAACTCAAGTCAAGGCTTGGTGTAACACCTCAAGATTTAAAAAGAAATAAAATAAAAGAAATATATTATTAAAGGAATTTCTGGTTTTATTATTAAAGAAAACCCTAAAAGAGCCCTATTAAAGCCAAACAGGGATAAATATTCAAAATTTGGACTTGAAAAATTTATGGAATACTCTAGAGGCCAAGACATAATATTAGAAATTTTTACAAATTTTTATCAACAGTGAATCAACCCCAAATCAACTAAATGAATTACTGGAATTATTTTAAACCAGAAAACAATTTAAAATCCTAATGGGCCTCAACCCTCAAAGTCCCCGAGCCCAGCCCAGTCCAAACCGCCAGCCACCAACAGGTGGGACCAACCTATCGGCGCTCGCGTCCTGCCTCTCTCTCCCACCCGCGCCCCGCTTGGCCCCACCCGTCAGCCTCCGCCGCGCACCTCTCTCCCTCTGACCGACCGGGCCCGCCTGTCGGCCCTTCCTTTTCTGCTTCGCCTGCTGACAGGTGGGGCCCACCTGTCAGCTTTGTCTTCTTCGTTGGAAGGGGATCCCCCCTTCCTTTCCCGGCGATCCCCTTCCAGATTCCCGCCGCCGGCCGCCCGATTTCGCCCGATTAGACCCCGAACTCCCTTCCTTGGATCACCGCGACCCCCCTTCCATCTATAGGCCACGCATTTTCACCGGTATGGAAGCTAGCCCACGCAAATGGAACCCTTGCCGGAGAAGGAAGGAAACCTTCGGTTTCCTTCCGTTTGGCCGCCACCGGTGACCCTATAAATACCCTCGCCCTCACCGCGCTCAGCCCACACCACCGTAGCTGTGCTAGAGCGAAAACTGAGCGCCGCCACCCTCATTTGGGTCTTCAGTTCTGCTTCGACTCCGGCGACCTCCAACAGCCGTCGCAAGCCCCCTCCGTCCTAGCCACCGCCACTGTCGAGACCTCTGGAGCCCACTCGTCCTCGGCCACACCTCCGTCGGCCGAGAGGACCGCCGGATTGCCGTCGCCATCGAGCTCTCGAAGACCCTCCTTCGTCTACCCTCATCATCGGTCGCCATCCGCCGTTCGCCACCGCCGTCGAAGGTACCATCATGACTGCCATCTTCCCCTCTCTCCATTTCCAGCGAGATCTAGGCCCGTAGGCCCCCGCCGCCGCCGTCGCCGCCGCACCCGAGGCCACCGTCGCCGGAGATGACGGGGGTACGTGCCCCCTTACGCCCGTGCCGTGCCGGACGACACTCTGGCCGTGCGATCCCGATCGGAGGGCCTAGATTAAGTCCCTTCGGTATTTAATCCTGGCCCTTGATCTGGTCAAAACGGCATCGAGGCCTCTCGGCCATTGATCGCCACTTAAACCCCCGAAGCGATCTCGTGCGTCCACGCGTACCGGTTTGGTGCGATTTAATCGTGGCCGTCCATTTTCATTTAAACGAACCCGCCTCACGCCTGGCCGACGGATCCAGATCCAATGGCTCTGGATCAATTGGTCCACGCGCACAGTACGCCTGTCCACCGTAGGCCTGGCTCACCGTGGACTAAAACCCATTTCATGTTTAAATAAAATTCCAGGAAATTGTTTAAACTTTCAAAATTCATAACTTGCTCATTTTAACTCCAAATTTCACCATTCAAATTTTGTTAAATTCAGCATTTTATTCTCTACATGTTTAAGCCATAAAAACAGTATGTTACTTTGGAACAAAATATTCTTATTAAATAAATGAATAAAAACCCCTTAGGGATAAATTATTAATTCATGAAATAAGGTAGGAAAAATCCCAAAACTCCAATCTTTAATATTATTCACATAACTTCAGAATAATAAAACTTTATTTCACACATTAAAACCCCTAATACTTGTATGCTTACTGTTTTGTGATATTTTATTTGTTTATTGAATGTATTGTTTACTTTTCCGTATCGAGAAGACTACGAGTTCGTCGATGCACCATAGTGGAGGGGGAAGGGGCAACCTGCGGCTGACTTGTACCGACGTGGCTCAAGGGGGGGTATGGTGAGGCTCGACGCGTCGGGACACCATATGAAACCCATAAGAAGGTGCTGCCGGGTCGAGGAGGACCATATGGAAGGTTTTGGCACGAGTTCCCATGGTATGGGTCATCTCGTTACACTTTGGTGTAAGTGATGAGTGCGTGCCTTGTGGGTACAGTGGTACATCTATGATCAGAGTATTTAATCTTTTCGAAAAGCCGAGCCCACGATCAAGGGCGGGTTGTGTGACTACTCGCAGTTAGTTTACTGTTGTGTGAATGGTTGAGTTATTCATGGCATGTAAGGACTGTTGAGCGAGGTGGGGCTGACTGTACCCCTCGAGTTAGAAGATGATGATGCATATACATGTTTACATTTCAGTACTAATAACTTGATCACATTTAATTGCTTTACAATTATGCATTTCCGCAAAATTAGCCACTATCTCCCTTGTTATTACTCCGCATTATATTTGCATCCGGTGGCTTGCTGAGTACATTTGTACTCACCCCCGTTGACTTACACCACCAGAGCCCGTCTACTACGAGGAGGATGAAGGTCTGGAGTAGCGACCCAGTCAAGGCGAGACTGGAAGGAGGCGTTCATCTAGGACCCTTTGATTTATTAGTTTCTCTTCATCTTTTATTCACTTTTGTACTAATACGGTCTACGAACCGTGAATGATTGCTCGTATTGTACGTGGTCGCATGATGAATGTCTTGGTTTATTGATTTTCTATGGAATTTCAATAAAGGTCCTGATTTATTAAATCAGGGCGTGACAAGATGGTATCAGAGTCGACTTGACTGTAGGAAGCCAAACAGACCTGACCTTAGGACTTATATTAACCATATTTTCTTACAAAATTACTTACCCTCTCATCTTCCGAAGTTTTCACAAAAATTTTCTCTCTTTTGTAGATGCCGGTCCATACCATGAGCGGGACTCTTCGTGATGAGGCTGGATTCATCCGCGAACTTCGCGTGCTCGTCGACTTCTTGGGGTTTCCCCATGAGCCCGCGTTCCACGGGATATTTCCCGATGCGAGCGAGAGCTACTGCGAGGTCACGGTTGTCATCCGCTCCTCCCCCACGCAGCCTCCCTTCTACACCCAAGGAGTCGGAGGACCTTCGTTTGTGGTGGCCATCCAGCGCACCGCACTTCAGGCCCTCGCCATGCTTCGACTGGTGTACGACTGCCACCTACGTGACACCGTCTACCACTTCATGCCCATGCGCACACCAGGGAGTCACCACAGCATCTACATCAGCCCCCTCACACAGAGCAACTCCTCCATCGCCCGCATCATGAGACTTTTGGAGGCCATGGACAACCTCCACACAGAGGCCGTCCTTGACGCTGACAGCTAGCACGACACCATCGATTTCTACCGCCATACCTCGGAGAACCTAAACCGCGAGAATGCTGAGCTTCGTCAACAGGTCCAGCAGAACCCTCAGTTGAGCCTCGAGGTAGAGGAGTTGCGGCGTTAGAACGAGCTTCTACGCTAGGGCGCCATCGTCACCACCCAGCTCCACCATCAACTCAAGGAGTTGAAGAAGGATCTCGAGGAGGTCGCACTCCTTCCGCCTCGCAAGCGGAAATCACTTCGGATCCCCACTGTGAGACCCAAGAGGATCTCTTGCAGCGCACCTCCCGCCGGACCCTCCAGCTCCACCACCCCAACCATCTCCGCTGAGCCCGTGGTCGAGTCGTCCCCTGAGCTACCTTAGACATAAACTTTACGATTGATTGTTTTCTTTTAATGTTTTTGATTTTAATGCCACCCATGTCAAATATAAGGCATGAGTGAAGATTAAATAAAAAGGCATAAGTGTAATCGCAAGAATGACACATTTTGAAATAAAGCTTAGTATCATCCCCCCTAAAAAAGTGTTGTCTATTTTGGAAACTTTAGGATGACGAACACTCAAGGTTCCGATGCTCCCCAGAATGGAGGGGACAACAGTAATCTGCCCCAATGGGGAGCAACCGGGCAAAGGCAAGCCCCAGTGACCAACCACCCTACCCTGGCCGAGATGATGGCCAATCAGAATTAGTTGGTGGCTACACTACTAAACCAGATGCAACAGTAGCAGCAGATGCAGGAGCAGCAGGCTCAATTCTTCTGCCTCCACCAGCAGCCTGAGTTACCTCGCCCTGCCACTCCCGCTCCCGCCCCGGCCTCTCAGCTCTTGGAGTTTCTCCGAGTCCGCCCTCCCACGTTCTCGAGCACCACCAACCCCATGGAGGCTGGTGACTGGCTGAGAACGATTCAGAAAAAGCTGGACCTCCTGACTTGTACTGAGCAGGAGAGGGTGGCATTCGCTGCCCACCAACTCTAGGGTCCTGCCGTAGAATAGTGGGACAACCTGTGTGAGACTCTGCCCGAGGGACATGTCCACACTTGGGCTGAGTTCTCTGCCGCCTTCCGCACAGCCCACGTCCCCGACGGTATCATCGCCCAAAAGCAACAGGAGTTTAGATACCTGCAGCAAGGAAGCAGGTCCATCACCGAATATCTACATGAGTTCAACCGGCTGGCCCGGTACGTGCCTGAGGAGGTCCGTGCCTGAGGAGGTCCGTACCGATACGACCAGGCAGTCAAAGTTTCTCCGGGGACTGAAGGATGAGCTTTCCCTTCAGCTTATCTCCGGAGATTATGCCAACTTTCAAAAGTTGGTAAATAAAGCTATTATCCAGGAGACCCAGCAGAATAAGATTGACCTGAAGAAAAAGAGGATGATCGCCTTCCGCCAGAACCAAGGCATGGCGTAGAGGCCCCGCTTCACCCCTCCCCCACCAGCGGCCCAATATCATCCATGCCCGGTCTACCGTCTAGTGCCACCCGCCGCCAACACCGGAGCAGGACAGCCTCGCCCCGCTCCCGCCGCACCAGCCGCTCCACCAGCCCCTGCCAAGAAGGCAGAGGTTCTGCGCGACAAGCACGGCAAGCCCGTGATATGCTTCAACTGCCACCAGGAGGTGCATTATTTCCACCAGTGCACTCACCCTAAGCGCGCTCAAGGAGTCACGACAAACCCTGCCATCCGCGCCCGTGTCAACCACGTCACCGCCGAAGAAGCCCAGGTCGCGCTCGAGATCGTAATGGGTAAGTTCACAGTACATTCGGCCCTTGCAGTGGTTTTATTTGACACTAGAGCTATGCACTCCCTCATATCAACAACTTTTGTGGAAGCAAATAATCTGAACATAAGTGAACTACCAAGACCCGTACTAATAGCCACCCCTGGCAAAGAAACTCTAGCCCATTCCTATAGTCCAAGGGTATGGGTAGATATCCAAGGCACAATATTCTAGGCCGACCCCATCCTAATAGAATGCTAAGGCTTGGATCTCATTCTAGGAATGGATTGGCTCAATAAACACCAAGGAGTGATAAGATGTTCCTGGAGGCAAGTAACCGTGACCAGTGAAGAAGGGACTGCCGTCACATTCCAAATACCAAGCCTGAAGTCCGGAAGACCGAGGCTACACCAGATTACTTTGGAGGAGATACCAGTAGTCTGTGAATACCCAGACGTATTTCCGGAGGATTTACCAGGGATGCCACCCAAGAGAGATATTGAGTTCCGGATTGATCTAGTACCTGGAACCACTCCCATCTACAAGCGACCATACCGGATGGCCGCCAATGAGCTAGCTGAGATGAAGCAGCAACTAGAGGATCTTGAGAAGAAAGGCTACATCAGACCTAGCACATCTCCGTGGGGAGCCCCCGTCATCTTCGTTGAGAAGAAAGAAGACAAGGCTAAGCGTATGTGTGTGGATTATCGAGCCTTGAATGAGGTAACCATCAAGAACAAGTACCCGTTACCTAGGATCGATGATCTATTTGACCAGCTAAAAGGAGCTACGGTATTTTCCAAGATCGACCTGCGATCCGGATATCATCAGCTAAGGATTCGAGAGGAGGATATACCCAAGACGACTTTTACCTCTCGTTATGGATTATATGAGTGCACTGTTATGTCTTTTGGTTTGACCAACGCCCCTGCTTTCTTCATGAATATGATGAATAAGGTTTTTATGGAATATTTGGACAAGTTTATTGTGGTATTCATAGATGACATCCTCATTTATTCCAAGGACCATAAGGAGCACGAGACTCACATCCGGTTGACCTTAGGAAAACTAAGGGAACACCAGTTATACGCCAAGTACAGCAAGTGCAAGTTTTGGACGGCAGAAGTAAAGTTCCTGGGACACATCATCTCTGCCCAAGGTATCGCAGTACATCATGCCACCGTGGAAGCAGTTACGGATTGGCTGCCACCCACCAACGTATCAGAGATACGAAGTTTTCTTGGTTTGGTAGGTTACTACCGTCGATTTATCGAGAATTTTTCCAATATAGCCAAGCCTATGACCAAGTTATTATAGAAGGGAGAAAAGTTTGAATGGACTCCCGAATGCGAGGAAAGTTTTTGCACCCTCAAGACCCGGCTGGTATCAGCACCTATACTGACCCTACCAGATATCAGGAAGGACTTCCATGTTTACTGCGACGCATCTCGCCAGGGGTTGGGATGTGTTCTTATGCATGACGGAAAGGTTATTTCATACGCCTCTCATCAACTGAGACCCCATGAGTTAAACTACCCGACACACGACTTGGAATTGGCCGTTGTTGTGCACGCCCTTAAGATTTGGAGGCATTATTTGGTCAGAAACCGCTGCGAAGTCTTTACGGATCACAAGAGTTTGAAGTATATCTTCACGCAGCCAGATCTCAACCTTAGGCAAAGGCGATGGTTGGAATTAATAAAGGATTATGACTTAGGTATTCACTACTATCCCGGAAAAGCAAACGTGGTAGCTGATGCATTAAGTCGCAAGGGATACTGCACCGCCATCGTGATTCAGGATCACACGCCTTTGTTATATAAGGAGATGGAAAAGTTGAATCTCGGGTTAACCACAGGAGCATATCTAGCTACCCTTGAGACCCGACCTGTCTTGTTCGAGCAAATCCGAGAAGCTTAGTTAGAAGACCCGGATATAGCCGCCATCAAGAAGAACATGAGATAGGGCAAGGCCCCAGGATTCTCTGAGGACGAAAATGGAACCATATGGTTTGGAACCTGGATCTGTGTGCCGGATAAACCAGAGATAAAGACCCTTATTCTAAGGGAAGCCCATGATACTTTATACTCCATCCATCCCGGAAGCACCAAGATGTACCAGGACCTAAAAGAACATTATTGGTGGGTTAGCATGAAGAAAGAGATTGCTCAGTTTGTCGCAGAATGTGACACCTGCCGATGAGTGAAGGCAGAACATCAGAGACCCGCAGGGCTGCTACAGCCACTTAAAGTGCCTGAATGGAAATGGGAAGAGATCGGTATGGACTTCATCACCGGACTCCCAAAGACCCAACTTGGCTATGATTCTATATGGGTGATCATTGACCGGCTAACCAAAGTAGCTCATTTTATAGCCGTCAAGACGACCTTCAGTGGCCCTAAGCTAGCAGAGTTGTATATGGCCCGCATCGTGTGCCTTCATGGAGTGCCCAAGAAGATAGTCTCAGATAGAGGAAGACAATTTACGTCTCGATTCTGGAAGAACCTTCAAGAGGAGATGGGAACGAGACTAAACTTCAGCACCGCTTACCACCCTCAGACAGATGGACAAACTGAAAGGGTGAATCAGATATTGGAGGATATGCTTCGGGCATGCGTCTTGGATTTTGGAGGAACTTGGGACAAGAGTTTACTGTACGCCGAGTTTTCGTACAACAACAGTTATCAAGCTAGCCTTCAGATGTCCCCGTTCGAAGCATTATATGGACATAAGTGCAGTACGCCTCTACTTTGGGATCAAACTGGGGAATCCCAGGTATTTGGGACAGATATCCTTCGGGAAGCTGAAGAGAAGGTACGAATCATCAAAGACCGACTCAAGACAGCCCAATCTCAACAGAAGAGCTATGCGGACAATCGTCGTCGAGATCTAGCCTTTGAAGAAGGAGACCACGTCTACCTTCGAGTTACCCCTCTCCGTGGCACTCAACGGTTTAACATGAGAGGGAAGTTGGCACCTCGATATGTTGGACCTTTTCCCATTATTCGACGCCAAGGCGAAGTCGCTTATCAGTTGGAACTGCCACCCTCACTGGCTGGGGTATATGACGTATTTCATGTGTCTCAACTAAAGAAGTGCCTTCGAGTCCCAACATAGCAAGTAGACCTGCAACAGTTGGATGTTCAGGAGGATCTGACCTATGTGGAAAAGCCCGTCAAGATCTTGGAAGTAAAGGAAAGGACCACCAGAAGTCGCGTCATCCGCTTCTGCAAGGTTCAGTGGAGCAATCACCCCGTAGAGGAAGCTACGTGGGAAAAAGAGGAAGAAATCAAGGCACAGCACCTTGAGCTATTCGAGGATTGTAACACCTCAAAATTTTAAAAGAAATAAAATAAAAGAAATATATTATTAAAGGAATTTCTGGATTTTATTATTAAAGAAAACCCTAAAAGAGCCCTATTAAAGCCAAACAGGGATAAATATTCAAAATTTGGACTTGAATAATTTATGGAATACTCTAGAGGACAAGACATAATATTAGGAATTTTTACAAATTTTTATCAATAGTGAATCAACCCCAAATCAACTAAATGAATTACTGGAATTATTTTAAACCAGAAAACAATTTAAAATCCTAATGGGCCTCAACCCTCAAAGTCCCCGAGCCCAGCCCAGTCCAAACCGCCAGCCACCAACAGGTGGGACCGACCTGTCGGCGCTCGCGTCTCGCCTCTCTCTCCCGCCCGTGCCCCGCTTGGCCCCACCCGTCAGCCTCCACCGCGCACCTCTCTCCCTCTGACCGACTGGGCCCGCCTGTCGGCCCTTTCTTTTCTGCTTCGCCCGCTGACAGGTGGGGGCCACCTGTCAGCTTTGTCTTCTTCGTTGGAAGGGGATCCCCCCTTCCTTTCCCGGCAATCCCCTTCCGAATTCCCGCCGCCGGATGCCCGATTTTGCCCGATTATACCCCGGACTCCCTTCCTTGGATCACCGCGACCCCCTTCCATCTATAGGCCACGCGTTTTCACCGGTATGGAATCTAGCCCACGCAAATGGAACCCTCGCCGGAGAATCGGTTTCCTTCCGTTTGGCCACCACCGGTGACCCTATAAATACGCTGGCCCTCACCGCGCTCAGCCCACACCACCGTAGCCGTGCTAGAGTGAAAACTGAGCGCCGCCACCCTCATTTGGGCCTTCGGTTCTGCTTCGACTCCGGCGACCTCCCACCGCCATCGCAAGCCCCCTCCGTCCTAGCCACCGCCACTGTCGAGACCGCTGGAGCCCACCCGTCCTCGGCCACACATCCGTCGGCCAAGAGGACCGCCGGATCGCCATCGATGTCGAGCTCCCGAAGACCCTCCTTCGTCTACCCTCGTCGCCGGTCGCCATCCGCCACTCACCGCCGCCGTCGAAGGTACCATCATGACTGCCATCTTCCCCTCTCTCCATTTCCAGCAAGATCTAGGCACGTAGGCCCCCGCCGCCGCCGTCGCCGCCGCACCCGAGGCCACCGTCGTCGGAGACGACGGGGGTACGTGCCCCCTTACGCCCGTGCCATGCCGGATGACACTCTGGCTGTGCGATCTCGATCAGAGGGCCCAGATTAAGTCCCTTCGGGATTTAATCCTGGCCCTTGATCTGGTCAAAACGGCATCGAGGCCTCTCGGCCATCGATCGCCACTTAAACCCCCGAAGCGATCTCGTGCGTCCACGCGTACCGGTTCGGTGCGATTTAATCGTGGCCATCCATTTTCATTTAAACGAACCCGCTTCGCGCCTGGCCGACGGATCCAGATCCAATGGCTCTGGATCAACTGGTCCACGCGCACAGTACGCCTGTCCACCGTAGGCCTGGCTCACCGTGGACTAAAACCCATTTCATGTTTAAATAAAATTCCAGGAAATTGTTTAAACTTCCAAAATTCATAACTTGCTCATTTTAACTCCAAATTTCACCATTCAAATTTTGTTAAATTCAGCATTTTATTCTCTACATGTTTAAGCCATAAAAACAGTATGTTACTTTGGAACAAAATATTCTTATTAAATAAATGAATAAAAACCCCTTAGGGATAAATTATTAATTCATGAAATAAGGTAGGAAAAATCCTAAAACTCCAATCTTTAATATTATTCACATAAATTCAGAATAATAAAACTTTATTTCACACATTAAAACCCCTAATACTTGTATGCTTACTGTTTTGTGATATTTTATTTGTTTATTGAATGTATTGTTTACTTTTCCGTATCGAGAAGACTACGAGTTCGTCGAGGAGCTGAAGTTTTACCCCGAGGTTCCTCCATCACCATTTTCTGATCAAGGCAAGTCACAACCCCCATTTTTGATCATCATTGAGCCCATGTTTTAATAAATTATCGCTATAACTCATAGGATAATATTGCATTAGTCAAATATCAAGCCCTACACTTATATTTATTAGATCCCCGTCCTTGTGTGCAAACCCAAGCCATGCTTATTGAGCCTTAACTCCTTGTCACTCTACTATACAAGTATTAGCTAGTGCCCAACGTACCGGCACAACTGCTATAGGATAAAAAGAATGAGTCGTAGATAGTTGGAATCTGTTATATGAATTTCCCCGTTATTCTTGTTTCTGGACTCTGTTGGAGTTGGCTATGTTATAAGTATGGTGGGTTCCGGGTGCAAGCTAGGGCATTGGTTGGTCGCACCTGGGGCACTATAAGGACCGGTCTGCGGGATCTGTTGCAAAGCACTTCCATACCAACCACAAGTCTAATGGGTAAGTCCTAACTGAAAGTATGGAACAATCCGACTCGATGCACCATAGTGGAGGGGGAAGGGGCAACCTGCGGCTGACTTGTACCGACGTGGCTCAAGGGGGGGTATGGTGA
This sequence comes from Zizania palustris, assembly GCA_019279435.1. Classification (NCBI taxonomy): domain Eukaryota; kingdom Viridiplantae; phylum Streptophyta; class Magnoliopsida; order Poales; family Poaceae; genus Zizania; species Zizania palustris. The sequence continues at coordinate 17,716,088 of JAAALK010000082.1, read as the reverse complement.
GGCTCGACGTGTCGGGACAGCATATGAAACCCATAAGAAGGTGCTGCCGGGTCGAGGAGGACCATATGGAAGGTTTTGGCACGAGTTCCCATGGTATGGGTCATCTCGTTACACTTTGGTGTAAGTGATGAGTGCGTGCCTTGTGGGTACAGTGGTACATCTCTGATCAGAGTATTTAATCTTTTCGAAAAGCCGAGCCCACGGTCAAGGGCGGGTTGTGTGACTACTCATAGTTAGTTTACTGTTGTGTGAATGGTTGAGTTATTCATGGCATGTAAGGACTGTTGAGCGAGGTGGGGCTGACTGTACCCCTCGAGTTAGAAGATGATGATGCATATACATGTTTACATTTCAGTACTAATAACTTGATCACATTTAATGCTTTACAATTACGCTTTTCCGCAAAATTAGCCACTATCTCCCTTGTTATTACTCTGCATTATATTTGCATCCGGTGGCTTGCTGAGTACGTTTGTACTCACCCCCGTTGACTTACACCACTAGAGCCCGTCTACTACGAGGAGGATGAAGGTCTGGAGTAGTGACCCAGTCAAGGCGAGACTAGAAGGAGGCGTTCATCTAGGACCCTTTGATTTATTAGTTTCTCTTCATCTTTTATTCACTTTTGTAATAATACGGTCTACGAACCGTGAATGATTGCTCGTATTGTACGTGGTCGCATGATGAACATCTTGGTTTATTGATTTTCTATGGAATTTCAATAAAGGTCATGATTTATTAAATCGGGGCGTGACACTTGGCTCTATCAGACCTACCGGCGTGAATATGAAAATTTCACAGAGAAGCCGGGTGAATCTGTTGAGGCTTTGTTTGGTCGTTTTCAATCGATCATCAACAAGCTTCGGGCCAACAAGGCCGATGGAGTTCAGTTGGTCTTAGATCATGAGCAGGCGCTCAAGGTTCTTCATACCTTGGACCCTAAGATCTAGGAGATCAAGATATCCTCTATCATTGAGAGCACCTCTTACGATACCTTGACTATCGTAGAGCTTTTTAGTAAGCTCAAGGCCACAAAGGTTGATATCCAGTTGAGATCAAATCTCACTGGTTCTGGCCCAAAAACCTTCTCCCTTACAACACCTTCTGCTGACTCCTCCTCTTTGAGTTGTGTCGCATTCTCCTTGATGTCTATCACTGAGGACCAGCTTGATTCATTAGGAGGTGATGATCTATGTTTTTTTAACAGCCAGGTGCGTCATGTCTATGATAAACGAATGTTCCAAAGACACGAGACAAAATTCGGATGCTTTGAGTGTAGTGATCTAGGTCACTTCATCGCCGACTGCCCCAAGCAGAACAGTCATAAGAAAGGCACCAGCGGTGGCTCCTATGACTCATTCAAGCACCACGATAGCTCCACCTTCACAAAGGGCAAGCCAAAAACCAAGTTATTCCGAAAGGCCCTGAAGAACTACCAGCGTGAGAACAAGAAGCGAGACAAGGCCTTCTTCACCGAGATGGAGAGAAGCTACTCCAAGAGATCATCGTATTCTTCCTCTTCATCAAGCTCAAGCGATGAGGTGATCGTGATCAAGAAGGGGAAGGACAAGGATGATTCGGCGGGCCTCTGCTTCATGGCTTTCGGGGACAAGCCGAAGAGCCGTTCGCACCACAGCCAAAGATCTCGCAAGAGCGTCTGCTCAATGTCTCTTGGGGATAAGGAAGACAAGGGCTCCCCCGACAACTCCGACGACGACGACGATGAAAAGGTATCTTCCTATGAACAAGAAGTCGTTGAATTACTAGAAGAGAACCGCAGGAGTTGAGATATCGAGAGAAACTGCTTAGAGGGGCTTGAGAGTGAGATTGCCATGGCCAATGGCAAGATTGATCGTATGTCTTCTTTCCCTTGCTTGGGTGGTAGCAGTGAGTGCCCTAACTGCGAGGTGATGTTGTGTGACCTGACAACTCTGAAGTCTAGGTACACAGAGAGGGTAGATCATAGAGATGCTTTGGCCACTGAGCTTGAGAGCGCTTAGCTGGAGCTGAAAGATGCTCATGCCACTGTCGTCGTGCCTTGTGTAGACTGCTCATCCCATTTAGTTGTTTTAGCTAAGCTGAAAGCTAAGAGTGATGAGTAGTTGGGCGAGTTAGCGAGAGTCAGAGCTGAGCTAGAGCAGACTAAGCTTGAGCTTGATACACTGTCAGTTCCACCCACTATTTGTGAGAGTTGCTTGTCCCTTAGATTGGAACTAATCAAGCTAAAAGCTGAGAAGTCTATCCAAGTTGATAGAGAGTGTGAGATCTACTTGTCTCATGTGAAGGTACTAGCTACCTTGAGAGAGGAGCTAGTTGATGCTCAGAACAAGAACTCTTACCTCCATCAGATCCTGAGTTGGGTGAGTTCTAGAGAGCCACAACTCAGCATGATGATCCAACAGTTCAAAAAGCAGGATGGGTTTGGGGTAGGTTACACCTACACCAAGGCTGACTTTGAGAGTGCCATTAGTCGTGCAGTGGAGTGGAGTAAGATGATTCCAGAGCAGACATATCCCAAGACTCACTCCATTGAGTCTTTTCAGGCCTGTCAGACCAAAGGATGGAGTGTTCCAAGAACAACCTAAAGCTCCACCCAAGAACCCAATCTGGATCCCAAAGCCCAAGCATCTCCACACTTCTCTTGACTCTCTACCTAGACCCTCTCACATCAAAGAGTCTACACCCAACACCACCAAGCCCAAGAAACCCAAGCCTCAACCACATCCCAAGAAGCCTACCTATCACTGTGAGTTATGTCAGAGAGACAGACATCTTGAGGAGTTTTGCTTCAGGAGGAAGCGGGTTGAGAGAGCAGAGAGAGCTCGAGGTGGTCAGGAGCAGTTCTACCAGTAGGGTGGTAGACAGAGAGTCCCTCGACGCGGAGAAAGGCTAGAGGCCAGGGCGTGTCGTGTAGGTGGTGTTACAGGAGATGGCTTTCATGCCCGTGCTATGGAGGGTGGTTTTCGCTCCGGTAGAGCTCCAGGTCATTCTGGATATGGCTTTGGACCTCGTGGCCGAGACTTTAGGAAGAACATGGGGTCGCGCTATGAGCCGCGTTTTGGTCTAGACACTTATGATTTTTTCTACTTTCCTTCTTTTGAGTAGATGGCTCGACACTAGTTTAGCTCTTTTGCTAAACCTGGTGTCGGACCATTTGCTCCCCCTTATGACCATTGATATTATAGGATCAAGGCCTAGAGGACGTTTGTATCATGGATTCTGGATGCTCTCGCCACATGACGGGACATCACATATGGTTCTCCAGCCTCACTTCCCCGAGCTCCAAGGAGTACATCACTTTCAAATCTCTGAACATTTCTCTTTGAAGAATGTTGCTTTGGTTGGAAACTTCAGTTTTAATTTTGTCTCTGTTTCGCAACTTCTTCAGGATGGTTTAGAGGTTCGATTTAAGAAGGGCATGTCTTCTGTTGTTGATTCTAGAGGATCTTTGGTTTGCTAGATCTTACCCTTTGGTAAGGTTTTTGGATTGATTTCTCTAGTTCTTTTGGCCCTTCTCACTGTTTTATCGCTGGATCCTCTTCTGAGCTCTGGAGGTGGCATAGGAGGTTAGGACATTTGAGATTTGATCTACTAGTCAGATTGAGTTCTATGGACCTTATCCGAGGATTGCCCAAGCTTAAGATGGAGAAGGATCTAGTTTGCCATCCCTGTCGTCATGGGAAGATGGTTGCTGCTTCTCACGCACCTGTGACTTAAGTGATGACTTCGTACCAGGGAGAGCTTTTACACATGGATACTGTTGGTCCAGCTCGGGTACGTTCAGTCGGTGGGAAGCTGTACGCCCTTGTGATAGTTGACGATTTTTCTCGATTCTCGTGGGTTTTCTTTCTGGAGTCTAAGGATGAGGCTTTTCAATTTGTTCATGATCTGATCCTAAAGCTGAAGAATGAGAACAATGGTCGGATGCGAGCAATTCACTCTAACAATGGCTCAGAATTCAAGAATTCTTAGTTCGTCGGTTTCTGTAGTGATCAGGGTCTTGAGCACCAGTTTTCTAGTCCTTATACTCCCCCACACAATGGCGTTGTGGAACGAAAGAACCGCACGCTGGTCGAGATGGCCAGAACGATGCTCGATGAATACAAGAGTCCTAGGCGCTTTTGGGCTGAAGCCATGAACACGGCTTGCTATTTGGCCAACCGCATTTTTCTTAGACCTTACTTAAGTAATACGCCATATGAGTTGCGGTTTGGCAGACAGCCCAAGGTGAGTCACTTGTGAGCGTTTGGATGCAAGTGCTTTGTGCTCAAGAAGGGAGGGCATTTGGACAAGTTTGAGTCTCGTTGCTGGAATGGAGTTTTTCTTGGTTACGCTTTGCATTCTCGAGGCTTCCGTGTTTGGAACCTCGACTCCCAGCAGCTTGTCGAGACTTGCGATGTTTCTTTCAATGAGTCCATGCCTTCGCTTACTCCTTCTTTTGAGCTTTCTGGTGATGATTGAGGAGCCATGCTGAATAGCGTGGGCCTCATGGCTCCAGATGTGATGAGTCATTGTCAACGATAGTCAAAGAGGACAGAAGAAGAGGTCTGTTGTTTCATGGGCCGCGTGTGACTCAGGTACACGGGCAGCGAGCGACTGTCGGGCAGAGGAGGTTGCGAAGTCGGGCTGGCCTAATCCGGGTACATGGGCCAGAAGCAATAGAAGACCCACTGGGCTGTTGACCAGGACTGACTCAGGTACACGGGCGGTGAGCGATTGCCAGGCTGAGAGAGCTGCGGAGTCGGGCCGACCCAATCCGAGTACCTGGTGCAAAGCCGGCTGAGGCTTTGTCAGTTTCGGCGCAAAACTGACAACCATCGATCTTGTATCCGACTGTCCAGAAGAGAAGCCGTAGTCGCTACGAAAACTTAGCTTCCGGATAAGTCATATGTATCTCTAGGCCCACAGTCAGTCAGTCGTGTCTGTAAAAATACCTAAGGGCAGTAGAGTCTTTCCTTTATTCCTGCATCTGTAAAAAACCCTAAGGGGCTGGTGGAATATTCTAGGCCATTGGGCAGCCTATAAATAGGGCCCCAATCCCTAGGGTTGAACTACCCTTCTAGAAATCACTTTTTCCATCATTCCTTGGGTCATCTTTGTTTTCTGTGCACTCTCTCTCTTACTCATGTTTCTGTGCACCGCCAGAGGCTTCTATTCTGCATGCATTCATTTTGTTCTTCATTAATGCAGTGAGATTTTGTTCTCTTTTGAGTGTGAGACGTGCATTTAGTTATTGTGGATCTGAATCTTTGTGTACCGTGTGCGTTTTTGTTCACTATTTGCTACTCTGTTGGCTGTTTTCTTCGCACAAGCAGTACTAGTTCTTGCTGTTGCAAGTAGTACTACTACTACACTGTAGCAGCAGGACACTAGTACCAGCTTTTGCTTTTTCTGCGTAGCCTTTTTGATCGAAGTAGACTAGGCTGAGTACCTTTTCTGACTATTTTCTGGTGAAGCCACCCTCTCTGTTCGAAGTCCCTCAGCTCCGTGAGGCAGGCTTCGATCTGATATACTCGAAGGCTTCGTTTGAACTTCGAATTTCGTTTTGTGTCATGAGTTGCTAGCTTTGAAGTACTTTTTGAACTGTCAGCATCTCATACTTCGAACGTCTGTGCGAAGGTACTCCGACTCGAGCTCTTCGAAGTCCATACTTCGACAGGTTTCGAAGTTGGCTTCGAAGCTTGTCTTTCTGTTAGACTTCGCTCAGTGTTTGCTTCCGTCTTCTTCGAAGGTCCTCGATGTGTTTGTTCGAAGGTAGAGTGTAGGCTTCGTTTTTGGTTCTCTGTCGCATGTCAGCCTTCGCTTCTCCTTCGAAGGTAGTCTTTGTGTGTGACGTGTTCGAAGGTTGTTTGTCTGTGCGTTGTATTCGAAGCAATCTATTCGAAGAATAGGCTTCGAAGCACTCGGTTCGAAGCTAGCTTCGATACTTCCGTATTTCGCTTCGAAGCATACTTCGCTCCCTGCCACTTCGAACTAGGCTAGACAAAAACACCTTCGGCAGTTTCACAACACCCTTCGGCAGGCTTCACAACTAACCTCCGAAGCAGGCTTCGACCAGTGAAGCAGGCTTCGACCAGCGAAGCAGGCTTCGACCACCGAAGCAGACCTCGACGGGCGAAGCTGGCTTCGCCAAGTTCCGAACAGGAGACAAATCTGAACAGTAACTTCTCATCTCACTTTATATATACTTAGATCATTTCATAGAGAAGTTTGGCCTGACATGTCTAGTATACTTTGTTTATCTGCCTAGTTGCACTGCTTTGGTAGTTCTCTGTTTAACATCAGTTACTTCTAGGCTAGATACCTTTAGACTTAGGCTATCTGTTCATTTTCTGCTGCTTAGTCTTTTGAGGTGCGTTGGGTGTTGGGAACAAGCCATATATTCGAAAGAATTTTTAAGGCGCCCATTCACCCCCCCTCTGGTCGCTACTTTCGATCCTACAAGTGGTATCAGAGCTTGGTTAGGGTTTTTCCATACCTTAACCGGTTCTAAACCCCAGTAGTGACTATGACGTCTCCTGGCAAGGTCCCGTCCTTGGAAGCCTATGGCTATAACTATTGGAAGACTCGCATGCGAGCCTATCTCATGAGCCAGGGTTCAGACATTTGGGACATTTGCGTTCACACCACATTTGTCATATTGTCAGTCGCTGAGCATGGTACTGCTGGTATCATCGCTCAGCATCTGAGCAACAGTAAGGTTGTGAACATTCTTTTCTCTGGTTTAGGTCCCACTGAGTTTGAGCGTGTGAGCCATCTCTCCACTGCGAGAGAGATCTGGGCTACCCTCTAGGCACACCATGAGGGAACAGCACAGGTCAAGGCTCGGCTCTATCAGACCTACCGGCGTGAATATGAAAATTTCACACAGAAGCCGGGTGAATTTGTTGAGGCTTTGTTTGGTCGTTTTCAGTCGATCATAAACAAGCTTCGGGACAACAAGGCTGAGGGTGCTCAGTTAGTCTCAGATCATGAGCAGGCGCTCAAGGTTCTCCATACCTTGGACCCAAAGATCTGGGAGATCAAGGTATCTTCTATCATTGAGAGTACTTCTTATGATACCTTGACCATTTCTGAGTTGTTTAGCAAGCTGAAGGCTACTGAGGTTGATCTCCAGCTGAGATCAAATCTCACTGGTTCTAGATCAAAATCTTTGGCCCTTGCTACACCTTCTGTTGATCCTTCTTCTGTGAGCTGTGTTGGGTTCTCTTTGATGTCTATCACTGAGGACCAGCTTGAGTTGTTGGGAGATGATGATTTGTGTCTCTTTAACAACCGGGTGCGTCGTGTCTATGACAAGAGAATGTTCAAAAGACACGGCACAAAATCTAGGTGTTTTGAGTGTGGTGATCCAGGACACTTCATCACCGACTGCCCCAAGCGCAATGGTCACAAGAAGGGCACCGGTGGTGGCTTCCACGACTCCAGCAAGCACGAGAGCTCATCCTTCAACAAGGGCAAGCCGAAGATCAGATTCTTCAAGAAGGCCCTGAAGGATTACCGGCGAGAGAACAAGAAGCATGACAAGGCCTTCTTCGCCGAGATGGAGAAGAGCTACTCCAAGCGGTCCACGTCTTCTTCCTCTTCATCGAGGTCAAGCGATGAGGAGATCGCCATCAGGAAGGGGAAGGACAAGGAAGATCTGGCGGGTCTCTACTTCATGGCCTTCGGAGACAAGCCGAAGAGCCGCTCACACCAGCGCCGAAGATCCCGCAAGAGCTTCTGTTCAATGGCTCTTGGGGATAAGGAAGAAAAGAGCTCCTCTGACAACTCCGACGATGACGACAACGAAAAGGTATCATCCTATGAGCGCGAAATCGTTGATTTACTTGAGAGCAATCGTCAGGAGTTGAAATATCGGGAAAAACTGCTTAGGGGGGCCAAGAAGAGGATAGATGAGTTAGAGAGTGAGCTTGCCATAGCCAATGGCAGAATTGAGAGTCTATCTTCTTCCCCTTGCTTGGGTGATAGCAGTGAGTGCCCGAAGTGTGAGGTGCATTTGTGTGACTTGTCGACTCTGAAGTCCAAGTACACAGAAAGGGTTGATGAGAGGGACGCTTTGGCCACTGAGCTTGAAAGTGCTCAGCTGGAGCTGAAAAATGCTCAAGCCACTGTCGTCGCACCCTGTGTTGATTGCCCATCCAATCTAGCTGCCTTAGCTGAGCTAAAATCCAAGGGTCATGAACATTTGGGTGATTTGGAGAGGTTGAGAGCTGAGCTTGCGCAGACTAGGCTAGAGCTTGAGACATTGTCAGTTCCACCCCCTGTCTGTGAGAACTGCCTGTCTCTTAGACTTGAGTTGATCAAGCTAAAAGCCGAGAAGTCTGTCCAAGTAGAGAGTGAGTGTGAGACCTGCTTGTCTCAGGTGGAGGTTCTAGCTTCCTTGAGAGAGGAGCTAGCTGATTCTCAGAATGAGAACTTTTACCTTCGTTCTATCCTGAGTTGGATCAGTGCCAGAGAGCCACAGCTCGGCATGATGATCCAGCAGTTCAAGAGGCAGGATAGGTTTGGGGTAGGTTACACCTACACCAAGGCTGACTTTGAGAGTGCCATTAGCCGGGCAGTGGAGTGGAGTAAAATGACTCCAGAAGAGAGGTATCCCAAGACTCACTCCACTGAGTCTTCCCAGGCTTGTCAGCCCAAGGATGGAGTAATTCATGAACCACCCAAAGCTCCACCCAAGAAGCCTATCTGGGTTCCAAAGCCCAAACACCTCCACTCTTCTCTAGACTCTCTTCCTGGACCTTCTCAACCCAAGAAGACTACACCGAACACCACCAAGCCCAAACATCCCAAGCCTCAACCACATCCCAAGAAGCCCACCTATCATTGTGAGTACTGTCAGAGAGACGGGCATCTTAAGTTTTGCTTCAGGAGGAAGCGGGTTGAGAGAGCAGAGAGAGCTCGTGGTGATCAGGAGCAGTTCTACCAGCAGGGTGGTAGACTGCGTGTTCCTCGACGCGGGGAGAGGCTGGAGGCCAGGCTGCGTCGTGTAGGTGGTGGTAGAGGAGACGGCTTTCTTGCCCGTGCTCCAGTTGGTGGTGTCAGTTCCGACAGAGTTCCAGGCCGTGTTGGCTACGGTTTTGGACCTCGTAGCCGCAGGTTTAGGCAGAACCGAGGACTGCGCTTTGAGCCGCGTTTTGGTCCAAATTCTCATGATGATTTCTGCTTTCCGTCTTTTGAGCAGATGGCTCGACACTGGTTTATCTCTTTTGCTAAATCTGGTGCCAGACCATTTGCTCCCACTTACATCCACTGATTGTGCAGGATCAGGGACTGGAGGACGTTTGGATCATGGACTCAGGATGCTCTCGCCACATGACGGGACATCGTAGATGCTTCTCCAGTCTCACTCCCCCGAGCTCCAAAGAGTACATCACGTTCGGGAACAGTGGTCAAGGGAAGGTAAGTGGCATAGGCTCTATTCGCATTTCAGATCACTTCTCTATGAAGAATGTTGCTTTGGTTAAGAATTTGAACTTCAATTTGATTTCTGTTTTGCAACTTCTTGAGGATGGTTTGGAAGTGCGTGTTAAGAAGGGCAGTTCTTCTGTGTTTGATTCTAGAGGGTCTTTGATTTGCCAGATCTTACCATTCGGTAAAGTTTTTCGAATTGACTTCTTTAGTTCTTTTGGCCCGTCTCGCTGTTTAATTGCTGGATCCTCCTCTGAGCTCTGGAAGTGGCATAGGAGGTTAGGTCATTTGAGTTTTGATCTGCTAGTCAGGTTGAGCTCTATGGACATCATCCGAGGATTGCCCAAGCTTAAGATGGAGAAAGATCTAGTTTGTCATCCCTGTTGTCATGGGAAAATGGTTGCCGCTTCTCGCTCACCTGTGACTTAGGTGATGACTTCGTATCCGGGCGAGCTTTTACACTTGGACACTGTTGGTCCAGCTCGGGTACGTTCAGTCGGTGGGAAGTGGTACGCACTTGTCATTGTTGACGACTTTTCTCGATTCTCGTGGGTTTTCTTTTTGGAGTCTAAGGATGAAACTTTTCAGTTTGTTCATGACCTGATTTTGAAGCTGAAGAATGAGAACAATGGTCGGATGCGAGCAATTCGCTCCGACAATGGCTCTGAGTTCAAAAATTCTCAGTTCGTCAGTTTCTGTAGTGATCAAGGTCTTGACCATCAGTTTTCTTCTCCTTATACTCCCCCACAGAATGGTGTTGTGCAACGAAAGAACCGCACGCTAGTCGAGATGGCCAGGACGATGCTCGATGAGCACAGGACTCCTAGGCGTTTTTGGGCTGAAGCCATGAACACGGCTTGCTATCTGGCCAACTGCATTTTTCTTCGAGCTTACTTAGGTAAGACTTCGTATGAGTTGCGGTTTGGCAGACAGCCCAAGGTGAGTCACTTGCGAGCATTTGGCTGCAAGTGCTTTGTGCTCAAGAAGGGAGGGCATTTGGACAAGTTTGAGTCTCGTTGCTGGGACGGTGTTTTTCTTGGTTACGCTTTTCATTCTCGAGGCTTCCGTGTTTGGAAGCTCGACTCCCAACAGCTTGTCGAGACTTGTGAAGTTTCATTTGACGAGTGCTTGCCTTCTTTAACTCCTTCTTTTGATCTTTCTGGTGATGATGAGCTCGGAGAGTCCATCTTCGAGGAAGATGAGGATACTCCAGCTGCTGATGAGGGTGGGCCTTCTGCACCCCCTGTAGAGCCCACACCTTCTGAGACTTCGACTGAGGATGAGGGTGGACCTCTGATCACTTCTTCCACTACGATCGAGCCCCCTCTATCGAGTCCAGAGGTGCCAGCTGCTGACTTCGGTGAGGTGACTTCAGATCACCAGGGAACCCGAGCAGTTCAGCGTGACCATCCCTTAGAGCTCATCATAGGTGATTTGACTGAGAGAACCTTGCGTTCATCTACCTCTCTTGCTGTGTTTGCTGAATCTGCTTTTGTTGCATCTTTTGAGCCCAGAGATGTTTCTCATGCTCTTTCTGACTCTAATTGGATTAATGCTATGCAAGAAGAGCTTGAGAATTTTGTCCGCAATCGGGTTTGGACTTTAGTTGAGCCGCCACCAGGATGCAACCCCATAGGCACCAAGTGGGTATTTAAGAACAAACAAGGTGAAGATGGGGTTGTGGTGCGCAACAAAGCTCGACTAGTTGCCCAGGGTTTTTGCCAGAAAGAGGGAATTGATTTTGAAGAAACTTTCGCCCCTATTGCCCGTCTTGAGTCCATTCGTATGCTCTTAGCCTTTGCCGCTTCGAAGGGTTTTATGCTTTTTCAAATGGACGTTAAGAGTGCTTTTCTGAACGGGTTCATAGAGGAGGAAGTTTATGTTAGGCAGCCCCCGGTTTTGAGAACCCTAAATTTCCTCGACATGTTGTTAAGTTGCACAAAGCGTTATACGGGTTGAAGCAAGCCCCCAGGGCTTGGTATGACCGGTTAAAGAAATTTTTGTTGGGGAAGGGCTTTGTGATGGGTTCTGTGGACAAAACTCTTTTCTTGCTCAGAGATGCTTCAGATTTCTTAGTCGCTCAGATTTACGTGGATGATATTATCTTTGGCGGTACTACTGACTCTCTTGTGTCCAAGTTTTCTGAGCAGATGCACAGTGAGTTTGAGATGAGCCTCATGGGTGAGCTCAAGTACTTCTTAGGGCTCCAGATCAAGCAGACCAAGGACGACACCTTCATCCACCAAGGTAAGTACACTCGCGATATGCTTAAGAAATTTGACTTTGGTGGTGAATTGAAGCCACAGATGACCCCAATGGGCACGTCTGGAGGATAGGACAAGGATGAGAGCGGCGTCAAGGTCAATGAGAGAGAGTTTCGAGGGATAATCGGTTCGTTGTTGTACTTGACGGCGACCAGACCGGACATTCAATTCGCCGTGGGACTTTGCGCGTGTTTTCAGTCTTCACCACACACGTCTCACCGGCAGGCTGTCAAGCGCATCTTCAGGTATCTCACTTATCCGCCCGATCTTGGTCTTTTCTATTCAGCTTCATCATCTCTCAATTTATCTGGCTTTTCGGATGCCGATTTTGGTGGGTGCCGGTTGGATCGCAAGTCGACTTCCGGTACTTGCCAGTTTCTTGGTTCTTCTCTTGTCTCTTGGTCTTCTCGAAAGCAATCTGGAGTTGCTCTTTAGGCCACAGAGGCTGAGTACGTAGTTGCTGCTAGCTGCTGCTCACAGTTGGTTTGGATGATTTCCACTCTGCGAGATTTTGGGTTGTTCTTTCCTACCAGAGTTCCTTTGTTTTGCGACAGCACCAGTGCAATTAGTGTAGGGAAAAACCCATGTCTCCATTCAAAAACCAAACACATTGATGTGCGCTTTCACTTTCTGAGGGATCAATATGAGAAAGGTGTCATTGACCTTGTTCATGTTGATACCCATCATCAGTTGGCTAACATTTTCACCAAACCCCTAGATCAGTCTACCTTTGAGCGTTTACGAGGGGATTTGGGTGTTGTGTATCCTTTCTAGGATATTTTGCGTCAGTTTTCCTTCTTCCTTACTCTTTTCTTGAGTCTCTTTTTGTGTGTGTTCATAACTTGCATATTCACATATCACACTTTAGAGCTGCTTCTGTTATATGATTGAACTGCTTTACTTAATCTAGCCGGTACATGCTTTTGAATACTTGTCAATGATCATGCCTTGTTTCAGTTCGCTTGATATGTCTGATATCTGTCATATGCATGGCTTTTATGTTTTAAACTCGAAAACATGATCACCATTGCTTCTGGTAACTAGCATGTGTAGGCTGAATGTTCTTGCTATCTGTTACATACCTTGTAGCTAGTTCCTGACTTAGATGCAAACATGCAACTTGGACATCTTTCTGCTTTATAACATGGAAATGTGCTATAAAAATCAAGAAAAATGAAAATTCCATGCCTTTTTATGCTTAAAATTGAAAAGATCCAGGTGGGTTTGTATTGTCGCATTGCATTGTTCTGGACTGCGTACCATAGCACTTTGGTATGAACTAGGACAGTATAATGTATGCCAAGACCAATGTCTTAAGCTTCTGATGGTCCAGTTCTGGCCTAGGCTTGACTTGGTCGGTCAGCATAAGGTTTGACATGCAAATAACCCCTGGCAAAAAATGAAAAAGGAAAAAGAAAAAGCCTGGAAATTGAAATGATAACAAGTTTGCTAAAGCACTTTGTTTTGGACAATGCTTATCTTGTTAGATATCAGTTAGCCTTTGCATCTCATGCTTTACCTTGCGTGTTTACTGAAAATGTGGTGATGCTTTTGTTTGCAAAAATTGACAAATGCATGCTAATGACTTTCTTTAGATATCATCTGTTGCACTGATCATGCCATGTGTCTTAGACAGTATGTCTTTTGCTATACTCGTTAGATGGTGTAATTGCAGTCAATCATATTTGAGAAGCATGCTTTCTACACTCCTTATGCACTCCAGTTGAATTCACTGCATATTTTGAGGGGGAGTTGCGTTTCAGAGGGAGTCTGTGTCTCTTTTGAGTGCTTGATGAGTTCACTTGTCAACAAGGGGGAGAAAATTTGGGATTAGAGTTTAAGGGGGAGGAGTTCTTACTCTGTTGATATCTTTGTTGTTCTGAAATCGCACTCATTTTGAGCTTTTACGTTTTTGGTTAACCATAATGATCACTTCTTGCTTTTATTTGGCTTTCGGTCATTAGGGTTAAACTTTTACCTTATTTTTCTTCTTCTTTGTTTTTCTTGTGCTTTGTTTTCGTGTTTCCACAGTTGTTCGCAGGTTCTGAAGAGCTAAAGAAGTGAAGTGTTGACAATGCACTCATCAAGGGGGAGATTGAGGAGCCATGCTGAATAGCGTGGGCCTCATGGCTCTAGATGTGATGAGTCATTGTCAACGATAGTCAAAGAGGACAGAAGAAGAAGAGATCTGCTATTTCATGGGCCGCGTGTGACTCAGGTACACGGGCAGCGAGCGACTGTCGGGCAAAGGAGGCTGCGAAGTCGGGCTGGCCCAATCCGGCTACATGGGCCAGAAGCAGCAGAAGACCCACTGGGCTGTTGACCAGGACTGACTCAGGTACACGGGCAGTGAGCGATTGCCGGGCTGAGAAAGCTGCGGAGTCGGGCCGGCCCAATCCGAGTACCTGGTGCAAAGCCGGTGGAGGCTTTGTCAGTTTCGGCGCAAAACTGACAACCGTCCATCTTGTATCCGACTGTCCAGAAGAGAAGCCGTAGTCGCTACGAAAACTTAGCTTCCGGATAAGTCATCTGTATCTCTAGGCCCACAGTCCGTCAGTCGTGTCTGTAAAAATACCTAAGGGCAGTAGAGTCTTTTCCTTTATTCCTGCGTCTGTAAAAAACCCTAAGGGGATGGTGGAATATTCTAGGCCATTGGGCAGCCTATAAATAGGGCCCCAATCCCTAGGGTTGAACTACCCTTCTAGAAATCACTTTTTTCCATCATTCCATGGGTCATCTTTGTTTTCTGCGCACTCTCTCTTACTCCTGTTTCTGTGCGCCGCCAGAGGCTTCTATTCTACATGCATTCATTTTGTTCTTCATTAATGCAGTGAGATTTTGTTCTCTGTTGAGTGCGAGGCGTGCATTTAGTTATTGTGGATCTGAATCTTTGTGTACCGTGTGCGTTTTTGTTCACTATTTGCTACTCTGTTGGCTGTGTTCTTCGCACAAGCAGTACTAGTTCTTGCTGTTGCAAGTAGTACTACACTGTAGCAGCAGGACACTAGTACCAGCTTTTGCTTTTTCTGCGTAGCCTTTTTGATCGAAGTAGACTAGGCTGAGTACCTTTTTTGACTGTTTCTTGGTGAAGCCACCCTCTCTGTTCGAAGTCCCTCAGCTCCGTGAGGCAGGCTTCGATCTGATATACTCGAAGGCTTCGTTTGAACTTCTAGGCTAGATACCTTTAGACTTAGGCTATCTGTTCATTTTCTGCTGCTTAGTCTTTTGAGGTGCGTTGGGTGTTGGGAACAGGCCATATATTCGAAAGAATTTTTAAGGCGCCCATTCACCCCCCTCTGGTCGCTACTTTCGGTCCTACAATGATGAGCTTGGAGAGTCCATCTTCGAGGAAGATGATGACACTCCCGGTGTTGATGAGGGTGGGTCTTCTGCACAGCTTGCAGACCCCACACCTTCTGAGATTTCGATTGAGGATGAGGGTGAACCTTTGATCACTTCTTCCACTTTGATCGAGCCCCCTCAGTCGAGTCCAGAGGTGCCAGCTGCTGACTCTAGTGAGGTGACATCTGATCACCTAGGATCCCGAACAGTTCAGCGTCATCACCTCTCAGAGCTCATCATCGGTGATCTCACTTCGAGATCCTTGCGTTCTCATGCTGGCTCACTCGTTGTGTTTGTTGATTCTGCTTTTGTTGTCACTTTTGAGCCTAGAGATGTTGCTCATGCTTTATCTGATGCAAATTGGATAAATGCCATGCAAGAATAGCTTGAAAACTTTGTTCGCAATCGGGTTTGGATAATAGTTGAGCTGCCACCTGGATGCAACCCCATAGGCACCAAGTGGGTGTTTAAGAACAAGCAAGGTGAATATGGGGTTGTGGTGCGCAACAAAGCTCAATTAGTTGCCCATGGTTTTTGCCACAAAGAGGGTATTGATTTTGAGGAGACTTTCGCCCCTGTTGCCCGTCTTGAGTCCATTCGCATACTTTTGGCATTCACTGCTTCTAAAGGTTTTAAGCTTTTACAAATGGATGTCAAGAGTGCTTTTCTGAATGGGTACATAGAGGAGGAGGTCTATGTTAGGCAGCCCCCCTGTTTTGAAAACCCCAAGTTTCCTCGACATGTTTTCAAGTTACAGAAAAGCTTTATATGGTCTGAAGCAAGCCCCTAGGGCTTGGTATGATCGTTTAAAGCAGTTTTTGTTGGGGAGTGGCTTTGTGATGGGTTCTGTGGACAAAACTCTTTTCTTCCTCCGTGTTGGCACTGATTTCTTGATTGCTCAGATTTACGTAGATGACATTATTTTTGGTGGTTCTACTAATGAGCTTATGTCCAAGTTTTCTGAGCAGATGCATAGCAAGTTTGAGATGAGCCTCATAGGTGAGCTCAAGTACTTTCTAGGGCTCCAGATCAAGCAGACCAAGGATGACATCTTCATCCACTAGAGCAAGTACACGCGGGATATGCTGAAGAAGTTCGACTTTGGTGGAGAGCTGAAGCCTCAGATGATCCCAATGGGTACATCTGGGGGTATGTACAAGGACGAGAGTGGCGTCAAGGTCAACGAGAGAGAGTGTCGAGGGATGATCGGATCACTTTTGTACCTAACGACGACGAGACTGGACATTCAGTTTGTCGTGGGACCATGTGTGCGCTTCCAGTCTTCACCATGCGCATCTCCTCGGTAGGCTATCAAGCGCATTTTCAGGTACCTTACCTATGCGCCTGATCTTGGTCTTTACTATTCAGCATCATCATCTCTTGAGTTATCTCGCTTTTTCGACGTTGATTTTGGTGGGTGCCGGTTGGATCGCAAGTCGACTTCTGGTACTTGCCAGTTTCTCGGTTCTTCGCTTGTTTCTTGGTCTTCGCGTAAGCAATCTGGAGTTGTGCTTTCCACTACTGAGGTTGAGTATATAGCTACTGCTAGCTGCTGCTCATAGTTAGTTTGGATGATTTCCACCTTGAGAGATTTTTGGTTGTTTTTCTCTGCCAAAGTACCTTTGTTTTGTGATAGCACCAGCGCGATTAGTGTAGGGAAAACCAATGTCTTCATTCAAAAACCAAACATATTGATGTGCGCTTTCACTTTCTGAGGGATCAATATGAGAAAGGTGTCATTGACCTTGTTCATGTTGTACCCATCATCAGTTGGCTGACATTCTCACCAAACCCCTAGATCAGTCTACTTTTGAGCGTTTCCGAGGGGATTTGGGAGTTGTGTATCCTTTTTAGGATATTTTGAGTCTGTTTTCTTTCTTCTTTACTCTTTTATTGAGCCTTTTCGTGTGAGTTCATATCATGCATATTCACATATCACACTCTGAGCTTGCTTCTGTTATATGAATGAATTGCCTTACTTATTCTAGCTAGTATATGCTTTTGAATATCTGTCGATGATCATGCTTTGCTTCAATTCACATGATATATCTGATATCTGTCATATGCATGGCTTTTATGCTTTAAAATTCAAAAATGATCACCATTGCTTCTAGTAACTAGCATGTGTAGGCTAAATGCTTTTGCTATCTTTTACATGCCTAGTAGCTAGTTCCTTACTTAGATGCAGATATGCAACTTGGACATCTATATGCTTTTACATGGAAAATATGCTATAAAATGATAAAAATCAGAAAAATGAAAAATCAATGCCTTTTATGCTTAAATGAAAAGATCCAGGTGGGTTTGCTATGTCGCATTGCATTGTTCTGGACTGCTTACCACATCACTTTGGTATGAATTAGGACAGTGTAATGTATGCCAAGACCAATGTCTTAAGCTTCTGATGGTCTAGTTCTGGCCTAAGTTTGACTTGGTCGGTTAGCATAAGGTTGATATGCAAATAACCCCTAGCAAAAATAAAAAAGGAAAAGAAAAAACCCGAAAATTAAAAAGCTAGCATGTTTGCTGAAGCTCTTTATTGTGGACAATGCACATCTTGGTAGATATGGGCTAGCCTTTGCATCTCATGTTTTACCTTGCCTGTTTGCTAGAAAATATGGTGATGCTTTTGTTTGCAAAAATCTAAAAATGCGTGCGCGAGGCAGGATATCCTTGAGCTTTGGATCAATAGATAGGCTCGCATGCGAGTCTTCTAATAGTTATAGCCAAAGACCTCAAGGGATAGAACCTTGCCAATAGACTTCATGATCGCTACCTTGGGTTAGAACCAGTTAAGGTATGGAAAAACCTTAACTAGGCTCCGATATCACTTGTAGGACCGAGAGTAACGATCAGAGGGGGGTGAATAGGCTCCTAAAAAATTCTTTCGAATCAATGACCTCCTCCCAACACCCAACACATCTCAAGAGATAGGCAAAATCTTAGACAAAAAACACAGATGAAAATAACGCTATCACTCTCCTATCAAATATGATGTAATATAACAGTCCGAGAGATCATAAGCACTAAAAATAATCTAGCCTAAAAATGACCGGTTTCCTAATCGAGAAGACACCACAAAAGTGCTTAAAGGCAGACAAACAACGCATTTAACTCACAAGCATTTCAAATAGCATAGATAAAATCATCAACAATACTCAGACATTTAATCAGGTAAAATAAATGCAGATGATTAAGTGTGCTCATATATGATTGAAAATGCACTAAGTATACATAAATACATCAATGACATACACAGTGCAATCTGAATAAAAAGCTTGCTGTAAATTAATCTATCTCAGAATATCTAGGAAATAAATCTATAAATGCACCCAAATCGAGGAAGGATCGAGAGTTACTGTTCTTTAGAAACCCAGCGCTTTGGTCGGAGTGAATCACTCGTGGAGGACAGGTGTCTGCCGCTTGCTGTCAAGGCGCTGTCCGAACACCTCCCCAAGTAGAGCACACACACGCCTAGCATGTTCCGCCGAAGTGCAAACCACCGCCTTGTGCTGGAGACCGGAGCACTGTTCCGTTCGGGTGCCCACGTGCTGCTCACCTTGGAACCAGGCGCGTTATAGCGGCACTCCCAGCAGCGCTCAGAAGCATTGCTCGCACCGCCCACCGGTAAAAACCACGCGCCGCTAATTTCCCACCAAAAAGCGCTGGCGGCGCTACGCCAGAGACCTCAGTGCCAACGCCTCAAGAAAAGACCGACCGAATAAAAATCGGCTTCGCAAGAACAGGAAAAATGCGGTGGGGAAATTTCAGTAGAAATGATGAACAGCAAAGCCAAACATAGAAATTAGTAAAGTGAACTCAGATTTTCAAAGTGGATGAGTTGAAAACCCTAGGAGGTACACAAGGCCTTTATATAGGCAGTTCAAAAACTAGAAAAGACGCATTTACCCCTTGGGTAAATTACACACAGAGGAAAAATAAAACTACGGGCCCAATGGGTAAAATAGTAAAATCCTATCTATAGATAGCTTGTCCTGATTTGGAGCTTTTATAGCAGCTACGGCTTCGCTTTAGGACTATCGGATCCTCGATCAATGGTCTAGATTAGTGCGTTGGTTTTACGCCGAAACCGACAAAGCATCTGTTGTATTCACACCGGGTACCCGGATTAGGTCGGCCCGATTCCGCGGATCTCTCAGTCTGGCAATCGCTCGCCGCCCGTTTACCTGGGTCAAATCCGGTCAACAGACTAGTGGGTCTCCTGCCGTTCCTGGCTCATGTACCAAGATTAGGCCGGCTCGACTCCGCGGCCCCTCTACCCGACAATCGCTCGCCGCCCGTATACCTGACTCACATGCGGACCAAGACACGACAGGTCTCATCTCCTCATCTCGTCTCTCTGTTGACTTCCATTGACAATCACTCATCACTTCTGGAGAAATGAGGCCCATGATCTTAAACATGGCTCCTCAGCCGGGACCTTGACTTACCTCCTGGCAAGCCATTCTGACGGAGTGGGGGGCCCTCTACCTAAGTTGGTAGTGGTCGATGGTATCCCATACCATATCGACCTACCACTTCGGCTCATCGACGGGGCGTCGATGTCGTCCTCCTGCAAAATAAAGAAGAGTCACGAGAATTGGGAAAAACCTCTGGGTTGATGTCGGTGAAGGCTGGATCTAGTGAAAGACAAAACTGTTTGGAATTGCGATTGAAGATGTGGCTTACCTCGGACCACCATTTCTTGTAAGCGATCGACGCCACCCTTCATGTGATCCAGGAAGGGAGCTCTCTAAGAGAGATTGAATTGGCCATAGAAAAATGTCAATTGAACTCCAAAGAACTTGTTACTTCACCACAGACCTAGATCCGACCGATGAAGAAGAGATCGATCGGTAGCTGGCCGAAACCAAGCTACCGAGCGTAAACCATTGGATGATAAAACTCATAAGAAGGCTTACGTGTGGGACCAACCTTGAAGTTCATTAGAAGAAGACGAGGAGAGATACAAGCAAGGAAGATGGCCTCACGCTTTGCGCTCACTAGCACATCGACCAAAGATAGCCGATGTGGGTATTCATAATCAGGCAAGAATTCATAGGTATACCACACTATGCATTCACTGATGAAGCCACGGTAAAAAGCCTTAAACCATTGGGCCAAGATGTCAGCGAACATTCTCATCCCCGGACGGTAGGCGGTTGCCTCGCTTAAGGACAAGCATCGGCGGGTGGTTGGAGAGGCGGACTCACGATGATCGGATTGATATTGAAGGAGATCAAAGGAAGGGCTAGTGGAAACCTTGGAGGAACCACCAGGGACCCCCAAGGTGACCTACCGCATCACCGGCCGATAATTGGACCTATACTTGATGAAGAAGATAATAAAGGGAGTCAAGGAGGTATTGACCAAGGGGATTGCAACTCCAGCAGCCAATTGTTCTACTAAGAATTGAAGGTGACAAGTAGGCAAGAAGGGTAGACCCGCAAAAGAAGAATCACTCGAGCCAAAGGTTAAGAAAAGAGATATGTTCGCGCTCATCGATAGGACTATAATTCTTATTATGATTTGCAATATATTTGACCCAACCACGACTAGATTTGATATCAAAGTAGTGGGAAGGTTTCGAAAAAAGAAAGGGATCAGCTGTAGAGACGGTGTCAAGAGAGGTCAAGACTGGAACGTTAAGAAGGTTAGGGCTCATCGGCCCATGGCCGAAAAGAAATGTGTTTAACGCATTAGACCAAAATTAGCAAGAAGATGCCAGCATTGGCTCATTTTTGAAAAGGAGGGCAAGGGAGAGGCTGATGTAGTGCGCAATGCCAGTTTGTTCCTAGAAACCACGCTTTGATGCAGCAACACAGAGGTACCAGTTGCGCCATGTATGGAGAGGAGAAGGGAATGCCCTAAAGCTCTGAGACCAATCAAAAAAAGCTTTTTTGAATTCTTGAAGGGAATACGCTGGGTCTCGACGTTAATAAAATCGGTGGGGTCAGGTTTACCCATCAGACCCATGAAGAAGCAGGATGGATGGTTGGCCATAGGAATCAAGACTAAACCCCGCAGATTCTACAGAAAAAGAAAAGAATAGTAAGGAAAACTGGCGGAAGAACCAAGAGAAATGAAGAATAATAGAAAGTAAAAAGATGAAGATTTACCTCAGGGATGGAGTCGTTGGTTGCCATCAAGAAGATTTGCCGGAAATATAGGTCAGTGAAGAAGACAAAAACGGTAAGCAGTGGCAGTCACAAGCAAACGGCGGTGAGCTCAGGGGGCAAAGGCAGAAGCAATGAGCGGAAAGTATGAAGAAGAAGGGCGGAGTGACCGGGGTACTTATAAAGCAAGAAGAAACTCCTCGGTGGCTAGGTCAAGCCAATTCTGCCGGATTTGTTGGGGCCACATGCAATATTCAGTAAAAGGTAATCATGAGTACAGTTTTCAAAAATGTTGAGATCTTTGTAGGCCCAAGATTATAGGAAATGAATCTTCGGCTTAAAGAACACCAATACCAAAATTGTGTGGGATAAAGCCTGGCCCGATGTCGACACGAATAGACGTAGATACATCGGACCAGGCAACATCCAACACATTCGTGAAAGGCCGAAGATGAACAAGTGGGAAGAAGAGAGAAAATTATGAAGCCGAAATCCTAAGAGAAGTTATAAAGGTACTAGAAGATGAAAGGTTTCAGCTGGCAATTAAAATGAAAATATCATGCAGATAGACGTTTGAAAAGACTTGGCATCAGGGATAATGACTGTTATTAATTTTGAAGCATCAGCAACCACTTAATGCTCCGAAACTGGGGGGCATGTGTTGATGCCAAGATTTGGTAAAGCCCAGGCCCACTAAGTATGTGATATGGTCAACAGAAGTCTAAGAGGATATGGTCAAAGATGGTCAAGGAAGCCCGTCCATCTTGTTACAAGATAACTGAATGTAGGGAAGCCGATGTGGATAAAGATGAAAAGAAGATAAATCCAGAATCGGTTAAGATAGAGTGCTTGGATGACAAGTCTCCGGACTATAAATATGTAACCCTAGTTAGATCAGACACACAACTCTATCAGACAACCACTCGACATATCACCACACTTAGCTTCCAAGGTTAACCCGGCGGGATTCGACACTCAGAGCTGGGCTGCATCGTTTCGATCTCCGGTGAAGAGGTGAGTCCCACCGCCCCCGATGTCCATATTGACTAGGTCAGTATCATCAAGGTTGCATCAGTTTGATCTCTTGAGGAGAACGTCAAAACAGTATGTTTACCGGTTGCTCTTGGTGTATTGGCTAGGTCTAAGGCTGCACCAGATTGATCTCTTAGATTGATGTGATCTAGGTGTGGTAGTTTGAGGTTTCATCGGTTAAGTCTGGCATCTCTTGCTATTGTATCTCTTTTACGCTATATATCATTCATCTAAATAAAGCATGCCTGATAATTTGACATATTATTAAGATCATCGTGATTTGCTACTGTATTGGTTAGGTACGATCTAGTTATTGTGATGATTTTCATGATATAGACATGTTATATAGCACATTTTATTTATTTCTGCCAGAGTAAAAGCCGGTATGTTATCTTCAATTCAGAGCCATATCTTATTTGCCATCGAAGAATGTTCATCGGCCCATACATGTGCACTACCCATCTCATCGGGCGATGGCATGCTCGCCAATTGCTTTGCCCTGGTCATCGGCCCTATGGCTGATAGGCCTGACATTCCACGAATATCCCATCCTCATCGTGACCATTGGCTCGATAGCTGATAGGTCATGCTACTGATCATATTTTCCTGTTTAACCTTATCAGTTGCAGGATCAAACTGATTGGCGTGCCTTGAACCTTATTTCTAAGAATGTAGGACCTGCACTTGAGTTAAGCAGATTTCCAAGGCCACGCGTGTGTCAAATTGTGACCAAAAAACGCACCAACACGTTTTTTGGCATGCCCGGTGGGACCATACTTCAGCAATCCAGCCATGGTGGGTGAACTCAACAATGACAACATCATTTAGATCACCATGGAGATTTTGACAGAGGAACAGAGGGCGGAGGTACAGAGAAATGTCGACGCTTTCTAGGAGTTGTGTCTACAAGCCTATAGCATTACTCGGGCGGGTCCAATCTTAAGGGATCCATTTCCAAGACCAGTGACGGTCGTGGAGACCAGTCAACCGACAAAAGCCCCTCACGTCGGTTTCCAAGAGATCGTCGACAACGTGCTTCATCACACACTCATAAACATATCTAGAACGCTGGTCAACACCTTTCACGGGCTGATCAAGAAGACTATTGACAACGCAATAGCCCAAGAACCACTACAAAGTCCAACATATATCCCCGACACTCAAACTAGACTGCTATAGAACCCGCAGCACTCTCGGCTGGCTCCATAGATGCAAGGGCAAAAGAGACTAGATCTGTCGACCTTCTCGGTCGACCATGAAGGAAACAGGGTGACCCAACAATCATCCCCCTCGAGGTGTGTCGTCGAGCTCACTGTATAACCTCAAAGAGGTGCACCGGCACCATTCTTAGCGGCTGGCCCTAGGCCGATAGGAAAGGAGGCCCCACAAGTCACATATGGTATTGCAAGGAATGTGCTGCTAGACATCGTCACGCCTAGGGGGGCACCCGACGATATCCCTTAGGGGTACCATAGGACCGTGAACTTTGGAGCACAGCCTTATGGTGATGAGGGGCAACATAGATACAACGCTGCCCAGCCAAAGCAATATCAGCAGGCTCCAATGTCAAGGCAGTACCCAACCCCGGGACCGCAAGAAGATGACTGGGTGAATCGGATAAAGGAGGTTATCAACGATCAATTTGGGCTGAAGCCCAAAGAACAAACGTATATGTATCGGCGGCCATACCCGTAATGGTTTGACCGAGTACTGCTACCTAGCCGATACAAGATACCCGACTTCACCAAGTTTGTGGGACAAGACTCAGTCTCCACGATCGAGCATATCAGTTGTTTCCTCGCCCGATGTGGGGAGGCATCAGCTGATGAAGCGCTGAGAGTCCGGTTTTCCCACTCTCACTATTAGGATCGGCCTTAGCATTCTTCGCTTCACTACCGGCAGATTCCATTAAAGGATGGGTGGATCTGGAGAATAAGTTCCACCATTATTTCTTCATCGGCATTCAGGAGATGAAACTCACTGACTTGAAAACTGTGAAGCAAAGAATGGATGAGTCGGTGCAAGATTATATCCAGAGGTTCTGAGACGTATGGAGTAGATGCTACACTTTGAGCCTTAGTGACAATCAGATGGCAGAGTTGGCATTTCAAGGACTCCTGAACCTAATTAAGGAGATATTTTCATCACATGAGTTTGAGAGCCTCTCCCAACTGGTGTAGAGGCTATCGGCACATGAGAGCCGATTCCAAGAAGCCGGGAAAGACATGTATCAGTAGAAAGTGGCATACACTCAGGTATACCATTCGGACTCCGACAAGAGCAGTGACTCATACACAGAAGTCAGTATGGTCGAATGGTCTAGGAACAAGAAGAAATTTGCATGCCCCTGGGTGAAACGGTCCGAGAAAGAGGAGAAGTATAACTTCGACATCAACAAGGCTGATAAAATATTACATTTGTTGTTCAATGAAAAGCAGATCCAATTGTCACCTGGACACGTGATACCGCTTGCCGATGAGCTGAAGAAAAGAAAATACTGCAAGTAGCACAATTCCTCATCGCATAATACTAACAAGTGCAAAGTGTTCATGCAGCAGATCCAATCGGCAGTAGAACAAGGTCAAATCAAGTTCGATGATGGGAAGAAGTCGATGAACATCGATTGTCATCAGTTTCCAGTCAACATGGTACACATGTACCATACTAATGATCGGCACACAGATAAAGGCAAGCGAGCCAGCAGCCATGTCACTTCTTCAGATCTCATCAGGAAATACCAGAGGAGGTCGAGGAAGAGGACGAATAGCGAAGACAACAACAACTACTCACGTTTCGACCCTCATTGGAATTGTAAGTTCTTCAGGCTCTATTGGAGCGAAGGGCTGCATCTACCGTCGATGGATGACTGCCCGGGATTTGGCACCAAGAATATTACACAAGACATTCATCGACCATATAACATCAAGCCAAGGTCGGATGATCGAGAAGCAGTTCAACAAAGGTTGTCATCATCGAGGGCGTCAGCACTTGAGAGGCTCGGCCCCGTCACCCCCGAAAAAATCGGCCAACTAGCCAATAGTAGCACCACACTAAAGAAGTTGTGATGGTGCCCTAGCGGTATTTTCATGAAGAGTCAAAAGATAAGAATCCAATGTATGCGGCAAAAAGAATTGAAGACACAGAGGTGTGGTGAGGACATTGATCGGCCACCCAAAATCAACAACGAATGGCAACCGAAAGATAAGGCCGATTACGAAGACAAGAATGCTTCGGATAATGGTGGCAAATCGATCGGCGAGGAACTGCCCGAGCTCGTGCCATGAAGATGACACCAAAGAATGAAGGGTGGGCTTAGTCAAGACTTTGCCACAGCTGATGAATTACGAAAATACAAACATCAGACACCAACGACAGACCGAGGCTAACCTTTGTAATTCCCAGACCCCCGATGAGATAAATGGGTTGAAGGAAACCACATAAAGGATGTGGGAAAAGGCCAAACAGGAAGTACTTAAGGAAATATTTGAGTGATCATTTAGATGGAGCATAAAGATCTACACGCAAAAACAGCCAATACCGATGGTATCGCCTTCAGATTGCTGATGTAGAAGCACCGCCCTTAGACGCAAGACACAAACAAGTTCAGTTGAAGTCAAAGGGATCAATGACGATATATTATAGGAGGGACAACAGATTAATTACAAAGACCATCGATTTTATGTTAGGTCAAAGGAGAGCTTGGTGAATGGCTTCAATCGCCCGCAGCCGAACCACATTGAAGCTTTGAAGAATTGCCCGGTCCTCAGTGTCTGAACTAGGAACGTCTTGGATAAGGTGATGGTGACGATGTGCGTGACGAATGGCATTGGTAAGCCGATGCTTCTAGGTTTCAACACGAGCCGGGAAGGAAGACAGAACACTTTCTTTCTCGGTGATCTCGGCCGACCGGACTCTATCTAGCTCCAACACCAAATTGGCCTCCGCCATCCGCAACCGGTCGAGTTCTCGTGATGCAGCCGATGAATCGCCCTCGAGGCAATCCAAGAGGGCACCTTTGGTCTTCACCTTCGGTCTATCAGTCTTCATCGCCTCCAACAGCGACGGCCGGCTAGCTCGACTGTCTATCTACTACACGGCCCGCTGCACCCTTGGCCGGTGAAACTCCAAGAAGGCGATAGGCGTAAGAGCATCGACCATCTCCGTAGTGAGGGAAGCCAAGATATCATCAAAATGAGTTCTTATCAGACTCGAGTCATTGACCAATACTTCGATCGAATCTGCCAGCCAACGTAACAAATCCATTAAAATTTCCCTCACTTCCAACGTCAAGGGAGCAGCGGCCGATGGAGCAATACTGGCAACCTCATCAGCATCCAGATACGGGCCGATGTCGAAGGAGAACTGACGAGAAAAATACTAAGAAAATAAAAGAAGGTTAGATAAATAGAAAGAGAAGAATGCCAGTGTCAAAATAAAGGCTCACATCTGGTGACCAGACTAGAACAACTAACTACGGAAAATCGGCAGCAATGGGAGCCAAATCAACACACTCTGTCATGACAGCCCAGCAAGAAAGTGGGTGCCCCTCATCAGGATTATCCTACTCAAGCATCGGTCACATTCAAAGGTTAGCATTAGACACGTTAAAAGAGAAACAAATGATGAACAAGTAAAGATACCTAGCGAGCAGCGCCAGCACTAGTAGCCAATGCCTCGGGATTAGTAACAGCACTATCTAGCGTGTTATTCCCAGCAGCATCGGCACCTTCAAGTGCAACTCTAGCAACAGCCACACCCGCGGTGACAATATTAGCCGATGCATTGGGACTAGTGGTGGCGACGATATTAACAGATTCCGTAGAAATTTTGACGGCCTTCACTGATCGAGAGTCAGCGAGATCATCCTACATATGATCAAACATTGGTAGAGGGAGTCGACATCAACAGAGGATGGTGGGGGTTGAAAATAAAGACGATGTCCAACATCACGGATGCAAAAAGAGGAAATGCTAGGACCAAAGACAAGGACAAACCTAGACAAAGGATGGTGTTTCGGCCACCGATGGAGTATGAATGGTTGGGGCTGGTACAATCAAAGAGGAGTGCGGCGCCAAAGCGACCGGGTTCATCTAACTATCGTGAGCCCTGGTAGAGCAGTGTATGGTCGGTGTCGGTTCTTGATGTTTGCGCATCAAACCCTTGGAATGCCTCCCACTTAGCTAGGTCATGGGAGTAGGAGCACCGGTTCCCAAATTCGTGATGGCCGATACTGGTCCATATCGTGCCGGCCGGCCGCTAGAACTCACTGAAGGCGCATTGAGGTCATCCTCCTGCAAGAAGCGGAGTTATGCACACGATAACATAAACCAAGTGGAAGAAAGAGTTGAAATACCCACCTCGGGTGCCTCATCGGTTTCACCCGGGTGAAGTCACTGCCGATATCCCATCGAAGGACAGTTGAAAATGTGTTGTTTCAGTTCATCCCACCATCGACAGAAAGCAATGGAAGATGTCTAGCAGGGAGTCTAAGAGGCAAAATCACCAGCAAGGATCTCGTCGGTCATATGAAAGAGGAAATCCCACTCTAGGGTATTCTTGACCTCCCCACGAGTCTAGATCCGATCAATGAAAAACAAGTGGGGAGGAAGTTGACCGAAGCCCAGCTGTCTAGTTAAGAACAACGGATGATAGAACTCATAAGAGCCTTTTTGAAGAGGGTCATCGGTGAAATTGATGGGCAAAAGACAATGGAGGATCACATCCATAAATATATGAAGGGATTCTTCATCCCAAAACACCTCGGGGAGGATTAGCCGATGAGGGCACTCATATTCGTAATAGTGTTCAAAGGGATACCAGAGGGTCCAATCAG
The DNA here is from genome assembly GCA_019279435.1 of Zizania palustris. NCBI lineage: Eukaryota > Viridiplantae > Streptophyta > Magnoliopsida > Poales > Poaceae > Zizania > Zizania palustris. Next base: position 17,688,087 of record JAAALK010000082.1, on the reverse strand, counting down.
AAAATCCAAGGTAAAAGCCTCTGAAGCAAGTGGCTAAAGAAGCAGGAGAAAGAGTAAAACCAGACTGGCATGCTGCCACCTCGCCTAAGGAAGAACAATGGCGATAGATGGGAGTAGCCGATTATGGAACATCATCAGGAAAACACATGCGAGTAATAGGATGTCCTCCCATGAGATCAGTCATGTACACATTAAACCAGAGCTAGATAAACCACCACGGGTCGTTAATATGACCGATGGGGTCACTAGCCAAGAGTTTGGCCGATGTAAGATGAAGAACATGATAAGCGTATCCAAGGAGGTATCGGCCAAGGGGAACCCTCGCACGGGCAGCAAGTCGTTCGGCCATAAATTGGAGCTAGAAAGTTGGGCTCAAGGCCGATACACAAAAGACGAACCTTTCCAACCACAAGGTAAGGAAGGCTACGTGTTCACGAATGTCCATCGGGCCAGTGTTCCTATTGTGTCTAGCGATATATCGGCCCCAACTATCAAGGGATTTGGTACTGAGACGATGGCTTGGTTTGGAACAAAAAAAAGAGGATGGCCGATGAGACTATGTCAAGACATGTCAAGAAAATGACGTCAAGCAAAGAAGGACTCATCGGACCATGACCAAAGACGAAAGCATTTAAGGCATCAGACCATAAATAACAAGCGGCGTCCAGCATCAGCTCATTTTGGTATGGTTCGGTAAGGAAAAGAATAATACAATGGCCAATGTCATTTTCCTCCTAACCAACATGGTAGGAAACTGATACCCTAATGTACCAGTCGCGCCAGCCAGGGAGAGAAGAAGGAAAGGGTTCAAAACTGGATTGCCAGAATGAAGAAAGCATAGCAGAGAATTTGAAAGGGATTCGGCAGGATTTAGCATTAATAAAGTCTGTAGGATCAGAATTACCCATCAGACCCAAGAAGAAGCAAGATGGATGGTTGGTCATAGGAATAAAGACTTGACCCCACAGATTCTACAAAGAAAGAAAAGAACAGTAAATAAAATCAGCAGAAGAACCAAGAGAAATGAAGAACAACAGAAAGTAAAAAGGCCAAAGATTTACCTCATGGATGGAATCATTGCTCACTATCGGGAAGATCTGCTGGAAATATGGGTTAGCAAAGACGACGAAAACGGTGAGCACTGGAGGTTGCAAGGAAACGACGATGAGCTCGGGGGGCAAAAGCAGAAGCAATGAGCAGAAAGCATGGAGAACAAGGGCGGAGTGACTAGTGTACTTATAAAGCAAGAAGAAACTCCTTAGTGGCCGGGTCAAGCCAATTATGCCGGATTTGGTGGGGCCATCTGCAACGTTTGGCAAAAGGTAATCATGAATACGATTTTCAAAAATGCCAAGATCTTTGGAGGCCCAAGATTATAGGAACCAAATCTTCGACTTAAAGAACACCAATAACAAAACTATGTGGGATGAAGCCTGGTACGATATCACCATGGATAGACATAGATACATCAAACCAAGCAACACCCGACGTAGTCATGAATGGCCAAAGATGAGAAATGGGAAGAAGAGAAAGATTATGAAGCCAGAATCCCAAGCGAAGTTATAAAGGTATTAGAAGATGAAGGGTTTCGGCTAGCAATTAAAATGAAAATATCGTGCGGGTGGACGTTTGAGAAGACGTGGTAGCAGGGATAATGACTATTGTTAATTTCGAAGCATCAACAACCACTTAATGCTCTGAAACTGGGGGGCATGTGTTGATGCCAAGATTTGGTAAAGCCCAGGCCCACTAAGTATGCCATATGGTCGATAGAAGTCAAAGAGGATACGGTCAAAGATGGTCAAGGAAGCCCGTCCATCTTGTTACAAGATGACTGAATGTAGGGAAGCCGATGATGATAAAGATGAAAAGAAGATAAATACATAATCGGTTAAGATAGAGTGCTTGGACGGCAAGTCTCCGGACTATAAATATGTAACCCTAGTTAGATTAGACACACAACTCTATAAGACAACCACTCAGCGTATCGCCACCCTTAGCTTCCAAGGTTATCCCGACAGGATTCGACACTTAGAGCTGGGCTGCATCGTTTTGATCTTCGGTGAAGAGGTGAGTCCCACCGCCCTCGATGTCCATATTGACTAGGTCAGTATCCTCAAGGCTGCATCAGTTTGATCTCTTGAGGAGAACCTCAAAACAGTATGGTTATCGGTTGCTCTCGGAGTATTGGCTAGGTCTAAGGCTGCACCAGATTGATCTCTTAGATTGATGTGATCTAGGTGTGGTAGTTTGAGGCTTCATCGGTTAAGTCTGGCATCTCTTGCTATTGTATCTTTTTTACGCTATATATCATTCATCTAAATAAAGCATGTCTGATAATTTGATATATTATTAAGATCATCGTGATTTGCTACTGTATTGGTTAGGTCCGATCTACTTATTGTGATGGTTTTCATGATATAGACATGTTATCTAGCACGTTTTATTTATTTTTGCTAGAGTAAAAGTCGGTAGGTTATCTTCAATTCAGAGCCATATCTTATTTGTCATCGGAGAACGTCCATCGGCCCATACGTGCGCACTACCTATCTCATTGGGCGATGGCATGCTCTCCAATTGCTTTGCCCTGGTCATCGGCCCTATGGCCGATAGGCATGACATTCCACGAATATCTCATCCTCATCGTGACCATCGACTCAATAGTCAATAGGTCATGCTACTCATCGTCTTTTCCTGTTTAACCTTATCAGTTGCAGAATCAAACTGATTGGCACGCCTTGAACCCTTTTTCTAAGAATGTAGGACCTACACTTGAGTTAAGCAGATCTCCCAGGCCACGCGTGTGTCAAATTATGACCAAAAAACGCACCAACATGCTTTTTGGCATGCCCGGTGGGACCATACTTCAGCAATCAAACCATGGCGGGTGAACTCAACAATGACAACATCATTTAGATCACCATTGAGATTTTGACAGAGGAACAGAGGGCGGAGTTACAAAGAAATGTCAAAGCTTTCTAGGAGTTGCGTCTGCAAGCCTATAGCACGACTCGAGCGGGTCCAATCTTAAGGGATCCATTTCCAAGACCAGCGACGGCTGTGGAGACCAATCAACTGACAAAAGGCCCTCACATCGGTTTCCAAGAGATCGTCGACAACGTGCTTCATCACGCGCTCATAAACCAATCTAGAACGCTGGTCAACACCCTTCACGGGCTGATCAAGAAGACTATTGACAATGCAATAGCCCATGAACCACTACAAAGTCCAACATATATCCCCGACGCTCAGACTAGATAGCTATAGAACCCACAACACTCTCAGTCGGATCCACAGCTGCAAGGGCCGACGAGACTAGATTAGCTGACCTTCTCGATCGGCCATGAAGGAAATAGGGTGACCCAACAATTGGCCCCCACCCAGGGTGTGCCGTCGAGCTCGTCGTATAACCTCAAAAGAGGTGCATCAGTGCCATTCTCAGCAGGTGGCCCTAGGCCGATGGGATAGGAGGCCCCACAAGTCACATATGGTATTGCAAAGAATGTGCTTCCAGACATCGTGCCGCTTAGGGGGGCACTTGACGGTATTCCTCAAGGGTACCATAGGACCGTGAACTTCGGAGCGCAGCATTATAGTGATGAGGGGAAACATAGATACAACGCTGCAAGGATAGAGCAATATTTGCAGGCCCTGATTTTTACATGAGATAAGCTATGTTGCATTTTGATCGTAGAAAAAGTTTCAAGTTTAAACAAAGATTTAACCATCAATTTTATTTTAAACCCAGTCCATTCTTTCTGAAATTCCTAAATTTAGTGAATAAGAGCTAAAAATGTACTTAAAACATGAATATGATTTTTATATAAATTTTTGTAGCGCAGTGGAGCTCATCTACGAGTCTCCCGCAAAAACAAATAAAGAGGGTTCATCTGAAGGATCCTCCGATAGCGAATCTTCGTACCACTCTCCGGAGAATGAACATCCAATGGAGCCTAGGAAGAAGAGAACGAGAGAAGACGCCGATGAGGATTACATTCCTGAAGCTCAAGCGGAGGTAATTATTACGTTAGTAACAAGTCAGAGTAGCTTCTAACCGAGGATTACATTTCTGAAGCTCACATTGTCTATCATCGTAGGATCGTCCAAATCGAGGAAGCAAGCGTCGATTATTCCAAGTCGAGAAAAGAACAACTATTGTCCCAGCTATTGAGTCAGCTGAGCGAACAGATGTTGAGCCCGCTGCCACAACATCGTCTACAAATGCGAAGAGGAGAGGGAAACGGGAGAAGAACAAGCTGCATACAGCTATCTATGAGGTTGAAGAAGTGCATGTTGATGGGGCTCCAAAGAAGCCAAAAGAAATCACAGCGAAGTGGCATAACGACTGTGGATGTCTCGCCAGGGAGCGATGTAAGATAGTTTGGAAAAATTGGAAGACTGTCCCTGAAGCTACAAAGAACGAATTGTGGTAGCATATAAAAGCACATTATAAATTCCCGGAAGACCGCTTAGAAGACGCTAAAGCTGCCACATTGAAGACTATCGGGAAGGCTCTCCGTACATTTAGGACTAAACTGAACACACAATACCTTCAGAAAGATGAGTCGCCACTCAACGACTACGGCTTTATAACGCCAAATGAATGGAACGAATTCAAATGCAGCATTGCTCGGAAGAAGCCAAACAAGAGAGCATCATCATGTTCAAAGAACTTAATAAGAAGAATAAGTTCCCACATAAACTTGGGCCAGGTGGATATAAGGCCAAGAAGGATGAGTGGAGTAGAAAGGAGGAGGAGGACCGTGCGGCTGGGTTACCTGAACAGTTTTTAGGTGCTGATCAGCGCACTAAGAGATGGCTCCTAGGTCGAGCTAAAAAAACACCCGAGGGCCAATATATGCTCTCCGACTCACGGACTAGTGAAGTATTCCAGAAAGCACAGGAAATCGCTGAGTTGGAGAAGACTGGAAAGTTAAAGCCCGAGGGATGTAATGACCAGCTTACATCTGCTCTCGGAAACGAGGAACATCGAGGGCGCACCCGAGGTGTCTCTTCTATAGCACCCTGGAAAAATACTTTCAAGAAACAGGAGGGTGCCACATACAAGAAGCGTCAAGCACGCACAGACGACGCCGCAGAGCACCGTGCAGAGTGGGAGCGACACTTTTTTGAATTTATTAACGAGAATCCAAACATAATGCAGGCTGCAGCGGGAAAAATAATTGTGCCAGAGGTACGACTCGATGTACCAAGCAGTGTTGGCTCAGTACAAGACAAATTTCCTGTAAATTATATTAAAGAGGACACACCATGCAGCCTGCATGTACCGACAGGGCGCAAAGGGCATTCCCAAGAGGCTGCACGAGGCATTGCTATGCCTGGGGATTTATTTCACAATCGGCCTATTCCTGCTGACTATACCAAGGTTCAGGTCAATGAGATCACCAACGACAGATATATTAATGACCCCTTGGATCTTCTAATGCCTGATGAGGGGATTAAGACAATCGGAGATGCTCTAAATAACTTTGTCCTATGGGCGAGCCGAGATATCAAATTACTGCAGACAAGTTCTCAGAGTAAATCACCTATTGTCTCATCACAATCCCCCACATATCTTTCATCTCAGGATGTGCAAAATATAGGATCTTTATCACCTGTTGATGAGCGTGAGATAGAGGAAAAGGCAGAGGAAGAGCCAGTGCCCGATAAAGTGGCAGAAGTGATAGAATCGAAAGTGACTTCTGATCCTCAAGTGACAAAGCCAGTGCCAGTGCTTGAGCCCACTGATGAGCCCAACACAAATGTGCCAGAGCCAGATCAAATGCCAGTGCCAGTTCCGGTTGAGCCTCAAGTGCCAGTTCTGGTTGATCCTCAAGTGCCGGTGGCCAAGCCCATAACAAAAGTGCCAGTGCTAGTTGCCGAGCCTGAAAAATAAGATGCATGCCCAAAGCCAGCAATCCACAAGATAACTGTTCAAGCTGGGCAGTGTTCTGCGCCGAAATCTGAGATGCATAAATTTTTTACTACTATGGAGCAAACACGTTCTATGCCTGAAGCGGCTCCCATAAAGGCTCCAGTACAAAAGCATGCGGGCTCACTTTCTATTGATAAATGGACCTACGGAGACAATGATTATATCGAATACGAACCAGGCAAACCATTATTACCCCAAGGAGTACTTAAGAGTATGCCTTGGATGATGAAAACATTTCATGACTGGTACCTCAAAGCGTCTTCGTTAGGAGTAACACAAATAGAACTGAAGGTTCCACAAGAAATATTCAACTGCCCAGAGTTTAAGCTTGCACTATTTTTCGACGACTTCCATCGGATGTTTCGTCTGAAGCGAACCGACATCACAAGCATGATGCTCTGGTGCATGTAAGTACTTTATACTTTGTCAATACAAAGCAAAAATAAATAATGTCTTATATTGACTATTGTTTCATAACATATAGTTGTAATTCATGCTGTGACGAGTCTAATATGTATGGGTACTTGAACCCGTCATTAATAAGCCAAAGTGCGCTGAACCCGACACTAAACCAGAACGATAGCAGGTACTGGACTGCGGGTAAGAAAAAATTTCAAAGAAATATGTTCAATAAAGATGAAGACACACTTAAGAAGAACAAAAGGAGTTGTGCCGCGTTGTATATTGCGCGGTGCATGGATCAATGGAAGAACAGAGAAATGATAAGTGGGGCATATAACTTTAAGTAAGTATACCCACTATATCCACTTAATCACGTTTTATCGATTATGAAACTAACATAATCATATATTACTTCTTTCGATAGTGATCATTGGATTGCACTTCTGATATACCCAAAGAGCTCAAGGGTTTATGTGCTCGACTCGCTCGACAAACCCAAAAAAGAATATCAAGATATATTAAATGTTATTCAGAGTGCATATAGATACTGCGTGGAAAAGTTAGGTGGCCCACATGATCCACAGAGGCCGAAAGATATGCTTATCAGAACCAACTATCCGGTAATATTATATTTTTAAATTTCTTAATTCAATTGATAAAGCCAAACTATATATCGTTCTAACTTTGTCTATTTTGAAGTGTCACAAACAATCTCTTGGTTCCGTGCATTGCGGCTATTATACTTGTGATTTCATGAGCAATAACTTAGGAAAGTTTGGGCGGACAGTATCTGAGGATACTAAAGAAGTAAGTTGATTTCTTGTGTGTTAATCTAATATAACTTGCAACGTATGTACTTATATTTTACGTATGCAGGCGTCAGGTCCATCAACCGTTGCCCAGAAGAGCCAACTCTCCGAATCACAAATGTACGAAATCGTATCAAGGATGTGCCGCTTCACGATGCATGAGATTCTTCATGAGCTTGGAGCATTTTTCGATCCTGAGAGTGAAGTGGCCAAGCATCCAACTTTGTATGATTGGGTCGGAAGAATGAAAAGGGGGCAAACCAAGATATGAGTTGGCCTTCCAAGAAAACATAAACCGCATGAGCATGTATTTGTGAAACAATGGTTAATTTTGAAATTTTGATAGATGTAAACTTTTTAGACTTGATGTGTGATGAAATGTAAATTTGTAAATTGATGAGATGTGTTGTTGTTGTTGTTGCTGTGTATGTAGATGGTTGTGTGAAGCATATATTGTAAACTTTGTAAATTTTTGTAAATTGATGAGATGGATGGTTGTTGTGTTGATGTGTTGTTGTTGTGGATGTGTATGTGGATATGCGGATGTTTTGCTGCTGTGTATGTGGATGGCTGTGTGAAGCATATAATTTATGTGTTTTAGTTTGTGGGATCACAGCATTCTGTGTTATGGGTTATACACAGCAGTGGTGGGCAGATGAGGTCAGCTTGCCCGTTACTGCTGTTGACACAGTGGTGGCGGGCGCGCTGACATCATCTGCCCACTGCTATTGATAACAGTAGTGGCGGGCAGATGAGGTCAGCGCGCCCGTTACTGCTGTTGACATAGTGGTGGCGGGCAGATGAGGTCAGCGTGCCCGCCACTGCTGTTGACACAGCGGTGGCGGGCACTCTGCCCGCCACTGCTAACTAGGGATAGCAGTGGCGTTAGAGCAGTGGCGGACTGGATGCCCGTCACTATAGGTCGTTTTTGCCCGCCGCTACAGTGTCGCTTTGTAGTAGTGTGTCGCAACCTAGATTTTTCAAATTTAGTTGATAAGAACTAAAAGATTCAAACACTCGGCAAAGATTTGTTTTCCCAAAGTGAATGTTATATTTTATGTAAGATTTTAAAAAGAAATGGGATCTTTTAAAATATTTTGGAATTCAAAAAAAATCTAAATTTGGAGAATGTTTATTATCTACTAGATAGTTTTTTCCAATAAATATCTGTCGTATTCATATCTGTTCCATATCCACTCCATATTCGTATCCGATAATAACCATTTCATATTTGTATCCAGAGTATCTGAATCCGTAAAATATGAAAAAGGATATGATATCTCTAATATTTGTATCTGTATCTGTGCCACATTTCAAGTTCGAAAATTTAATGATTTTCATTTTTTTTAAAATCGGCAGTGATGCAGCTTTGGTGTTGACTTAGGGTTAACCGGTACTGATATAAGGCTACTTTTACGTGGTTTTGTGGTAGTTAATTAGTACTGAATCCTCTATCTTCCCGTTTTTAAATTTGAAGTTCTGAACCTTTGGATTATCAATTTGTGTTTAGCAGTATTCTAATAAACGGCTGTTAAACACACGATTGGTAGGAGTTTCTATCGAAAATCTTGCATCTGGCAACAGGAACTGAACATTTATCAAAACTGCTATAATCGATTGCTACAGGCAAAAAACGTGAGTAGAAATCAAAGAGACAATGGGTACCTACCCGTACAACCGTTCTTCAGAGAAAATTATCACTGTCCTCTGAAATCTTAGAAAATTATGAATCGGTATTCCCCAATCAAACGGACAATGGATACCTACCTGTACAACCGTTCTTGAGAGAAATCGAAGCATAACAAATAAATGTACATTTCCCTCTCGTCTCATGGACAGATAAACACAAGAAGTTACAGTGTTGCATTAGATCAGCTGCTATATATACAGCTATACTATATATTTGTTCGCTTGTCCCTGCGACGATTTTCATTTTTCCCGGAAGGGAACTTCAGGAAAATGCACGCGACTGCAACGCCTTCGATCCGATTCAACGTCAAGAATTATTTGTCATACCTGAAATTGAACAACAGAACTGGAGGAAGCTTGTGAGATGGAAAACACACTACACTGCAGATTTGTTTTTGTAAACATCAGATGATCAAAACAAGGACAAGTATGTACATATGCAGTTATATATGGCGTTCGTGGTGCATTTCTCGACAGCAATTTCTGAATGGCCTAGCTAACAGCACGAGGATGAAACATGGAGAACGCTATGTGTAGACAAGAGACAGAAAGAGAGAGAGAGAGAGAGAGAGAGAGGTAAGCAAAAAGATCGATCGATCGTATACGTTTGTATGGCATTATATATTATGTTCCACGACATTAGCTAGAATAAATTAAAAACATAAATCATAGTAAGCTGCATGTAGGAATCATCCAGTTACGGCTTGCTTACTGGACGGGTGCAAATGAGAGGAATAATTAAAGAGGAGTGCAGTGGTGATGATCTGTACGTACGTATGCATGAAATGGTACTGAGATATTGGCGCGGCTCAATCAGAAGTGCAAGCTTGAAACATTGCAGTAAGACTGTATATATATCAGATCGCTTCTGCACCGATGGTCTGAGTGAGCCGGGCCAACATCATAGCTACAATTTCATCTCTTTCCCGAGCCAGCAAGCAAACAAACACTTGCATGCGAGCTCTGGATCACAATGCATGCATGGCCGGATGCGAAGGAGTTCTACGAGGAAGATGGAGACGAAGAATCAGGAGAGAAAAAGGCTTGCAGGATGCAGCAGCTAGCTGGAGTGGCCGGGTCAGTATGCGAATGCGTTTAATGGAGGCCGGCACACAAGATACATCCATCTTATATAGACTTGTGTAATGTGTACTAGTACTACTACGTGATTCTTTCACTCCTTGTGTTGGTGGGCATTCAAGACAGGATGCAGCATTAATTGTTGATAATAAACACAGTCTCTCTCTCCCTATCCCTCTCATGATCGATGCATATATGTAGGTGAAAATTAAAGGCACAGATGACTGAAGATTACCGGCATTTCGTTGAACTGTGTACACGTCCGCGCGCTTGTGTAACTGTGTGAAACTGTGCATTGAATCAGAGGAAGCAAAAGCCGATCGATCCTCTTGCTGGTCGTTTCTCGCTCTCTGAATTCTCAAATGTAAACATCAGTACAATTATATATCATCACAATTCGCAACAGAGAAATTAAGCACCTAGAGAGATAGCGTCTGAGTCGCGGCTGACCGACGGCCAGACAAAAGAGACAAGACAGGGCGTTGATTACTGGACGGTGCGGCGTCTCTCTCTGAATCTGCATCTGCATGCGACGCGATGCGAAGGAAGCGCGCGGCCGGCGCAGGGCGGGGTTTGAATGCGAGGGAATCTCGTCCTGCCACACCCAACTTACTGCACCCCCATCCACTCCGGCGAGGGCGGCTTAAATGCGTCTTTCGTCTCGCGTCCGATCCATACCATTCCTTGGCATGTTCGTCCTCATGTTTCCTTTTTCCCTCTAGTCCCTATCCGCTACGTACGATGAGATACACCTTCCTGAGGTCCTTCAAGACCTTCATGTAACAGATACATCCTTCCCCCAAAAGTATCATCACCTACCCCTCACAATCAATCGTATTTGCCATGCAGACCTTCAGTTTATTGAAGACAAGGTTGCAATTTGCAAACCGTCTCTCAGCTTGGAGGGGGAAAATGATATCTCACAGTGATCGATTAACCTTATCAAATCGCTGGTGTTCTATATACCAATCTATTTCTTGATGTAGATTAAGGCGCATAAATGTTTCCTATTCTCAAACTTAGAACATCTCTCAACTGGTAATTGCAAGGTTAGTTGAAGGCTAGTTTGTTGACCTCTTGAGCTTGGTGGTCTAGGAGTCCTGGACCTCGGCCGCTTTGCACATGCTCTCTAGCTTAGGTGGTTATGGCAAGACTAGCACTCCACAGCAAAGCCTTAGCTTTGTAGTGAAACATCATGTGATGACACTTGATAGACAATTGTTTGCCACCTTGACATCAGTTATGGTTGGCAACGGAAACAAAGCACAGATCTAATAATCCCCTTGCTTGAGAGGCGGTGGCCAAGCCATCTAGCTCTAGGTAGTTTCAAGGCTACTCGACAAAAGATGATTATAGTTTTGGCTGCCCTTCTTAACAACAGTTTGGTGCATGACCTAGATTTCACGAGTTATGCCACCTCGAATCAAGCCTTAGACGACCTCATTAGGCTTTGGGGCAAGGTCTCCCCTATACAACTCAGCACTAGAATTGAAGTTAAGATCATCTAGACAACTCATAAGCCTAGAGTCTACATGACCAAAACAGCATATTGTGCTCAATTCAATGTTCAATCAGCACCAACTTTGTTAGGTTAATCTAGAAAGATTGGGTCTCGCTAAAGTATAAGCTCTTTGCATAGCTATCCATTTAGAATAGGCTTTGGACCTCTGAACGCCTTGCATCACAAGTGTGGCCACACTAATCAACATGTGTCCACCATCGCAGACTATCATCTCTCTGGCAACAATAGATTCTCTAGAAAGATCTAGTCAAACATCGTACACTGGTCAGCACTTGACTCAGTAAAAACCCCATCACACTACCTAAAAAAGGTCATTAGTGATGGATCATAATAGACATTAGTAATGAGCATCGTACCCATCACCCTTATCATGTCACTAATGACCTATCATTAGTGACAGGTGTATACCATCACTAAGTGTGACCTTTAGTGACGGGCATACATCTTTACCCGTCACTAATGGTCACCTTTAGTGACGGGTATAGATGTTCATGCGTTACTAAAGGTACCTTTAGTGATGGGTATAGATGTCCACACGTCACTAAAGGTCACCTTTAGTGACGCACATATATCTATACTCGTCACTAAAGGTGGGCCATTAGTGACGGGTATAGATATTCACACGTCACTAAAGGTAGATTTTTTTCATTTCAAATTTGTTCTATACAGTTTCGTTTAGTTTCTTTCAGTTCAAATGATTTAACAATTAGATCCTAGATTGTCATGGAGGGGCTCTTTTATCATTTTTGTCGTCGTTCCGATGTGATTTTCATGTAGTCATTATCAGTGAGGCCTCTACCTCGAGCCACAATAGAGGAGGAGCGATGATGAAGAAGAAGAAGAATAGATCTGAGGTGGTCATGGATAGGCGCTCTTTCCATTATTTATGTCGTTGTCCCGAAAAGCTTTCCGTGTGGTCATCGTCGGTGAGGCCTCTACCATGAGACAATATAGAGGAGGAGAGATGATGATAAAGAAGAAGAAGATAAAGAGGTGATAAAAATGGAGGAAAGAAAGCAATAGGATTTGGAGAAGCAATGATAATAACTTTGCACCCTTTGTTGATGCAGTTCAATACCGATGGGATCATGGTCGGGTGGAGCATGAAGTAACGTTGATCGTTGTTGAGTAGATCTTATAGTGACACCAGCCACCATCGATAGAGCACAATCTAGATGAGAATGGTAAAGATCAAGTAGAGAGAGCAAGGGAGTGAAGTTATAGAAAGGTTGAGAATAAAGACTGAAGAGAGGAGATGAGACTTTATAACAGTGTTCTTCTGTTCACCTAAATTTATGGGCTAGTGTTCTTCTGCCCGCCCAAATTTTCAAAATTTTTCATGTGTGTCGGTCTTTAGTGACGGGTATAGATATTCATGCGTCACTAAAGGTAGGTCTTTATTGACGAGTATAGATATTCACACGTCACTAAAGGTAAGTCTTTAGTGATGGGTCTTTCACGCGTCACTAAAGGTGGGTCTTTAGTGACGGGTCTCAACGCTACCCATCACTAATGATCATTTTAGAATTTTGGCAACTCATTAGTGACGTACATCATTGAGATCCATCACTAAAGGTAGATCTTTAGTGACGGTTGTAAACATACCTATCACTAAAGGTATATCAATGACGTATGTCTTTTATCCATCACTAAAGCTATGTCACTAAAGATCGTTTATGTGGTAGTGTCAATCCTAACATCTTCTAACACCCCAATCAATCTTATGTTGGAAAATCAATCTTACCTAAAGGCTAGGTCAGCCGAAGAAAATAGTCTCCTTCCTAGTAATTATTGTGACCTGGGTACACTACCACAGAAACATACATTAGTAACGGGTCATAACGTACAGTAGTGACCGGTATGCCCCCCGTCACCCTTATCGCATTAGTAAATCCCTATCATTAATGTTGGGTAAATACACATCACTAAAGGGTCGCTCCAGTTCCTCTCCACGGCTGGCATGCCCCCCTTTAGTGACGGTAACCAATGTTACCCATCACTAAAGGTCATCTTTAGTGACGGGGAGAACTTTACACCCGTCACTAATGTGCTCATTACTGACGAGTGATCATTATCACCGGTCACTAATAATATGGTCATTTTCAAAAAAAAATAAATTTTTAGGCTGCATCCTGAATCACAACTAGAATTTGGATGCCAACATATGCAACATCCAAAGCACATCACAGATAATTCATCATAGAGAATTCATTACCAAATCAGTATCACATACATTAACTACATACTCATTATGTCGAAGAAAATGACTACAACGAACAAAAAGAAACACAAAATTGTTTCATGGATTCTGAATAGCTAATAACTAACCTATAGCGATATCTAGTGCTTGGATAGTATCCTATCACTATCCAAGCTTCCACCACCACCATCATGAATAGCTTGAACAAAAGCTCTGTGGGTAGTAGTAGGAGCACCATGTGGCAGCGTCCGGTAAGGAGCACCACCGTGAATAGTCATGCCAATTTCGAGTGCGTTATCTCGAAGAAATTGGCTAAGATCATCAATTATCTCGAAAAATTTGGCTAAAAGCAGTAGGTCAGTTTACCCTATAACAATAAAATGAAAAAAAAAGATAGCAACGACCGACAGTGCATTCGGACGGGGAAGAGGAGGAAGATGATGACCTTAGGAGGATGACGAGGAGGATGCAACCAAGGTGGCGGCGAGTAGGGAGGCCACTAGTACCGACGGTACATGTGGCCAGGAGCGGCGAAGAGCACAACAAAGGTGACGGCGGCGGCGGGAGTTAGGGTTAGGGTTGGGGGAAATAAAAGAATGATGATTCACTTCGGTTAAACCTATTTATAGGTGGGAAAGTCATCAGTGACGGGTGGTACTTACCATCCATCACTGATGATGTAGGGGCCTTTAGTGATGAGTATAGCTAAAACATGTCACTGATGTTGTAGTGGAGTCTCACGGGTTTAAGAACATAAACAAAAGATGTACATGTGTAGTAATGTCGCTTCTCTATGTATACCACTATCGTCGTTGTCCACTTTGATAGTCGTTGGGGTCTTCTCATCACTAAAGTTAGTGTAGAATTTTGCCATAACAGTAAATGGGGCTTGTCCCATTGTTATTACCAAATAGTATCCTTGTGTTAGGCCACCTCTTCAGCTAAATTCAGCCCACCCTTTGTGGAGGCATATCGTATCGCTGCCCCCACAGCTCACAACCTCAACCTCAGTGGTGCACCCATCTCTTGTCATTATTTTGAGGGTGTCGCCAGCACGAATGTTATTGACGTCACAAAACCTTTTTGATAAATGCTACAACAGTAACAAATGTGCTTCCGTTTATTAACACATGAATAAACAGTACATGCAATGTACAAAAACTATAACTAAACCTAGGGACACCCGCTGTGAACTAGATGATTGATCTTTATTAAGCAACTATTAGGAACATAGGTTGGTACTTGTAGATAGTTTGGAATCCTTGCCATACCCTAATTCACAAATTTTAGATAAATGGTTTTATAAACTTAAATTTAATAGTAAGAATGAAATAACTTACGAGAATATTGAGAATGCAACCGACGAAGGCGATGGAGGGCACGGGTGATGGAGCGGTGAGAGCACGACGAAGGCGATGGTGGCGGCACCGGGAGTATAGGGTTAGGGTTGCATGAAATGAAAGCGTGACGATTCAACTTTGATGCCCTGCATATTTATTAGTGGGAGTCATCAGTGATGGGTGATAAACTTCTTTAGTGACGAGTGGAAATATAACCTCTTCTTTAGTGACGGGTCCCATTACAACCTGTCACTAATAATGCAGCGTTACTGACGCGTGTGAAATAGCCCGTCACTCAAAATGTATTACTGACGCACGTCTTTTACCCGTCACTAAAAGCTACGTTACTAAAGACCGTTTTTGTGGTAGTGTTATATGGAAGGAGAAAAATGCTAGAATCATCCAACATGTTGACTTAGGTTCAACAGAGGTCCCCTAAAAGATAAAAAAAGGAAGCAAAGGCTTGGGAAAAAGCGGAGGCAACCTGCTTGGTGCCCCTCTCTCCCCTCCTCTTTCTCTTTTTTTTCTATGTACATTCTAACCTTTTATCTAATGAATTCAACGGTTCTCCTATTGTTTCTTCAAGAAAATATTCTCTGTATAATAAGCTGACATACACTTTGGAGCGTACCAGCAACGAACTATGTTGAAAATCCTTGCATTATGTTCACCTCCAAATTAGCGAAGTCATCAGGAATATGTGGCCGCATCAAAATCTTTGTGAAGTTATTTGTTTAAAATCTAAGGGTGCATAACCACCAATCAATGAGTTGAAGATTGTTATTAGTTACTACCTAGAAATTTCTTCAATGTGGCCAATTGAAAACCTAACTTTCTTGATGAAAATGCATTCACTCTATTGAGTTACGCCCTTCGCCTTCATTGGCTTTAGTTCAGCTAGAACAATGAAAGTAAATCGTGGATGATCTTCCCCCACCATGCAATAAGTGGGACTTCATTCTTTTCTAGGCTTCTACTATTATCATCGTAGGTAATGGCACTAAAACCTATTTTTGGCATGATCAGTGGCTTGGTCCAACAACTCTCACAGATAGTCCCCCTAACCTCTACATTATTAGCTCAAGGAAAAACCTTTTGGTACAAAAGGCACTTGAAAATGGAGCCTAGATCCGGTGGCTAAAACATCTTCACTCCATACCATAGCTTGCAAGAATTCATTGAACTTACCTCTCTACTTGATAGTGTTGGGCTCCAACCTCTCACTCAAGATACCTTATCTTGGCGTTGGATCTCACATGGATGCTACTATGCTCGTTCGTCTTATATCATTCAATTTGTTAGCTCCATCAAGCTGGTCATCTCTCATGAGTTGTGGTGTGCCCTATCAGCACAATATTGCAAATTCTTTACGTGGACACTATTTTAGTGGAAAATCATCACGAGCGACAACCTCATCAAGCATGGTTTGTTGGCCTTGTGCTCCTACTTGTTGCCTTTGCCACTCACATCTTGAAACCACTAATCACCTACACTTGCAATTGTTGCTTCACCAAACAAGTTTGGGCTGAGGTCCTCTCTCGTTTCAGCATTTCTAAGAGCATCTCCATGCTAAATTTTAGCAAGTTTGATGAAAAAATAGGCTCCAACATATTGGCTATCTGAATGGCTAAGCCATCTGGCTGGCCAAACTGATGTTCCCGCTGGCTAAATCTGGCCAGCCAAAATGGCTTGCTATTCGTGCACCTCACAGTATAAACTGGTCTTCTTAGGCTCCCCATCATGGTGCAACCTCGTGTCAAGCGGCCCACCTAGAACGGCATCGCCTAGTGCCCAACGGTAGTACAGCCCCTCGCCTTGGTCGTCATCGTCTCCCGACCCCTCAGTCGGTGTCGCCCTAGACCGTAGCCATCGACGTCACCCCGCCCCAAATCCGGTCACCCTAGATTTAAAAAAGAAATCAAATCATTCAAAAGGGGAAAGACAAAGAAAGAATAAAGGATGAAGAGAAAATAAAGAAAAATAGAAATGAAAAGAAGAGAAGAGAATTTTTTTAATTTCTAAAATTTGAAAATTTTATAATTTAGGTATTTGTAAGGTTAGAAATCAAATATTTTAAAATATTTTGAGATTTTAAAGGGAAGAGTGATTTTTTATAGAGTTAGAAATAGAGAGTTTGTTGGAGTGTATAGCAGATATGGAGAGGAATCTTTTTGGAGAGTTTGCTAAATAGACAAATGGAGAGTCAAAATGGAGAAACTGTTGTAAATGCTCTAACTCCCCACCAATGACCTATAACCCTTCTCTTGACCTTTGGTGGTGAAATGCCTCCATTTCAGACTCAAAACACAGCTAGAAGCTTTTCAATGACCTCTTAATATTCACATTGTATAACATTTGAAAGGAACATAATCATCCTATCTTCAACGATGTTTTGGAGCCAATCGCCACAATAGTAGATCTTATAGCTAATGATTTTGAGCTTCTAAGTAGCTTCACTCTCTATTCTTTTTCTCAACATCCAACATGTACTCTCCCACCTGTCTTCTTTTATTCCCTCCCATCACAACGTATCAGCGCGTGTGTCAGTGGTGAGCACAATTCGAATTTGGTTGTCACAGTACTGTCCAAAACAACACAAAAAATATGCAACAATGTAACAGTCGTTTTCAAATTCCCGTCTCTTTTGAGAGTGTATAATGTATCTTGTCTTGAAATTTTTGTATACATTTTTTAGTATATTTCTTTGGCAGCATATGTATATGGTTGAGAGTGTATATCGTATCTTGGCTTCCAATTTTTTAATATAGTTCTTTGGTAGTGTATGTACATGTTTGAGAATGTATATATTTGAGTATACCTTTGAGTGTACGAGCTTTATACTTCTCTATACTAATGCAATATGATTATGTTATTCTTTCGCCTCAACCCGTGATCAAGAGGAACATGTTATTCTTCTCGATAAAATGTTTATTAGGGTTTATGCAAGTATTATTATACTTTTTCATCATTATCAAATATAATATGAATTGGGGACACGTCAAGCCTCCTAAGTAATCAAGAGGGCACTCTCATTGGACGACATGCATCTAGTAGTAGGCAAATCTCTATGGTACCAACTTATATTCCTCATAGTTGCCTCATAAAGATCAATCATCCAGTCAACGACAAGTGTTGCTAGGTTTATACATTGTACATTGCATATTATTTTTTATGTACTAATAAAAATAACAAAATTATGTGATATTATCTTAATGTTGTAGTTTCTATCAAAAAACTTTGGTGATATCAATAACATTCACGTTGGTGACACCCTTAACATATTAACAAGAGATGGGTGCACTAGTGATATTGAGATTGTGAGCCGTGGATGTAGGGTATGCCTTCACAAAGGGTGGCCCGACTTTAGTTAAAGAGCCAGCCTAACACAAGTGGACTATGTGGTAATAATAATTGGACAGGCCATATTGAATGTTATTTCCAAATTTAGTAACTTCGGTGATGAGAAGGCCCCAATATAATGATCATAAAAGTGGAGTAAAATGATAGTGGTATCTATAGCAAACTAACATTACTTACTAGACATGTATATTTTGTTTATGTACTTAAATTGGTTTATAATGTCAAGGATGATCTCGACAATGCTCCAAAGAAGGGGAAGCAGATAGTCAGAGAGCATGACACCAACCAAATGGACCAACTGAAAAACATCTATTATTTTGGAAATCATATAGTTATGACTCTAGCAAGTAAGGTTCTTCTGTAACACATCTCGGCTATTCTATCCTCTAGGACTCACTTGTATGTATGCACAATCAATCCCTCAATCATCAATAAGAAATAGGTGGTAAGCACTTTGCACATGTCATAATTGCAAACATCTATATATTTAGACTTGCCTCGTCTAACTAGCAACCAACATATTTATTCATAATAGTACTTATGGAAACATTTATGTAATATATATTCTGACATTTTAAGTTAATATATGTCATATTAAATTGATTTGAAATTGTCCGTGTAATATAATGTAAGTATGTAAATGAATTTAGCATATATATGCATTTATATATAGAATTAATGTAGCATGCATGACTTATATATAAAAAATGGCATGAAATACACAATAGTACTAGTTCGTGATCCAAACTAGTATTGATAATATGTATCAATGCCGATTGTATTATTGAACTGACACTGATACGCCATATCAATGTTGGTTCATGACATGAACCGATATTTATATGGGTGTATCAGTGTCGGTTCAGGGCTGGAAGCGATACTGATAGGCCTAAACCTTGGTAGTTCCAAAATCGCCATTTATAGTTGTCGTCGACTATCAGTTTGGACTAGTCAGTGGTGGTTCATAATATATCACTGATAGCTATTTTGATCTAGTACTAATATTTGCTCCCATGTTAGTTATTCCATAGGGGTGTAATTCACATAATTGAAGATTACTTTTGGTTAGTATGAGGTAGGCAAGATCATACATAAAGCAATCACCAATATTTTGTTTGCTTGGTCATCCTAGTGACATGGCTCATTTGGAAGGAGCATAATATTCATATTTTCTTCACCATGTGTAGCAACCCATCTAAGTTGTGTTAGAGCCCGGCCACCTATACCACGGGTCAATTTGCCTAGGTCGAGTCGGTCCCGCTTACCATAGATCCAACTAAAACCACAAATTAAATTCTAGGTCTGCTAAACCCAAAAGACTAGTTTGATGATGAGTGAGGGCTAGTCCTCTTTTTATATTGCGCTCCCCCGTCATCGATAGTCTATTTAAATTACACAGTAGAAACGAGCGGTGGTGGGCCATTAACCCTTGTTAGAGCTCGATCAACTACACCACAAGTCAGCTCACCTAGGTTGAGTCGGGTCTGCTCACTTTAGGTCCAACCAAAACCACAACTTAAATTCCAGGTTTGTTCAACCTAAAAGACTAGTGTTATAGGTGAGGGTTGCCCCTCTATTTAAGTTGTGCTCCTCATCATCGATACTCGATGTGGGACTAAACTCAACAATCTTTCCCATCACACATTGAGCCTCATACCTAGTTTGACCTGATCTCATGTGTTGACACTCAGAGATTTCTTAAGGGTCTTTGATATAGCTCTGATACAACTTGTTAGAGCACGACTTACTGCACCATAGATCGGCTTGCCTAGATTGAGTCAGACCTACTCATTGCAACTCATTGCAGGTATAACCGAAGCCACAACTTTTATTTTAGGTATGTTCAACCTAAAAACTAGTCTTATGGGTAAGGACCATCCTTATATTTAAGTTGTGCTTCTTAATCATCAATACGCGACGTGGGACCAAACTTAACAAGTCGATGTGGCAAATCAAGGAATAAATATAAGAGTGGTAAGCAGAAGGTGTTTTGGCATTGTAATATTTGTTTTTAGATTACGATAAGCCTACATTAAGTGTGCTTTGCATATAGACCGATGTAGCCACTGAGGGCTGTGTCTGGTTTCATCATTATAAATTTACATTTTTTCTCCTTTAATCTAGTATATCTTGATCGACAACATTTGCCCTTCCAGCGAAAAAAGTGATCAGGATAAGATGTGCATGTGCCAATGCTTCGACTCTCTGACCCATTTACTGATCACTGTAGCTTCCAACTGTGCAAACACAGAACAACGATATGATGCCCAATGCTTTATTTCATTTCATCCTTTAGTTTTAAATCAACTAAGATGGAATTAACTCATGGCCTCCTTGCTCATGTTCTCCTGGACCAAGCTCTTGCTGTGAGATCTCATACACTAACAACTCACAAGTGTGGGCACAGTTTGAGCCAAAACACACAATCATCACGACTGAAATTGGCAGCACAATTTCGCACTAGAAATTCTCCATGGCAATTTGCAATGACGAGAAGATCAGACAAAAAAATTCTTGGCAACGACGATAAGTGAAGGAAGAAGAGAACCAGAGCAGAAGAGTGGCACTACATGTAGTAAAAGTTTTCTGAATGGTGGTTGGGGATTGCAAGGGAAATAATGGCACAGGCATGCATAAATGAGATGCAGGCTATATGCATCAAGGGACAGCAAGGAGAGAATATGGAGGTAAGCATATGCATGATCAGTTGACCACCACCACCTGCATCAGATCAGAGACGAGCGAGCTTGCATTTAACACAATAAGCACATAGCAGTAGATCCATGGATCATGGCGCCTCTCCTTTACAGATCGTCAGACAAAGATTCCCAGCATTCACTCCTCCAGCCGTAGCTGCAGCCTGCAGCTAGCTGCCTGCTTCAGTCAATCCCCATCCCGTTCACTGGAGGTAGCCGCTGCTCTGGCGTCTGGTCGTCTACTACAAGCCATCTCATCAGTGGTCACCCTTCCTCCTCTAGTCCTCTATTAGCCCTCGCATGCATGCAGGGGTAGAATTAGCACCTCGCCACCTCCTTCTTGAAAAGTTGAATTCAAATGCAAAAGTTCAGATAATTCAGGTCTTCAGGAAATAGGCTCTTTTCTGCAAGGGGTCGAGAAATTAAGAAGTTCAGAGTTCAGACAGGTATGGATGGGTAACCTACAATCTCAAGTTGAGATGAAAATGAAGAGATCATGGTGATTGAAGCTCATACATATGATGGGCCGGGGTAGGTATGTTGGTTATGGTATGGACATTGGTTGCTTAGAAGATCTGAGCAAAAGGAATTTAACTTGGTGAAAAGTTAAAGCTTACAGACACAGCCAGCAAGATAACTGTATCTTTTACTAGACTAAATATTACCAAAGAAGCAGTATTATATCTTGCTTGCGACGACAGCTTGAAGTCATCGCGATATTCTTGTTTGTTTGTCAGAGAGGGCCGATGCAAAGTTGCAAACCATTACATTTGGTTCTTCTACTGTTTATTGACCCACTGCTATCTCTCGGTTCAAAAATTTCAAACTTCAGATAGAGACCGCTTACGAAAGTTATCAGAAATTGCAGAGTTGGGGCTCGAAGCAATGCACGTCCCATCACATCTTCTCTGCAAACGTTGCATCCGACCAAGAAGAACTTGTTACATTATTCGACGGAGACTCAATTGAACTGGAAAGATTGATCATTTCAGGCAGATGCATCAGGCGCAACAGCATCACTGTGGTGTACTCCGTGCATGGCTAGTTGGCTACATGTAACATGGGCAGTCGAGGAGCGTGGCCTGTGTGGGTTCATCCAATCATCCCAGATTCCATTCGCAACAGTGTGAGTTAAGTACCTTGTCCGGCAAAACATAGAACGGAACTATACGTCTATACGCACACACTGCATGCAGTTGCAAACAAGCAAGTAGAGAAAGAAACAGATCCGCCACTCCATTTCGATCCAATCATTAGACCATCGGGGAAATGCCATGTACCAAGAACTCGATCGCCCGATCGATACTCCGGTGATTCTAATCAATTCTCATGTATTCCCTGACGTGTGGGTCCAATTTATAGTAGGCGACCAAATTTTATTAAGAGAAGAAGAACAATTTTTCTATAGAGCTGTCATCAGAAGATTGTCGACACTAGATGAACACAGCATCCTTACATAAAAGTAGTGGCGGATCCGGACAGGAAAATAGAGGGGCTGAATTTAAAGGGTTTAGTTCACTTCATCATAGGCAAAACAATGAAAATACACACAAAAAAAGTATAAAGTATGATACCAAATATATGAAATTTTTAGGTGGTCCCTAATTTCAGAAGGATACCTATCAATTAGTTTACGATTTCTAGGATCATAGTGTTGATGTCAAGATTTGGTAAAGCTCACGGTCCACCAAAGATGTCGCACGGTCAACAAAAGTCAGGGAAGGTCTGATTAAAGATGGTCAAAGAAGTTCATCCGTTACAACATGGCTGGACATGGAGGAACCGATGATGATAAGATAAAGTTTATCCAGAATCGGTTAGGATAGATTTCTTAGACGACAAGTCTCCGAACTATAAATATGTATCATTTAGTTAGATTAGACACACATCTCTATCAAATAACTACTCGGCGCATCACCACCCTTGGCTTTCCAAGGTTAATCTCGGCGGGATTCGACACATCATTTCGATCTCCAGCAAAGAAGTGAGTCCTACCACCCCCGACTATCGTATCGACTAGGTCAGTAGCCTCACGGCTGCATCAATTTGATCTCTTGAGGTGAACGTCGAAATAGTTCGGTCATCGGTTTATCTCGGTGTATTAGCTAGGTCTAAGACTGCATCAGATTGATCTCTTAGATTGATGTGATCTATGTGTGGTAGTTTGAGACTTCATTGGTTAAGTTCGACATCTCTTGCTATTGTATTTTTTTCATGTTGTATACCTTTCATCTAAATAAAATATGACCTATACTTTGACATAATATTAAGATCATCGTGATTAGCTACTGTCATGGTTAGGTTCGATCTAGTTATTGTGATGATTTTCATGATATAGACATGTGGGATCGGAATGGCGACTAGAGGGGAGGTGAATAGGCGCCTCGACAATTTCTCGCGAATGTGATGGCCTAGTCAAATCACCCAACGCACCTCTAAACATTCAATTTCAAGTTTTAAACCAATCAGTACAAATTTGAGCTCAACTAGATCCAAAAATCCAAAAACAGTTTTGTTTCAAGATTTTTACTCAACACAGATCAAAACATTTACACACAAGATCAGTTCAAGTTTGTAGTAATGAATCAGCTCATTTCAAATCAATCTCAAATGAAATCATTGAACTTCTGTAATTTGTCAGACGATGAATAGTAAAAGTGAATCTCAACAAAATTTATTATTCATGTTTTGGGCCAAATTGTATACTTCAAGTTCAGATTAATTTCAATTCTACACAAAAGATTCAGTTTATAAACAAACAAATTTGATTGCTAGAATAGGGAATATCACACAGAAGGATTACTGAAACAGGCACTGTAGCAAAACCGACAACCTTCACGGGTTACTGTTCATCAACAAAAACCAGATCTAGTAAACACTCTCTGATTATGACATACCCAAATCTGAATAGATATAGATTACTCTACAAATGTTACACCAATTCAGAGCAATTAACAAACACAACTCAGAATTGAATTCAGATTTCTTGTACTGTACCCTATATGGCAATACTGTTGCAAATCTGACATACACCAGGGTGAAACAACTTCAGATCAGATCACTCCCTTTACGGCATAACTTTCAAGCAATCCAATTGAACATTCTTAACATAACAAGATTTGAATATTATCACAGGTTCTGAGAAAACAGAACTCAACTGATTCAGAAACACTAGTCTAGAATTCAGATAATCAAATCACCAAAACTGAATGTGATATAAAGTATTACCTAAACAGATACAATGAATATCACTAGATATCAGACAAAAGATCAGAACCAATTTAGTTACAATATTAGACACAAACAGTATGCAGACTCTAGCAATGGAACACCTAAAACAGTACTGAAGTTTTAGCCAACTTGCTTGATAGCAACTGAACCTTATGATGAACTCATGTTTTGACACAACATCTTGAAGCAAAAAGAGACACTCCAGCACGCACTGTACACATTCAGGAAAATAATGCTCAAGATTTGATCTCTGATTTCTATTGAAACATACCAAACAAAAATGAGCAAATTTGAGTTTGTCAAACCTCAAGACACATTCAGTAATCTATTTCAAGAAGCTGGCACAAAAACAATCTCAATTCAAATTTTCATTACTCAAAAGCTATCAGAAGTAAATACTTTGAAAATATTCTGAAATCAGTAAACAGAACAGCTTCTATCCTTTTACAGATTGAGAAAACAGAACAGCAATTCAGAGAACAGTCTCTATTCAAGTACCCTTGAACCAGATCATTAGTCAACAGCTTAAAGAGATGATCTCAACACCAGAACACTGAATCAAGGTAGATCTAAAATGCTCAACTCAGACTAACACACTCAATTAAACATCAAATCAATTTTGAAAGCAGAAATAGACTACACAGTCTGAACCAAAATCAGGAAGAAATGATGATCAAAACAGATTATGACTAAAAACTAGAATTACACCCAATTCAGCAGCCTTTCAACCAATTCATTTCAGAATTTATCCACACATAATCAGTCTATCAAACAGACATGCAGCAGAACTAAACAACAAAATTCATGAAGAACTGAAAACACATTTATCTAGAGTCTAGATCATGAAATTCAGATTTCAAATAACAAATTCAAAACAGGTTTAAATTTGATTATTACTCCAAATTAATTTGACCATCATTCTACCATGAAATTACTCAAGAAATACTCCAATAATCAGCCAACAACCTGATGAACACTTGATGAAACATTTCATCAAACAAGTGGGGAGCAAAACCAAAACTGAAAAACAGTTCCAGAATAATTTTTCCAGCAGTGTGGTGCCTACTTTGATTAGCAAAAGAAATACTAAGACATCACAGAAATCCTTTGCAACTTTAAAAAATAGATCATTTAATTCATGCACAACAAAAGTTATATAAACTTCAATATCAAATTCTGCACTAGATTCTCCAAAAAACACAGCACAAAACTTGAATTCATCCACAGAAACATACCTACGCTGGAACCTGGATTTACAGTGAATAGTGTTTTCGAAAACACTGTGCAGAATCCGAAAATCTGCTAGAAAATCCTGTTGCTCGTCCAAAGCTCTTCAAACTGAAGTTTTCTCAAGTTTTTTCATAGCAAAATTTTTCTCTCAAGTGCTCAAATGGTTCAGCCAACTTGGGGGGATAATATCCTACCAACTACTCTTCTAGAAGCCCCAATTGACACATAGACCCTTAGTAATTTCAGATTTAATAATTCTGAAATTACCCTATAAAAACTAAAAGTAAAATTACAAATTGAATCTCCTTTTAATATAATTTCAGAGTAGAACCACTCCAAAAATTATACCAAGATGTTACACTACTAAACTAAAAATTTAAACTAAAACTAGACACCTATTTATTGAATTAACAAAAACAATAAACGTTTTGACGGTTTTCAGCAAAAACCGACAAAGCTTCTCAGCCCTTCGACTCGTGACTAAGGAGCTATGCTGAATAGTGTGGGCCTCATGGCTCCAGATGTGATGAGTCATTGTCAACGATAGTCAAAGAGGACTAAAGAAGAGAGGAGATCTGCTGTTTCGTGGGCCGCGTGTGACTCAGGTACACGGGCAGCGAGCGACGGTCGGGCTGAGAGAGCTGCGAAGTCGGGTTGACCCAATCCGGGTACATGGGCCAGAAGTAGTAGAAGACCCACTGGACTATTGACTAGGATTGACTCATGTACACGGGCGGTGAGTGATTGCCGAGCTGAGAGAGCTGCGGAATCGGGCCGGCCCAATCCGGGTACATGGTGCAAAGTCGGTGGAGGCTTTGTCAGTTTCAGCGCAAAACTGACAACCGTTGATTTTGTATCGGACTGTCCAGAAGAAAATCCGTAGTCGCTACGAAAGTTTAGCTTCCGGATAAGTTATCTGTATCTCTAGGCCCACAGTCAGTCAGTCGAGTCTGTAAAAATTCCTAAGGGCAGTTGAGTCATTTCTTTATTTTAGCGTCTGTAAAAACCCTAAGGGGTTGGTGGAATATTCTAGGTCATTGGGCAGCCTATAAATAGGGCCCCAATCCCTAGGGTTGGACTACCTTTTTTGCTGAAATCATTTCCTACTCTATTGGGTCATTTTTGTCTCCTGCATGTTCTCTCTCTTGTGTGCCGCCAGGCTTCTGCTCGTAGCATATTTGTCTTGCATTTATTTTGGTTCTTCATGATCCAGTAAGCTTTTATTCTCTGTTTGTGCGCAGCAAATCTGTAGCAGTTTCCTTGGCTTCGTTTCACGTGCAGTGCTGGTTTCTTCCTGAGTTTTTGTGCCTCGGTTGCTACTGTTCTTCATGGAAGTAGTACTAGTTCATGCCGGTTGCAAGTAGTACTAATACACTATAGCAACAGTACACTAGTACTCTAGCCCTGCTTTTTACTGTGTTGCTTTTTGATCGAGTAGACAGGGCCAAGTGCCTTTTCTGGCTGTTCTCAGGCGAAGCCCCTTCTCTGTTCGAAGCCCCTCAGCTCCGTGAGGCAGGCTTCGATCTGACATCCTTGAGGGCTTCGCTTGAACCTTGACCTCTTTTCGTGTTCTGTGTTTCTAACTTCGAAGTGTGTTTTGCACTTAGTCTGTTGGCTTGACATACTTCGACCATCGTTGCGAAGGTGTACTCCGACTCGAGCTCTTCGAAGTCAATACTTTGACAGGCTTCGAAGTTAACTTCGGAGCTTGTCTCTCTGGTCGACTTCGCTCGACGTAAGTCCCTTCTTGCTGTCATTTTCGGAGGTCACAGTGTGTGTGGGTTCGGAGCTTGTCATTCGAAGTTAGTCTTCAGGTCGAAGGTCATAACTTCGTTTCATCTCACCTCGACCAAGCTAGCTTCGAAGGTAGAGTATAGGCTTCGTTTTGTCTTGCTGCTGTGTGCTGGGCTTCGCTTAAACTTTCGAAGGTTGATTTTCTGTGTATCGTGTTCGAAACTCTGTTAGAAGGTTGAGCTTCGAAGTACACTGTTCGAAGTAAGCTTCGACACTGTCATACTTCGCACTTTAATTCTTGAACTAGGCTAGACCAAACGAACCTTCGGCACGTCAATGATAACCTTTGAACAGTAACTTCTCATCTCACTTTATATACTTTAGATCATTCATTGAGAAGTTTGACCTGCCTTGTCTTGGATATTTTTGTTTATCTGCCTATTAGCACTGCTTTAGTGTTTCTCTGATTTTAACATCAGTTTCTTCTAGGCTAGATACCTTCAGACTTAGGCAATCTGTTCATACGTTGCTTCTTAGTCTTTTGAGGTGCATTGGGTGTTGGGAGCAGGCCATTGATTCGAAAGAATTTTTAGGTGCCCATTCACCCCCACTCTGGTCGCTACTTTCGGTCCTACAAGTAGTATCAGAGCCTGGTTATGGTTTTTCCATACCTTAACCAGTTCTAAACCCCAGTAGTGATCATGACTTCTCCTGGCAAGGTCCCGTCCTTGGAAGCCTATGGCTACAACTATTGGAAGACTCGCATGCGAGCCTGTCTTATGAGTCAAGGCTCGGACATCTGGGACATCTGTGTTCACGATACGTTTGTTATTTTGCCAGTTGCTGAGCATGGTACTCCTGGTATTATTGCCCAGCATCTGAGCAATAGTAAAGCCGTGAACATTTTCTTTTCTGGTTTAGGTCCCACTGAGTTTGAGCGTGTGAGCCATCTCTCCACTACGAGAGAGATCTGGGCTACCCTCAAGGCACATCATGAGGGAACAGCCCAGGTCAAGGCTCGGCTCTATCAGACCTACCGGCGTGAGTATGAGAACTTCACACAAAAGCCGGGTGAATCTGTTGAAGCGTTGTTTGGTCGTTTTCAATCGATCATCAACAAGCTTCGGGACAATAAGGCCAAGGGTGCTCAGTTAGTCTCAGATCACGAGCAGGCGCTCAAGGTTCTTCATACCTTGGACCCAAAGATCTGGGAAATCAAGGTAACCTCTATCGTTGAGAGCACTTCTTACGATACCTTGACCATTTCTGAGTTATTTAGCAAGCTGAAAGCCACTGAGGTAGATATCCAGTTGAGATCAAATCTCACTGGTTCTGGATCAAAGTCCCTGTCCCTTGTTACATCTTCTGTTGATCGCTCTTCTGTGAGGTGTGCTGGGTTCTCTTTGATGTCTATCACTGAGGACCAGCTTGAGTCTTTGGGAGATGATGATTTGTGTCTTTTTAACAACCGGGTGCGTCGTGTCTATGACAAAAGAATGTTCAAAAGACATGGCACGAAATCCGTGTGCTTTGAGTGTGGTGATCCAGGACACTTCATCGCCGACTGCCCCAAGCGCAATGGCCACAAGAAGGGCACTGGTGGTGGCTTTCACGACTCCGGCAAGCATGAGAGCTCCTCCTTCAACAAGGGCAAGCCGAAGACCAGATTCTTCAAGAAGGCCCTGAAGGACTACCGACGAGAGAACAAGAAGCGCGACAAGGCCTTCTTCGCCGAGATGGAGAAGAGCTACTCCAAGCAATCCACGTCTTCTTCCTCTTCATCGAGCTCAAGCGATGAGGAGATCATCATCAGGAAGGGGAAGGACAAGGATGATCCGGCGGGCCTTTGCTTCATGGCTTTCGGGGATAGACTGAAGAGCCGTTCACACCAGCGCCGAAGATCCCGCAAGAGCTTCTGCTCAATGGCTCTTGGGGATAAGGGAGAGAAGAGCTCCTCCGATGACTCCGACAATGATGACAATGAGAAGGTATCATCTTATGAGTGCGAAATCGTTGATTTACTTGAGAGTAATCATCAGGAGTTAAAATATCGGGAAAAACTGCTTAGGGGTGCCAAGAAAAGGATAGACGAATTAGAGAGTGAGCTTGTCGTGGCCAACGGCAGAATTGAGAGTCTATCTTCTTCCCCCTGCTTGGGTGATAGCAGTGAGTGCACGAAATGTGAGGTGCTTCTGTGTGACTTGTCGACTCTGAAGTCCAAGTACACAGAAAGGGTTGATGAGAGGGACGCTTTGGCCACTGAGCTTGAAAGTGCTCAGCTGGAGCTGAAAGATGCTCAAGCCACTGTCGTCGCACCCTGTATTGATTGCCCATCTCATCTAGCTGCCTTAGCTGAGCTGAAATCCAAGGGCAATGAGCATTTGGGTGATTTGGAGAGGTTGAGAGCTGAGCTTAGACAGACTAGGCTAGAGCTTGAGACACTATCAGTTCCACCCACTGTCTGTGAGAACTGTTTGTCTCTTAGAATGGAATTGATCAAGCTGAAAGCCAAAAAGTCTGTCCAAGTATAGAATGAGTGTGAGACCTACTTGTCTCAGGTGGAGGTTCTAGCTTCCTTGAAAGAGGAGCTAGCTGATTCTCAGAATGAGAACTTTTACCTCCGTTCTATCCTGAGTTGGATCAGTGCCAGAGAGCCATAGCTCGGCATGATGATCCAGCAGTTCAAGAGGCAGGATGGGTTTGGGGTAGGTTACACCTACACCAAGGCTGACTTTGAGAGTGCCATTAGTCGGGCAGTGGAGTGGAGTAAAATGACTCCTGAGCAGAGATACCCTAAGACTCACTCCATTGAGTCTTCCCAGGCTTGTCAGCCCAAAGATGGAGTGATCCATGAACCACCCAAAGCTCCACCCAAGAAACCTATTTGGGTTCCAAAGCCCAAACACCTCCACACTCCTCTAGACTCTCTTCCTAGACCCTCTCAGCCCAAGAAGACAACACCAATCACCACTAAGCCCAAGAACCCTAAGCCTCAACCACATCCCAAGAAGCCCACCTATCATTGTGAGTACTGTCAGAGAGACGGGCATCTTGCGGAGTTTTGCTTCAGGAGGAAGCGGGTTGAGAGAGCAGAGAGAGCTCGTGGTGATCAGGAGCAGTTCTACCAGCAGGGTGGTAGACTGCGGGTTCCTCGATGCGGGGAGAGGCTGGAGGCCAGGCCGCGTCGTGTAGGTGGTGGTAGGGGAGACGACTTTCATGTCCGTACTCCAGATGGTGGTGTTCGTTCTGGCAGAGCTCCAGGCCATGTTGGCTACGGTCCTGGACCTCGTGGCCGAGGCTTTAGGCAGAACCGAGGACCGCGCTTTGAGCCGCGTTTTGGTCCAAACTCTCATTA
Organism: Zizania palustris; assembly: GCA_019279435.1. Lineage (NCBI taxonomy): Eukaryota > Viridiplantae > Streptophyta > Magnoliopsida > Poales > Poaceae > Zizania > Zizania palustris. Next base: position 17,657,501 of record JAAALK010000082.1, on the reverse strand, counting down.
TGATTTTTGCTTTCCGTCTTTTGAGTAGATGGCTCGACACTGGTTTAGCTTTTTTGCTAAACCTAGTGCCGGACCATTTGCTCCTACTTACAGCCACTGATTGTGCAGGATCGGCGACTGGAGGACGTTTGGATCATGGACTCAGGATGTTCTCGCCACATGACGGGACATTGCAGATGGTTCTCCAGTCTCACTCCCCTGAGCTCCAAAGAGTACATCACATTCGGGAACAGTGGTCAAGGGAAGGTAAGTGGCATAGGCTCAATTCGCATTTCAGACCATTTTTCCTTGAAGAATGTTGCTTTAGTTAAAAATCTGAACTTTAACTTGATTTCGGTTTCGCAACTCCTTGAGGATGGTTTGGAAGTGCATTTTAAGAAGGGCAATTCTTCTGTGTTTGATTCTAGAGGGTCTTTGGTTTGCCATATTTTACCTTTTGGTAAAGTTTTTCGAATTGACTTCTCTAGTTCTTTTGGCCCTTCTCGGTGTTTGATTGCTGGATCTTCTTCTGAGCTCTGGAAGTGGCATAGGAGGTTAGGTCATTTGAGTTTTGATCTGCTAGTCAGGTTAAGCTCTATGGACCTCATCCGAGGATTGCCCAAGCTTAAAATGGAGAAAGGTCTAGTGTGTCATCCATGTCGTCATGGGAAAATGGTTGCCACATTCCACTCACCTGTGACTCAGGTGATGACTTTGTATCCAGGCGAGCTTTTACATTTGGACACTGTTGGTCCAGCTCGGGTACGTTCAGTCGGTGGGAAGTGGTACGCGCTTGTCATTGTTGATGACTTTTCTCGATTCTCGTGGGTTTTCTTTTTGGAGTCTAAGGATGAAACGTTTCAGTTTGTTCATGACCTAATTTTGAAGCTGAAGAATGAGAACAATGGTCGGATGCGAGCAATTCGCTCCGACAATGGCTCTGAGTTCAAGAACTCTCAGTTCGTCAGCTTCTGTAGTGATCAGGGTCTGGACCATCAGTTTTCTTCTCCTTATACTCCCCCACAGAACGACGTTGTGGAACGAAAGAACCGCACGTTAGTCGAGATGGCCAGGACGATGCTCGGTGAGCACAGGACTCCTAGGCGTTTTTGGGCTGAAGCCATGAACACGGCTTTCTATCTGGCCAACCGCATTTTTCTTAGAGCTTACCTAGGTAAGACCTCGTATGAGTTGCGTTTTGGCAGACAGCCCAAGGTGAGCCACTTGCGAGCGTTTGGCTGCAAGTGCTTTGTGCTCAAGAAGGGTGGGCATTTGGAAAAATTTGAGTCTCGTTGCTGGGATGGAGTTTTTCTTGGCTATGCATTGCATTCTCGAAGCTTCCGTGTTTGGAACCTCGACTCCCAGCAGCTTGTCGAGACTTGCGAAGTTTCATTTGACGAGTCCTTGCCTTCTTTGACTCCTTCTTTTGAGCCTTCTGATGGTGAGCTCGGAGAGTCCATCTTCGAGGAAGATGAGGATACTCCAGCCGATAATGAGGGTGGGCCTTCTGCACCCCCTGTAGATCCCACACCTTCTGAGACTTCGACTGAGGATGAGGGCGGACCTCTGATCACTTCTTCCACTTCGATCGAGCCCCCTCAGTCGAGTCCAGAGGTGCTAGCTGCTTACTCCGGTGAGGTGACTTCAGATCACCAGGTAACCCGAGCAGTTCAGCGTGACCATTCCTCAGAGCTCATCATCGGTGATTTGACTGAAAGAACCTTGCGTTCGTCTACCTCTCTTGCTGTGTTTGCTGAATCTGCTTTTGTTGCATCTTTTGAGCCGAGAGATGTTTCTCATGCTCTTTCTGATTCTAATTTGTTGGACCGGAAACGGCGACCAAAGGGGGGGTGAATGGGAGCTTTTAAAATTTTGGCCTAAAAACAACCTTCTGTTTTTAATTCTGTCTTCTGCGGAACAGGCTTCGAACACAACCTTCGAAGGTCTGGTTCAGAGGTAATTTACAGCTCCGAACACAGGCTTCGCAAGGGAGCAAAAGTTCGAAGTCACGAAGACTTCGCTCCACCCACAACCTTGAAAAATCTACTCTGCTAAGTCAGTGCAGGCTCCGCACACAAGGTGCTACGAGCAGGCTTCGCACTTCACCCTTCGCACGAGTGGACTGACCTCTGAGGACTTTGACCAAGTACTTAGCGACAACAACCGGTGCTGGGATTCGTACACCGAAGGTCTAAACGCACACTAACAGACACCGCTAGGGGCTTCGACACGATAAACACACGGGCTTCGATCAGGGCTTCGCTAGTAAGCAGCGAGGTCTCGCCTCCTGTTACACAGAGCAAACGCACACTGAAAAGCACACTTCGCCTAGACAGGCTTCGGTGCACTACAACTAGCAAGGTATGCAAATAAGCTCAAGCAGAAAAACAACACAGAAGCAGGGCTTCGCTGCTTGAACAAGGAACACAGTAAAAGAACTCACTGGATGAATACAAAGAGTGGTGGCTAGTATAGGAGCTCAACAGTAAATGCTCAAAGTGTAAAATGTTAGCTACCCAGCTAAGGAGCCATGCTGAATAGCGTGGGCCTCATGGCTCCAAAAGTGATGAGTCATTGTCAACGATAGTCAAAGAGGACTGAAGAAGAAAAGAGATCCGCTATTTCATGGGCCGCGTGTGACTCAGGTACATGGGCAGCGAGCGACTGTCAGGCAGAGGAGGCTGCGAAGTCGGGCTGGCTCAATCCGGGTACATGGGCCAGGAGCAGCAGAAGACCCATTGAGCTGTTGACCAGGATTGACTCAGGTACACGGGCGGTGAGTGACTGCCGGGCTGAGAGAGCTGCGGAGTCGGGCCGGCCCAATCCGGGTACCTGGTGCAAAGCCGGTGGAGGCTTTGTCAGTTTCGGCGCAAAACTGACAACCGTTGATCTTGTATCCGACTGTCCATAAGAGAAGCCGTAGTCGCTACGAAAACTTAGCTTCCGGATATGTCATCTGTATCTCTAGGCCCACAGTCAGTCAGTCGTGTCTGTAAAAATACCTAAGGGCAGTAGAGTCTTTTCCTTTATTCCTGCGTCTGTAAAAAACCCTAAGGGGCTGGTGGAATATTCCTAGTGTTGGGCAACCTATAAATAGGACCCCAATCCCTAGGGTTGAACTACCCTTTTTGGCTGAAATCAATACTACTCCTTTGGGTCGTTTTGTCTCTTGCATTTACTCTCTCTCTCTTGATGTGCGCCGCCAGGCTTATTCTCAAGCCATCTCCCTTACTGCATTTTGCTGTTCTTCACGTTACTGTGAATCTTTATTCCCTGTTGATTTCATTTGAAGTGCAGTGTTTGTTCTGTGGAGTAAATGGTTCGGTCTACGTGCGCAGCTTGAGTTTATTCGGAACAGAAGCTTCTCTGTTGCGTGTGTTCTTCAAGCAAGTAGTACTAGTTCTTGCTGTTGCAAGTAGTACTACTACACTGTAGCAACAATACACTAGCTTTTTGCTTTTAATGTGCAGCTTTTTGATCAAAGTTGACAAGGCTGAGTAACTTTTCTGACTGTTTTCTGGCGAAGCTACCCTATCTGTTCGAAGCCCCTCAGCTTCGTGAGGCAGGCTTCGATCTGATATTCTCTAAGGCTTCGTTGGAACTTCGAACTTCATTTTGTGTCGTGAGTTGCTAGCTTCGAAGTACCTTTTGAACTGTCAGCGTTTCATACTTCGAAAGTCTGTGCGAAGGTACTCTGACTCAAGCTCTTCGAAGTCCATACTTCGACAGGTTTCGAAGTTGGTTTCGAAGCTTGTCTTTCTGTTAGACTTCGCTCAGTGTTTGCTTCCGTCTTCTTCGAAGGTCCTTGGTGTGTTTGTTCGAAGGTAGAGTGTAGGCTTTGTTTTGATTTCTCTGTCGCGTGTCAGCCTTCGCTTCTTCATTCGAAGGTTGTCCGTCTGTGCGTTGCGTTCGAAGTATTATGTTCGAAGGATAGGCTTCGAAGCACTTGGTCCAAAGCTAGCTTCGATACTTCCGTACTTCGCTTCGAAGCATACTTCGCTCCCTGCCCCTTTGAACTAGGCTAGACCAAAACATACCTTCGGCTTTTTCACAACAGACTTCGGCAGGCTTCGGAACTAACCTCCGAAGCAGGCTTTGACCAACGAAGCAGGCTTCGACCACCAAAGCAGACCTCGACGGGCGAAGCAGGCTTCGCCAAGTTCCAAACAGGAGACAAATCTGAACAGCAACTTCTCATCTCACTTTATATATATTTAGATCATTTCATTGAGAAGTTTGTCCTGACATGTCTAGTATACTTTGTTTATCTGCCTAGTTGCACTGCTTTGGTAGTTCTCTGTTTAACATCAGTTGTTTCTAGGCTAGATACCTTTAGACTTAGGCTATCTGTTCATTTTCTGTTGATTAGTCTTTTGAGGTGCGTTGGGTGTTGGGAACAGGCCATATATTCGAAAGAATTTTTAAGGCGCCCATTCACCCCCCTCTGGTCGCTACTTTCGGTCCTACAAGTGGTATCAGAGCAAGGTTAGGGTTTTTCCATACCTTAACCGGTTCTAAACCCCAGTAGTGACCATGACGTCTCCTGGCAAGGTCCCGTCCTTGGAAGCCTATGGCTATAACTATTGGAAGAATCGCATGCGAGCCTATCTCATGAGCCAGGGTTCGGACATTTGGGACATTTGCGTTCACACCATGTTTGTCATACTGCCAGTCGCTGAGCATGGTACTGCTGGTATCATTGCTCAGCATCTGAGCAACAGTAAGGCTGTGAACATTCTTTTCTCTGGTTTAGGTCCCACTGAGTTTGAGCGTGTGAGCCATCTCTCCACTGCGAGAGAGATCTGGGCTACCCTCAAGGCACACCATGAGGGAATAGCTCAAGTCAAGGCTCGGCTCTATCAGACCTACCGGCGTGAGTATGAGAACTTCACACAAAAGCCGGGTGAATCTGTTGAAGCTTTGTTTGGTCGCTTTCAATCGATCATTAACAAGCTTCGGGACAACAAGGCTGAGGGTGCTCAGTTAGTCTCAGATCACGAGCAGGCGCTCAAGGTTCTCCATACCTTGGACCCAAATATCTGGGAGATCAAGGTATCCTCTATCGTTGAGAGCACTTCTTACGATACCTTGACCATTTCTGAGTTATTTAGCAAGCTGAAGGCCACTGAGGTAGATATCCAGCTGAGATCAAATCTCACTGGTTCTGGATCAAAATCCCTGGCCCTTGCTACACCTTCTGTTGATCCTTCTTCTGTGAGTTGTGCTGGGTTCTCTTTGATGTCTATCACTGAGGACCAGCTAGAGTTGTTGGGAGATGATGATTTGTGTCTCTTTAACAACCGGGTGCGTCGTGTCTATGACAAGAGAATGTTCAAAAGACACGGTACAAAATCCGGGTGATTTGAGTGTGGTGATCCAGGACACTTCATCACCGACTGCCCCAAGCGCAATGGACACAAGAAGGGCACCGGTGGCAGCTTCCACGACTCCGGCAAGCACGAGAGCTCATCCTTCAACAAGGGCAAGCCGAAGACCAGATTCTTCAAGAAGGCCCTGAAGGATTATCGGCGAGAGAACAAGAAGCACGACAAGGCCTTCTTCGCCGAGATGGAGAAGAGCTACTCCAAGCGGTCCACGTCTTTTTCCTCTTCATCAAGCTCAAGCGATGAGGAGATCGCCATCAGGAAGGGGAAGGACAAGGACGATCCGGTGGGTCTCTGCTTCATGGCCTTCGGAGACAAGTCGAAGAGTCGCTCACACCAGCGCCGAAGATCCCGCAAGAGCTTCTGTTCAATGGCTCTTGGGGATAAGGAAGAAAAGAGCTCCTCCGACGACTCCGACGACGACGACAATGAAAAGATATCATCCTATGAGCGCGAAATCATTGATTTACTTGAGAGCAATCGTCAGGAGTTGAAATATCGGGAAAAACTGCTTAGGGGGGCCAAGAAGAGGATAGATGAGTTAGAGAGTGAGCTTGCCATAGCCAATGGCAGAATTGAGAGTCTATCTTCTTCCCCTTGCTTGGGTGATAGCAGTGAGTGCCCGAAGTGTGAGGTGCTTCTGTGTGACTTGTCGACTCTGAAGTCCAAGTACACAGAAAGGGTTGATGAGAGGGACGCTTTGGCCACTGAGCTTGAAAGCGCTCAGCTGGAGCTGAAAGATGCTCAAGCCACTGTCATCGCACCCTGTGTTGATTGCCCATCTCATCTAGCTGCATTAGCTGAGCTGAAATCCAAGGGCGATGAACATTTGGGTTTTTTGGAGAGGTTGAGAGCTGAGCTTGCGCAAACTAGGCTAGAGCTTGAGACGTTGTCAGTTCCACCCATTGTCTGTGAGAACTGCCTGTCTCTTAGACTTGAGTTGATCAAGCTAAAAGCCGAGAAGTCTGTCCAAGTAGAGAGTGAGTGTGAGACCTGCTTGTCTCAGGTGGAGGTACTAGCTTCCTTGAGAGAGGAGCTAGCTGATTCTCAGAATAAGAACTTTTACCTCAGTTCTATCCTGAGTTGGATCAGTGCCAGAGAGCCACAGCTCGGCATGATGATCCAGCAGTTCAAGAGGCAGGACGGGTTTGGGTAGGTTACACCTACACCAAGGCTGACTTTGAGAGTGCCATTAGCCGGGTAGTGGAGTGGAGTAAAATGACTCCTGAACAGAGATACCCCAATACTCACTCCACTGAATCTTCCCAGGCTTGTCAGCCCAAGGATGGAGTAATTCATGAACCACCCAAAGCTCCACCCAAGAAGCCTATCTGGGTTCCAAAGCCCAAACACCTCCACTCTTCTCTAGACTCTCTTCCTAGACCTTCTCAACCCAAGAAGACTACACCTAACACCACCAAGCCCAAACATCCCAAGCCTCAACCACATCCCAAGAAGCCTACCTATCATTGTGAGTACTGTCAGAGAGACGGGCATCTTGCGGAGTTTTGCTTCAGGAGGAAGCGGGTTGAGAGAGCAGAGAGAGCTCGTGGTGATCAGGAGCAGTTCTACCAGCAGGGTGGTAGACTGTGTGTTCCTCGATGCGGGAAGAGGCTGGAGGCCAGGCCGCGTCGTGTAGGTGGTGGTAGAGGAGACGGCTTTCTTGCCCGTGCTCTAGTTGGTGGTGTCCGTTCCGGCAGAATTCCAGGCCGTGTTGGCTACGGTCCTGGACCTCGTGGCCGCAGGTTTAGGCAGAACCAAGGACCGCGCTTTGAGCCGTGTTTTGGTCCAAATTCTCATGATGATTTCTGCTTTCCGTCTTTTGAGCAGATGGCTCGACACTGGTTTAGCTCTTTTGCTAAACCTAGTGCCGGACCATTTGCTCCCACTTACAGCCACTGATTGTGCAGGATCTGGGACTGGAGGACGTTTGGATCATGGATTCAGGATGCTCTCGCCACATGACGGGACATCGCAGATGGTTCTCTAGTCTCACTCCCCCGAGCTCCAAAGAGTACATCACGTTCGGGAACAGTGGTCAAGGGAAGGTAAGTGGCATAGGCTCAATTCACATTTCAGATCATTTCTCTTTGAAGAATGTTGCTTTGGTTAAGAATTTGAACTTCAATTTGATTTCTGTTTCGCAACTTCTTGAGGATGGTTTGGAAGTGTGTTTTAAGAAGGGCAATTCTTCTATGTTTGATTCTAGAGGGTCTTTGATTTGTCAGATCTTACCATTTGGTAAAGTTTTTCGAATTGACTTCTCTAGTTCTTTTGGCCCTTCTCGCTGTCTGATTGCTGGATCCTCCTCTGAGCTCTAGAAGTGGCATAGGAGGTTAGGTCACTTGAGTTTTGATCTGCTAGTCAAGTTGAGCTCAATGGACCTCATCCGAGGATTGCCCAAGCTTAAGATGGAGAAGGATCTAGTTTGTCATCCCTGTCGTCATGGGAAAATGGTTGTCACTTCTCACTCACCTGTGACTCAGGTGATGACTTCGTATCCGGGTGAGCTTTTACACTTGGACACTGTTGGTCCAGCTCGGGTACGTTCAGTCGGTGGGAAGTGGTACGCACTTGTGATTGTTGACGACTTCTCTCGATTCTCGTGGGTTTTCTTTTTGGAGTCTAAGGACGAAACTTTTCAATTTGTTCATGACCTGATTTTGAAGCTGAAGAATGAGAACAATGGTCGGATGCGAGCAATTCACTCCGACAACGGCTCTGAGTTCAAGAACTCTCAGTTCGTCAGCTTCTGTAGTGATCAGGGTCTGGACCATCAGTTTTCTTCTCCTTATACTCCCCCACAGAACGGCGTTGTGGAACGAAAGAACCGCACGCTAGTCGAGATGGCCAGGACGATGCTCGATGAGCACAGGACTCCTAGGCGGTTTTGGGCTGAAGCCATGAACACGGCTTGCTATCTGGCCAACCGCATTTTTCTTCGAGCTTACTTAGGTAAGACTTCGTATGAGTTGCGGTTTGGCAGACAGCCCAAGGTGAGTCACTTGCGAGCATTTTGCTGCAAGTGCTTTGTGCTTAAGAAGGGAGGGCATTTGGACAAGTTTGAGTCTCGTTGCTAGGATGGTGTTTTTCTTGGTTATGCATTGCATTCTCGAGGCTTCCGTATTTGGAACCTCGAATCCCAGCTGCTTGTCGAGACTTGTGAGGTTTCATTTGATGAGTCCTTGCCTTCGTTGACTCCTTCTTTTGAGCCTTCTGATGGTGAGCTTGGAGAGTCCATCTTCGAGGAAGATGAGGATACTCCAGCCGCTAATGAGGGTGGGCCTTCTGCACCCCCTGCAGAGCCCACACCTTCTGAGACTTCGACTGAGGATGAGGGCGGGCCTCTGATCACTTCTTCCACTACGATCGAGCCCCCTCAGTCGAGTCCAGAGGTGCCTGCTGCTGACTTCGGTGAGGTGACTTCAGATCACCAGGGAACCCGAGCAGTTCAGCGTGACCATCCCTCAGAGCTCATCATAGGTTATTTGACTAAGAGAACTTTGCGTTCATCTAATGCCTCTCTTGCTGTGTTTGCTGAATCTGCGTTTGTTGCATCTTTTGAGCCTAGAGATGTTTCTCATGCTCTTTCTAATTCAAATTGGATTAATGCTATGCAAGAAGAGCTTGAGAATTTTGTCCGCAATCGGGTTTGGACATTAGTTGAGCCGCCACCAGGATGCAACCCCATAGGCACCAAGTGGGTGTTCAAAAACAAACAAGGTGAAGATGGGGTTGTGGTGCGCAACAAAGCTCGACTAGTTGCTCAGGGTTTTTGCCAGAAAGAAGGTATTGATTTTGAAGAAACTTTCGCCCCTGTTGCCCGTCTTGAGTCCATTCGTATTCTCTTAGCTTTTGCCGCTTCGAAGGGTTTTAAGCTTTTTCAAATGGACGTTAAGAGTGCTTTTCTGAACGGGTTCATAGAGGAGGAAGTTTATGTTAGGCAGCCCCCCGGTTTTGAGAACCCCAAGTTTCCTCGACATGTTTTTAAATTGCAAAAAGCTTTATACGGGTTGAAGCAAGCCCCCAGGGCTTGGTATGACCGGTTGAAGCAGTTTTTGTTGGGGAAGGGATTTGTGATGGGTTCAGTGGATAAAACTCTCTTCTTGCTCAGAGTGGCTTCAGATTTTTTAGTCGCTCAGATTTACGTGGACGATATTATCTTTGACGGTACTACTAATGATCTTGTGTCCAAGTTTTCTGAGCAGATGCACAGCGAGTTTGAGATGAGCCTCATGGGTGAGCTCAAGTACTTCCTAGGGCTCCAGATCAAGCAGACCAAGGACGACACCTTCATCCACCAAGGTAAGTACACTCGTGATATGCTTAAGAAATTTGACTTTGGTGGTGAATTGAAGCCGCAGATGACCCCAATGGGCACTTCTGGGGGTCTGGACAAGGATGAGAGCAACATCAAGGTCAATGAAAGGGAGTTTCGAGGGATGATCGACTCGCTGCTGTACCTGACGGCAACAAGACCGGACATACAGTTCGCCGTGGGACTTTGCGCGCGTTTTCAGTCTTCACCACGCGCGTCTCACTGGCAGGCTGTCAAGCGCATCTTCAGGTATCTCACTTATGCACCCGATCTTGGTCTTTTCTATTCAGCATCATCTTCTCTCGATTTATCTGGATTTTCGTATGCCGACTTTGGTGGGTGCCGGTTGGATCGCAAGTCGACTTCCGATACTTGCCAGTTTCTTGGTTCTTCTCTTGTCTCTTGGTCTTCTCGAAAGCAATCTGGAGTTGCTCTTTCGACCACATAGGCTGAGTATGTAGCTTCTGCTAGCTGTTGCTCACAGTTGGTTTGGATGATTTCCACTCTGCGAAATTTTGGGTTATTCTTTCCTACCAGGGTTCCATTGTTTTGCGACAGCACGAGTGCAATTAGTGTAGGGAAAAATCCATGTCTCCATTCAAAAACCAAACACATTGATGTGCGCTTTCACTTTCTGCGGGATCAATATGAGAAAGGTGTCATTGACCTTGTTCATGTTGATACCCATCATCAGTTGGCTGATATTTTCACCAAACCCCTAGATCAGTCTACCTTTGAGCGTTTACGAGGGGATTTGGGTGTTGTGTATCCTTTCTAGGATATTTTGCGTCAGTTTTCTTTCTTCTTTACTCTTTTCTTGAGTCTGTTTGTGTGTGTTCATACCTTGCATATTCACATATCACACTTTAGAGCTGCTTCTGTTATATGATTGAACTGTTTTACTTATTCTAGCTTGTACATGCTTTTGAGTATTTGTCAATGATCATGTTTTGATTCAGTTCACTTGATATGTCTGATATCTGTCATATGCATGACTTTTATGTTTTAAAACTTGAAAATTGATCACCATTGCTTCTGGTAACTAGCATGTGTAGGCTGAATGTTTTTGCTATCTGATACATACCTTGTAGCTCGCTCCTTACTTAGATGCAAATACGCAACTTGGACATCTCTATGCTTTTGAACATGGAAAATGTGCTATAAAATAATGAAAAACCAGAAAAATTAAAATTCCATGCCTTTTTATGCTTAAAATTGAAAAGATCCAGGTGGGTTTGTCTTGTCGCATTGCATTGTTCTGAACTGCATACCATAGCACTTTGGTATGAACTAGGACACTGTAGTGTATGCCAAGACCAATGTCTTAAGCTTCTGATGGTCCAGTTCTGGCCTAGGCTTGACTTGGTCGGTCAGCATAAGGTTTGACATACAAATAACCCCTGACAAAAATGAAAAAGGTAAAAGAAAAAGCCTGAAAATTGAAATGATAACAAGCTTGCTGAAGCACTTTGTTTTGGACAATGCTTATCTTGGTAGATATCTGTTAGCTTCTACATCTCATGTTTTTACCTTGCTTGTTAACCGGAAAATGTGGTGATGGTTTTGTTTTTGCAAAAAATGAAAAATGTGTGCTAATGACTTTCCTTAGATATCATCTGTTGCACTGATCATGCCATGTATCGTTAACAGTATATCTTTTGCTGTATCTGTTAGATGTTGTAATTGCAGTCACTCATATCTGAGAAGCATGCTTTATTCACTCCACCTGCACTCCAGTTACATTCATTGCATATTTTGAGGGGGAGTTGCGTTTCAGAGGGAGTCCGTGTCTCTGTTGAGTGCTTGATGAGTTCACTTGTCAACAAGGGGGAGAAAATTTGGGATCAGAGTTTAAGGGGGAGTTCTTACTCTGTTGATATCCTTGTTGTTCTGAAGTCGCACTCATTTTGAGCTTTTATGTTTTGGTTAACCATAATGACCACTTCGTGTTTTTGTTTGGCTTTCGGTCATTAGGGTTAAACTTTTACCTTATTTTCTTGTTCTTTGTTTTTCTTGTGTTTTGTTTTCGTGTTTCCACATTTGTTCGCAGGTGCTGAAGAGCTGAAGAAGAGAAGTGTTGACAATGCACTCATCAAGGGGGAGATTGAGGAGCCATGCTGAATAGCGTGGGCCTCATGGCTCTAGAAGTGATGAGTCATTGTCAACGATGGTCAAAGAAGACTGAAGAAGAAAAGAGATCTGCTATTTCATGGGCCGCGTGTGACTCAGGTACACGGGCAGCGAGCGACTGTCGGGCAGAGGAGGCTGCGAAGTCGGGCTGGCCCAATCCGGGTACATGGGCCAGGAGCAGCAGAAGACCCATTGAGCTGTTGACCAGGATTGACTCAGGTACACGGGCAGTGAGCGACTGCCGGGCTGAGAGAGCTGCGGAGTCGGGCCGGCCCAATCCGGGTACCTGGTGCAAAGCCGGTGGAGGCTTTGTCAGTTTCGGCGCAAAACTGACAACCGTTGATCTTGTATCCGACTGTCCAGAAGAGAAGCCGTAGTCACTACGAAAACTTAGCTTCCGGATATGTCATCTGTATCTCTAGGCCCACAGTCAGTCAGTCGTGTCTGTAAAAATACCTAAGGGCAGTAGAGTCTTTTCCTTTATTCCTGCGTCTGTAAAAAACCCTAAGGGGCTGGTGGAATATTCCTAGTGTTGGGCAGCCTATAAATAGGACCCCAATCCCTAGGGTTGAACTACCCTTTTTGTCTGAAATCAATACTACTCCTTTGGGTCATTTTGTCTCTTGCATTTACTCTCTCTCTCTTGTTGTGCGCCGCCAGGCTTATTCTCAAGCCATCTCCCTTACTGCATTTTGCTGTTCTTCACGTTACTGTGAATCTTTATTCCCTGTTGATTTCATTTGAAGTGCAGTGTTTGTTCTGTGGAGTAAATGGTTCGGTCTACGTGCGCAGGTTGAGTTTATTCGGAACAGAAGCTTCTCTGTTGCGTGTGTTCTTCAAGCAAGTAGTACTAGTTCTTGCTGTTGCAAGTAGTACTACTACACTGTAGCAATAGTACACTAGCACCAGCTTTTTGCTTTTATTGTGCTGCTTTTTGATCGAAGTTGACAAGGCTGAGTAACTTTTCTGACTGTTTTCTAGCGAAGCTACCCTCTCTGTTCGAAGCCCCTCAGCTCCGTGAGGCAGGCTTTGATATGATATTCTCTAAGGCTTCGTTTGAACTTCGAACTTCGTTTTGTGTCCTGAGTTGCTAGCTTCGAAGTATCTTTTGAACTGTCAGCGTTTCATACTTCGAAAGTTTGTGCGAAGGTACTCTGACTCAAGCTCTTCGAAGTCCATACTTCGACAGGTTTCGAAGTTGGTTTCGAAGCTTGTCTTTCTGTTAGACTTCGCTCAGTGTTTGCTTCCGTCTTCTTCGAAGGTCCTTGGTGTATTTGTTCGAAGGTAGAGTGTAGGCTTTGTTTTGATTTCTCTGTCGCGTGTCAGCCTTCGCTTCTTCATTCGAAGGTTGTCCGTCTGTGCGTTGCGTTCGAAGTATTCTGTTCGAAGGATAGGCTTCGAAGCACTCGGTCCAAAGCTAGCTTCGATACTTCCGTACTTCGCTTCGAAGCATACTTCGCTCCCTGCCCCTTCGAACTAGGCTAGACCAAAACATACCTTCGGCTTTTTCACAACAGACTTCAGCAGGCTTCGGAACTAACCTCCGAAGCAGGCTTTGACCAGCGAAGCAGGCTTCGACCACCAAAGCAGACCACGACGGGCGAAGCAGGCTTCGCCAAGTTCCAAACAGGAGACAAATCTGAACAGTAACTTCTCATCACTTTATATACTTTGTTTATCTGCCTAGTTGCACTCCTTTGGTAGTTCTCTGTTTAACATCAGTTGTTTCTAAGCTAGATACCTTTAGACTTAGGCTATCTGTTCATTTTCTGTTCATTAGTCTTTTGAGGTGCGTTGGGTGTTGGGAACAGGCTATATATTCGAAAGAATTTTTAAGGCACCCATTCACCCCCCTCTGGTCGCTACTTTCGGTCCTACTCCAGCCCCCATATTTATAGCCACTATTCACCCATTGGAATTGACTACTTTACCCCTAGGGTTTACATTGGTTTTGTCTTTACAGAACAGAGGGGTACAAAAGGTAGTCAACTTAATTCTGGAGGCTTCTCTGTCAGCTTTGCAGAGGGGACAGCGCCAGCTTTTTGCAGAGCAGACACTGTCAGCCTTTACAGTCTTTGACTTTTCTGAAGCCCCCTTCGCACGCGAGGGGTGCGGTAGCTTCGGTGAGAAGCCTTGAGCCTGACGGCCTTCGCTTCACCGAAGTCAGCCTCCGATACAGTGACGGTTTTGAGCCGAAGCCATCAAAGCCCTTGGGCCTTCGCACCAACACCCTCGGAGTGGACCACCACGGCTTCGCAGCTTCTCCCAGCTCGAACTCCGTCAGTCCGTGTACCGAAGCCATGCAGGCCGAAACACCACAAGTCAACCTCGCTCCGGAGCTAGCCTCGCTCTGAAGCCTGCGTCACTCCTAAGCCCTCCTTCAGAGTACCGCCCTTCGAAGTCCCTCCTTCGTCCAAGGCCTCCGCACGAAGCATTCTGTGAGCACTTCGTCGCAGTGTCTCTCCCCGAGCACACTCCTAGACGAGCCTCACCCGGACCATGCTTTCGATGCACCTTGACTTCTAAGACCTTCGTCGGGTAGCTTCGAGTGTCTCCCTCCGGAGCACACCTCGAACACCTTGCCTCTGCTGAGGACTTGATCCACCATACTCCGAAGTCACTCCATCCGGAGTACCCTTCGAAGTGCCTCGCCTCCGAGGACTTTGTCTCGGAGTACCTTCACCCGGAGCCACGCTCCGCACTTACTGCCTTCTCCTGGTGCATCTCGACCCGAGGTCCGACCTAGACCCCTTCGCAGCCTCCGTGACGGAGCTCCCCACTCCACTGGCATCAAGCCTCCCGCTTGACCCAGGTTCACCTGCTACGAACCGTCCGTCGCCTCCGAAGTCCCCTGCGCACCACAGACAAACAGACAAGTATATCCAGTACTCCGGAGACCTCTCCGGGTTAGCAACCTTCGGTACACACTCCGGTGTACCACCCAAAGTACCGAGACCTTCGGTACAAGCCTAGTCATCGTGTACTGTCGGACCCCTCCGACAGGCACACTCCGCTGCAGTAGCTGCAGCAACCAAAGCCCACCGAACCCTTCGGTGAAACCACCTCCGAACCCCCTTCGGAGGTATCCCTTTGAATCAGATGTTAAACACAGTCAATCACTCATCATAGACTCCGAAACCAACCCTTGGTTTCTCAATCTCCCCCTTGATGAGTGCATTGACAACCAATATCAAGTTCAAGAAAATTTAAAGAATTTCAGCACACAAGTGACCATAAAAACTCAGAAACGAGCCAAATCATGTCACTTGACAAAAGAATTTTCCTCCCCCTTCGGCAAATCTCCCCTTTTGCAAGATAAAAACTCCACCTGAGTATTTTAATTGTACCCCCTTGCAACAGAGAACTCAAAAATTTCTCCCCCTTTGGCAATGCAAGCATCAAGGAGCATGTAAAAGATGCATTGCTTGGAAATGAGCAGAATTGCAAAGACATACAAAGCAAAAATATGCCAACAGTAATACCAATGATCATGGGCTCAGCTCAATTTAACATTCTCTAAAAACATGATGATAGCATGTGATTTTATCATTTTTTGAAATAAAAGCATCACCACTAAATCAAGGTAACTAGACAAGTAAAAGCATGGATTGCGCAAAGCCAGTCAATTTCTACTCTAGCAAGACAAGTCCAGTTAAAGTGGAGTATTTAAAAGCAAACTTGATGATCAATGAATTTTGTTGTTCTTTTCTTAATGCCAGGGGTTATTTGTTTGTCCACCTTATACTATCCAATCAAGCCAAGCCTAGGCATGAAAGCCATCAGAAGCTTAAGGCAATGATTTTGGCAGACACTACACTATCCCAGTTCAGACCAATGTGCAATGGTAAGCAGTCTAGAATAGAGTAGTGCAACAAATAAACCCACCTGGATCTTTTCACTTGAAGCATGCAAATCATGGATTTTTGGAGTTGTGATTAAGTGAACAAATTGTTTTAGCACTTTATGAATATCCATGAGTGCAATTGTTCAAGTTGCATTGATTAGCATCCAAAGAAAAGGTGTCTTGCAATCAAGTAGATAAAAGATAGCTAAAGCAGTCCTGCCTACACATGCTAGATACAAGACTAAGCAGTGAGCATGATTTGATTTTGGAAAGAAAGCATCATGCACATTAATGTTTCAGATAAATTAAAAAGAGCTGAGCTGACATGATTCATGAATTAATAACAGGCATATAAGTGCAACAGATGTAAATGCAATTTCACACATGATGAGCATATGCAATACAATTAAAGACAGCTCCCCCTCACAAAATGCCGTAAGGGTGACAAACACCAAGTTCCCCATGCAAGTAGGCAAATAGAGAAGCATCGAGGGGTTTTGTGAAAATATCGGCTAGCTGGTGTTGGGTATCAACATATTGAAGTTCAATATCACCCTTCTCATTGTGATCTCTGAGAAAATGATATTGCACATCAATGTGTTTGGTTCTGGAGTGCTGAACCGGGTTGTTTGCAATACAAATAGCACTAGTGTTATCACAGAAAAGTGGAACACTCTTGTAATCTAACCCGAAATCCCGCAAAGTGGAAGTCATCCACAAAATCTGAGAGCAACAGCTGGCTGCAGCAACATATTCGGCCTCAGCCGTCGATTGTGCAACACTAGACTGTTTGCGGGAAGACCAGCAAACCAGTGATGTACCCAGAAAATGACAAGTACCAGAGGTACTCTTCCTATCAATCCTACACCCAGCAAAATCCGAATCGGAATAACCTCGAAGACATAAAGAGGAAGACGTCGAATACCATATGCCGAACTCAAGGGTATGTTTGAGATACCTTAGAATGCGTTTTACCGCTTGACGGTGCGAAGCTCGTGGTGAAGCCTGAAAACGAGCGCACAGACACACTGCGAAGTGTATGTCCGGCCTCGTAGCAGTCAAGTAGAGGAGGGAGCCGATCATGCTTAGGAACTCCTTCTGATCTACGGCTTCTCCATCTTCGTCAGGATCCAATGCTACAGATGTAGCCATTGGAGTGGCGAGAGGCTTCGCATCGGCCATGTCGAATTTCTTGAGCAGGTCCTTGGTGTACTTCGTCTGGTGGACAAAAGTACCTTGTTTGCTTTGCTTGATTTGCAAACCAAGGAAAAAGGTGAGTTCACCCATGATGGACATTTCAAACTCCCTGCTCATGGCATCTGCAAACTCGGCAACCAAAGCATTAGAAGAGCCACCAAAGATGATATCATCCACATAAATCTGAACTAGGAGAAAATCTTTGCCATGCTTGAGAGTGAACAGGGTTTTATCAACAAAGCCCAT
Source organism: Zizania palustris (assembly GCA_019279435.1). NCBI lineage: Eukaryota > Viridiplantae > Streptophyta > Magnoliopsida > Poales > Poaceae > Zizania > Zizania palustris. The sequence continues at coordinate 17,640,403 of JAAALK010000082.1, read as the reverse complement.
CAAATACCCCCGCTCAAGCAGAAAAGACTTAAGTCTGTCATACCATGCCCGAGGGGCCTGCTTGAGTCCATAAGAGCCTTATGAAGTTTAAGGACTTTATGTGGGTATTTGGGGTTTTCAAAGCTAGGGGGTTGTTTTACATAAACATCTTCGCCTATGAAGCCATTAAGAAAAGCACTTTTGACATCCATTTGATAGAGTTTGAATCCTCGGGATGTCGCAAAGGCAAGCAAAATCCTAATGGCCTCAAGACGAGCAACAGGTGCAAAAGTTTCAGAAAAATCAATTCCTTCTAATTGAGAATAACCCTGAGCTACAAGTCTAGCCTTGTTTCTAATTATATTCCCATCCTCCCCTTGTTTGTTTTTGAAAATCCATTTTGTTCGAATGAAATGAACATTTGGTGGAGGATCAACTAAAGTCCAGACTTGGTTTCTATCAAAATTTTCAAGTTCCTCATGCATGGCATTGATCCAACTAGAATCAGAAAGTGCATGACTAACATCTAAGGGCTCGAAAGAAGCAACAAATGCAGAATTAGTGAAATGAGCATGAGAACGTGTTACCCTTTGATCAAGCTCACCAATGATCTGCTCGGGAGGGTGCATCCTTTGAACATGATGTGGAGCCTCGCGGCGGGATGCAGTCTCCCCCTCAACTTGTGCGTTGGAGTGGTCCAAGATGACCGATGTCGAGGTAGTTGCTTCGGGACCTTGTGCCGAAGTGGTCGAAGCGGGGTCATCTTCAGGGGTTGATGTCGAGGGTAGTAGTGGTTCATCCTCGAAATCTCCGGGATCTTCTTCTTCGAAGATGGTCTGTTCCATGTCGTGTTCATTTGCCTGTTCAAATGCAAAACTAATAGAGGGGGTTGATTCATCAAAAGTCACATCACATGACTCAATGACAGTGTTAGTTTCCAAATTATAAACACGATAAGAATGACCATGTGTAGTGTAACCCAAAAATATCCCGTCAGAAGATCGCGACTCAAATTTGTCCAAATTACCACGTTTTAGAATAAAGCAACGACAGCCAAAAACTCAAAGATGAGTGACCTTGGGCTGTCTCCCAAAACGTAGCTTATAAGATGTAAAATTAAAAATTGAGCACAAGAATATTCGGTTTGAGATGTAACATGCAGTGTTCATGACCTCAACCCAGAATTTTCTAGGAGTCCTGTGCTCATCGAGCATCGTCCTAGCGATCTCAACCAAAGTGCGGTTCTTCCTCTCAACAACACCATTCTGTTGAGGAACCCGCGGAGCAGAGAATTGATGTTCTATGCCATGCTCCATGCAAAAGTCAACAAAGAGACTGTTCTTGAACTCAGTGTCATTATCACTTCGAATGAATTTCAATGCACCAGGGAGTTCAGTGAAAAGTCTCAAAGCCAAGCTCCAAAAGTGTGAAAACACTTCATCCTTGCTGGCAAGAAAGAAGACCCAAGAGTAGCGAGAGAAATCGTCGACAATGACTAATACATACCACTTGCCGCCTAAAGAACTGACCCGAGAAGGACCTACAATGTCCATGTGGAGAAGTTCTCCGGGTTGTTCAGTCATCACAGTGGTGACTGGCGAATGCGAAGCGGCGATCATTTTTCCATGTCGACAAGGAGCGCAAACTAAATTCTTCTCAAACTTGAGCTTGGGCAATCATCGGATCAGACCTAGGGCACTCAGACGAGCGAGCAACTCAAAGCTCATATGCCCTAGTCTCCTATGCCACTTCCAAAGCTCAGAAGTAGAATGTGCAACAAGACAATGAGAAGAACCAGATGACTCAGAAAAATCAGCTCCAAAAACTCTCCCATCTCTAAAGATCTTACAGACCACAACGCCATCAGAATTGAGTACTTGCGAAGTATCGCGATGAAATCGCACTTCGAAGCCCTCATCAAGCAACTGAGATACTGAAAGCAAATTGTATCCCAGGTTTTCAACCAAAGCAACATCTTTGAGAGTGAAATTCGAGTTGATTCTTACCACACCTTTACCTTTCACTCTACTCCTTAGATTGTTGCCGAAGGTGATATGTTCCCTTTGCTTGGTTGTTGTGAGGCTGGAGAACCATGTTGTATCCCCGGTCATATGGCGCGAACAACCGGAGTCCATGATCCACGTGCCCTCCAAGCCTCGGTCTGTCGCCTACACATGATAAGAGTATCTCGATCGCTCAGTGCTGGGGTGAGTGAAAAAATGACGAGGCATCCAGCACTGAGTGACACGAGTAGTAGGCACAGTAAAAGTAGACTGTCTACGCACATGAAAATCGGAATGATGCAAAGTGCGAGGTCTACCTACATGCTGTGATCGAACAACATGACAAGGTCTCCTACTCTGACGAGGTACAAAGCTACTCGCCCGGGGTCTACCACCATATGGAACATGGTGAACACCTCGAGGAGCAAAACCTCTCCGAGACGCACGAGGAGCCTCAAAAGCAGGACGATAGTAAAACTCAGACTCATGCATACCTAAAGATGGGTAATGCATGTCTTGGTAACTCATCACCTGAGAGCGTCGCTCATCCTTGATGCGACGAAAATAGAACCCAACCAAATGACCCGCCCGCTGACAGTAGGAACAATGAAAAATTCTCCTAGGGGCACTCTCATGGGTCACAGGAGAAACTCTCATAGGCTCCTTGGGCTTCTGCTGAGTGGTTTTCTTGGGAGGATTTTTCTTGGCAGGAGGAGTGGTTTTCTTTTGAGCTCGGGTAGGTTTCTTGGCTGATGGAGTGTCTAACAGAGCTCTCTCTTTCTCTAAGGTAGTGGGTGAGGTGAAAACAGTTTTGTTCTTACTGTCTAAAGAAATCCTCTCAAAACCCAAACCTAGAGCTACCCCTGCTCTGTCAGCACACATCTTGGTTTTAGCCAAGAGCAAGTCCATTCTACCCTTACCCTCAATGCATTTATTAACCATGGAAAGAAGGTATTCATTTTCTGACATGAGGTTCTCAGCTCGCTCTCTAACTGTGCCTAGCTGGTCCTTAAGGGTAATGCACGTGTCACAAACAGGCTGCACATCCTTAGAACTACCGGCCCTCTCCAATCTAACCTCTAAATCATGAGCATGCTTATCACGTAAATTAATGCTCTCACGTAATAAAGGGCAGTTCATACATTCAGTTTTATCAAGACTAGAATCCACCATCAAAAGCTGCTTTTGTGCAATCTCAAGCTCAGAAAGAGTTTGAGCATGAACAGAGCGCAACTGAGCAAGCTCACCCATGACAACAGTACAAGATTCACATTCAGCATTATTTACTTTAGACTTAAGCATGGCATACTCAGTAGAAACAGATTCTAGCCTAAGTCTAGGGTCTTTTCTTTCTCTAGCGGCTTGCACAAGTAATCTATCCTAACCAAGAACTACTTCATTCAGCTCATCTAGTTTAATTAAAAGCTCGTCAGAGGATAGAGGTACCTCAGATGAGTCAAGCTCATCGCCGCTGTGATCGCTGTCGGCCATGAAGCAAAGGCCGGTGAAGTCTCATCCCTTCTTGTCCTTCTTGTCCTCCTTCCTTGGGGACTCCTCCTCCTCAGAGCTCGACTCCTCAGTTGAGGAAGTGTCGATGTCGCTGAGAGCAGCAACAAATGCTCTGGAAGCGGCTTTGGCTAATTTCTTAGCCATTTTGTCGTGCTTGCCCTTCACAAAAGGCTTCCTCTCCTTTTTGTGGTATTTAGGGCGCTCACTCTCATCTCTCTTTTTGAGCTTAGGGCAGTTGGCCTTGATATGAGAAGTGTCGCCACATTCAAAGCAACCACTAAAACCACTTCTCCTCTGATCCCGTCTTTCATGATGAAAACGGGTGAACCTTCTGGCAATGAGAGCAAGCTCATCATCATCCAGAGTGTCCACCCGCTCCTTTGTGATGGAGACCAAGGAGGACAAAGCAAAACCATCTGCAAGAACACAAGTACCAGATGTGCTTGGTTCTGCAGCGGTGCCACGGCTAGTGCTAGAAACCAATGCCAATGGTTGTGGCAAAGAGCTTCTGTGCATAGCAAGAGAGGCCTTGGCAATCTCTGTGGACTTCAGCTTGCTGAAGAGCTCATCACAGGTTAATGTGTCATAACCTGCGGACTCCTCAATGCTGGATATCTTTACTTCCCATATGCTACGATCAAGAGCATAGAGAAGTTTGATAGCCCTGTCATGATCATTGTAAGCAAGCGTCCCGTTGGACCGCAAGTTACTCACTATCGCATCAAAGTGAGAAAACATGGCATCTATGGATTCACCAGGTGCCTGCACAAACAGCTGATACTGTTGATTGTATGTGCTTTGGCGTCTAGCCTTAATCTGAGTAGATCCCTCATGAAAAATAGTGAGAGTGGTCCAAATTTCCCTAGCAGTCCTAAGATGCTGCACCCTATCAAACTCACTTCTACTCAAACCAACGAACAATATATTTCTTGCCTTGGAGTTGGCATTATACTGATCCTTCTCTGTTTGAGAGGTTCGAGTATCAGGGATGGAGTATTGTGAGTCCACAATCTCCCAAATTGCATTTCCTTGGCTTAGCAAGTAAGCCTCCATGCGCACCTTCCAGTATGCAAAATCAGTCCCATCGAACAGAGGAATTTTACTGGCTCTGTCCATGTCGCCAACAGATCACAAAACCAGTTAAGGTCAACTGGTGATCTTAACCTGCTCTGATACCAATTGTTGGACTGGAAACGGCGACTAGATGGGGGGTGAATGGGAGCTTTTAAAATTTTGGCCTAAAAACAACCTTCTGTTTTTAATCCTGTCTTCTGCGGAACAGGCTTCGAACACAACCTTCGAAGGTCTGGTTCGGAGGTAATTTACAGCTCCGAACACAGGCTTTGCAAGGGAGCAAAAGTTTGAAGTCACGAAGACTTCGCTCCACCCACAACCCTGAAAAATCTACTCTGCTAAGTCAGTGCAGGCTCCGCACACAAGGTGCTACGAGCAGGCTTCGCACTTCACCCTTCGCACGAGTGGACTGACCTCTGAGGACTTCGACCAAGTACTTAGCGACAGCAACCGGTGCTGGGCTTCATACACCGAAGGTCTAAACGCACACTAACAGACACCGCTAGGGGCTTCGACACGATAAACACACGGGCTTCGATCAGGGCTTCGCTAGTAAGCAGCGAGGTCTCGCCTCCTGTTACACAGAGCAAACGCACACTGAAAAGCACACTTCGCCTAGACAGGCTTCGGTGCACTACAACTAGCGAGGTATGCAAATAAGCTCAAGCAGAAAAACAACACAGAAGCAGGGCTTCGCTGCTTGAACAAGGAACACAGTAAAAGAACTCAGTGGATGAATACAAAGAGTGGTGGCTAGGACAGGAGCTCAACAGTAAATGCTCAAAGTGTTAAATGTTAGCTACCCAGCCCCCATATTTATAGCCACTATTCACCCATTGGAATTGACTACTTTACCCCTAGGGTTTACATTGGTTTTGTCTCTACAGAACAGAGGGGTACAAAAGGTAGTCAACTTTATTCTAGAGGCTTCTCTGTCAGCTTTGCAGAGGGGACAGTGCCAGCTTTTTGCAGAGCAGACACTGTCAGCCTTTACAGTCTTTGACTTTTCTGAAGCCCCCCTTCGCACGCGAGGGGTGCGGTAGCTTCGGTGAGAAGCCTTGAGCCTGACGGCCTTCGCTTCACCGAAGTCAGCCTCCGATACAGTGACTGTTTTGAGCCGAAGCCATCAAAGCCCTTGGGCCTTCGCACCAACACCCTCGGAGTGGACCACCACGGCTTCGCAGCTTCTCCCAGCTCGAACTCCGTCAGTCCGTGTACCGAAGCCATGCAGGCTGAAACACCACAAGTCAACCTCGCTCCGGAGCTAGCCTCGCTCCGAAGCCTGCGTCACTCCGAAGCCCTCCTTCGGAGTACCACCCTTCGAAGTCCCTCCTTCGTCCAATACCTCCGCACGAAGCATTCTGTGAGCACTTCGTCGCAGTGTCTCTCCCCGAGCACACTCCTCGACGAGCCTCACCCGGACCATGCCTTCGATGCACCTTGACTTCTGAGACCTTCGTCGGGTAGCTTCGAGTGTCTCCCTCCGGAGCACACCTCGAACACCTTGCCTCTGCTGAGGACTTGATCCACCATACTCCGAAGTCACTCCATCCGAGTAACCTTCGAAGTGCCTCGCCTCCGAGGACTTTGTCTCGGAGTACCTTCACCCGGAGCCACGCTCCGCACTTACTGCCTTCTCCTGGTGCACCTCGACCCGAGGTCCGACCTAGACCCCTTCGCAGCCTCCATGACGGAGCTCCCCGCTCCACTGGCATCAAGCCTCCCGCTTGACCCAGGTTCACCTGCTACGAACCGTCCATCGCCTCCGAAGTCCCCTGCGCACCACAGACAAATAGACAAGTATATCCAGTACTCCGGAGACCTCTCCGGGTTAGCAACCTTCGGTACACACTCCGGTATACCGCCCAAAGTACCGAGACCTTCGGTACAAGCCCAGTCATCGTGTACTGTCGGACCCCTCCGACAGGCACACTCCGCTGCAGCAGCTGCAGCAACCAAAGCCCACCGAACCCTTCGGTGAAACCACCTCTGAACTCCCTTCGGAGGTACCCCTTCGAATCAGAGGTTAAACACAGTCAATAACTCATCACAAACTCCGAAACCAACCCTTGGTTTCTCATAATTGGATTAATGCTATGCAAGAAGAGCTTGAGAATTTTGTCCGTAATCGGGTTTGGACACTAGTTGAGCCGCCACCAGGATGCAACCCCATAGGCACCAAGTGGGTATTCAAGAACAAACAAGGTGAAGATGGGGTTGTGGTGCGCAACAAAGCTCTATTAGTTGCCCAGGGTTTTTGCTAGAAGGAGGGTATTGATTTTGAAGAAACTTTCGCTCCTGTTGCCCGTCTTGAGTCCATCCGCATTCTTTTAGCTTTCGCCGTTTCGAAGGGTTTTAAGCTTTTTCAAACGGATGTTAAGAGTGCTTTTCTGAATGGGTTCATAGAGGAGGATGTTTATGTTAGGCAGCCTCCCGGTTTTGAGAACCCTAAGTTTCCTCGACATGTTTTTAACCTGCAGAAAGCTTTATACGGGTTGAAGCAAGCCCCTAGGGCTTGGTATGACCGGTTGAAGCAGTTTTTGTTGGTGAAAGGCTTTGTGATGGGTTCTGTGGATAAAACTCTCTTCTTGCTCAGAGATGCTTCAGATTTCTTAGTTGCTCAGATTTACGTGGACGATATTATTTTTAGCGGTACTACTAATGATCTTGTATCCAAGTTTTCTGAGCAGATGCACAGCGAGTTTGAGATAAGCCTCATGGGTGAGCTCAAGTATTTCTTAGGGCTCCAGATCAAGCAGACCAAGGACGGCACCTTCATCCACCAAGGTAAGTACACTCGTGACATGCTTAAGAAATTTGACTTTGGTGGGGTGTTGAAACCGTAGATGACCCCGATGGGCACATCTGGGGTCTGGACAAGGATGAGAGCGGCGTCAAGGTCAATGAGAGGGAGTTTCGAGGGATGATCGGTTCATTGCTATACTTAACAGCGACAAGACCGGACATTCAGTTCGCCGTGGGACTTTGCGCGCATTTTCAGTCTTCACCACGCGCGTCTCATCGGCAGGCTGTCAAGCGCATCTTCAGGTATCTTACTTACTGCTGCCCAAGAAACTAGGGGTTTTTTTGTAGTGATAGAAGATTGCCCTCGCCAGAGACAATTGCGCCTAGCTCTGTCCAAGAGGTGGATAACTTTAGCCGGGAGGCAAAACATGCCCATAGTGTAAGTGGGAAGGGCTGAGTATTGAATTGACCAATTGAAGCTTGCCTACAAACGATAACCAATAGGATGTGGCTGCAAGTCTACGTTCCAGCTTAGAGATGAGTGAGCTAAAATCCTGGAATTTGGGTCTAGTAAAGTGAAGCGGGAGTCCAAGATACGGGATGGGGAGTGAACCAAGAGAACAGCCAAGAGTATTTGCCAAAACCAATGCTTCAGAAGGGTCCACATTGATGGGTATAAAGCAAGATTTGTTATAGTTTATTTTCAACCCCGTCGACTCCGAGAAGGAGTTTAGAATAGCCTTTAGTACAAAGAGATTCCATTGAGATGCTTCCAAAAAGACGAGTGTTTCGTCAGCATATTGGATTATCGAAAAATCTAATTCATGATGACAGTTTGGTGCTCTAAGGATCCTATTGCTTGCTAACTTGTTGAAGATAAATTGTAGCAACTCCCCTACAATGACAAAAAGAAGAGGCGAGAGAGGGTTGCTTTGCCTAACTCCTCGCTTGCAGTTAAAAAACTTGCCAACAGAACCATTGAGTATAACTGCCGAATGAGCTGATTGAAAGAGCGAGGAAACCCACTGGAGCCACCGAGGAGGGAAACCCAAATGGCGCAACATTAATAAGATAGCAGAGTGCTCAATTGTATCAAAAGCCTTTTCAAAATAAATTTTGATGATAGCTGCGGGTCTCTTGGATCGATGACACTGAGACATGAAGTCAAAAACCCAAGCCAAGCAATCCTGGATCGAGCAGCCCTTGATAAAACTGTATTGGTTCTTATGCACAATGGATGCCATTAGAGGCTGAAGTCTGTTAGCTGGCAGTTTGGTGATAAGCTTGGCCATAGAGTGAACCAGTGAGATTGGTCTGTAGTCATTAATTGTCAAAGGGCCTTCTTTTTTTGGCACAAGGTGATGTAAGAGTTGTTGATCAAGTGGATATCAGCACCACTGTCATAGAAAGCTTGACAAACTCTATAGATATCGTGTTTGATATATTCCAGTAGGATTTAAAGAAGTGGCCATTGAATCCATCCGGGCCTGGCGCTTTGCTACGAGGCATCGTGCAAATGATAGCATCTATCTCAGGGAAAGTGAATGGTAAATCAAGAAGCTCTAAGTTTGGGACTGTTGGGATGAGACTTGCAAGGGAAAAACGCATGGGAGGGCAATTGAAGTAACTCATTCTGCCAAGGAAAGAATCCAGAACCGCATCAGTCTTATCTTCATGAGTGGTGATAGTGATACCATTGGGGAGAAGGAGAGAGTGAATTGCATTGCGTTTGTGGCGGTCTGTATTTTTAAACTGATCAAGGTTTTATTCTGAATGAAATCAAGGTTTTATTACACTGATCAAGGTTTCATTGTATTCTTTCTACTGATCTGTGTAAGCAGATCTGTGGCGGTCTCAAATCCTTCATTCATTTTGTTTTGTTGTATACTGAATGAAATCAAGGTTTTATTTAAACTGTTCTCCATTTACCTAGATCTGCTTCAGTGTGTTGGATCTGAATCCTTCTCAGTTGTGTGTGAGTGAAGTTCTTAAAGAGAGTCATTGAGTTTGAGTTGTGGAAACTTTCTCTGAATTTAGGTTCAAAATACTATTTCTTATTCAGTTTGTGTCATTCTTGGCTGAATTAATTAGTTTGACAAAGTATTGATAGATAAATGTTCAGAGCTGATAGAATTGTAGAATCTGTTATTTGTCTTGGGATGAACTGATCAACTGAATTAAGTTTTCAGAGTTAAATCATTTGTGAATCCTCTCTTGTGTTAATTGTTCCAGTTTTTTGGAATACTGTTCAGTATCAGAAACTGAGTATACTGTTTCAGTTTGTGGCTGAGAATTGATTTTATTTCAGTACAAAAGTGTTCAGATCTGGGTCAATGTTTGGATTTAAAATTCAAATTCAGTTATGAGTTAAACATTGAACAAGCAGTAAATTCTCTGAATCTGAATTCTCTTTAGGTTTTGAGTTGAGGTTTGTTGTGACACTTTACATCATTATTCTAGAGATAATTCAGGTTAGGTCAGCATTATTGGTACTGAAATTTGAGTTGAGTGTCTCACACAGGAATCATTTATGAATTGTGTCAAATTGCTAATTGGTTCACTATTCATTCTCAGAATTGCAACAGTACTTGTCAAATAATCTTGAAATGAGTATTTCATTGGAAGTTGATCTAATTATCTTGATTTTGATTTGATTGATATAAATTTGAAATCTGAATTTTTGGAGGAGCATTGGGTGATCTGAACAGGCCATCACATTCAAAATAAAGTGTTGAGGCGCCTATTCACCCCCCTCTAGTCCCATTCCGATCCCACATAATTCGTTGTGGGGCCCATGGTGGAGGCGGATCCAACAACGAGGGATTCGGTCGGAGATCTCAGGGGGCGACGACGACGCGGGGATGATGAATCTGACAGGGCAGGGCCACCGTCAATGGTGGGCACGGCGCGAGGGAGCAACGGTCGGAGCCGACAGGTGGGCCAAGACGCACGCGTTGAGAGGGGATGAGGCTGACAGGTGGGCCAGGGGGCTTGGGTGTGAGGCGGAGGGTGCCAACAGGTGTGTTCCATCTGTTAGTGAGGGGGTTCAGAGGTGAATGGGTTGGGCCGGCATGTGGAGAGAGAAAGGGAGGGTGCGGCCCACTACTATTTAGAATTCATTTCTGAATAAAAATAATTGTTGAAAATAGTTTAAAAATTATGAGCTACTTGCAAAGGTTCTAAACACTTGTAAAAATTCGCAAAAATATATCTTGGCCTCAAGAACATAATGTAATTTTCTCATATCAAGATTATGATTATTTCTCTAGATTTTTATTTATTTGGACATTTTCAGCTTTATTGAAAATAAAAAATAATTCATTTCAAGAGAAGTTATATTTATTAATTTATTTTACCTTTAAAAATTTGGAGTGTTACAATTCTATCTCAGAGAGTTTCTCGAATAACTCGGGTATTGAGTTTTTAGTTCTTTCTCTATTTCCCAAGTGGCTTCTTCGACGGGGTGGTTGCTCCACTGAACCTTGCAGAAACGCACCACTCGATTTTTGGTTACCCTTTCCTTGACTTCTAGGATCTGAATCAGCTTCTCAATATAAGTCAGATCTTCTTGGATGTTGAGTTGCAAAAGGTCTGCCTGCTCGGTGAGTACCCGTAGACACTTCTTCAACTAGGAGACGTGAAATACATCATGCACTACAGCTAAGGAGGGTAGTAACTCCAACTGATATGCCACTTCTCCTTGCCGACGGATGATCAAAAAGGGACCAACATAATAGGGAGCTAACTTTCCCCTCATGTTGAACATCTGAGTGCCTCGGAGGGGAGTGACTAGAAGATAAACATAGTCACCCTCTTTGAATACCAAGTCTCTGCGTCGATTGTCGGCATAGCTCTTTTGGCTGGATTGTGCTATCTTTAACCGGTCTCTGATGATTTTAACCTTATCTTCGGCTTCTCACCAAATGTCTATTCCAAACAATTGAGATTCACCGGTCTGATCCCAGAGTAGCAGTGTTCAGCACTTACGTCCATACAATGCCTCGAAAGGTGACATTTGTAAGTGAGAAACCAAGGGTGGTTTCGGTGTTGTGATGAGTGATTGACAGGCTTTTACCCTCTGTTCGAAGGGTACCTCCGGAGGGGCTTCGGAGGTTGTTCCTCCGAAGGTAGTTCGGAGGTGGTTCACCGAAGGGTGTTCGGTGTTTGCTTGCTGCAGCTGTGCAGCGGAGTGTGCTTGTCGGAGGGGTCCGACAGTACGCGATGACTGGGTTCGTACCGAAGGCTTCGGTACTTTGGGCGGCACACCGGAGTGTGTACCGGAGGTTGCTAACCCGGAGAGGTCTTCGGAGTACTGGATACACTTGTTTGCTTTTCTGTGGTGCGTAGGGACTTCGGAGGCGACGGACAAGGTTCGCAACAGGTGAACCTGGGTCAAGCGGGAGGCTTGATGCCAGGGGAGCAGGGAGCTCCGTCACGGTGGCTACGAAGGTGGTTCGGGTCGGTCCTCGGGTCGAGGCGCGCCAGGTGAAGGCAGAGAGTGCGGAGTGTGGCTCCGGCTGAAGGTGCTCCGAGACAAAGTCCTCGGAGGCGAGGCACTTCGAAGGTGCTCCGGATGGAGTGACTTCGGAGTTGGTTGGATCAAGTCCTCTGCGGAGGCATGGAATTCGAAGTGTGCTCCGGAGGGAGACATTCGAAGGTACCCGACGAAGGTCTCAGAAGTCGAGGCGCATCGAAGGCATGGTCCGGGTGAGGCTGGTCGAGGAGTGTGCTCGGAGTGAGACACTGCGACGAAGTGCTCATGGAATGCTTCATGCGGAGGCCTTGGACGAAGGAGGGACTTCGAAGGGTGGTACTCCGAAGGTGGGGCTTCGGAGTGAGGATGACTTGAGGTGCTTCGGCCTACATGGCTTCGGTACACGGACTGACGGAGTTCGAGCTGGGTGAAGCTGCGAAGCCGTGGTGATCCACTCCGGAGGTGTTGGTGCGAAGGCCCAAGAGTTTTGACGGCTTCGGCTCAAAACCGTCACTGTATCGAAGGTCATCTTCGGCGAAGCGAAGGCCACCAGGCTTAAGGCTTCTCACCGAAGCTACCGCACCCTCGCGTGCGATGGGAGGCTGCAGAAAGTCAAAGACTGCAAAGGCTGACACTGTCTGTTCTGTAAAAGGCTGACACTGTCCCCTCTGCAAAGCTGACAGAGAAGCCTCCAGAATAAAGGTGGACTACCTTTTGTACCCCTTAGTTCTGTAGAGACAAATCTTTTGTAAACCCTAGGGGTAATGTAGTCTTTTCCTTTGGGTGAACTGTGGGCTATAAATATGGGGGCTCGGTAGGTAACATTTAACACTTTGAGCATTTACTGTTGAGCTCCTGTAGCCACATACTTTGATTGTAATACATCCAGAGAGTTCATTTTCTGTGTTCCTTGTTCAAGCGGTGAAGCCCTGTTTCTTGTGCTTTTGCTTGAGCTCGCTTTGCATCCCTCGCCTGTAGTAGTGCACCGAAGCCTGTTGAGGCGAAGGTTGTTTTTCGTGCGAGGTGTGTTTTGTCAGTGTGCATTCGCTCTGTGTAACAGGAGGCGTGACCTCGCTGCTTACTAGAGAAGCCCTGATTGTTGCCCGTTTTGCTTCTTGTGTCAAAGCCCCTAGTGTAGTCTGTTTGTGTGCGTGTAGACCTTCGTGTACGAAGCTCAGCACCAGTTGCTGCTGCCAAGTACTTGGTCGAAGTCCTTAGAGGGCTTTCCACTCTTGCGAAGGGTGAAGTGCGAAGCCTGCTCGAAGCACCCTGTGTGCGGAGCCTGCACTGACTAAGCAGAGTAGATTTTCGAGGGTTGTAAGTGGAGCGAAGTCTTCTTGGCTTCGAACTTTTGCTCCTCCGAAGCCTGTGTTCGAAGGTGTCGAAGTACCTCCGAACCAGACCTTCGAAGGTAGTGTTCGAAGCCTGTTCCGCAGGAGACAGAACCGAAACCGAAGGCTAGTTTTTAGCCCGAATTTTTAAAAGCTCCCATTCACCCCCCCTCTGGTCGCCGTTTCCGGTCCAACAATTGGTATCAGAGCGGGTTAAGATCACCAGTTGACCTTAACCGGTTTTGTGATCTGTTGGCGACATGGATAGAGGCAGTAAAATTCCTCTGTTCGATGGGACAGATTTTGCATACTGGAAGGTGCGCATGGAGGCCTACTTGTTAAGCCAAGGAAATGCAATTTGGGAGATTGTGGACTCACAATACTCCATCCCTAAGACTCGCACCTCTCAGACTGAGAAGGATCAGTATATTGCCAATTCCAAGGCAAGAAACATATTGTTCATCGGTTTGAGTAGAAGTGAGTTCGATAGGGTGCAGCACCTTAGGACTGCTAGGGAGATTTGGACAACACTCACTGTCTTTCATGAGGGCTCTGCTCAGATTAAGGCCAGGCGCCAAAGCACCTACAATCAACAGTATCAGCTGTTTGTGCAGGCACCTGGTGAATCTGTAGATGCCATGTTTTCTCGTTTTGACGCGATAGTGAGTAACTTGCGATCCAACGGGACGCTTGCTTACAATGATCATGATAGGGCTATCAAGCTTCTCTATGCTCTTGACCGTAGCATATGGGAAGTGAAGATATCCAGTATTGAGGAGTCCACAGGCTATGACACATTGACCTGTGACGAACTCTTTAGCAAGCTGAAGTCCACAGAGATTGCCAAGGCATCTCTTGCTGTGCACAGAAGCTCTTTGCCACAGCCATTGGCATTGGTTTCTAGCACTAGCCGTGGCACCACTGCAGAACCAAGCACATCAGGCACTTGTGTTCTTGCAGATGGTTTTGCTTTGTCCTCCCTGGTCTCCGTCACAAAGGAGCAGGTGGACACTCTAGCTGATGATGAGCTTGCTCTCATTGCCCGGAGGTTCACCCGCTTTCATCATGAGAGACGGGATCAGAGGAGAAGTGGTTTTAGTGGCTGCTATGAATGTGGCGACACCTCTCACATTAAGGCCAATTGCCCCAAGGTCAAGAAGAGAGATGAGAGTGAGCGCCCCAAATACCACAAAAAGGAGAGGAAGCCCTTTGTGAAGGGCAAGCGCGGCAAGATGGCTAAGAAAGTAGCCAAGGCCGCTTCCAGAGCCTTTGTTGCTGCTCTCAGCGACATCGACACTTCCTCAACTGAGGAGTCGAGCTCTGAGGAGAAGGAGTCCCCAAGGAAGGAGGACAAGAAGGACAAGAAGGGACGTGACTTCACCGGCCTTTGCTTCATGGCCGACAGCGATCACAGCGGCGATGAGCTTGACTCATCTGAGGTAAACCTATCATCTGACCAGCTACTAATTAAATTAGATGAGCTGAATGAAGTAGTGCTAGGTCAGGATAGATTACTTGTGCAAGCTGCTAGAGAAAGAAAAGACCTTAGACTTAGACTAGAAAATATTTCTACTGAATATGCCATGCTTAAGTCTAAGTTTGATGATGCTGAATGTGAGTCCTGTTCTGTTGTCATGAGTGAGCTTGCTTAGTTGCGTTTTGTTCATGCTCAAACTCTTTCTGAGCTTGAGACTACACAGAAGCAGCTTTTGGAGGTGGATTCTAGACCTCATGATATTATTGATTGCATGAACTGCTCTTTATTACGCGATAGCATTAATTTACGTGATAAGCATGTTCATGATTTGGAGGCTAGATTGGAGAGGGCCGGTAGTTCTAAGGACGTGCAGCCTGTGTGTGACACATGCATTACCCTTAAGGACCAGCTAGGCACTGTCAGAGAGCGAGCTGAAAACCTCATGTCAGAAAATGAATACCTTCTTTCCGTGGTTAATAAATGCACTGAGGGAAAGGGTAGGATGGATTTGCTCTTGGCCAAGACCAAGATGTGTGCTGACAGAGCAGGGGTAGCTCTAGGTTTGGGTTTTGAGAGGATACCTTCAGACAGTAAGACCAAAACCGTTTTTACCTCTCCCACCACCCTAGAGAAAGAGAGAGCTCTGTTGGACACCCCATCAGCCAAAAAGCCTACCCATCCTTCAAAGAAAGCCACTCCTCCTGCCAAGAAAAATCCTCCCAAGAAAACCACACAGAAGAAACCCAAGGAGCCTGTGAGAGTTGCTCCTGTGACCCATGAGAGTGCCCCTAGGAGAGTGTTCCATTGTTCTTATTGTCAGCGGGCGGGTCATTTGGTTGGATTTTGTTTTCGTCGCATCAAGGATGAGCGACGCTCTCAGGCGATGAGTTACCAGGACATGCATTACCCATCTTTAGGTATGCATGAGTCTGAGTTTTACTATCGTCCTGCTTTTGAGGCTCCTCGTGATTCTCGGAGAGGTTTTGCTCCTCGAGGTCTTCATCATGTTCCATATGGTGGTAGACCTCGGGCTAGCAGATTTGTACCTCGTCAGAGTAGGAGACCTCGACATGTTGTTCGTTCACAGCATGTAGGTAGACCTCGCACTTTGCATTATTCTGATTATTATGTGCGTAGACCGTCTACTTTTACTGCGCCTACTACTCGTGTCACTCAGTGCTGGATGCCTCGTCATTATTTCACTCACCCCAGCACTGAGCGATCGAGACATTCTTATCATGTGTAGGCGACAGGTCGAGGCTTGGAGGGCACGTGGATCATGGACTCCGGTTGTTCGCGCCACATGACCGGAGATGCAGCTTGGTTCTCCAGCCTCACCACAACCAAGCAAAGGGAACATATCACCTTCGGAAACAATCGAAGGAGTAGAGTGAAAGGTAAAGGTGTGGTAAGAATTAATTCGAACTTCACTCTCAAAGATGTTGCTTTGGTTGAAAACCTGGGATACAATTTGCTGTCTGTATCTCAGTTGCTTGATGAGGGCTTCGAAGTGCGATTCCATCGCGATACTTCGCAAGTACTCAATTCTGATGGCGTTGTGGTGTGTAAGATCTTTAGGGTTGGGAGAGTTTTTGGAGCTGATTTTTCAGAGTCATCAGGTTCTTCTCATTGTCTTGTTGCACATTCGACTTCTGAGCTTTGGAAGTGGCATAGGAGACTAGGGCATATGAGCTTTGAATTGCTCGCTCGTCTGAGCGCCCTAGGCTTGATCCGAGGATTGCCCAAGCTCAAGTTTGAGAAGAATTTAGTTTACGCTCCTTGTCGACATGGAAAAATGATTGCCGCTTCGCATTCGCCAGTCACCACAGTGATGACTGAACAGCCCGGAGAACTTCTCCACATGGACACTGTAGGTCCTTCTCGGGTCAGTTCTTTAGGCGGCAAGTGGTATGTTCTAGTAATTGTCGACGATTTCTCTCGCTACTCTTGGGTCTTCTTTCTTGCCAGCAAGGACGAAGTGTTTTCACACTTTCGGAGCTTGGCTTTGAGACTTTTTACTGAACTCCCTGGTGCATTAAAATTCATTCGAAGCGATAATGGCACCGAGTTCAAAAATAGTCTCTTTGTTGACTTTTGCATGGAGCATGGCATAGAACATCAATTCTCTGCTCCGCGGGTTCCTCAACAGAATGGTGTTGTTGAGAAGAAAAACCGCACTTTGGTTGAGATGGCTAGGACGATGCTTGATGAGCATAGGACTCCTAGAAAATTCTGGGCTGAGGCCATGAACACTGCTTGTTACATCTCAAACCGAATCTTCTTGCGCTCAATTTTAAATTTGACATCTTATGAGCTACGTTTTGGGAGACAGCCCAAGGTTACTCATCTTCGAGTTTTTGGCTGTCGCTGCTTCATCCTAAAACGTGGGAATTTGGATAAATTTGAGTCGCGATCTTCTGACGGGATCTTTTTGGGTTATACTACTCATGGTCATTCCTATCGTGTTTATAACTTGGAAACTAACACTGTCATCGAGTCATGTGATGTGACTTTTGATGAATCAACCCCCTCTGTTAGTTCTGCTTTTGAACAGGCAAATGAACACGACATGGAACAGACCTTATTCGAAGACGAAGATCCCGGAGAATTCCAGGATGAACCCCTACTACCCTCGACGTCAACCCCCGAAGCTGACCCCGCTTCAACTACTTCGGCACGAGGTCCCGAAGTGACTACCTCAACATCGGTCATCTTGGACCACTCCAACGCACAAGTTGAGGGGGAGACTGCATCCCGCCGCGAGGCTCCACATCATGTTCAAAGGATGCACCCTCCCGAGCAGATCATTGGTGAGCTTGATCAAAGGATACCATGAGCAGGGAATTTGAAATGTCGATGATGGGTGAACTCACCTATTTCCTTGGTTTGCAAATCAAGCAAAGCAAACAAGGTACTTTTGTCCACCAGACAAAGTACACCAAGGACCTGCTCAAGAAGTTCGACATGTCCGATGCGAAGCCCCTCGCCACTCCAATGGCTACATCCGTAGCATTGGACCCTGACGAAGATGGAGAAGCCGTAGATCAGAAGGAGTTCCGGAGCATGATCGGCTCCCTCCTCTACTTGACTGCCACGAGGCCGGACATACACTTCGCTGTGTGTCTGTGCGCTCGTTTTCAGGCTTCACCACGAGCTTCGCACCGCCCAGCGGTAAAGCGCATTCTAAGGTATCTCAAACACACCCTTGAATTTGGCATATGGTATTCAGCGTCTTCATCTTTATGTCTTCGAGGTTATTCCGATGCGGACTTTGCTGGGTGTAGAATTGATAGGAAGAGTACCTCTGGTACTTGTCATTTTCTGGGTACTTCACTGGTTTGCTGGTCTTCCCGCAAACAGTCTAGTGTTGCACAATCGACGGCTGAGGCCGAATATGTTGCTGCAGCTAGCTGTTGCTCTCAGATTTTGTGGATGGTTTCCACTTTGCGGGATTTTGGGTTAGAATATAAGAGTGTTCCACTTTTCTGTGATAACACTAGTGCTATTTGTATTGCAAACAACCCGGTTCAGCACTCCAGAACCAAACACATTGATGTACGGGATATTTTCTCAGAGATCACAATGAGAAGGGTGATATTGAACTTCAATATGTTGATACCCAACACCAGCTTGCCGATATTTTTACAAAACCCCTCGATGCTTCTCGATTTGCTTACTTGCGTGGGGAACTTGGTATTTGTCATCCCTACGGCATTTTGTGAGGGGGAGCTGATTTTCATTGTCTTGCATATGCTCATTATGTGTGAAATTGCATTTACATCTTTTGCTATTATATGCCTGCTTTTAATTCAAAGAAATCATGACAGCTCAGCTCTATGAAATATGTCTGGAACATTGATTGTGCATGATGTTTTATTTTCTAAAATCAAAACTTGCTCACCGCACAATCGTGTATCTAGCTTGTTTAGGCAGGACTGCTTTTAGCTATCTTTTATCTACTTGACAGCAAGACACTGTTCCTTGGATGCTAAAATTTGCAACTTGAAAAATGTGTTCTGTATTCATGGATATTCATCAAAATATTTAATTCATCTAAATCAAAATCAAAAATCCATGATTTGTCTGGTTTAAATGAAAAGATCCAGGAGGGTTTGTTTGTCGCACTACTCTATTCTAGACTGCTTACCATTGCACTTTGGTCTGAACTGGGATAGTGTAGTGTATGCCAAAATCACCGCCTTAAGCTTCAGATGGCTTTCATGCCTAGGCTTGGCCTGATTGGAAAGTATAAGGTGGACAAACAAATAACCCCTGGCATTAAGAAAAGAACAACAAAATTAATTAATCATCAAGTTTGCTTTCAAAGCTCCTTTTTGAACAAGACTTGTCTGTCTAGGGTAGAAATTGTTAGCTTTGCGCAGTCCTTGCCTTCACATGTCTAGCTGCTATGATTAAGTGGTGATGCTTTTATCTCAAAATGACAAAATCACATGCCATCATCTTGTTTCACAGAATGTTAAATTGAGCTGAGCACATGAACATTGGTATTACTGTTGGCATATTTTTGCATTATATGTCTTTGCAATTCTATTCATTTCGAAGCTTTGCATTTTTTGACTGCTCCTTGATGCTTGCATTGCCAAAGGGAGAGAGATTTGCTATGTTCTCCGCCGCAAGAAGGCATAATCTCGAAAAGGGGAGAGATTTTTGACATAAAGGGGGAGAAAAATCTGCTTAACTCAGGGGGAGTTCTTATCAAGGGGAGATTTGCCAAAGGGGCTTTTACTCTTTTACAAAGGGGGAGAAAAATTCTTTTATCAAGTGACATGCTTTGGCTCTTTTCTGAGTTTTTATGGTCACTTGTGTGCTGAAAAGTTTTTATTTTGGCAGGTGGTACCTCCGAAGGGTGTTCGGAGGTGTGTCACCGGAGTGTGTTCGGTGTTTGCTTGCTGCAGCTGTGCAGCGGAGTGTACCTGTCGGAGGGGTCCGACAGTACGCGATGACAGGGTTCGTACCGATGGCTTCGGTACTTTGGGCGGTACACCGGAGTGTGTGCCGGAGGTTGTTAACCCGGAGAGGTCTCCGGAGTACTGGATACACTTGTTTGCTTGTCGGTGGTGCGCAGGGACTTCGGAGGCGACGGACAGGGTTCGAGCCAGGTGAACTTGGGTCAAGCGGGTGGCTTGATGCCAGGGGAGCGGGGAGCTCCGTCACGGTGGCTGCGAAGGTGGTCTGGGTCGGTCCTCGGGTCGAGGCGTGCCAGGTGAAGGCAGAGAGTGCGGAGCGTGGCTCCGGCTGAAGGTACTCCGAGACAAAGTCCTCGGAGGTGAGGCACTTCGAAGGTACTCCGAATGGAGTGACTTCGGAGTTGGTGGATCAAGTCCTCTGCGGAGGCAAGGTGTTCGAAGTGTGCTCCGGAGGGAGACACTCGAAGGTACCCGACGAAGGTCTCAGAAGTCGAGGCGCATCGAAGGCATGGTCCGGGTGAGGCTCGTCGAGGAGTGTGCTCGGGGAGAGGCACTGCGACGGAGTGCTCATGGAATGCTTCATGCGGAGGCCTTGGACGAAGGAGGAACTTCGAAGGGTGGTACTCCGAAGGTGGGGCTTCGGAGTGAGGATGACTTGAGGTGCTTCGGCCATGCATGGCTTCGGTACACGGACGGACGGTGTTCGAGCTGGGAGTAGCTGCGAAGCCGTGGTGTTCCACTCCGGAGGTGGTGGTGCGAAGGCCCAAGGGGCTTTGACGGCTTCGGCTCAAAACCGTCACTGTATCGAAGGACTTCTTCGGCAGAGCGAAGGCCAACAGGCTGCAGGCTTCTCGCCGAAGCTTCCGCACCCTCCGGTGCGAAGGGAGGTTCCAGAAGTCAACACTGTAAAGGCTGACACTGTCTGTTCTGAAAAAGGCTGACACTGTCCCCTCTGCAGCTGACAGAGAAGCCTCCAAAATAAAGGTGGACTACCTTTTGTACCCCTTAGTTCTGTAGAGACAAAATGGATGTAAACCCTAGGGGTAAAGTAGTCACTTCCTTAGGATGAAGCCGTGGGCTATAAATATGGGGGCTCGGTAGGTAACATTTAACACTTTGAGCATTTACTGTTGAGCTCCTGTAGCCACACTTCGATTGAATACATCCTGAGTTCATTTTCAGTGTTCCTTGTTCAAGCGGCGAAGCCCTGTTTTTTGTGCTTTTTGCTTGAGCTCGCTTTGCATACTTCGCTAGTTTAGTGCACCGAAGCCTGTTGAGGCGAAGGTAGTTTTTCGTGCGAGGTGTGCTTTGTCAGTGTGTTTTCGCTCTGTGTAACACGAGGCAAGACCTCGCTGCTTACTAGCGAAGCCCTGATCTTTCCCGTAGTGCTTCTTGTGTCGAAGCCCTTAGCGTGGTCCGTTTTGTGTGCGTGTAGACCTTTGCGTACGAAGCCCAGCACCAGTTGCTGTCGCCAAGTATTTGGTCGAAGTCCTCAGAGGGCTGTCCACTCCTGCGAAGGGTGAAGTGCGAAGCCGGCTCGAAGCACCTCGTGTGCGGAGCCTGCACTGACTTAGCAGAGTAGATTTTCGAGGGTTGTTCGTGGAGCAAAGTCATCTTGGCTTCGAACTTTTGCTCCTCCGAAGCCTGTATTCGAAGGTGTCGAAGTACCTCCGAACCAGACCTTCGAAGGTAGTGTTCGAAGCCTGTTCCGCAGAAGACAGAACAGAACCGAAGGCTAAGTTTTTAGCCCGAAATTTTAAAAGCTCCCATTCACCCCCCCTCTGGTCGCCGTTTCCGGTCCAACAGAAGCGATAACCAGTCCCGGAGCAGCGGTTCTAGAGGAGGAAGATCCGAAGGGTGTCAGCGGTGGGGTGATCCGCTTAGGCCGAGGGGCGGGCTTCCTAATAGCCTTCTTCTTGCAAGGACGCAGCAGCGCCAACTCTTCGATGTCCTTCTGAGTTCCTGGATATGATGCCGGAGCTCGGTGTTCTCAGCGATATTCTGCTATAGCTCAACGACCTTGCGCTGCAGTTCTCCGTTCTCCCAAATCAGGTTGTTCGCCGTGTGACGATAGAAGTCGATAGTATCGTGTTGATCGTCGGTGTCAAGCATGGCCTCAGTGTGAAGGTGATCCATGGACTGAAGAAGACAAGTGCTCCTGGCCATGGCAGTGTCACGGTCAGAGAGAATACTGACGTAGATGCTACGGTGTGCTCCCGGAGTGCGCATTGGTACATAATGGAAGGAGGTGTCTCGAAGCTAAACATCGTAAATTAGCCTCAACTCTGTGAGGGCTTGGAAAGCGGCACGCTAACACGCCACCTCGAAGGTCAGGCCTCCGATAGCTGAGATGAATAAGGGGGTGTTCTCCAAAGGAACGTATGGTGATGGTGACGTCACAAGTGCCTGCGAATTCTTCTGGGTAAACTCCATGGAACTGGGGCTCGTGGATGAATCCGAGGAAGGCCACGGGCATCCAAAGCTGGCGGACGAATCCATCGCGATCCCGAAGATACCCGTGCACGCAGTGACCTGGCATCTACAAAGAAGACAAAGTTTTAAGAGTAAGGAAGAGAAGAAAAATATGAAGTAGATTTTTATGAAATAGATTTTTGTAAAGCTAAGTATTGGGTGGGTCTGTTTGGCTTACTATAGTCAAGTCGGCTCTGATACCATCTTGTGACACCCAGAATTAATAAATTCAGGACTTTATCGAATTTCCAAGGAAAATCGAGAATACCAAGATGTTCATCACACGACAACGTAAAACAAAGCCTCTGAAGGGGTCGCGTCCTTGACTAGGTCACTACTCCAGACCATCCTCATCGTAAAACGAAGCCTTTGAAGGGGTTTTTCAACGAGTATGAGTACATAACTACTCAACAAGACACCGAGAATACAATAATAATGCAGGATAATAGCAAAGGGGATAATGGTTTAGAGTGCGGAAAAGTACGTTTTTATGTTGCGATATCTTAATGTAGTCAAATTTATTTTTTTCAGAATAATAAATTATGAATAATGCAACACTTTCTAACTCGAGGAGTATTGATGGAACTCCTCGCTCAATAGTCCTTATATGTCACATCATCATGCAACACTTCACAAGTATAAACTAACTGTGGGATGTCACGCAACCCGCCCTTGACCGTGGGTTTGGCTTTTCGAAAAGATTTAGACTCTGATCAGAGGTATACCACTGCACCCACAAGGCACTTATTCCTGCACACCGCAGTGTGTTCAGATGACCCAAGTCATAGGAACTCATGCCAAACCTTTTAGCATAAAACGCTCCAACCCAATGACACACAATATAGGTATCACCGGCGCGCTAGCACACTGGACCAACGTCGCGCCCCCTTTGGTGCCACATGGTACAAGTCACCCCCAGGTGCTACTTGCCCCTCTCCACATAGTGTCTCAAGTTGGAACGTCTCATACCTCCAGTTAAGACTTAACCACTAGACTTATGGTTGGTACGGAAGTGTATTGCAGCAGATCCCACAGAACAGTCCTTATAGTGCCTCGGGTGCGACTAACCAATGCCCTCGCTTGAAACCTGGAACCCACCATGCTAACATACCAAACCAACTCCATAACTAATATATTTCCAGGAGAGAGAAATCATGGGGATCATATAATAGAATCAAAACATCTACGACTCATTTTTAAACCTATAGCAATTGTGTCGATACATTGTACACTATCTAATAATACTACTATTATGGTGACAAGGAGTTTAGGCTCAATAGCATGGCTTGAGTTTGCACATCAAAGTGAGAGATCTAGATAATTATATTGTAAGGCTTTTGATTTGACTAATGCATTTATAACCTATGGATTTCAGCGATATTTAATTTAAAATTGGGTCCAATATGCTCAAAAAAGGGTTGGTGAAGGTGGAACCTCGGGAAAATATTCAGGCTCCTCAACGATGTCGTATTTTTCTAGGCATGCAAAACGAGAAGAATAAATAATTAAAAACAATAAAATAAACAATATAAACATATAAATTTTATTGGCTAAACATGTAGAGAATAAAAATATAAATTTTCTGGAATTTGAATGGCCAAATTTGGAGTTAATTTGAAGAAGATATGAATTTTTGAAGTTTAAAGCAATTTGTGGAATTTATTTTAATTTTAAATCAGTCTCTGGTACATGGTGAACCGAGTTCATGGTGAACCAGCGCACTGTGCTGTGAGCCGGAGCGCGTATGTACGTTGGATCACGATCGGATGCACGTGGCTAAGGCGGGCGGTTTAAGTGAAATTGGACAGCTAGGATGTCTCGGTACCGCTTCGATCGAACGGACAGCCTAGATCAAACCCGCATGGGTTTTATTGCGTCCGTCTAGGCCCGATCGAACAGCCGAGAGGGAATCCGGCATGGCATGGGTATTTACCCGCGCCGGCTATATTCCCTGGTGATGACAGGGAGTTGGCGGCAGGCTAGCGGCGACGGCGGTGGCCTAGGGTACAATGTGAATGCTAAAACAGAACTAGGGTACAAAGGCGGACACGATGATACCGGAGTTGGGGCTCGGGGTTGACGGAGTGAGGCCGACGATGAGCGGTGGCGGTGGGACACTCTCAGGTGAACGACGGGGACGGAGCTCCGGCGGTCGGTGGCATGATCGGAGGCGTGACCGAGGTTGGGTAGACGACGGTGGTCACAGGGGTGTGGTCAACGGTGACGAGGATGGGCTCTGGTGACGGTGAGCAGCGGCTGGATTGCGAGGCCCAAACGCGGCGCGGTGCAGAGGGGGTTTTATAGGGCGTCGGAGTGAAGGGGGGCCGTGTGCCATGAAAGACGAGAGGGGAGTAATGCTCCAGCGAGGTGTTTAATGTGGACGATTATGGCATTATGGGGCTTAATGTGATGGGATCTGAGGGGGAAACGTACGCCAAATCATGGCGAATAATTCCCTGGCGTTAATCCACGACGGGGCCCATTGCGGAGGCGGATCTAAGAACGAGGGATTCAGACGAAGATCTTGGGGGAGACAGCGACGATGGGAAGACGAATCTGACAAGGCGATGCTACCGTCAGTGGTGGGCATGGTGCGAGGGAGCAATGGTCGGCGCCGACAGGTGGGCCAGGACGCACACGCTGAGAGGGGAGAAGGCTGACAGGTGGGCCAGGGGCTTGGGTGTGAGACAGAGGGCGCCGACAGGTGGGTTCCATCTATCAGTGAGCGGGTGCGGTGTTGAATGGGTTGGGCCACCTATGGAGAGAGAAAGGGAGGGTGTGGCCCACTACTGTTTAGAATTCATTTCTGAATAAAAATAATGGCTGAAAATAGTTTAAAAATTACGAGCTACTTGCAAACGTTCTAAAAATTTGTAAAAATTCTAAAAAATACATCTTGGCCTCAAGAACATAATGTAATTTTCTCAGATCAAGATTATGATTATTTCTCTAGATTTTTATTTATTTGGACATTTTCAGCTTTATTAAAAATCAAAAATAGTTCTTTTCCAGAGAAGTTATATTTATTAATTTATTTTTACCTTTAAAAATTTGAGGTGTTACAAAGATCCTATAGCTTATTGTTGGGGCATGATTGGATCCATGTTAATTGTTGCATCCCTTCCACAATGCATCAGAGCCTAGAATAGTGGGTCGGCGACCAGATTGGAGATAATCCCCACCGACAAATCAGTCAATGTGGCAGTAGCCGATTTGTCGTGTGGGAGATGGAAGGAATTGACTGCCTATCAGGCAGAGCTTGGGACGTTGATTTTCTCGAGGTGTCAAGCGATGGAGTCAAGCCAATTAGCAATGAATAGCCCAGACTCACACTTTAAAAACATCATCAACGAGATGGAAGGTAAACTCTATCAAGGCTTCATCAAAACCGATGAACTATAGGAGGTAGACATCATAACTAGCGACTGATCTAGGCCAACTTTTGTAAGTGCTCAACTCCCTAATAAAATAAAAAATGAGTTAATTGTATTATTACGAGAATATCGATATTGTTTTGTATGGGAATATCATGAGATGCCATGTTTGAACCGGTCGATCGTAGAGCATCGACTTCCGATAAAACAGGGATATCGGCCCTTCAAATAGCCACCTCGGCGATTCAAGGTGGAAATACATCCATACATTAAAGCCGAGGTAACTAGATTATATGATACAGGTTCATAAGGCTCCAGTGTTTCCTGCAGCCCGAGGGAGTACCTGCTCAGTAGAAGTGTGCACCTGGATTATTTAATAGCCTTCAGCTTTTTACATTTTCAATCTAGGATTTTCGTCGGTATATTGTCTTGGTTTGCTTTTTCGATTAGCTCAAGGACTCTGCACTGCATGCATTTGTGGTCTTATGCATGAGGATTGTATGGTTTATTTTGCTTCCAAGTAACTATGTGCATACAATTAATCTCAGGTCAGCGGTTTCATTTTTCCTGTTGAAATATTATCTCTGATCTACTCGTGTTTAAGCCATATGCGCCACACAAGCATGTATTTGTAGTGTGTGTCCCATCTGCCAGGTTTATTTACTGAAGTCTGCCGCACTGTTGCTGTAGCCGAATGAGAATTTTCGAAACATTGTTGTCATGATTTCTGTATGATTTCCTGTGCATTGATTGCTTCTATAGCAGGATGTGGTTCTTTTTAATTTCGGCTTGACTAATTTTCTGGTATTTTTTCTATGCATCGTCTACAGTGATTTTGATCATCATTCTTCAACCGAGTGTTGCGAGTACTTTGTTTGTGTTTACCTATGTTGATTACTTTGTGATTTGAATTAAAATTTCCTCAGTATGCGTGGAATCACTTAGGCTTCTGATAGTGTTATACTTTGGTTAATTACAACGGATTTACGTATCATTTAATTTGTGATTTTTGTAGGTTGGGCTAAAGGAATAGGCCATCATATTCGAAAGAATTTATTGAGGCGTCTATTCATCCCTTGTAGTCATATGTTTTGGTTCTACAATTGGTATGAAAGCCGGTTAGATCATCAGTTGAACTTAACCGGTTTTGTGATCCGTAGATGACATAGATAGACAGAGCAAGATTTCTTTGTTTGATGGGCGTGATTTTGCTTATTAGAAGGTGCACATGGAGGCTTATGTTAAAAGCCAAGGAAGTGCAATTTGAGATATTGTTGATTTCTAATATGTGATCCCTGATACTCGCACCACTCAGACTGATAAAGAGCAGTATGATTACAACAGCAAAGTTAGGAATATACTGTTCACTAGTCTGAGTCGGAATGAATTTGATAGGGTCTAGCACCTATGTACTACTTGTGAGATTTAGTTCATTCGAGTTGTTTTCTATGAGGGCTCTACCCAGATCAAGGCCAGGTGTCAAAGCACATATAATCAAGAAAATCAATTATTTATGCAAGGCCCTGGTGAATCAGTAGATACAATGTTTGTGCGCTTTGACTGTATTGTTAGCAACTTGCGTTCCACTGGGACTTTAGCTTACTCTGACCATGACAGAGTGATCAGACTTCTCTATGCTCTCGATCGTAGCATATGGGAGATAAAGATCTCTAGTATTGAGGAGTCGGCAAGTTACAACATGTTGATTTGTGATGAATTCTTCAGTAAGCTCAAGTCCATTGAGATTGCCAATGCATCTCGTCTAGGACATGGGAATTCCTTGCCTTTTTCCATGGAACTAGTTTCTCGTTCTAGAAGTGGCACATCATCTGGAGCTAATTCTTCTAGTTCTTCTGTTTTTTGAGTGGTTTTGCTTTGTCCTCTCTGGTCTCTGTCACAAAAGCGCAGGTGGACACCTTGGATGATGAGGAGCTTGCTCTCATTCTCAAGAAGTTTACTCGGTTCTATAATGATAGACAGGATCAGAGGAGAGGAGGTTCTTGTGGGTGTTTTGAGTGCGGTAATACTTCTTCTATTAAGGCAGACTGCCCCAAGCTAAAGAAAAGAGATGGGAGTGACCACACACACCACAAGAGAGATAAAAAACCTTTCCACAACGTAACGGGCAGCAAGTCTTTGGACTATAAATATGTACTTTCTAGGTTAGAAAAAAATCAGAAAAACACAACCAAAAACTACTCTCGGCGCATCGCCACCCTTGGTTTCCAAGGTTAATCCCGATGGGACTTGGCACTCGGAGCTAGACTGCATCGCTTCGATCTCAGGTGAAGAGGTGAGTCCCACCACCCTGACGATTGTATCAGTCGATCGGTGTCCTTCGAGGCTGCATCGTTTTGATCTCTTGGAGTACTGGTTCGATTGGTACAATCGTCGATCTATCTTCGTGTATTTTCTAGGTCTATGGCTACATCGTTACGATCTCTTAGATTGATGTGAGTTAGGTATCGTGGTTCAAGGCTTCATCAGTTGAGTTTGACATCTTGATCTATTATATCTAACTTATGTTGTGCACCATTCATCTGAATAAAGCATGCTCGATGTGTTAAAGTATTGTTAATTAATTGTGATTTAGTGATTATCTTGGTTAAATTCAATCTTGTTGTTATGGTAGTTTGATAGTATGGATGCATTCTCTAGTATGCTATATTTAGTTTCTATCGAAGTACAAGCTGATAGGTTATCTATAATTCCACGTTATAATTCATCGGCATCGGGGGTTATTCATCGTCCTTTGTGCACGAGGCGATGTCCGCATGTCCATCAGCCTGATGGCGTGCTATATGTATTCGACCGATGGCATAGCTGATCCCGATGGTCTGGCTTTGCTATCGGCTCATTAGCCAATGAGTGTCGGTTTTTGCGGTTATTTTTTATCACCACAGTCATCGGCTCGATAGCTAATCGACGTTGCTACTAATATTTTCTATTTTCTCTTATCAGTTCTAGGGTCAAACTGATTGGTACGCTCAGAACTTTTCTAAGATTATAGGATCCGGACTGGAGTTAAGCAGATCTCTAGATGGTACTTTGATATTGATGACGGTGAGGTTAAAAATGCGAAGGTGCCACTTGAGGGTTGTGAGGTCCTCCCCAATACATATTTTTTTGCTCAACCGGACATCGGCGATGTCGATCTCAAATTCTCGGTCAAATCAGGCACGTTTAGGCCCATGCAAAGGCAGTCATCGTTTTGGATGTGCTGTCGTCTGTGTCGATGCGTTGGGCCGCGGACATCTGGCCCACAACTTTTACCTTTTCTGTTCCAATCTTTTTGCCTTTTTTACATGCTTACGCATTCGAGAATACAGAAATCATTTTGGGATTCTTGGTTCAGAATTCAGGTTTAATCCTTTATATTTTATCACAAGTTAAAACTATTTTCAAAGTGATAGGATTTGTTGCATGTGATGGATGCTGGACTGATTCGGTTGCCTAGATAGTGCAATGAAATATGAAAAAAATCTATGCCCATGGCATGCAAACACACTACTGTCAGCTCAAACAAGGTATATTGTGAATTATAGACTATCTAGAATTTGGTCTAGAGAAGACTCCAAACTAACCGGCCCACTCAGAAAATGATAAAAAAAATTGCACGTTGAGTTCATGGCATGCATTACAAAAATTTTAGAGTGCGAAATAGTAACAGCAAAAAAAAAATATCGAGAGGCACCACTGTGGCACTGTTCCAGTAATTTATGCAAGAAGAAATTAACCAGATCATCACTTGCAAGATGACAATTGATAGCCACAACGATTAAAAGAGCTAGCGGGAAGAACATATTATTTGGTTGAAGTTTTTGATCTAATGAGGGCGCGCGGTTTATAGAAGACATCCTCGATAGCCTGCACTCCTGAACAATGTCTGCTTTATCTCTTCACAGCTTATCAAATCCCTCTTCTCGACGTCGTCCTATTTAAAACGGATGCATGAATTCATCAACACACAGTCTAATCGATCCACAGAAATTTAAACAGAAAATTAAACAAAAAAAAGTTGAAACGAAGTTCTTGGATTGGTATATATGATGGTATGTGTTACCTGCAGGCAGGAGGCGGCCTGCATTGCGAAGTCATCGAAGCAGCTCACCACGCACTGCTCGATCTCCACGCCCAGCTCCTCCAGCGCGTTCAGCGTCGACGGCAGTAGCCCGGGTATCGCCGCGCAGGCCATGTCGATCCTCGTGCTGCCGTTCTCCCTCCTCTCCACGTCGAACTGTCCATGACGATTCATGAATGCATGCGTCAGATGATTAATTAAGAGAACAGATACAGAACGATTGAAGTTAATCTGATAATGGCGCTAGCTCTAATGGCGATGCCTACCCTAGTCGAATTCCTGACAAGCACCTCACCGCCAGAGCTGAACGACGACGGAGGCTTGAGGGTGTTCAGCATGGAGAGATCCGCTGGCGAGGATAAGCCGGTTGCCTCGTCCTGGAGGATCTTAATCCTATCCATCAGCTCCTTCACGTAGCCGATGGTGTCCCCAAGAATCGAGGTCCTGTCCATCTGCATGCATGGCGTTTCATCATAATATTTAGGGAAAAATATCAATAACTTGGGATCGATCGATGTGGCGTGTGTGACCTTGCTGATCCTGGGCACGACGGAGCGGAGCATGGTGAGGCGGTCGTTGAGGCGCTTCCGTCGCCGCCTCTCCGCCATGAGGTTTTTGGACGGCGCCTGGCCGAACTGCGGTCTGCATGAGCTCCTTGGCTGGACGCTGGTCGTCGTCATCATCTCCGAGCGTGCCGCGCCGCGCTCGCTGGCACCTCCAAACAAGAACGCGGACGGCTCATGGCCAGCACGAACCCCACCGCGTCGCGCCTCGCCTCCCTTCTCCGCCATCGCAGAAGCCGCAGCTTCGCCGACCGGATCCATGGCCAGCTGAATGGCATTAGCACGTACAGCGCGGCTCTTGTACGCGTTGCAGACTTCGCCCAGGCAGTCGAACTCAAAGCTGATTTCCTCGTCCAGAGCGGCAGCAGGAGGAGGAAGAAGAGACGGAACTAAAGGGGGCACGGGCAGTTGGAACGGCGGCGACGCTCTCATGCTTCCCATGTCGCCGCCGCTGACCAGGAGGTCACTGAGCATTACGCCGTCACACGACGTCATGCTCGTCGGGTACGCGGCGTGCCACAGATCTGCCGGCGCCGTCTCCGTCCGCAGCGCCATGAGCTCCTCCAGGAACAACGACTCGTCGTCACCCATTAGCTCCATGCCAGCTAGCTAGATTTCCTTGACTCCTTGCCAGACTGCGATGAAGACGATCAAGCAAGCTAACTAGCTAGCTCCAACTCCAAGCCTAGCTCTAACTTTTGGCAGTGGATGGAAGCCAAGAATCGAATGATGAGCAGTAATGGGGATTGGGGATTGTGGAAGCAACCTGAGAATTTATAGACAGGGAGGGACCCAGAGGGAACAATCTCGATCAATCCTTGCCCATAATGAGGTCATTTCAATTCAACCATTCAGGTGTTATGGTTGTACGCTGGAGCAAGTCTTGTAAGTTGTACCCTCCATTTTAAATCAAAAGCCAAGTTTGGATAAACTAAAACTAATTAGTAGCTATAACTAATTATTAGTCTGTTTGAAATTTTTGGACTAATACCTGAAAAAATAAAGGGCTCTCTGTTAGCTCCCCAACTAACAATTAGTTTAGTAATTAGTCAGACTATTTGGATGAACTAAAACTAAAAATTAGTTCATGGGATCCAAACAGGACCTAAATAATTTAGTTTTTTTTAAGTCAAACTTCTCTAATTATTTTAATTTTATCGAGTTTAAATATAAATATATTAGCTTCTATAATATCAAATAAATACAATATTAATAGTAAATGTAATTAAACTAATTTGATATTATAAATATTGATTTATTTTTCTATAAAAATAATTAAAGTTAAATAAATTTGACGTTAAACAACTTATAATATTATAAACGGAGTGAGTATATAATATTACCTAAGGAAGGAAGTAGTAATTAGAATAATGCAACATTGCAATAGTACTCTAAGTAGCATGTTTCAACAAACGTTGCTACTTAATTGCGTGGCATATATTTAATTTGCTGAGTACTGCAGGTACTCGACAAAGCCTTATTTACACTCGGCAAACAACACTCTGCTAACGCCGTCCTTGACGGATAGATGTTTGTCGCCGAGTGTTTTTGTCGGGCACTCGGCGAATCCTTCGTCGAGAGCCATACATGACACTTGGTGAACACAAGTAACTTCACGGTGCGCAAACGAACACGATTATGGGTTTGCTGAGTGCCAAAATTTGGCACTCGACAAATAGAAAAACTGAAATTAAAAAATAGAACACCTGGCGAGCGTGACGCGGCGCGGCGATGCTACGGCGTGGCAAGACGAGGTGGGGCACCGAGTGGAGCCAGCACGAGATGGAGAACGTCACGGCGTGGCACAGTGCGGCACAGGGGCATGGCGTGGCAAGACGTGATGTGGCAGGGGCAACGGCACAGGGCGAGGTGGCTAGTCGGGCTAGTGGGGCCACTACTAGAAAACCCCCCTGTAGCTACGCCATAGTAGTAACACCATGTAAAAGCATCTCTACAACCACATATAAAGATGCTTATTGACACGATTTTGAAAGCATGTCAGATTGTTACGATAATAGACATGCTTATACTGTTACGAATCATACGAAGACATTTTTTGACACGCTATTGAAGTCATCTCAAAATGACACGACGATAGACACGATTTAAAGCGTCATTATCACACAGAGATGTTGTAAAGTGTATCAAACATTTGTTTATAGCTAGGTATAGATGCTTTCTAACTTGATTAGAAAAGTGTATTTAATTGATACAAAGTTTAACATGTTGTCATTCCGCGAATAGCATGTAGATTAGTCGTAAATCGTATCAAATAACCATCAATAGAAAATGACACGGACATAAACATGCTTTGAAGTGTCATTATCCTCTTGACACATTTTAAAGCATATCAAACAATTGTTTGTAATCGCGCCTCAGTCTTTAGTCCCACCTCGCTAGTTTGAAGTAGTGTGAGTGGTGGGCTGCCTATAAAACCAGGGCAAGGGGCACACCTTTGCAGCACAAATCTAATGCGTTTTGCATTAGTATTATGTCAAGAAATAAAATTATGTTTGAAGTTTGATACACATATTAAGTAATGATTTATTTTATGGTTGTTTTCTATAGATAACCATGTTGATTTCAGATATCCGGATAAGATTTTTTCAGATTCGGACGGAAACTATCCGATTCATTTTCATCGCTAGCCACGTCACGTGCCACATCATCTGCCACGTCACGTTCCGCGCTCTACAAATTCGTCTCTATACTTATTACTGCGCAATAAGGCGTCCTTATAAAACGCATCTATATTATTAGACATGATTTGTATATGTATCTATAAATTGTATCTACATTTATTAACGTGAATGAAATGTCACAATACTACATAACTACACCACTACAGACATTTTATACATGTGTCTACTAAATTGTATCTAACTTTATAGATATGCAAATAATGTGTTTATAGATTGTCTCTTTCTTTCATAGCAACGCATAAATAATTCATCTCTACAAGGTCTGACGCGGTACGTACGAAGACGCTTCTAACACGCTTTATGAACGCGTGTCTATATTGACATAGAGATGAAATAAAGCATGTCTACACCCTAATTCTAGCGTAGCTACAGGGGGAGTTTTCTAGTAGTGGGCCTGGTGGGGCAGCTCGAAGCTAAGCAGGCCAACAAGGCCATGCAGGGCAACACCAGGCAATGTTTCAAATAGCGGGCTATAGCGGGATATATCCATTAGGCAGAGATAAAGCTAAGTTAGCTATCATTTAGCACTAAGTGTTTGCTGCCACTAATAGCTGCTTTTAGCTAGCTAAATCTGCTAAATAATGAAATATTTAGCTCTAGATTGATCAAAATGGTATGCGTGAGGAAATTAAAATGGACCCAAGTTCCGATGGAATATAAATACGTCAAACCCTAGTATCGTTGTTACTTCTACCAGCCCCCCTCCTGTGAAATAGAAATGGCAGTGAGCTTGCGATAGCGGTAGCAGCTAGCTACTGTAATTGGCCACGAAGGCGGCGACTGCTGCGGGAGTTGAAGACTATTGTAGGACCAAGAGTAGCGACCAGAGAGAGAGTGAATGGGTGTGTAACACCCCAAATTTTCAGAGAAATAAAAATACCATTTATTATATTTTTCTGGAATTAATTAATTTGGAAATACCTTTAATGCCCTTTTTAGCTTATTTGAACTAGAACCTAGGTGAAATGACCAAACCAGAGGCTAGAAAACTTTGTATATGATCCCAAAGCCAAGATATATTTATGATAATTTTTACAAATTCTTATCACCCTTGGAAGTAGTCCAGATATTTTAAACCAATTTCATCAATTAAATTTATTCAAAAAAGAATTAAAACAGTAACGGGCCCTTTTCCCCCATTCTCCCTCCACCGGCCGGTCGGCCCAGCCCGCTCCCCTCCCCACGCCCGTTCTGACAGGCGGACCCCACCCATCAGCGACCCCCTCTCCCACCATGCGCGCGGCCGACAACCCGACCCCACCTATCGGCGCCAACCCCCTCTCGGCCGAGCCCGACCCCACCCGTCAGTCCTGCCCGTTGCCGCGCTCGCGCCCGCTGACCGCCTTGGCCCACCTATCAGACCCGTCATCCATCTCGCGCAAACCCCCCTAACTTCGCCGGCCACCGATCCCGCCTCGAATCCGCCCCCGCCGGCCCCCTCGCGTTAATTTGTCGATGCCATTAACACCCCCGCGATGCACCGACCGTTTCCCCCCATTAACCCACACGCAATCACCCCCTGTCGCTCGCATGCATGGTAAGAGCTCGCCGGCGTTACTCTCGGCCTCGCCCCGATTGCGCCCCCTCTGCCCCCGCCAGTGCCTCTATTTAAACCCCACACCTCCGTCGCGTCTAGCCCGCACGTCCATTCGCACTTAGACTGAACAGAACGCCCGAGACGCTCCCTTAAATGCCACTCTGCCACCTTGCTCCAGTCGTTGTTCGCCGTCACCGGAGTCCCTCTCTGTCCTCGACGACCGCACCTCCATGACCACCGACACCTCCCCAACCTCGGCCACCTCTCCATCGCCGACGAACCCCACCGGAACGCCATCACCGACGAGGAACCCGAACACCTCCACCATCTACGCTCGTCGCCGGCCACGCTCTGTCGACTTTGGACCCCCGCAACGGTACCCCCGTGTTCCCCTAGTCCTCCTATTTCCATTTCTAGGCATAGCTAGGACCGCCGTCGCTCGTCGTGGCCTCTGACCCGCTCGCCGTCGCTAGAGAAGACAACCGGCACGGGTAGAGTACCCATGCCATGTCGGATTCGATCGCGACCGTGCGATCTGGATCTGACGGTAGCGGTTAAATCATTCGCGAGGTTTAATCAGATCCGTTGGATCTCGACGAAGCGTTACATTCTAATCTCGTGCGTCCATTAGTACTTAAATCCCGCATCGAATCTGGGCCATCCATCGCATACTGTTTCAACGTTTTAATCTCAGCCGTCCACGTTAACTTAACACTCCCGCTTCACTCGTAGCTGCCCGATCGCGATCCAACGGTGGATCTTGATCCGACGGACGCGCACAGTGCGCGAGTTCATGGTGAACCTGGTTCACCGTGGACTGACGCTTGTATTTAGATTTAAATTAATTTCCAAAAATGGTTTTAAACTTATAAAATTCATATCTGCCGCATTTTAACTCCAAAACTACCGTTTCAATTCTAGAAAATTTATAATTTTATTCTCTACATGTTAATGCAAAAAACAGTAGGTTTATATTGAGTATTTTATTTTTGTTTAATAATATATTCAAATGCACTTTAGGGTAAATTACAAATTGGTTCATTTCAATTTTAGAAAAAAATTATCTTTTATTCTTTTCATGTTAGTCTAATAAAACCACTAGGTTTACACTGAACCTCTTATTTTAAATTAGTTAGAAAATTTAAAATACTTTACATTATTATCCCTTTTAGAAAGTCCATTATTTCATTAAAAATTCATTTTAAAATGTTCTTAAGATAAACTTCAGGAAGTTAATAACTTTATTTTCTTTAGTTCAAACCAAATCAAAAACCTATATGACTATTGGGTGGATTTTGTATTGTTTATTAAATGTTATGTTTATTATTCATGTTGAAAAGACTACGACGCCGCCGAGGAGCTGGAATACTTTCCCGAAGTTCCCCCGTTGCCTTTCGCTGAACAAGGCAAGTCACCAAACCAATCTTTTGAGCATATTGAA
This sequence comes from Zizania palustris, assembly GCA_019279435.1. Classification (NCBI taxonomy): domain Eukaryota; kingdom Viridiplantae; phylum Streptophyta; class Magnoliopsida; order Poales; family Poaceae; genus Zizania; species Zizania palustris. The sequence continues at coordinate 17,604,713 of JAAALK010000082.1, read as the reverse complement.
CCCATGTTTTACTAAACTATCGCTAAAACACATAGGATATACATGCATTAGTCAAATGAAACCCTTACAATATATTTATTAGGATCCCCCGACCTTGATGTGCAACCCAAGCCATGCTATCTAGCCTAAACTTCTTGTCACCATATGATTAGTATTATTATCTAGTGTCCAATGTATTGACATGATTGCTATAGGATTAAAAATGAGTCGTAGCGATTGGAATCCACTATATGATCCCTGTTATTCTTATCTCTGGAATGCTGTTGGTGATAGAGTTATGGTTGAGAGTGTATGCATGGTGGGTTCTGGGTGCAAGCTAGGGCATTGGTCGGTAGCACCCGGGGCACTATAAGGACCGGTCTGTGGGATCTGTTGCAATACACTTCCGTACTAACCACAAGTTTAGTGGATAAGTCCTAACTAAGGTATGGAGTGTTCCAAACCGAGGCCACACTTGGAGATGGGTCAAGCAGCACCTGCGGGTGGCTTGTACTGACGTGGCGCAAATGGGGGTGCGACGTTAGCCGGGATGCGGCCCGGCGCGCCGGCGAAACCTAGAGCGGGTGGTTATCGCTTGGAGCATTTCATGCTGAGGTTTTGGCACGAGTTCCCGTGGTATGAGTCATCTCGTTACAATTTGGTGTATGGGATGAGTGCGTGCCTTGTGGGTACAGTAGTACACCTCTGATCAGAGTCATAAATCTTTTCGAAAAGTCGAGCCCACGGTCAAGGGCGGGTTGCGTGACATCCCACAATTAGTTTACTCTTGAAATGAATGTGCATGATGATTTGACAAGTAAGGACCATTGTGCGAGGAGGGAAAATGTACTCCTCGAGTTTGATGGTGTTATGATGTCCATGTTTATTGTTCCACATAATTAAATTTGACTACACTAAATGCAATAACTGAAAAATGTACTTTTCCGCACTATTAGCCATTGTCCTTCCTTTGTTATTACCTTGCATTACTATTTGCATTTGCGGTGGCTTGTTGAGTACTTTTTGTACTCATACCCGTTGGACACACAATTCAGAGGATGCCTACTATGAGGATGGTCTGGAGTAGAGACCCAGTCAAGAAGAAGATCCTAAAGAGGGCGTTCGTCATGCTTTTTATTATTTATTTTAATTTTACCCTTTTGTAATAATGTGGTCTGCTTACCACGAATGTTTTCCGTATGTACGTTGTCGCATGATGAACCTCTTGTATTATTGTTTTTCTTTGGAAATTCAATAATGTTCTGATTTCAGTAAATCGGGGTGTCAGAAGATGGTATCAGAGCCGACTTGACTGTAGGAAGCCAAACGGACCAGCCTAGCGCTTTGTTGGATAAAAACTATTTTTCAAAAACCTACTTTATAACTTTTTCCTCTCCTCACTTTCATTCAACTTGTTGTTTTGTAGATGCCGGTCTACCAAGTGCACAACTTCTGCCGCCACTTCGAGGGCTTCGTCAGGGAGCTCCGTATGATGGTCACCTTCCTTGGGTTCCTCTTCGAGCCCAAGTTCCATGGGGTGTATGTGGAAGAGTTCGCAGGACCCTGCGGCATCTCCCTTACCATCCACGAATTCGGCGAGCACCTGCCGTTTTTCATGACAGCACTTGGGGGCACAACCTTCGACGTCGCGTGCCAACGCGTCGCCCTCCAATCCCTCATGGAGCTGAGGATGATCTATGATGATCGTCTTCAGAACACGTCCTTCCGGCTTGTGTCGAAGCGCACTTCTGGTGCCCACAGTAGCATCTACATCAGAGTTCACTCCGATCACGATTCGGTCATGGCCCGGCAGACGCGCCTTCTTCAGGCCATGGACGATCTCCATACCGAGGCCGTGCTGGATGCCGAGGAGCACCATGAGGCAGTCGAGTTCCTTCATCAGGAGACGAAGAACTTGATCCAACAGAATGGCGAGCTGCAGTGCAAGATTATATAGCTATAGAAGGACATAGCGGAAATGGCCCCCCTCGTCTCGAGGAAGAAGAAGCCCATCCGTGAGCCCGCCCCTCGTCCCAAGAGGATCCTGCCACACCCCACGACCGCCGGACCGTCCAGCTCCAGCGCCCTTGCCCTGCGCCCCGCCATCGTCTCCGACCCCATCATCGAGAATTTTCTCGAGCCCACCGTCCCTTAGAACCCTCGTGGTTCTGAGAGCACGAAGACCGCCTCCGATGGCGAGTAGACAATAGCCAGCGTGGATTGATGTATAAATAAATCTTTGAATGTGGTGCTACCTACAACAACTTGTGTTGTGGGTAGGATAAAATAAGAACTTTAATGTAATAAACATTTTTGTGCCACTTATATATATGTGTAAGCCCCTCTGGGCTATTATTGGTTAAAAATTTGTTTTGAAACTTTTATCTTATGGCTATAGCTCTTATATGTTCAGAAGATGACCGACAACCAGAACACCGGGTCTAACAACGGAGAAGGGGCAAGTAACGGTTTGCCCGGAAGTGTTGTGCCCAAATGGGGCGCAACGGGTCAACGTCAGACTGGGCCGCCATCCGCCAACCACCCCACCTTGGCGGAGATGATGGTGAATCAGAACGAGCTGATTACCGGCCTCCTCACCCAGAAGCAGCACCAACAGGCACAGTTGGACCGGCTGTAGAATGTGGAGCCCGCCCCTCGTGCACCAGCCCTCGCACCTGCGCCTCAACTCTCGGAGTTCTTGCGCATGCGACCCCCGATCTTCTCTAGCACAACGAACTCCATGGAGGCCGGAGATTGGCTCTGCACCATCGGGAAGAAGTTGGACCTCCTCCCCTGCACCGACTGGGAGAGAGTGGCGTTCACCACTCACCAGCTCTAGGGTCCCACCGCCGAATGGTGGGACAACTACCATGAGTCCCAACCGGAGGACCACGTGGTGACTTGGGCGGAGTTTACCATCGCCTTTCAGGCCGCCCACGTCCCCACCAGAGTCATCGCAGTAAAACAGCAGGAGTTCTATGACCTACAACAAGGCAGCCGGACTTTCTTGGAGTACCTCCATGAGTTCAACTGCCTGGCATGCTACGCGCCAGAAGAGGTGCGAACCGACGCCCTCCGCCAGGCCAAGTTCCTCCGAGGACTTAAGGATGAGCTGTCCATCTAGCTCGTCTCCACCGACTACGCCGACTTTCAACGGTTGGTGAATAAAGCACTCATCCAAGAGACTGAGCAAAATAAGTTGGACCTCAAAAAGAGGAAGATGATTGCGTTCAAGCATCATCAGGCGAACTCTCAGAGGCCCCGCTTCATCCCTCCACCACCAGCACCTGCCTACCATCCTCGGCCCATCTACAGGCCGCCTCATGCCGCTAGTGGATCCAACACCGGGCATCCCTGCCCCGCTCCACCAGCTCCAGCCGCTCAACCGACGCCCGCCGCCAAGGCCCCGATCATGAGGGACCGCCAAGGGAAGCCGGTCGTCTGCTTCAACTGCCGGAAGGAAGGGCACTACTCGCACCAGTGTCCTCACCCCAAGCAGCCTCAAGGCACGGCACCCAACCAGGCGGTGTGTGCCCGCGTCAACCACATCAGCGCGGAGGAAGCTCAGGAAGCTCCTAAAGTCGTACTCGGTACGTTTACCACAAATTCCATACCAGCTATAATACTATTTGACTCTGGGGCAACACACTCTTTCATCTCGGAGGATTTCGTGAAAACCAACAACTTGGAAGTGCTCCATCTACCAGCCCCCATGATGATTTCCACCCCAGGCAATAAAACCTTAGCCTACTTGTAAAGTCCTAAAGTAAAGATAGAGATTCAAGGGGTATTATTCCGGGCTGAGCCAGTCCTCATTAAGTGTACCAGACTCGACCTCATCCTAGGGATGGATTAGTTGATGAAACACAAGGGAGTGATCGATTGTGCCAGCAAGTCCGTAACTATGACCAACCCCGAAGGCGAAGCCATCACTTTTCGGATGACCAACTGTAAACCTTGTGAGGTGTCTCTCCACTCACTAGCCCTAGAGGAAGTGCCCGTAGTCAAGGAATATGTGGACGTCTTCCCAGAGGACCTGCCAATATGCCTCCCAAGCGGGACATCGAATTCAGAATCGAGCTTGTCCCCGGACCACTCCAATCTCCAAGCTCCCATACCGTATGGCCGCCAATGAGCTAGCCGAAGTCAAGAGCAACATCGAAAGACCTGGAACAAAAAGAGTACATCCGACCGAGTACCCTCACCCTGGGGTGCACCAGTCATCTTTGCCATGAAGAAGGACAAGACTAAAAGGATGTGCGTGGACTTATAGAGCCCTAAACGACGTGACCATCAAGAACAAGTACCTATTGCCTTAGGATCGACGACCTGTTCGATCAGCTGAAAGGATCCTCGGTGTTTTCCAAGATTGACCTCATATCATGTTCTCACCAATTAAGGATTAGAGAAGAAGACATCCCCAAGACTTCCTTCACCTCTCTCTATGGACTCTACGAGTATACTGTGATGTCGTTCGGACTCATGAATTCCCCGGCCTTTTTCATGAACATGATGAACAATGTATTCATGGAGTTCTTGGATAGTTCATCATGGTATTCATCGACGACTATCCTCGTCTACTCCAAGACCACGGAAGAACATGAAACCCACCTCCGTCTAACCCTCGGAAAGCTAAGGGAACAACAATTGTACGCCAAATACAACAAGTGTGAGTTTTGGTCGTCTGAGGTGAAGTTCCTCGGTCATGTCATATCTGCCGGAGGGATAGCTGTGGACCCAACCACCGTGGAAGCAGTGACCAACTGGCTACAACCCACGAACGTGACCGAGATCCGAAGTTTTCTCGGATTGGCCGGATACTACCGCCGGTTCATTGAGAACTTTTCAAAGATAGCCAAGCCTATGACAAGGATGCTGCAGAAGGAGGTAAAATTCGAATGGACTACAGATTGTGAAGAATGCTTCCAAACCCTTAAGAAGAAGATCATGTCAGCCCCAATTCTGACCCTGCCAGACATCCGGAAGGACTTCCATGTCTACTGTGATGCCTCTCGTTAAGGATTGGGATGTGTCTTAATGCAAGATGGGAAGGTGATATCTTACGCCTCTCGACAGCTGAGACCACATGAACTGAACTACCCGACCCACGACCTGTAATTGGCAGTCGTGGTTAATGCTTTGAAGATATGGAGACATTACCTTGTGGGGAATCGGTGCGAGGTCTTCACAAACCACAAGAGCCTCAAGTATATATTCACCCAACCGGACCTGAACCTCAGGCAGATGAGATGGTTGAAATTAATCAAGGATTATGACTTGGGCATCCATTATCATCCGGGCAAGGCCAATGTGGTGGCAGATGCCCTTAGTCGAAAAGGGTACTGCAATGCCATCATGATGCAGGACCAGACCCCCTTGCTATACAAGGAAATGGAAATACTGAATCTAGGGATCACCACCCGAGCGTATCTCGTTGCTTTAGAGACTAGACCTGTCCTAATAGACCAGATCCGGGAAACATAGAAGGAAGATCCAGACATCTTGGAGATCCAACAGAACATGCGGAAGGGTAGAGCCCCGGATTCTCCGAGGACGAGCATGGTACCATCTGGTTTGGAAACCAGATATGCGTGCCCGACAAGCCTGAGTTGAAGACTCTCATCCTTCAGGAAGCCCATGATACTCTATACTCCATACATCCCGAGAGTACGAAGATGTATCAAGACCTAAAGGAGAAATATTGGTGGGTCAGCATGAAGAGGGAAATAGCTGAGTATGTGGCCAAGTGAGACACATGCCGGTGAGTCAAGGCAGAGCACCAGAGACCTGCTAGACTGTTGCAACCCCTCAAAGTCCCCGAATGGAAGTGGGAAGAGATAGGAATGGACTTCATCACGGGACTGCCCAGGACACAAGCCGGTCATTATAATATCTAGGTGATCGTAGACCGACTCACCAAGGTGGCTCACTTCATCCCCGTCAAGACAACTTACAACATCGCCAAGTTGGCCGAGTTGTATATGACCCGGATTGTGTGCCTGCACGGAGTTCCAAAGAAGATTGTATGTGACCGTGGGAGTCAGTTTACCTCTAAGTTTTGGAAGAACCTTCAAGAGGAACTCGGCACCCGGCTGAACTTTAGCACCGCCTATCATCCACAGACTGATGGTCAAACCGAAAGGGTCAACCAGGTATTGGAGGATATGCTTAGAGCTTGTGCTCTAGACTTTGGCGGAATGTGGGACAAGAACTTGCCTTATGCGGAGTTCTCCTACAACAACAGCTATCAAGTTAGCCTGCAGATGTCCCCGTTTGAAGCACTTTATGGGCGTAAGTGCAGAACGCCGTTACTCTAGGATCAAACCAGAGAGTCACAGCTGTTCGGGACAGATATATTAAGAGAAGCCGTAGAGAAGGTCAAGATCATCAGGGACAGATTGAAGATAGCCCAGTCCCGACAAAAGATCTACGCCGATAACCGATGAAGAGACCTAACCTTTGAGGAGGGCGATTATGTCTATCTCCGAGTCACTCCCCTCCGTGGTACTCAAAGGTTCAACATGAGAGGCAAGCTAGCGCCCCGTTATGTCGGACCTTTTTAGATCCTCCGACGGCAAGGAGAAGTGGCATATCAGCTTGAACTTCCTCCATCCTTGGCAGGAGTCCATGATGTGTTCCACGTCTCTCAGCTGAAGCAGTGTCTCCGTGTGCCCACCGAACAGGCCGACCTCCAACAACTCAATGTCCAAGAGGATTTGACCTACATCGAGAAACCCATCAAGATCCTAGAGACTAAGGAGAGAGTAACAAGGAGCCGTGTGGTTCGCTTCTGCAAGGTTCAGTTGGACAACCACCCCGTTGAAGAAGCCACATGTGAAAAAGAGGACGAGTTGAAAGCCCAATACCCCGAGTTATTTGAGTAACGTTCCAATCTCGAGGACGAGATTCTTTGTAAGGGGGATAGGTTTGTAACACCCCAAATTTTCAAAGAAATAAAAATATCATTTAATATATTTTTCTGGAATTAATTAATTTGGAAATACCTTTAATGCCCTCCTTAGCTTGTTTGAAATAGAACCTAGGTGAAATGACCAAACCAGAGGCTAGAAAATTTTGTATATGATCCCTAGGCCAAGATATATTTTTGAGAATTTTTACAAATTTTTATCACCCTTGGAAGTAGCCCAAATATTTTAAACCAATTTCAGCAATTAAATTTATTTAGAAAAGAATTGAAACAGTAACGAGCCCTTTTCCCCCATTCTCCCTCCATCGGCTGGCCCAGCCCACTCCCCTCCCCGCGCCCGTTCTGATAGGCGGACCCCACCCATCAGTGACCCCCTCTCCCACCGCGCGCACACTCGACAACCCGACCCCACCTGTCAGCGCCAACCCCTTCTCAGCCGAGCCTCACCCCACCCGTCAGTCCTGCCCGTTGCCACGCTCGCGCCCGCTGACCGCCTTGGCCCACCTGTCGGACCCGTCATCCACCTCGCGCCAACCCCCCTAACTTCGCCGGCCACCGATCCCGCCTTGGATCCACCCCCGCCGGCCCCCTCGCGTTAATTTGTCGACGCCATTAACATCCCCCGACGTGTCGACCGTTTCCCCCCCATTAACCCACGCACAATCACCCCTTGTCGCTCGCATGCATGGTAAGAGCTCGCTGGCGTTACTCTCGGCCTCCCCCCGATTGCGCACCCTCTGCCCCTGCCAGTGCCTCTATTTAAACCCCACACCTCCGCCGAGTCCAACCCGCACGTCCATTCGCGCTTAGACTGAACAGAACGCCCGAGACGCTCCCTTAAACACCACTCCGCCACCTTCGCTCCAGCCGTTGTTCGCCGTCACCGGAGTCCCTCTCCGTCCTCGACGACTGCACCTCCATGACCGCTGACACTTCCCCAACCTCGGCCACCTCTCTGTCGCCGATGAACCCCGCCGGAATGCCATCGTCGATGAGGAACCCGAACACCTCCACCGTCTACGCTCGTTGCCTTCCACGCTCCGTCGACTTCGGACCCCTGCAACAGTACCCCTGTGTTACCCTAGTCCTCCTCTTTCCATTTCTAGGCATAGCTAGGACCACCGTCACTCACCGTGGCCTCTGGCCCGCTCGCCATCGCTGGAGAAGACGACTGGCATGGGTAGAGTACCCGTGCCGTGTCGGATTCAATCACGACCGTGCGATCTGGATCTAACGGTAGCGGTTAAATCGTTCACGCGGTTTAATCAGATCCGTTGGATCTCGACGAAGCGTTACATTCTAATCTCATGCGTCCATTAGTACTTAAATGCCGCATCGAATCTGGGCCATCCATCGCATACCGTTTCAACATTTTAATCTCAGCCGTCCACGTTAACTTAACACTCCCGCTTCACCCGTAGCCACCCGATCGCGATCCAATTGTGGATCTTGATCCGGCGCACGCGCACAGTGCGCGGGTTCACAGTGAACCCGGTTCACCGTGGACCAACACATGTATTTAGATTTAAATTAATTTCCAGAAATGGTTTTAAACTAATAAAATTCATATCTGGCGCATTTTAACTCCAAAAAATACCATTTGAATTCCAGAAAATTTATAATTTTATTTTCTACATGTTAATGCAATAAAAATAGTTGGTTTATATTGAGTATTTTATTTTTGTTTAATAATATATTCAAATGCACTTTAGGGTAAATTACAAATTGGTTCATTTCAATTTTAGAAAAAAATATCTTTTATTCTTTTCATTAGGTCTAATAAAACCACTAGGTTTACACTGAACCTCTTATTTTAAATTAGTTAGAAAATTTAAAATACTTTACATTATTATCCCTTTTAGAAAGGCCATTATTTCATTAAAAATTCATTTTAAAATGTTCTTAAGATAAACTTCAAGAAGTTAATAACTTTATTTTCTTTAGTTCAAACCAAATCAAAAACCTATATGCCTATTGGGTGGATTTTGTATTGTTTATTGAATGTTATGTTTATTATTCATGTTGAAAAGACTACGATGCCGCCGAGGAGCCGAAATACTTTCCCGAAGTTCCCCCGTCGCCTTTCACTGAACAAGGAAAGTCACCAAACCAATCTGTTGAGCATATTGAACCCATGTTTTACTAAACTATCACTAAAACACATAGGATATACATGCATTAGTCAAATGAAACCCTTACAATATATTTATTAGGATCCCCCGACCTTGATGTGCAACCCAAGCCATGCTATCTAGCCTAAACTCCTTGTCACCATATTATTAGTATTATTAGCTAGTGTCCAATGTATTGACACGATTGCTATAGGATTAAAAATGAGTCATAGCGATTGGAATCTACTATATGATCCCCGTTATTCATATCTATGGAATGCTGTTGGTGTTGGTGTAAAAGATTACGCTAACAGGTTTCTGTAGAATATAAACTAACAGACGAAGTGTTTGTGAAAAGAACTGTTCTAAGCCTCCGAAAGGATAATAACTTAGAATAGTTCGAATGTGTGTATTGAATAACTTGTATTCGGTCTCTATTACAGGGTGAAATGGGGGGTATTTATAGGCCCAGATATTAAGGAAAAGACCTATTTACCCCTCTATTACAACCGACATAGTGGAAACTATTCGGCTCCCTTAATAGGGCTAAAATGGTAAAAGACTAATCTAATGAGAAAGAAGATAAGTCTTCCATCTTAGCTGGCAGAAAAGATCTTGAAAAGCATTAGTTCGAAGGTGTAGTCCGAACCAATGCCTATCTTCGTACTTCGAACTTGACTTCGAGCATCTTCGAAGATGAACGTCTGGGAACCTTCGAATCTGCTGTCTGCCTCTATGTTGTTTCGGCAATAACCCCGAAGATGAGATATTTTCCCCCAACAGTAGCCCCTCGAATACGCTTCTCCGTTTGACCTGTAACATTAGGAGAGCAGTATACGGAAGGAAAAAATAACCAAACATAGGGGTTATTGGTTTTTAGTTCATCTCCGAAATGCATGAAGATATAAACTCCGAATCAGTTTAAGATAATTGCTTTTCGAACTATCTTAGAACCGACTCAAGAAGTTCGAAAGTCTTTTAGACTTAGAGAAAATAGCCGTTAGTTTTCTGTTTCTAACGAAACTGTAGTAAGCGTTAATCTCGGAGAAAAGTAACGGCAGGAATGTGAAACGACATGGACTAACGGTAAAAAAGTGAAATCTAGGCTATAAATAGAAGGCCTAGAACTTACCCGGTTACCTTTTCACCGCATTCTCGCAATCAAACACTTTTTAGCCCTTTGAATTCTTTGAGCCCTAGCCTCCATTTCCTCAAAGCAATCCAGCGACCACAATGGTGAAGACTAAGGGATCTGCACCTCCGTCGGCCTTGGCTCGGCAGCAGGCGGCTGCAGCAGCAGCGGCGGCAACGTTGGCGGCGGCACCTCGATACCGGCGGTGACATCCATGGCGGCAGGAGGGAGAAATCCCCAAATCGTCGATGACCAAGGTCTGTGCCCGCCATCAACAAAATACTTGGATCAATCTTTCTAGTTGGGGCCTTCTACCTGCAAGAGAGAGTCACTGGCAATCGCAGCGGGAGGGAAAATTAGTAATGGAGTTATGATCCGGAAGCCAGGCAAAGAAATGATTCCATCGCCAAGACCCGGAAAAGTAGTTGTATTCGAAGCTTTCTTCGAAGCTGGCTTGGGCCTTCCTGCAGTAGACTTCCTGGCGGAGGTACTTGATCTTTTCCATGTCACCCTCCCTCAGTTATCTCCGAATGCGGTAGCTAGACTGGCTATCTTCGAATGGGCCTTGAGAGCCGAAGGGTGTGAAGGAAGGGCAGAGATCTTCGCTGCATTACATAGGGCTACATGCCAACCGAAGACCTTCGTAGGCCCCGGAGGCGAAAAAGTAGTAGTATCCTTCGGTAGTATCAACTTTAGGCTTCGAGATGAGTATGCCCTTCAGTTTCCTGCCAAGGCCATCAATGCCAGATGGTATACTGATTGGGTTCTGAGATGGTTCTATGCCGAAGTTGGGGCAAGCAGTCCTCTGGCCGGGCCCCTTAAAGAAATTCGATTCCGGAAGGAAGCTTTAGTGCAGCCCAACGAAGGTCAACTCGAAGCTCGTCTTAACCTGCTTCAAAAGATTAGCCGAAGGTTAAGAATGCGAGACTTAGCCGAAGAATTCCTCGGCCTGCAAATTTCTCCGCTGATGGCCAACTGGCCTATCGTCTTCGAGGATGATTGGAAGGCGGTCTCCGCAAGATTAACTTGACTTCGAGCTCTGCAGGTAACTTCGAAACCAACATGTATTATACATATTTACTTTGAAGAAAGACTAACTTGAATTATTTATTTTTTAGCTTCTTCAGCCCCTATTACTTCAGAGCAAATTATAAGGGCTTCGGAGAAGATTTTGGGTGCCCCAACTCCGACTGAAAAAGAATGGAGAGTTAAATTGGTCGGGAGTTGGGAGAGGTTTAACAGAGTATGGGGAATGTTGGAGATGACTCCGCCCCCTCTGATGGACTGGGTGCCTTCGGAGAAAGGACCCAAGAAGAGGATAGCTGAAGCCGGAGCTTCGAGCTCCACAAAGACTCCGGTGAAGAAGGTGGCTCGGAAGCCTAGAAAACCTGCATCTCCGAGCCCAAGAACCTCAACCTCCGGTTCTAAAGAAGACGAAGGTAAACTATTAGTGAGGTTGATTGATGAAGATGCGGCTCAAAAAGATATTCATATTGAAGATACTGCAGGTATGCCGGAGTCTCAGGCTAACATTGAAGAAGTGAGAGCTCCAGATGCTCAAGAAGAAGAGCAAATCGAAGTCCCTGTGGGCGAAAGTGAAGTTGAAGTTACTACAACTTCAGCTGTGGATGAAGGGAGGACTGCTCACGGAGATACTCCGGCAGTTGAAGTTTTAACTTTGGATTCAGATGAAGACCTCACCTTTGATCTTCCGAGCAGTCCGGTGCTTGATCGCCCCCAGAATGTCGAAGGTAAACTTCACATAATTCTTTATTATTTTCTGCAAAATTATGCAATGTATAATACCTTTGCTTTTGCAGAGCCCCCTTCTGTAGAAGTACATCGCGAAGATATAATTCAAAGGCCTTCGACAACTTCGGAGCCGCACCCGGAGGTCGCTCAACAGGGGCCTGGAAGGGGTAAAAGACATGTAGAGCCTCTCCCTGCTCAAGGATCAACTTCGTCTGAATCAACAGATGAAAGTCAATCAACTGAGGGGGGGCCATCTACCGAAGTTCCAAGGACCTCAGGAGAACGCTCCGGAGCTTCGCCAAGCAGGGATGACCAAGAAGCTTCGGCAATGCTCCCTCTTTTAACTCCTTTTTTGGAGCAAAGAACCGGCCTTCGGACTCTGCTCAAACCTTTAGGTCAAGTCAGTCGCGAAGTCGGGGAGACAGAGCTGGTAGCGATTTTAAGCAGGGCGAAGAGTTCGGAGCTAAACGTTGCTATGGAACGAGCAGCTTACCAGGTACGGAGCACCTTCGAACCAATAGCAAATTATACATGAATAGTTTCTTACTTCAGTTTTTTTAGCAAGCGGTCTTGGCCCGCGCTGCAACTTTATCAAGCGAAAATGAAATTGCTCAGCTTCGGGAAGAAAATGAAGCTCTTAAACGTAACTTGTCTTTCTCCGAAGCTAGAGTAGTTCAAATGGATAACATGATTTCGACGGAGCATAGGGCCAGACAGGGCTTGGAGGCTGCTAATAAAGAGCTCGAAGCAGAAAGAATCGTGCTTCGGGCAGAAATTGAAAAGGTTCGGTTGGAGCATGCTAATGCTGGGTCCGAACTTGTGAGGCTCCAAGAGGAAGCTAGCCAACTCCTAAATCAGAAGAATATTTTAACTACGGAGAATGCTAGGATTTCCGGAGTTCTAGCAGAAACGACTTCGAGCAAGGATGCACTAATTGAAGAAAAGCTTAAGTCCGAGAAGGTAGCTACGGAGGTCATAGAACAGATGCTAGGCGTTCTGGAGTACTTCGGTACTACTGGATCACTTCCTTCAGATGACAACGTCACTCTGCTGCGCCGGTTAAAAAGGATCCAAGGAGCAGCGACGCAAATGAAGACGGCAGGCATTTGTTACGGAGAACTCTCCGGACAAGTGTCTGCCCTCGGACTACTTCGTTACTACGAGGACTTGGGTCGAACAATCACTCCGAGTGCAGAGGGCTCTATTACCTTCGACGATGAACGACTTTTAAATCCTTCCGAAGGCGTGACTGCTGCCTGGCGAGCCTTTCAAACCTCATGGAGAGCCGAAGGTCGTTCCGCAATCAAGGCTTGGATCGATGAAGGCCAACGCCAGAAGCAAGTTCGGAACCAAGCTTCGAGCAGTCAGCCTCCTCCGAACCCGTAGGTTTAGGAATCATTTAGGATTTTTGACTATGTAAAGCTTCATGCTTGTAAACATTTATCAATGAAAATCTTGTTTGTCATATTTTTAGGCTTTGCCTCTTATGGAAGACATCGAAGTGTTAGAGCTTAACGATGAACTTCGCTCACTATGGAATACCTTCGAACTTCTAAAGACTTACAAGCGTCCTCGATTTCTAATTCCTCGAGATGACTCTGGCGTAATTGCGCCCGAAATAATCAAAGATGTAATGTCTTATATTAAAGAGGAAGAGAAAGAGGTTAACGTAAACACCTCGTCTTCTGAAGACACTATTTGGTCTGAAGACGAAGGTGAAGCTCGAAATAAAAGATCTGAAGATCTTAGAAGCTGGGAAAGAAGCACTGAACGACTTCGAACTTGGGCCGAGCTTCAACAAGAGCAGAAGGATTTTAGAGCTTCGAAGGGGAGGAAGAGAGTTAAACGTAAAGTTATTAGAACTTCTGATGCTGGAACTAGTCGTTCCACCCCTAGCTCTAGGGACCGAAGAGGTCTCCGATTCCTTCTTGGTATAGATACCGATTTTTCATAGTGTAATTTGTAAACACATTTATTTCAATAATGAATGCCGATTTAAAATTGTCTCCATATTTACTAGCCCCTCTTTGGGTATAAACAACTTCGAAATGTATTCAAAGATGGTTATGCGCAAAGAAAAAACTTCGGAGTTCAATTTTTTGGAGGTTCGGAGCCCCTCTGTCATTTAAAGATCTTTTAAAATCTTATGAAATGTCTTCGACTTTGTGCAGTCGGAAGAATGGTAACTTAGTACCTTTGTTTTATGAAAGAAATCACTTGAGATAACTTTCAGGACACTTTAGTGTCGTAAAAAATTTGTCACTTTGGACTATGTTAACAGACATTCGAAGCTCATGGCTCAAATTCTGTTTTGCTTTAGCCACCTTCGGCTTATTTTTGCGATCTCTGTCGAACCAATGGTTCGGAGTTTGCAATGGTCTCTTTGGACTCTTTTTACGGATGTCTACCAGCCAATGGCTTGGACTCCGTATATTTTGGCCACCTTCGGCTCTTTTTGCAGAAGTCTACCAGCCAATGGCTTGGACTCCGCAGATTTTGGCCACCTTCGGCTCTTTTTACGGAAGTCTACCAGCCAATGGCTTGGACTCCGCAGATTTTGGCCACCTTCGGCTCTTTTTACGGAAGTCTACCAGCCAATGGCTTGGACTCCGTAGGATGTGGTTTTGGGCTCTTTTACGGATGCCTACAAGCCGGTGGCCTGGGCTCCGGATTATGCCAGCCCCCACGTCGGAAGCTTCGAAGTCCGAAAATACAACCCAGCTTCATGACACTTCCCTCTCGGTCGACCCCGCGGTTCCAGTGCGTCCACTTGGAAGCTGGAAGTCTATGAGGGGAAGGCACTATCAGGATCATATGCTTTATTGATTTAGAAGATGATTACAAGCGAATTACAAGGAGCCCTTATGCGAAGTATCGCTTTAGGTGCTCCGCATGCCAAGTATGTGCTAACTCTTCACCTTCTAAATTAGCTAATTTAAATGAACCAGGGCGCCCTGAGCGAACAATTAGGTATGGACCTTCCCATTTATTGCCTAACTTCCCTGGTGCTATAATGCTTCGTAGAACAAGATGACCCGGTCTTAGTTCATTGAGCTTAACCTTCGGGTCAAACCAAGCCTTCGTCTGCTGATGATACTTTGATAAATTAGCTACAGCCCGAAGTCTTGTTTCTTCTGATAAATCTAACGAAGCTTGTCTTTCTTCTTCAATGTCCGGTTCGGTGCTGCGAAATGATCCCCCTTTGAGCTCCGTTGGAGTCATAGCTTCATCTCCGAATAGTAGTCTGAACGGAGTAAAACCTGTGGACCTTGATTGCGTAGTCCGAATGGACCACAGAATCTTCGAAAGATCTTCGGTCCACAGTCCCTTTGCTAATCCTACTATTCTTCGATTTAGTCCTGATAAAATATTTCCATTGGCTCGCTCTACGGCTCCATTAGACTGAGGATGCCTCACTGCAGCAAAACATAGCTGAATGCCTAGGTCTTCGCAAAACTTCCTGAAGGGTTCTGCGTCGAATTGTGTTCCATTATCAACTGTGAGGTATCTAGGCACTCCGAACCGGCAAATAATGTTCTTCCAGAAGAATTTCTGTACATTGTTCGAAGTGATAGCTGTTAAGGGTTCTGCTTCCACCCACTTAGAAGAATATTCAATAGCTACCACTGCGAACTTCAGATTTCCCTTTGCTACCGGAAAGGGACCAATTAAATCCATACCCCATCTGGCCATAGGCCATACCGGAGCAATGACTTGAAGAGCTGTTGGTGGGCGATGACTCCGTCGACCCATCCACTAGCATCCTTGACAAGTGCGGACTAAGCTTTCCGCATCAGCTGTGATTGTAGGCCAATAAAGCCCCTGGCGAAGTGTTTTTCCTGCCAAAGCTCTAGGGGCTAAATGGCTGCCACAAAGGCCTTCATGAATTTCTCGAAGAATTTCTTGGCCTTCGACTTGGGATATACATCGGAGTAGAGGGGAACATACTCCGGCCTTGTATAATATACCGTTGATTATTTGATAGTTTCTGGCTCTGAGCTTTAATCTTGACAGCTGGGGCTCTTCGGGCAAATTTGTTCCTCCCTGTAAAAGTTCCATGATCGAATTTTTCCAATCTGCACTAGGAATGCAAAGAATCTCTGCAGAAGGAATTTGTGGCACCGAAGGTATATTGAGTTCCTCGTAGAAAGCTTCTTCGGGCACATCCACAGCTCCGGCTGCAGCCTTCGCTAAGATGTCCGCTTGCACATTTTCCGCTCTTGGTATACTCCGAATGGAAATACCCTTGAAGTGTGCTTCGATTTTACGGATTTCTTCTAAATACTTTGCAAGCTGTGGATGCCGAACTTGGAAACTTTTATCTACGTGCCCTGCTACTATCTGAGAATCTGTCTTTATAATTATTCTTGTAGCCCCTAGAGCACGTGCTTTTCGGAGTCCCAATAAAATCCCTTCATACTCCGCTATATTATTGGTAGACTTAAAGTTGAGTCTTGCGGAGTACATTGCTCTTTGCCCTGAAGGTGAAATCAACACTGCTCCAATGCCTGCTCCGGATGCTTGGAAAGCCCCATCGGAGTAAACAATCCAAACTCCATCACTTGACTTCTCCGGAACCAAATTTGCAGGTGGAGTCCATTCTGCTACAAAATCTGCTAGGACTTGTGATTTGATTGCTGTCCTTGCCAAGAAAGATATGTCGAAGGGTGCTAGCTCAACTGCCCACTTCCCAATCCTTCCTGTGGAATCCTTACTTCGAAGCATATCTCCTAAAGGATACGAAGTTGGTACAATTACATTGTGTGCCAAAAAATAATGTCTTAACTTCCCCGAAGCCATTATCAGAGCATAAACGAACTTCTCAAGTTCGGAGTATCTTGTCTTCGCTCCTGATAATGCTTCGGATACAAAATAAACAGGATTTTGGACCAACTTCCCATTGAAATCCACTTCTCTGACAAGGACTGCGCTGACAGCAGAACCTGTAGCTGCAAGGTAAAGGAGTAGGGTTTCGTCCGCAGTAGGCACCGTGAGTGTAGCAAGATTACTGAGATACTCTTTAATATCTTCGAAGCTTTTCTGACACTCCGGTGTCCATGCAAAATCTTCGGACCCTTTCAATGCTTTAAATATAGGCAAGCTTCTCTCCGCAGACCTTGATAAAAACCTGCTAAGTGCTGCCAGACGCCCAGTCAGCTTTTGCACTTGCTTTAAATTTTCCGGAGGAGCCATCTTTTGTAGCGCAGTTATTTGAGTAGGGCTAGCTTCAATTCCCCTGCTTGAAACTAAATACCCTAACAACTAATTGATGACCTAATTGATGACCTAGATCCTTAGCAACTAACCTCGAAAAAGTAGCCCCGACATTTCTTAAGCCGAAGGGCATTCTTACATAACAGAAGACTCCCGAAAGAGTTACGAAGCTCGTCTTGATTTCATCTTCGCGCTTCAACCATATTTGATGATAACCAGAATACGCGTCAAGGAAGCTTAATAACTCCGAACCTGCGGTGGAATCAACCAATTGATCAATTCGGGGCATGGGGTAGGGGTCACGTGGGCATGCTTTATTCAAGGATGTGAAATCAATGCACATGCGACACTTCCCGGAAGACTTCTTTCTGACAAAGACTGGGTTGGCTAACCATTCTGTGTGAGCCACTTCTCTGATAATCCCAGCCTTCAACAATTTCTCAACTTCGTCCTTCGCTAGAGCAGCTCTTTCTGCAGACATTTTCCGGAGTCCTTGCCGAATAGGCCGGGCCTTCGGGTTTACAAGTAAACTATGTTCAATGATATCCCGATCGACTCCGGTGATATCTTCGTCAGACCAAGCGAAGACATCCAAATTTTCTTCTACCACCTTTTCCAAGGAGGTTGCAACTTCTGGGGGTAAATCTTTACCAAATTGAAATGTATACTCTTTACCATCTTTAACAATGACCTTCGTTGCAATTTCTCCCTCAGGACTTGGTCTCGGAAAGGACTTCTTCGAAGCTTCGGAGGAGGCTGAAAAAATTTCTTCATTATCTTGTACACTGTTTACTTGTCTTGGATCAAGAGGGGGACCATGGCCATATTCCGCTCTCCGAGCAATAGCTTGATCTCCGAAGACAGTAAGGACTCCTGCTTGTGTGGACATCTTCATGCACAAATAATTGTGATGACGTTGTAAGCATACGGGGCATCTACAACATCGAAGATTACTTCCTCAGTCCGGGCCAATAAACCTTCTCCGAAGGTAACTTCCAGGCCTATTTGGCCAAGTGCATCAAGCGGAGGTCCTGCGAAGCCTTGCAAAGGACGAGCCGCTGGAAGGAGATGCTTCCTGGAAATGCACAATTGATCGAAGGCTTGAACAAAAATGATATCTGCCGAACTACCTCCGTCAATCAACACCCTTCAAACTTCAGTGCCCGCAATATCAGCAGTGATAACAAGTGGATCTGCATGCGGGAACTTAATACCAGCTGCATCCCCCGCAGAAAAGGATATCGGTACATGAGACCACTCCGGCATTGGAGCTGCAGACGACGAAGTCCCAATATGACCTACTTCCCGGACGTAGTCTCTTCGCTGTCTCTTTGACATGCTTCCGAGGGTACCTCCTCTGGAGATGGGGAGAACTACTCTCTTCCCTCGATCTTGCCCTTCCTCTTGCTTCGGAGGTGGCATAACATTGGCCACCGGAGGGTGTCTTGCAGCATCAAAGTTTTCTATCCGCGCCACAGCCTAGACCGGCTCTGGGCGCATTGCAGCTGGAACTCGGTCGGTAGTACCTCGACCCGAAGTTCTCTCTAGGTACTCTCCCCTTAGGGTAAGTATAGCCTTGCAAGTATCAGTTGCATGGCTTCGATTTTCTCCATGGATGCAGCAGAAAAGGGTCTGGCCCTTGCCAGCCGTTTTCCCTGGCGGCCTCCAGCCACTGGCCTTGTTCCCCATAGACTGTGGAGCTCTCTGTGTAAACTTCTGTGGGGGTGCAATATTCATGACTTCAGAACGAGGGTGCTTTTGCCCTCTTCTCCGATCATGTTGAACTTCGAAGACTGGTTCTTGCGGCTGTGCCGAAGTTTTCACTTCTACTTTAACTTCTTGCAATACGTGCTTTTCGAAGTCCCGATAAAATCCCTTCATACTCCGCTATATTATTGGTAGACTTAAAGTTGAGTCTTGCGTAGTACATTGCTCTTTGCCCTGACGGTGAAATCAACACTGCCCCAATGCCTGCTCCGGATGCTTGGAAAGCCCCATCTGAGTAAACAGTCCAAACTCCGTCACTTGACTTCTCCGGAGCCAAATTTGCAGGTGGAGTCCACTCTGCTACAAAGTCTGCTAGGACTTGGGATTTGATAGCTGTCCTTGCCAAGAAAGATATGCCGAAGGGTGCTAGCTCAACTGCCCACTTTCCAATCCTTCCAGTGGAGTCTTTGCTTCGGAGCATATCTCCTAAAGGATACAAAGTTGGTACAATTACATTGTGAGCCAAAAAATAATGTCTTAGCTTCCTCGAAGCCATTATCAGAGCATAAACGAACTTCTCAAGTTCGGAGTATCTTGTCTTCGCTCCTGATAATGCTTCGGATACAAAATAAACAGGATTTTGGACCAACTTCCCATTGAAATCCACTTCTCTGACAAGGATTGCGCTGACAGCTGAACCTGTAGCTGCAAGGTACAGGAGTAGGGTTTCGTCCGCAGTAGGCACCGTGAGTGTAGCAAGATTACTGAGATACTCTTTAATATCTTCGAAGCTTTTCTGACACTCCGGTGTCCATGCAAAATCTTCAGACCCTTTCAATGCTTTAAATACAGGCAAGCTCCTCTCCGCAGACCTTGATAAAAACCGGCTAAGTGCCGCCAGACGCCCAGTCAGCTTTTGCACTTGCTTTAAATTTTCCGGAGAAGCCATCTTCTGCAGCGCAGTTATTTGAGTAGGGCTAGCTTCAATTCCCCTGCTTGAAACTAAATACCCTAACAATTTTCCAGCCTTAGCTCCGAATATACATTTTTCGGGGTTAAGACGGATCCCACATGCCCGAAGGCTATTGAATGTTTCTGCTAAGTCTAGGCTATGTTGGTGCTTTAAAGCACTCTTTATTACAATATCATCCATATAGGCCTCCACATTGCGGCCTAGTTGATGACCTAGAGCCTTAGCAACTAATCTCGAAAAGTAGCCCCGACATTTCTTAGGCCGAAGGGCATTCTTACATAACAGAAGACTCCCGAAGGAGTTACAAAGCTTGTCTTGATTTCATCTTCGCGCTTCAACCATATTTGATGATAACCAGAATACGCGTCGAGGAATCTTAGTAACTCCGAACCTGCGGTGGAGTCAACCAATTGATCAATTCGGGGCATGGGGTAGGGGTCACATGGGCATGCTTTTTTCAAGGATGTGAAATCAATGCACATGCGCCACTTCCCGAAAGACTTCTTTCTGACGAAGACTGGGTTGGCTAACCATTCTGTGTGAGCCACTTCTCTGATAATACCAGCCTTCAACAATTTTTCAACTTCGTCCTTATCTAGAGCAGCTCTTTCTGCGGACATCTTCCGGAGTCCTTGCCGAACAGGCCGGGCCTTCGGGTTTACAAGTAAACTGTGTTCAATGATATCCCGATCGACTCCGGTGATATCTTCGTCAGACCAAGCGAAGACATCCAAATTTTCTTCCACTACCTTTTCCAAGGAGGTTGCAACTTCAGGAGGTAAATCTTTACAAAATTGAAAAGTATACTCTTTACCATCTTTAACAATGACCTTCATTGCAATCTCTCCTTCGGGACTTGGTCTCGGAAAGGACTTCTTCGAAGCTTCGAAGGAGGCTGAAAAAATTTCTTCATTATCCTGCACATTGTTTACTTGCCTCGGATCAAGAGGGGGACCATGACCATATTCCGCCCTCCGAGCAATGGATTGATCTCCGAAGATTGTAAGGACTCCTGCTTGTGTGGGCATCTTCATGCACAAATAATTGTGATGCGCCACAGCTCCGAACTGGTTTAGCATGCCCCTTCCGAAGATGACATTGTAAGCATACGGGGCATCTATCACATCGAAGATTACTTCTTCAGTCCGGGCCAATAAACCTTCTCCGAAGGTAACTTCCAGGCCTATTTGGCCAAGTGCATCAAGCGGGGGTCCTGCGAAGCCTTGTAGAGGACGAGCCGCTGGAAGGAGATGCTTCCTGGAAATGCACTATTGATCGAAGGCTTGAACAAAAATGATATCTGCCGAACTACCTCCATCAATCAGCACCCTTCAAACTTCAGTGCCCGCAATATCAGCAGTGATAACCAATGGATCTGCGTGCGGGAACTTAATACCAGCTGCATCTTCCGCAGAAAAAGATATCGGAACGTGAGACCACTCCGGCATTGCAGCTGCAGATGACGAAGTCCCAATATGACCTACTTCCCGAACGTACTCTCTTCGCTGTCTCTTGGACATGCTTCCGAGGGTACCTCCTCCGGAGATAGGGAGAACTACTCTTTTTCCTCTATCTTGCCCTTCCTCTTGCTTCGGAGGTGGCATAACATTGGCCACCGGAGGGTGTCTTGCAGCATCAAAATTTTCTATCCGCGCCACAGCCTGGACCGGCTCTGGGCGCGTTGCAGCTGGACTTCGGTCGGTACTGCCTCGACCCGAAGTTCTCTCTAAGTACTCTCCCCTTAGGGTAAGTATAGCCTTGCAAGTATCAGTTGCATGGCTTCGATTTTCTCCGTGAATGCAGCAGAAAAGGGTCTGGCCCTTGCCAGCCGTTTTCCCTGGCGGCCTCCAGCCGCTGGCCTTGTTCCCCGTAGACTGTGGAGCTCTTGGTGCAAACTTCTGTGGGGGTGCAATATTCATGACTTCAGAACGAGGGTGCTTTTGTCCTCTTCTCCGATCATGTTGCACTTCGAAGACTGGTTCCTGCGGCTGTGCCGAAGTTTTCACTTCTACTTTGACTTCTTGCAATATGGACGAAGTAGCAGCAGTCCTCCGAAGCCAACCCTCTTCTGACCTCGCATACTCCTCGAAGTATGACATCAACTGAGATACCGAGGAGATGCTTTTCCGATGAAGCTTATCCAGAAGGCCTTGATGACTGACGCCTTCCCGAGCTGCATCAACCACTGAAGATGCGGACAGCCCCCGAATTTGCGACTTCGTATGAGCGAAGCGCTTAAAGTACTGCCTCAATGTTTCTCCGGGGAGCTGTTTCACCTGGAAAAGGCTTCCTGTTGACATAGGAGGCACGAAGGTGCCCTGAAAGTTGCTTATAAACTTCTTCTTCAGCTGCAACCATGAATTGATTGATCCTGGCTTCAAGGACCAGAACCATCTCAATGCCACTCCTTGAAGAGCTAAAGGGAAGCACTTCGCCATGGTGTCTCGAACTCCTCCGCTAGCCTCAATTGCTAGGGCATAAGAACGAACGAACTCTCCGGGATCTTCATCTCCGGCATACTTACAGAGCTTCGAAGTTTTAAACTTTGGATCAAAGCGAACCTTCTGCAGCTCAGGATGCAGCGGAGATTCATTATCGAAGGAGGCGTTCTCCGGGGGTTCGGGATAATCAAGATCGTCGTCTTCGGGTACTTCTGGGATAGTTGGGATGGCTTGAGAATGAAGCCTGTTCGCAGCTTCTTGTCGCCACCTCGCTACCTCAGCTTGAAGGTTGGCCATTTGAGTGGCCATATCTCCAAGATTGTTTTCATCTCCTCCGGAAGGATCTTCCGGGTCTTGAGAACTGGTAGGATCAGTTCGAATTGGGATGGAGGGTGGAGAAGGGACTCCGGGCGGTCGGAGTATGGAAGGGGTTGGCGGAGAAGCTTCGTATGTTCGAGGGATGGAAGCCCCTTCTGGAGTTTGCGGAGGGAATGTCGAAGGCCCTCCGACTTCAACTGTGTCGAAGGGTATCTCTCCGGAGATCCGAGAGGACCTCCGAGTGGGATTGCGGGGTGCGCTCCGCTTAGGAGGCATGATGTAAGAAGTTGGTAGAGAACGAAGTTTTTCGGACTAGGTTCCCCACGGACGGCGCCAACTGTTGGCGTAAAAGATTACGCTAACAGGTTTCTGTAGAATAGAAACTAACAAACGAAGTGTTTGTGAAAAGAACTGTTCTAAGCCTCCGAAAGGATAATAACTTAGAATAGTTCGAATGTGTGTATTGAATAACTTGTATTCGGTCCCTATTACAGGGTGAAATGGGGGGTATTTATAGGCCCAGATATTAAGGAAAATACCTATTTACCCCTCTATTACAACCGACATAGTGGAAACTATTCGGCTCCCTTAATAGGGCTAAAATGGTAAAAGACTAATCTAATGAGAAAGAAGATAAGTCTTCCATCTTAGCTGGCAGAAAAGATCTTGAAAAGCATTAGTTCGAAGGTGTACTCCGAACCAATGCCTATCTTCGTACTTTGAACTTTACTTCGAGTATCTTCGAAGATGAACGTCTGGGAACCTTCGAATCCGCTGTCTGCCTCTATGTTGTTTCGGCAATAACCCCGAAGATGAGATATTTTCCCCCAACAGTTGGTGATAGAGTTATGGTTGAGAGTATATGCATGGTGGGTTCCAGGTGCAAGCTAGGGCATTGGTCGGTAGCACCCGGGGCACTATAAGGACCGGTCTACGGGATCCGTTGCAATACACTTCCGTACTAACCAAAAGCCTAGTGGGTAAGTCCTAACTAAGGTATGGAGTGTTCCAAACCAAGGCCACCACTTGGAGATGGGTCAAGAAGCACCTGCGGGTGGCTTGTACCGACGTGGCGTAAAAGGGGGTGCGACGTTAGCCGGGATGCGGCCCGGCGCACCGGCGAAACCTAGAGCGGGTAGTTATCGCTTGAAGCATTTCATGCTGAGGTTTTGACATGAGTTCTCGTGGTATGGGTCATCTCGTTACACTTTGGTGTATGGGATGAGTGCGTGCCTTGTGGGTACAGTAGTACACCTCTGATCAGAGTCATAAATCTTTTCGAAAAGCCGAGCCCACGGTTAAGGGCGGGTTGCGTGACATCCCACAGTTAGTTTACTCTTGAAATGAATGTGCATGATGATTTGACATGTAAGGACCGTTGTGCGAGGAGGGAAAACGTACTCCTCGAGTTAGATGGTGTTATGATGTCCATGTTTATTGTTCCACATGATTAAATTTGACTACACTAAATGCAATAACTGAAAAATGTACTTTTCCGCACTATTAGCCATTGTCCTTCCTTTGTTATTACCTTGCATTACTATTTGCATTTGCGGTGGCTTGTTGAGTACCTTTTGTACTCATACCCGTTGGACACACATTTCAAAGGATGCCTACTACGAGAATGGTCTGGAGTAGCGACCCAGTCAAGAAGAAGATCCTAAAGAGGGTGTTCGTCATGCTTTTTATTATTTATTTTAATTTTACCCTTTTGTAATAATGTGGTCTGCGTACCACGAATGTTTGCCGTATGCACGTTGTCGCATGATGAACCTCTTATATTATTGTTTTTCTTTGGAAATTCAATAATGTTCCGATTTCGGTAAATCGGGGCGTCACAGGGCGCCTCAACAAATTCTTTAAAATTGATGGTCTTCCCTTAACACCCAATGCACCTCCAAAAAACACTTATCAAAAGAAAACAATTTTTTTAATTGAAATCACATATTAAACTAGTGTTATCACTCTCCTGCCAGATATGATGTGATATGACATTCTGAGTGATCACAAGCACTAAAAATAATCTAGCCTAAAAACAACTAGTGTCAGAAATGAAAAGACACCATTATCGTTCTTAAAGGCAGATTAAAAATTACTCATTGATTAGACAGTAGGACAACAACTATTTCATCAAGTCACAAAAATTTCATCAAGCACAAGTTACACATCAATAGTCACAAGAGTCTCATCAAGGACATTAGGTGACAATGAACCTCATTGTAAAGCACAATTTTCAACGCATTTAATTAGACAAAATAGTTACAGGAGATAAAATGTGCTCACAAACGATTCAACAAACACTTGATATGCACTAAGGATACAGAGATATATCAATAAACATTCATAGTGCAATCGGAAGATAAAGTGCTTGTAGTAATTGAATCAAACACAGAATATTCAAAGATAAAAACTACAGGTGCACGAGGATAGAGACATCAAGTTACCGTGCTCTTTGTTCTGATATTTTTGCCGACGATGAAGCTACGATTTTCTGCACCTACGCTAGACGTGCCAGCCCCGCTTCTAGAACAGCACCCACGCCTGCTCTGCGTGACTCCGGCCCCTCACATGCGGTCTTGCGCCGCATGCGCCATGCGGCCTCCCACGCCTCGCGTAGCACGCGGCCACCCCCGCGCAGCTCTTGCGCTTCGTGTGCCAAGCGGCCTCCCACGCATGGCTCCTACGCCTGTGTTCCAAGCAGCCTCCCGCACACCCTAGGGGCTGTGCACCTTGTGTGCTACCTCTAGGTAAGGAGAGAGTTTTTTTATAGACCACAAAAATATCCAGGAAAAATAGACAGAGGGCCTGATAGGAAAATTGTAAAATCCTAAGTAAAGGTAACTTGTCCTAACGCGGAGCTTTCATAGAAGCTATTACTTTATTTTAGAACTATCGGATCTCCGATCAATTGTTCAAGTAGGGTGTTGATTTTGCGGTAAAACTGACAAAGCACTCATCACCTCTGCACTAGGTACCCAGATTGGGCCGATCCGACTCTGTGCCCCCTCGACCCCATAGTCACTTGCTGCCCACTTACCTGAGTCAAACCCGGCCAAACCATGACAAATCTCCTACCGTTCCTGGCCTATGTACCCGGATTGGGCTGGCCTGACTCCTCGACTCCCTCTGCATAGTAGTCGCTCACCGCTCATGTACCTGAGTCACACGTGCTCAAGACACGACATGTCTTCTCTTCTCATCTCCTCTTCTTCCTTTGACTCCCGTTGACAATCACTCATCATCTTCTAGAGTCATGAGGCCCATGATCTTCAACATGGCTCCTCAATCTTCCTCTTGATGAGTGCATTGTCAACACCCTCCTCATCAGCATTTTGAACCTGCAAAACATGTGGAAACATGAAAAACAAAACACAAGAGAACAGAAAGGAGAAAATAAAATAAAAGGTTTAACCCTAATGACCAAAAGCGAAACAAAATCCAGAAAAGGTCATTATGGTTAAACAGAAAAGAAATCAACAAAGATTTCAAATAAAAACTCAAATGAGTGCAATCTCTGAATTATCGATAAGGATATCCAGAAGAGTAAAGGCAAAAGAGAATAAAACTCCCCCTGAAACCAATCCCAGATAAAGCCAAAATCTCCCTATAAATTCTTCAAAAAGATCAAGTAACCAAAAATTTATCCTCCTTGTTTACAACTGGACTCATCAAGTGAGATTAAAAACACTCAAAAGAGACATAACTCAAAACAACTCAACTCCCCCTAAAATGCAGCTCCCCATCAAAATATGCAATGAATGTAACTGGAGTGCAAATGGAGTGTAAAAAGCAAGCTTCTTAGATATGATTAACTACAATTATAAAATCTAGCAAGTATAGCCGAAAATATTGTCTAAGAAACATGACATGATCAATGTAGTAGAAGATATCTAAAGGAATTCATTAGCACACATTTTTAGATTTTTGCAAACAAAAGCATCACCACATTTTCTAGTTAAAATTCACGATAAAGCATAAAGTACAAAAGCTAACTAATATCTACCAAGATAAACATTTTCTAGAACTAAGAGTTTCAGAAAACTTGTTATCTTAATATTTCCAGGATTTTTCTTTTCCTTTTTCATTAGTGCCAGGGATTATTTGCATGCCAACCTTATGCTAACCGACCAAGTCAAGCCTAGGAAAGAACATGACCATCAGAAGCTTATGATATTGATATTGGCATATATTACAATGTCCTAGTTCATACCAAAGTGCTATGGTAATCAATCCAGAACAATGCAATGCGACACAACAAACCCACCTGGATCTTTTCACTTTAAGCATAAAAAGGCATGGAATTTTCATTTTCATGATTTTTAACATTTTTATAGCATAGTTTCCATGTAAAGCATATAGATATCTAAGTTGCATATTTGCGTCCAAGTAAAGGATTCAACTACCATGCATGTAAAAGATAGCAAAAGCATTCATCCTACACATGCTAGTTACCAGAATCAGTGGTGACCATTTTTCAATTTTAAAACATAAAAGCCATGCATATGAGATGTATCATATATATCATGTGAACTGAAACAAAGCATGATCATATACTAGCAGGAATAAGTAAAAGCAGTTTAATCATATAACAAAATCAAGCTCAAAGTGTGGATATATGAATATGCATAATATGTACTCACACGAAAAAATTCAAATAAAAGAGTAAAGAAGAAAGAAAATACTCAAAATATCCTAAAGACGGTGCACAACTCCCAAATCCCCTCACAAACGCTCAAAAGTAGACTAATCTAGGGATTTTGTATGAATGTCATCTAACTGATGATGAGTATCAACATGAACAAGGTCAATGATACATTTCCCATATTGATCCCTCAAAAAGTGAAAGCACACATCAATATGTTTGGTTTTCGAATGAAGATATGGGCTTTTCCCTACACTAATAGCGTTGGTGCTATCACAAAACAAAGGCACTCTAGGAGGGAAAGATAACCCAAAATCTCTAAGAGCAGAAATCATCCAAACCAACTATGAGTAGCAGCTAGTAGCAGCTACATACTCTGCTGTAGTAGTGGAAAGAGCAACTCCAGATTGCTTTCGAGAAGACCAAGAAACAAGTGAAGAACCAAGGAACTGATAGGTACCGGAAGTTGACTTGCGATTCAGTCAGCACCCACCAAAATCAGCGTCGGAAAAACCACACAAATCAAGAGATGATGATGTTGAATTATAAAGACTGAGATCAGGCGCATATGTAAAATACCTGAAAATGCGCTTCACAGCCTGATGATGAGATGCACGCAGTGAGGACTGGAACTAGGTGCACAATCCCACGACAAACTAGATGTCCGGTCTCGTCGCCATTAGGTACAGTAATGAACCGATCACCCCTCGATACTCTCTCTTGTGGACCTTGACGCTGCTTTCATCCTTCTCAAGGCCCCTAGATGTGCCCATGGGGGTCATCTGAGGCTTCATCTCTCCACCAAAGTCGAATTTCTTCAACATATCTTTGGTGTACTTGCTCTGGTGGATGAAGATGCCTTCCTTGGTCTACTTGATCTAGAGCCCTAGGAATTACTTGAGCTCACCCATGAGGCTCATTTCGAACTCGATGTGCATCTGCTCTGAACACTTGGACACAAGCTTATTAGTAGAACCACCAAAAATAATCTCATCCAAATAAATCTGAGTGATCAAGAAATCAGAGCGTTTTTTGAGCAAGAAAAGAATTTTGTCCACAAAACCCATCACAAAATCGTTCCCTAACAAAAACTGCTTCAAATGATCATACCAATCCATGGGGCTTGCTTCAAACCATATAAAGCTTTTTGCAGTTTGAAAACATGTCGAGGAAATTTAGGGTTTTCAAAACTGGGGTGCTACCTAACATAGACCTCCTCCTCTATGTACCCATTCAAAAAAACACTATTGACATCCATTTGAAAAAAGCTTAAAACCTTTCGAAGTAGCGAATGACAAAAGTATGCGAATAGACTCAAGATGGGCAACAGGGGCGAAAGTATCCTTAAAATAAATACCCTCCTTCTAGCAAAAACCATGGGTAGCTAATCAAGCTTTGTTTTGCACCACAACACCATCATCACCTTGATTGGTCTTAAACACCCACTTGGTGCCTATGGTGTTGCAACCTAGTGGCAGCTCAACTAGTGTCTAAACTCAATTGCGAACAAAATTCTCAAGCTCTTCTTGCATGGAATTTATCCAATTTGCATCAAATAAAGCGTGAGCAACATCTCTAGTCTCAAAAGTGACAACAAAAGCAGACTAAGCAAACACATCGAGAGAACCAGTCTGAGAACACCAAGATATCGAAGTAAGATTACCAATGATGAGCTCTAAGGGGTGATCATGCTGAACTGCCCGGGAGCCTAGATGATCAGATGTCACAGTTGACACGAAAACGTGCCCCCGCACTTGGGTCAGTTCGATGATCCAAAAGTGTGCGGATACTTAGGGACAAGCCTAAGCGTGACGTAGCACCGACGTCGCGTTCCGACTACCCTTAGTCGTGATAAGGAGGGTGGAGTCGCTAGACAATTAGATAACACAAAATAATCCAATTAGCCGAAAGAAATATATTAAACAGAACAAAATCAGCAAACCGGTTGGAGCCTGTCTACTTCAGAGTGTGATGCGAAGGGGGTTGCCGAAGTATACCTTCGGCGTCCGGTGCGAAGTGTCCCACCAAAGGGTACCTTCGGCGTTCGTACTGATCCGGTCGAAGATGAACTCCGAACGGATCCGGGCATGACAATCACCTCCGAACGGTAGGGTTTGGCGCGAAGTACCTGATACAGCGAGGTACAAAATAATGACTCAAACGCTGCGCGCGGGCGTGACTTCGTCTAGAGCAAAGTGCGAACATGGCGAAGCCTGTTGTGACGAAGTGTGCTGGCGAAGCGTGCGGTCAAAGCAGAAGTCCCGACGAAGGGTGTTCGGGCGAACTCCGAGACCGATCTCTCGGCTCCGGACACCTCCGGCGAAGTAGCTCCGAACGTGAAAACCTGCAATAGAGAGGATTCGAAGTACTAATTCGGTCTGAGGACCGAATTCTGCTAAGTGTTGCACTAGTAGCGAAGGTAGCAATCTATTACGTAGATTAGCGGATACTTCATAGGCGAAGTAACAAGGCGATAGCAATCTATTACGTAGATTAACGGATACTTCACAAGCGAAGTAACAAGGATTACCACTGTTCCGAAGTGGCCGACGGAGGGCTTCCAGGCAAACCCACGAAGAGGTACAGAAAAGTAAAGGTAAATAAATGCGATCAAAGCTAGGGCTTTGTGTTTGATTTGTGTTGGGGGGATCTCTATGCTGGCCTCGCCTCTCTATTTATAGGGCTTAATCTCTAATCTAATCTACTATAATTTGGCCGGATGGAGATAAAAAACTTAGCCGGAATTGTGGGTTCTACAGGTTATGTAGAAGGCCCACCCTCATCAACAGTGAGAGTGACCTCATCTTCCTCGAAGATGGGCTCTCCAAGCTCATCATCACCAGAAATCTCAAAAGAAGGAGTAATCTATTGGGGAAAGGGGAATCTACGCTAGCCGGAAATTTCAAAAATTCACCCCAAAGCCCAAAAAGTATGCGCGTTTGAGATCATAGATCGGTACCTTCTAGCACAAGACACATTAGGTGCAGTGGAAGATAATGTTGAGGAAGTGCGTCCTTGCCTATCCTCGCTTTGTCCTAGCCATTCCTTGCTAATCCAATTGGTGAAGATGACGTAGTTGTTCATGTGATGAAGTCCACGAGCGTCGCTATTAGAGAACCGCCTCCACGGTATCCACACGTCCAAGGATGGAATCCTTCCTACGTTGGCGTGCTAGCACCGCTCGTGAGAAAATGGGAGATGCTCAATCTCAACTTTTGAGATCAAGAAAGAGAGGAGAGGAGTTCTTGGTAGCTAGGTCTAAACTATTAATAGCTTGTCATACAAGACCTCCTCCTCCTCCTCTCTTTATATAGGGATAAGAGCCCCTGATCGCCAGCATCTTGAAACCAACAAATTAGTTATAACCGATTTGTGCTCCAACAGATCCAATCTATTTTACTCAAGTCGGAACTTCCGATCCTGGATCAGAACTTCCAATTGGGTATATTCGGTCTCTCAATACAACACGTTATCGTAACAGATCCAATCTATTTTCACCCACTTCAGAACTTCCGATACACCTATTAGAACTTCCCATTAGTACAATTTTCCCGATTCCAAATCGGAACTTCCGGTTTCAACTCTCTGTCTCTAATTAGAAATTATCGGAACTTCTGATACCATATCGGAACTTCTGATTTTTGCTCTTGGTTTCACAAACCATAAATTATTGGAACTTCTTATACCATATCAGAACTTCTGATTTGAGCTCTCTGTCTCTAATTCAGAAAATAATCGGAAGTTTTGATTCTAAATCAGAACTTCCGATCCAACCGGAATTTTCTTGGGCATACTTCCTTTATAATTGAAGGCATAGACTCATCAAAAGAAACTTCACACATCTCGACAAGTTACTGGGTGTTGAGGTTCCAGACTCGGAAGCCTCTAGAATGCAAAGCATAGACAAAAAACTACATCCCAGCAACGAGACTCAAACTTATCCAAATGTCATCCCTTCTTGAGCACAAAGCACTTGTAGCCAAACGCTTGCAAGTGGCTCACCTTGGGTTGTCTTCCATACCGCAACTCATATGATGTCTTACCTATGTAAGCTCTAAGAAAAATGTGGTTTGCTAGATAGCAAGCCATGTTCATAGCTTCAGCCCCAAAACACCTAAGAGTCCTATGCTCATCGAGCATCATCCAGGCCATCTCAACTAGCGTGTGGTTTTTTTGTTCCACAACGTCGTTCTGTGGTGGAGTGTAAGGAGTTGAAAACTGGTGCTCAAGACTCTGATCACTACAGAAGCTGATGAATTGAGAATTCTTGAACTCTAAATCATTGTCAAAGAGAATTGCTCGCATCCAACCATTGTTCTTATTCTTCATCTTTAGAATCAGGTCATGAACAAAACAAAAAGTCTCATCCTTATACTCCAAAAAGAAAACCCACGAAAATCGAGAGAAGTCGTCAACTATCACAAGCACGTACCACTTCCCACTAACTAAACGTACCTAAGCTGAACCAACAATATTCATATGTAACATCTCTCCTAGGTACGAAGTCATCACCTGAGTCACCAGTGTGTAAGAAGCGGCAACCATCTTCCTATGACGACAAGGATGACAAACTAGATTCTTCTCCATCTTAAGCTTGGGAAATCGTCGGATGAGATCCATAGAACTCAATCTAACTAGAAGATCAAAGCTTAAATAACATAACCTCCTATGCCACCTCCAGATCTCAAAAGATAACCCAACAATCAAACAACGAGAAGGGTTAAATAAACTAGAGAAATCAATCCGAAAAACCTTACCGAAGGGTAAGATCTAGCAAACCAAAGATCCTCTTGAACCAATAACAGAAGACATGCCCTACTTAAAGTAAACCTCTAAACCCTCATCAATAAGTTGTGAAACAGAAACCAGATTAAAGCTCAATTTTCGAACCAAAGAAACATTCTTCAAAGAGAAATGCATAAAATTCGAATTGAACAAAAACCGATTACCTTCCCTCGACCATTGTTCCCGAAGGTAAGGTATTCCTTGGAGCTCGGGGAAGTGAGGATGGAGAAGCATCTGCGATATCCCATATATTCTCCAAGCCTCGATCCTACAAAATCAAAGTTCATAAGAGGGAGCAAATGGTCAAACACTAGGTTTAGCAAAAGAGCTAAGTCAGTGTCGAGCCATTTGCTTAAAGGAAATAAAGAAGAAAGGAGTGTAATAGTCTGGACTAAAGCACGGCTCAAAGTGCGGTCCTCTATTTTGCCTAAAGTCATGGCCACGAGGTCCAAAGTCATATCTAGAATGACCTAGAACTCTACCGGAGCGAAAACCACCCTCTAGAGCACGGACACGAAAGTCGTCTCCTCTACCACTACCTACATGACGCGCCCCGAAATATAACCTCTCACCACAATGAGAGTCTCTTTGTCTACCACCCTACTATTAGAACGTCTCCTGCCCACCTTGAGCTCTCTCAACTCTCTCAACCCGCTTCCTCTTGAAGCAAAACTCCACAAGATAATTAGCTCTCTAACATAACTCACAATGATAGGTAGGCTTCTTGGGATGTGGTTGAGTATTGGGTTTTGTTGGGGGAAAATATTTCATCCTCAACATCATTTTAAAACCTCTACATCAACGTTATCAAAAGACAAAAGGAAGTTAGAAGTCTTGATCTCCGAAGGTCCTAAAGCATCAAGGATTCGCTGCATTCAGAGCACTCTACAATGGAGGTCTCCGCAAAGGCTTCGGCATGACGAAGAATCCTGAAACCTCTTTACCCAGAGGGGTACCGCCAGCAAGGATAGAAGAATTACTTTCTCACTGTTGACTTAGTATTTTACCCTAATAACCCTACGAAGAATATTAAACTGTATCTTCTAAGTTGGTTGTAATTAGAGGGTAAAGATGTCTTTTTATAATGTATCTTATCTATAAATACCCCTCTTCATTCTGTAAGGGGCATCAAATATTCAAGTATTCAATATACACTTTGAACTATCTCAAGCTATTATCCAATTCGAAGGCTTGGAATAGTCCACATAAACAAACACTTCGTTTGTCAATCTTTTGAGTTTACTAAACCTGTTAGCGTAATCTTTTGCGGTCCATGGGAAATCTAGTACAAAAACTTCGTTCTCTACCAATCCTTTCCTAGATCCATGCCTCCTAAATGGATCCTAGGCACTAGTCCCCTCTGAAGGTCTTCTTGGACCTCCAGATTAGGATCTTCGATCACCCCGAGGTCGTAGGACCCTCTATTGTCCCCCCACCTCAAACTTCCAAAGTGACCACTAACCCTCGAGCATATGGAGCCGCTCTTGTGGCTCTGTCTATGCTCCAGACTGATTTAGTCAATTCTCGAGACCCGGAGGGCCCCTTCGGAGGAAATGAAAGCCATCTAGATGACGTGGCGGCCCAGATGGCTCGGCTTCAGGCCGAGGTAGAAAGGTGGAGGCAAGAATCTGCTGATAGGCTTCGCCCTCAAGCTAGCCCCATCATCCCGGAGATGCCTCAAGACGATGACCCTATCTACTATCCTGAAGCTTTTGAGGTCCAGAGAGGCGCCGAGAATGCCTCCTTCGATGACGAATCTCCATTGCACCCTGACCTGCAAAAGGTGCGCTTCGACCCCAAGTTTCGAGCCTCAAAGTTGTGCAAGTACTCCAGAGAAGCCGACCCCGGAGAATTCTCCCGCTCCTACACTCTTGCAATCGAATCTAGTGGAGGGTTTCGAGACACAATGGCCAAGTTTTTCCCCCTTGCGCTCGAAGGGGTGGCTCTCCATTGGTTCTGGTCTCTAAAACCAGGATCGATTAAGTCTTGGGAGCAGCTGAGGAGAAGGTTTATGAGAACTTTTCAAGGGACCTTTGTGGCCCCAATGTCTATAGGAAGTATTTTTTAGGTGAAGCAGCGGCCCGGAGAAACTCTGCGACAATTCTTCAAGCACTTCACTCATACGAAGTCTCAGATAAAGGGGTTGTCGACATCATCCGTTGTCGAAGCAGCACGTGAAGGTGTCACAAACTCGGGCCTCCTTGACAAGCTTCACCGAAAACATATTTCCTTGGTGGCGCGGTTAATGGCCTACTTCAAGCAATATGCCAAGTCAGAAGAAGGATGGCTTTGAAGGACTACTTCGTCTTCATCGACCTTCCTCCAAGAAGTCAAAACTGAACTGAAGGCCTCAAGTCCACCATAAGTGTCTCTCTTTAAAA
This sequence comes from Zizania palustris, assembly GCA_019279435.1. Classification (NCBI taxonomy): domain Eukaryota; kingdom Viridiplantae; phylum Streptophyta; class Magnoliopsida; order Poales; family Poaceae; genus Zizania; species Zizania palustris. Next base: position 17,570,350 of record JAAALK010000082.1, on the reverse strand, counting down.
ATCATCAGCACGATGGACGAAGAGGACGAAAGCATCCTTGCTCTGAGGTTCTAAATATTGCCCCTTCTACTTCGAAATTGCCTCCTAAATATCAACAGGCTCAGGGCAACAAGGTGAGCGGCTCAAGGCTGCCAGGGAAGCCGGCTAGTCGAGGCCATGCCTTCTTCTGTTGTGTGCAAGACGAAAATCGAAGCCATACCACTGACGCATGCAAGTCCATATTATCTCTGCGGAGCAAATATCTCGAGAGGAGTTCTAGTCAAGGCACTACTGACTGAGCCCCTCGCGCGACACGTCTAGAGACAGTGCAGGTTGTTGGGTGTGAGGACAGTTTCAAAGCCCTAAGACAACCTCCGGTGGCCAGTGTTATGCCACCACTGAAGCAAGAAGACACCCAAGATCGTGGGAAATAGGTAGTACTGCCCATTTCCGTAGGAGGGACCCTGAGCGGCATGTCAAAGCGTTAGCGGAGGGAATATGTACACGAAGTGGGGCACATTGGTACCTCGTCATCAGCGCCAGAAATGCCCGAGTGGTCTCATGTGCCCATATCCTTCTCCACAACTAATGCGGCTAGAATTAAGTTCCCCCATGCTGACCCTCTTGTTATTACAGCTAACATTGCAAGAACCAAGGTCCGGTGAGTGTTGGTCGATGGTGGAATCTCCGTGGACATCATCTTCGTCCAAACCTTCAATCAATTATGCATCCCGCAGAAGCATTTACTCCCAGCGGCCTGTCCGCTACAAGGTTTCGCAGGCCCTCCTCCCGATGCCCTCGGCCAAATAGGCCTCGAGGTCGCTTTCGGAGAGGGGCACCTGGTCAGATCGAATGAAGTTGTCTTCGATGTCGTTGATGCCCATTATTCTTACAATGTTATATTCGAAAGGGGAATGTTGAACCAGTTCGGGGCAGTCGCACATCATAATTATTTATGCCTAAAAATGCCCACGCAAGGAGGAGTACTTGCGGTCCTCGGCAACCAAGCTACAACGCGGCGGGCGGAGTACGGTCATGGCCCACCCCTTGATTCTAGATAGGTAAATAATGTGCAGGAGCATTCAGAGGATGCTTCAGTGTCAAGAGACCCTTCGAAGATCCCCTGCCTCAAGCAGAGCCCAGAAGGCGAATTTGTAACGAAGATCATCGTCAAGTAGGGCAAGGACTATCCCATCCAATTCCACAAGGAGTTGCCCTCGTAAATTGCCACTTCGTTGGAAGAAGTGGTTCGAGATAATCTGGATGTCTTTGCTTGGTCAGACAAGGGTTTGACTTGTTCGCCAGGGGCTCCGCAAGTTGTCAACAGAAAGAGCAGATCTCGCCAAGGTGGAGGTAGAAAAGTTACTAAAAGTGGGGATCATCAGGGAAGTGGCCCACACGGAGTGGTTAGCCAACCCCGTCTTCGTCAAGAAAAAGGACTCCAGCAAGTGGCGCATGTGCATTGACTTCACATCTCTGAATAAAGCATGCCCACGTCACCCCTACCCCATGCCCCGCATTGATCAGCTCGTTGATTCTACAGCTGGCTCCGAGATCTTAAGTTTCCTAGACGCGTACTCCGAATACCATCAAATATGGTTAAAACGCGAAGATGAAGTCAAGACAAGCTTCATAACTCCTTCGGGAGTCTTTTGTTACGTCAGAATGCCCTTCAGCTTAAGGAATGTTGGGGCAACTACTCAAGATTAATTGCTAAGGCTCTAGGTCACCAGATAGACCACAATGTTGAGGCCTATATGGATGACATTGTAATAAATAGTGTTTTGAAGCACCAACATAGTCTAGACTTAGCAGAAACTTTTAAGAGCCTCCGAGCATGTGGAGTTCGCCTCAACCCCGAGAAATGTATCTCCAGGGCTCAAGAAGGGAAATTGTTAGGGTATTTAGTTTCGAGCAGAGGAATCGAAGCTAGCCCAACACAGATAAGTGCACTGAAAAGGATGGCTCTGCCAGAAAATTTGAAGCAAGTCTAGAAGCTTCCCGGACGCCTCCTAGCCCATAGCCAATTTTTGGCAAGGTCCACAGAGCAGAGCCTTCCAGTATTCAAAGCTTTGAAGGGGTCCGAAAGCTTCGCCTGAACACTGGAGTGCCAGAAGAGCTTTGATGAAATTAAGGACTACCTCATCAATCTTCCAACACTTACTGTGCCCCTTGCAGACGAAACTCTCCTTCTTTATCTTGCAGCCATAGGCTCTGCTGTTAGTGCAGTACTTGTCCGAGAAGTGGACTTCAACGGAAATCTGGTGTAGAATCTGATATACTTCGTATCAGAAGCTTTATCTAGAGACAAAACATGGCACTCCGAGCTCGAGAAATTTACTTACACCTTGGTAATGGCTTCGCGGAAGTTATGACATTACTTTTTGGCGCACAATGTAATTGTTCCAACTTCATACTCCCTTGGAGATATGATCTGAAGAAAAGATTCTACAGGGAGAATTAGGAAATGGGCTATCGAGCTAGCCCCTTTTGGCATTTCTTTCGTAGAAAGAACAACCATTAAATCACATGTGGTGGTTGATTTCATAGCGAAGTTGACCCCGTCCACAGTATGGGCTCCGGAGGAATCAAATGAAGGTGTGTGGACCATATACTCTGACGGGTCTTTCCAGGCATCCAGAGCAGGCGTCAGAGCAGTCATAATCTCTCCTTCAGGGCAAAAAGCGATGTACTCCGTAAGGCTCAATTTTAAGTCCACCAACAATATTGCGGAGTGTGAAGGGATCCTGCTTGTCCTTAGCAAAGAGTGTGCACTTGGCTCCAAAGAGTTGTCATAAAAACAGACTCTCAGGTTGTTGCAGGGCATGTTGATAAAAGTTTTCAAGCTCGACATCCACATCTTGCCAAATATTTGGAAGAAATTCGTAAGACCGAAGCAACATTTAAAGGGATTTCTATCCAAAACATCCCATGAGCCGACAACCAGCAAGCAGACGTCTTGGCCAAAGCTGCAGCCGGAGCCCTAGATATCCCAGAAGGGGCTTTTTATGAAGAACTTGCCTCCCCTTCAGTGCCACAACTCCCTCCTGCTGAGGTACTTTGCATATCGAGCAATGATTGGTGGAGTCCAATAATGAACTTGTTGCAAGAAGAAGCTAATTTTCCCAAAAGCCCAGAGTTGTTAAGGTTACAATCGAGGGTCCAAAATTATCATATCATCAACGGTATATTATATAAGGTCGGAGTCTTCTCTCTCCTGCTCCGATGTATCTCCCAATCTGAAGGACAAGATATACTTCGAGAAATTCACGAATGCCTATGTGGTAGCCTTCTATCCCCTCGAGCTCTAGCAAGCAAAACACTTTGCTAGCGGCTTTATTGGCCTACTATAGTAGCTGATGTGGAGTCATTAGTCTGCACTTGTCAAGTATGTCAATGGATGGGAAGACAAAGTCATCGTCCCCCAACACCTCTTTAGGGTATCACTTCGGTATGGACAATGGCCCAATGGGGAATGGATCTCATTGGCCCCTTCCCAATGGCAAAAGGCAGCCTAAAATTTGCAGTGGTAGCGATTGAATATTTTTCTAAATGGGTTGAAGTCGAGCCTTAGGAGCCATGTTGAAGAGCATGGGACTCATGGCTCCAAATGTGATGAGTGATTGTCAATGGAAGTCAAGAGGACATGAAGAGAAGATGAGACCTGCAGTGTCTGGGCTGCGTGTGACTCAGGTACACGGGCAACGAGTGACTACCGGGTAGAGGGGCCGTAGAGTCGGGCTGGCCCAATCCGAGTACATGGGCTAGGAGCAACAGAGGATCCACTGGTCTGTTGACTGGGATTGACTCAGGTACACGGGCGGCGAGCGATTGCCGGGCTGAGGGAGCTGCGGAATCGGGCCGGCCCAATCCGGGTACCCCGTGCGAAGACGACGGACGCTTTGTTAGTTTCGACGCAAAACTGACGACCGCTGATCTCGGATCTGACCATTCTGAGGCGAAGCCATAGCTGCTACAAAAGCTCCGCATCAGGACAAGTTATCGTTATTTAGGTTTTTACTATTTTGCCTTTAGGCCCACAGTCTGTGTTAGTCGAGTCTATAAAAATCCTAAGGGCATGTTGGTCTTTTCCATTTTTATTTCAGCGTCTGTTTAAACCCTAAGGGTATTTTTGGTTTTTTCCTAGTCTATTGGGCTGCCTATAAATAGGCCCCCAATCCCTAGGGTTAGGGTTAACTCATTTTTAATGCAAATCAGAGTTCATTTTCCCTTTGAACCTTCTTCTTCCTGCATAGCGCTGCAGAGTTTCTCTCCTCCTTCTGTATGATTCGTCGCCGATTTTATGAGAGATTTTGTTTTCTTAGTTGTTCTTCCTTCTTAGAGGCCACGTGCTTCTCGTTCATGGCGTCGTGCTGATCGACTAGTAGCCAGGCTAGCCGCTAGCCTAGCGGCGTGTCAGGGCTTAGGCCTTGGTGCCCCGCCACATGGCATTGGGGCACGTGTGTGGCGTGTGCTGTGTACTTGCGAAGCCTGCGTATGGCGGAGGCAATGAGAAGTTGTTGGCCTTCGGCTCTTGAGGCGTGGAGGCATGAGCGAAGCCCCTGGCCAAGCGAAGTGTTGCCAGTCTTCACTGGAATCCCGCGCCACGAGGCTTCGTCAGACTTCGGAGGCAGACTTTGGTTGCAGACCTTGCTGAGGCTTCGGCTTCGCACCCTGCGGAGGACTTCGTGCACTTGCTTCGCACAGGCTTCGACACAATCACACGGGCTTCGGTAAGTATCATCTAGGAGACAAATTTGAACAGTAAATCTTCTTCTCATTTTGCGTGCACTTGAGTAGATTGCATGTGATGGTTATTCTGATGTTTCTTGAAATGCCTATGTCTTGAATGATCTGTTAATCTGCCTTTGAACACTTTGTGGTGTCTTTTTGTTTAGGACACCGGTCATTTTTAGGCTAGATTATTTTTCTCGCTTTTAGATCTATTGGTTTCCGCTGAATATTTTCGAGGTGCGTTGGGTGTTGGGAGAAGGCCATTGATTCGAAAGAATTTTTTAGGCGCCCTTTCACCCCCCTCTCTGGTTGCTACTTTCGGTCCTATAGAGCCCCTAACCGCTATCACTTCTAAAAATGTACAAAAAATTTTCTAGCAAAATATTATTTGTAGATTCGGAGTACCTGGCACCTTACAATTGACAATGGCACCTAGTTCGATGCCGAGCCTTTTAGAGAATTCTGCCAAGGCCTTAGTATCCAAATGTGTTTTGTAACTGTTCGTCATGCCCAATCCAATGGAGCCATCGAGCGAGCCAACAATAATATTTTGTCAGGCTTAAATCGGAGGATAGTAGGATTGGCAAAGAGGTTGTGGACCGAGGAACTCCCGAAGATTTTGTGCTCTGTCCGGACCACTCTGGCTAGGTCTACAGGCTTCACCTCTTTTCAGTTATTGTTTAGAGATGAAGCCATGATGCCAACGAAGCTAAAAGGAGGTTCCCTCCACACCACGGAACTAGAGCTTGACAATGAAAGACGGACTTCGCTTGACTTGACTGAAGAAACAACGCTTCGAGTTGTTGAAAATCTGATGAAGTACCTATATCAGACGAAGACATGGTATGACCTAAAGGTAAAGCTTAATGAACTTAAGCCGGGTCATTTGGTACTGCGAAGCATAATTGCTCTGGGAAAATTGGGACATAAATGGGAAGGACCATATATCTTCTTGCATTTAGAATGCCCTAGATCTTTTAAACTAGCTAATTTAGAAGGGAAAGAATTAAAACATGCATGACATGCAAAGCACCTTAAAGGTTATTTTTCTTAGCGGCTCCTTGTAACGGGTTGTAAACACCTATCTAAATAAATAAAGATTATGGTTCGAATTATGCATACCTCTCAAAATGATTCCTACCTCTGGTGGACACACTAGGGAAACAGAGCTAATTGCAGAGGTAAACATCATTCATACGAACCCAATCAACGGACTTCGAGCCACCGTCTCGAAGCATCCGTGACAGCAGGAAAGTACCATAAAAAACCGATTCCGAGCCATTGGCTTGAAAGCATCCAGAAAAGAGTCGAAGGTGACCATGAAAGATGGATTCCAAGTCATTGGCTTGAAAGCATCCGGAAAAGAGTCGAAGGTGACCATGAAAAACAGATTCCGAGCCATTGGATTGAAAGCATCCAGAAAAGAGTCGAAGGTGACCATGAAAAATGGATTCTGAGCCATTGGATTGAAACCATCCAGAGAAGAGTCGAAGGAGACCATGAAAAATGAATTCCGAGCCATTGGATTGAAAGCATCCGTAAAAGAGTCGAAGGCGACCAAAATAACTGGATTCCAATACATCCAAAAAAGAGTACAAAGCTACCATTTATGGACTCCGAGCCATTAGGTTCGAAGAGTGCTACAAGGTCCATAATGACAATCTATTCAGATTTCGAACCACTGGTTCAAAATTTCTATTCAATACAATAGGGGCTCCGAGCGTCTAAAGTAAAAAAGGCTCCGTACAATATGGACTCTATGAAAATTGTGCATTAAGCATAGATAAGCATGCCAGGTGTTGCGCGTGGCTGACTTCGTTTGGTAATCAAAGGCACCCACCCTCAAAGATGGGCTTGGAGGTAAAGGCACAATTTCAACGTATTTCAATTTATATTACCCAATCAATTATATTACATAATGAAAAATCAGTGTCTAAACCAAGAAGAAAACGAAGACCCCTCCGATCCCTAAGACTAGCTTCGGGGTTCGCCTGACTTCGAGGGCAACTCGTTCCTGAGCCCGGAGTCTTCAGAACTTTTCATTTAATCTTCTTCCCTCTTTGCGAAGCTCTGAAGTCCTTCTACTCTTGTTGAAGTTTGGCCTAGGTCCGAAGTCTTTCAGAGCTAGTCTCCACTGGGTATTCGTCAAACCACTCTTCTTTGGACTAATCGATGTCCTCCGAAGATGAAGACGTTACATTTACAACTTCCTATTTTTCTTCCTTAATATAAGAAAGTACTTCGTTATAAATATCAGGTGCAACCTCTCCGTGGCTCCCTCGAGGAACAGAAAATCGAGGATGCCTGTGAGGCCTTAAGGCTTCGAAGGTAGCCCACTGCTGACGGAGCCCTTCGTTAACCTCTAGTACTTCAAGCTCATCATCTAGAAAATACGAAAAATCCTAAAAGCATTTAAAAATAAGTCTTTTTTCATTCAAAGAAAGATAGGAATACAAGTTTTGACATAATAGGGACCTAAGGAGAGCTAGACCTTTGGGTCCAGAGGAGGCATGCTTGTCGAATGCATTGTTGGAGGCAGCGTCTGCACCTACTTTTTACGGTGGCCTTCATCGATCCATGTCTTCACCGCTGTCCGACCTTTAGCTTTCTAGGATGCTTGAAAATCCTCCCAAGCTGCGGCGACGTCGGGCGAAGGGGTCAACAGCCGATCGCTAGCAAAACTAGCGGGTGTCACTCCCACGTCCGGTGCAACAGAAATTCTGATGTCCTCGAAGTGTCGAAGTACTCCGAGCGCATCTACTTGTCTAGAGATCTCTCCATACCGAGTACCCGAAGTCTTCATGGTCTTTGCCGCCGCTTGGATCATCATCAGCTTCCAGGCAAAAGTTTAGTTCACCAACGAGGAAGAGGCACAAGCCGTCCTATAGTATTCCAAGATGCCCCAAAGGACGTCCATGGTCTCGGAGGCCGTACTTCTGCACTTTGCTTTTTCCGCAACCAAAGCCTTTGACGAAGCCTGCATGTCACAGATCAGAGTGCTGATCTCGACTGTCTTCATCATGAGGACAGTCTTCTGAGCAAGTAGTCACCTTACCTCATTGGTTGGACATTGACGCTCTTCTTGAAGCCGTACGCCTTCAGGTCCACAGAATGCTTGTGCCTCTCGAAGCCTTTCGACTTCGGCCTGGAGTACCACCCGCTCAGCTAGAAGCTCTTCATTTGTAGCCTCTAGCTTTGCCTTCACACTCTGCTCTGCATGAACTATCTCCTCTATGTCCGAAGCCCGGCCCTTGGAGTCGGCAAGGCTCTCTTGGAGGGCCGTCACCTTCTCTTTGAGCCGGTTACATTCGCGCTCATTAGAAGTAGCAGCCGTCCAGGCAAGAACAACATGCTGCCAAAAAAAGCAAGGTGAGTATGGTATGTATTTCAAATAAAGCTAACATGTGCAGGTGCACCATACCTGATAAGTAGCTCGTTCAAGAGCAGCGTCCAGCTCTAACCCTTCGGCCTCTCTTAATGTGGAGACCAGCTCGGTCTCGCCCACCTCTTGACTAGCCCGAGCAATAGGCTCCAGTAGAGGCCGAAGTCCTGTCCTCCTTTCGAGAAAAGGGGCCAGAAGGGGGAGCCTTATCAAGGCACTCTGATCGTCGTTGGTGGGAGAAGGCCCCAAACGAACAGAAGCATCGTCTGAAGCTTCTATAGACTGCCCCCCATCAGTTGACTAAGATAAAGTCAAACCTGCTGTGAGAACAGGCATCAGCTAGGATTTGCCTTTTCCTTTTCCACGAGCCACCACCCGCGCCGGAACCATCTGTATCTCTAGGACCACCTCCTTCGTTGTAGCCACCTCCACAGGAACTGATTCTACAAACTCAAAGGTATATACTATTATTTAAATGTTGAAGGTAAAAAGAAAGTGAAGCAAGGTTTGTTTAGTAAAGGTGTACCTCCACCACCCTGTTGCCAAATGAGCACAGGACTACTCGGATGTTCGAACATCCGAGTGAAGTCTTTGTCGGACTCGGGAGATTGAACCGAAGTAATAGTCGCAGGAGTCTCCTCGGCTGTGGCAACCACCACTTCGTTTAGAGCAGGGCCCTCCATTTCCAAGGTCTGAACCCTTTCGGCCTCGACTCTGCCTTGGTCATGAACCAGGACTTCCGTCCAGCCTGATGGAGCGACTTTGGCATCCACCTGCCCAAGTTCACCGCCTCTTCGTTCGGCGCCACCTCTGCACCATCTCGGACAAGAGTCTCAGTTTCCATCCAAGAACCCCCTTCATCGTCCCCCACAAGCAGAGCCTCGAACTCCTCCGCCATCTACGCGTTCGCATCATCTTCTTCTTCGAACTGCTCTAGTGACAAAATGGGAGACTTCGAAGGTGTACGAACCTTTGTCTTATGGGCCACCTTCTTCATTGGCGTCTTCACCGAGCCAGAGGCTCCAGCCTCAGCTTTCCTCTTCCTCGGCGCTGGTTCTATCATGGACCAGTCTAGAATGGCTAGGGGCTCGACTCCGAGTACACTCCATACTCGTTTGAATCGCTTCCAGTACCCAACCAGCTTCACCCTCTGCTCCTTCTCCACGAGTAAAGGATCTCCGAGAACTTCCTCCACTGCTCGGACTATTTGCTCCAGAGTCAGCATCATTTGCGGAGCTGAAAGATAAGATATCATTTGTTAGTTCAATAAAATTAAATCAATATATGTATGAAACATTTTGATGCAGGATATGTGAGAAGCTTACCTGCGGAGTTCGAAGATATTTCCAGAAGTCCCCCCTTCGGGTTCTCTTCGAAGTGGATAGGCCAGTTGGCTATCACAGGAGGAATCCGGAGGGCTATGAATTCCTCCACCATGTCGCGCATACTCATGCGTCGACTTATGGTGTACAACAGTATGAGGCGTACCTAAAGTTGGCTCGGCTCTGAGCTAATCTCCCCTTCCCTCTGGTAAATGATCTTTTCCAGGGGCCCCACCAAGGTGGAGATCATGCCCACTTCTGCATAGAACCAGCAGAGGATCCATTCTGAATACCACCAGTCATTGATGGCCTTCATCAGAAACCTGTATTGAAATTCATCCCAAAGTTGGAAATTTATGCTTCCGAAGGCCACCACCATCTTCTCTCCACCGGGTTCAGTATATGTCTTCGGCTGACATGAAGCCTTGTGGAGAGTCGCGAAGATCTCTGCTCTCCTAGCACACCCTTTGGCTCGCAAGGCCCATTCGAAGATGGCCGAGCGAGCGATGGCATTTGGAGAAAGTTGAGGAAGCTTTACATGGAACAGATCTAGTACCTCCCCCAAGAAGTCCACAGCAAGAAGCTCGAGTCCAGCTTGGAAGAAAGCTTCAAAAACCACGACTTCCCCGCTTGCGGTACCAGAATAACTTCTTTTCCAGGGGATCACACCTTCACTCCGGGCCCCAGCTTCCCAGCAACCGCTTCGGCTATCGTCTTCTTCGAGCAGGTCTACGCCCCAAGGCAATACAATTGATCCATATACTTGGTGGAAGTCGGTCAGAGATCCTGAGGGTCAGTGGGTCGAGGGTTCTCCAAAGATCCCACTGCCGCTGCCGCCGCCACCATGGCCTGCTGTCGGCCAATGCCGAGGCCGGCGCGGGAACCTTAGAGCTAGTTCTCGCCATTGAAGAAAGTTGAAAAGGTTGGAAATGGAAACTCGAGAAGGGGAAAATCAAGTCTATAGAGCAGTTGGTAACGTGCCTCAAAATCACTATTCTCTTCCTTTTATAGCCTCTAAAGTCCCTTGTGTTGTATGTTACGGCAGCGTTTGGGTTGCTTTGTTTCGGTTTTGACGCTGTTATGACTTGCAGGGCCACTACAGTGAAGACTTTAAACCACCGTGAGATCATGTGACCATTAGCCTTCTTGGAGTGTAATGGCTCTAATTTGGGTCTAACGGCTCTGAGAACTAACGGCTAGTTTGGCTTCGAAGAAACCCCAATTTCGAAGCTGCCCTCTTGGACACCTCCAAATGAATTCTGGGTCCGGAAATTTCTTATTCCTGGAGACATTATTACGAATGGTTGTAAGGACTTTCACTTTAAGTCTTGAGCATGAAAATACTTCTTGCGTATACTGCTCTCTTCACTACGCAAGCAATTCGGAGAGATGTATTCAAGGGGCTACTGTTGAGGGAAAATATTTCATCCTCCGCATCATTTTAAAACCTCTACATCAACGTTATCAGAAGAGAAAAGGAAGTTAGAAGTCTTGATCTCCGAAGGTCCTAAAGCATCAAGGCTTCGCTGCATTCAAAGCACTCTACAACAGAGGTCTCCGCAATGGCTTCGGCATGACGAAGAATTCTGGAACCTCTTTACCCGGAGGGGTACCACCAGTAAGGATAGAAGAATTACTTTCTAACTGTTGACTTAGTCTTTTACCCTTTTAACCCTACGAAGAATATGAAATAGTATCTTCTAAGTCGGTTGTAATTAGAGGGTAAAGAGGTCCTTTCCTAATGTATCTTGTCTATAAATACCCCTCTTCGTTCTGTAAGGGGCATCGAATATTCAAGTATTCAATATACACTTCTAACTATCTCAAGCTATTATCCAATTCAGAGGCTTGGAATAATCCACATAAACAAACACTTCGTTTTCAATCTTTCGAGTTTACTAAACCTGTTAGCGTAATCTTTTGCGCCAACAGGTTTCTTATGCTTAGTGGTGTTTGGTGTTGTCTCTTTGGTGTGATAGGGTTCAGGAAGAGAGTCAAGAGAGGTAAGAATACTCCACTACCATAGAAACATACATTAGTGATGGGTCATAACTTACATTAGTGGCGGGCTTGTCCCCCGTCACCCTTATCGCATCATTAACGTCATGCCCCTTTTAGTGACAGGTAACATATCTAACCCGTCACTAAAGGTCATCTTTAGTGACGAGGAGTACTTTACATCCATCACTAATGTTATGGTTATAATAAAAAATAATTATTTTTAGGCTGCATCCTGAATAGATCATCTTTAGTGACGACAGTACTTTACACAACCCATCACTATTGTGACCTTTAGGGACGGGTCGCCAATGTCACCCGTCACTAATGTTATGGTCATATTAAAAAAAATATTTATTTTTAGGCTGCATCCTGAATCAAAGCTAGGATTTGGCAGCTAATTTTTTAAATTGCAAACAACACATAATTCATCACAGAATACCACCATCACAGATTGTATTGCACAAAAAAGCATCGATAAAAAATCTATTCCATATGTTTCACCAAATGTTTGTAATTGTTACATGACAAATTGAATTAGGGAATCTGGCCCTTATAATGGAAAGGGCCATTCTTTTTGAAGACTTGGTCCACGAGGAATAACGCAAGTTGTGAACGGATGTCCAACAATTCAACCTCGGTAAGACTGCCTTCAGGTATGTTGAATTCCTATAAATTGAGTTTTTGACATCAATCAATGTTTGCCCAAGTGAAAAGTAAATGAAACAGAAGAACAAAGGTCACGATAATATCTTATGTCGGGTGATTTAAGATCTTCTATCTTCATGGCTAGTGTCATATGGTGTGCAGCATAAAACCCCCACTGGTTTCCAAGATGTTAATAGTAGCACTGTTATGGAAATACATGATTAGTTTGGATGACACATTAAATTTCAAAAGGTAAACATTTAGAGACTTACAGGTATTGTGGTTTTATGAACAAGGTAGAACGAGATTAAGTTAAACAATAATAGGTTGAAGGTTGAAGTTGTAATGAAGTGAATAAAATCTTACTCGTCTATTAAACTTTTGAGTACCGAGAAGTCCCTCTCGGTGCACTCGCCATTCGGTCTGTTTTGTCTTGCCGAGTCAATGTACCATGCAGTCTTCCACTTGGCAACTATGACTACTAGGACATAATGTCCATCAAGGTTGTGTAAGCCCATTGCATTTTGGTTTATTGAGACGCATGAGGTGAGTAAACTATATAGCTAGTCGACACACGACTTCCTATCGACCTTGATTATCAACATTGCAAATATCTGTGGATCCAAAAATTTGAAATGTTGACTCTTAGATTGTTGCCACATTATCCTGCACATATGAAAGAGTAGTTAATTCCACATAATGATGTGTTGACTTTAATATAAAATATAGGTTAAGTAACTTACAATGTTTAGCACCGCATCAAGCTCATGTCGAGAGCGTTCAAGTTAAAAAGATCATATAGATCGTTGAAGCATACCAAGAAATAGCCATCATTATCGGTCCAAAAATGTTTTTTTGGGTATATTACAAGGACCAAAGTTTTGTTTTCTTTGCAGCCGTTGAGGTATAATTGATGAAGGTCGATTAAGGATTTTCCTCCCCTTCTTAGCTAATCTTGAGGTAGCATGTTCTTGCCTTTTATCCAGGCTGACGCGACCTTAGTCTTTGCCTCTTTTTTAGTCTTTTTGGACTTCTTTGTTTTGGGGGGTTGAATCGTTGGCTTATTTGACGATGGCACAGTGACGATATTTTCACCTTACTCGATAGGTGCAACAACAATAGGTGGTTGAATAGGTGCACTTGCAATAGACGCAACAATAGTAGCTGGCTGAATAGGTGCAGTTGCAATAGACACAACAACACTAGGTGGCTGAGCAGCTGGAGGTTCAGTAGAAGGTTGAGCAGTAGCTTGGCTGAGCATCTGGAGGTTCTCAACATCGACCAAAATATCCACTTGTTTCCACTGTACCCTAGTGAGATGGGCAGTGTGAAGGGTGGTGATTTCGTCATTAAGAAGAATAGGCAATGGGATGTCTTCCGCATTGGGATGCACAAAATCAAGACACCACTGCAAATCCCTCATTTATTGGCAAATTGTGTATCTCCTATTGATATGGATAGACAACACCCCTTGCCACCTCAATCTGAACCCCCGGGGATAAGCTTGCATGTGGTTGGTTCAGCTAGCCGGTCGATGGTGTCATTCAAACCACTGCACATCAATCATTGCTCAACCTCTCTTGATGCATAGTTGCTCTTTCTGGCACGAGGGCTATCAACTATAGCTTGGTCTGGAAGGATAATACCATGTCGAACTAAGCTACTCATGATATCTGCGTATAGATCCCTCTTGATCTTTGCTGAGAGCGCCTCCACATCGATTCCTACGGACCCTCTTCGCTTCTTGTACATGTCAACATTGTCCATAAAACCATGCTTCCAGCCTTGCGAGCTAGAGACGCCCCGCATGAGACTAGGGTGCTCTGGGTTACCAAGAGCGGTTGTTAGCTCATCGTGCTCCCGCACGACATTAAATGATCCTTCTAATGACTATGCTGCCAGATCTTTGACCTTCTCAGCCATTGTCGTTTCCTTTCTTGAGTTCCACATCACTTCTCCACTCTCTATCAGTCTCCCCTAGGACCTTAGATATGTTGTGGTCTACTGGGAAACTGTTGCCATGGATTTTCTTTGCCCTCACTGGCCATCTTGGCATCTTCGGCCAACCACCTATCTTTCATCCCCACGTAACCAGTTGAACCAAGGTTGTGGGGTAGCTTATTCCTATCTCGGAGCTCTTTCTTGGCAGATATTTCTGCCTTGAAATCATGTGAGCTCTTCTTTCTAATAAATTGGTCCTAGTCCTCCTTTCTCTATAGAGTCATCAAACTATAGCTTCATTCTTCTGTATAGGTATTTTATTGGAAGAAAATGTCGATGTCGCATGTACAATGTTTTCTTAGAATGGTTCAACCATGTGCTTGATGTTTCCTCCAAGCACTGTGGGCACGATTCACCTTTCCTTTTGCTTTGACCAGATACATTATGATGAGCCGGCAGATCATTTATTGTTACAAACAACATGGCATGTAGCTGGAAGTACTCTCGGATGTACTCATCTCAAACCTCAACACCTATGTGCCACATAATTTTTAGATCATCCACCAAGGTGTTGACACGGAAACGTGCCCCCGTACTTGGGTCAGTTCGACGATCCAAAAGTGCACGGATACTTAGGAACAATCCTAAGCGTGACGTAGCACCGACGTCGCGTTTCGACTACCCTTAGTCATGATAAGGGGGGTGGAGTCGCTAGGCAATCAGATCACACAAAATAACCCAATTAGCCGAAAGAAATATACGTAAACAGAATAAAATCAGCAAACCAGTCGGAACCCATCTGGTTCAAAGTCTGATGCGAAGGGGTCACCGAAGTGTACATTTGGCGTTAGGTGCGAAGTACTCCGCCAAAGGGTGCTTCGGCGTTCGGATCGATCCGGCCGAAGATGGACTCCGAATGGATCTAGATGCGATGATCACCTCTGAACAGCGGGGTTCGGCGTGAGATCTCCGATATAGCAAACTACGGAATAATGACGCGAGGGCCACACGTGAGCGCAACTTTGTCCAGTGCGAAGTATGGTCGTGGCAAAGCCCGTTGCGACGAAGTGTGCTGGCGAAGCCTGTTGCCGGAGCCTGCAGTCCCACCGAAGGGTGTCCTGGTGACCTCCGAAACCGATCTCTCAGCTCCAAACACCTCCGACGAAGTAGCTCCGAACGTAGTAACCTGCAACAAAAGAGTGCGAAGTACCAATTCGACCTGAGGACCGAATTTTTCTAAGTGTTGCACTAGTAGCGAAGGTAGCAATCTGTTACGTAGATTAGCGGATACTTCACAGGCGAAGTAACAAGGCGATAGCAATCTATTACGTAGATTAACGGATACTTCACAAGCGAAGTAACAAGGGTTACCACTGTTCCGTAGTGGCCGGCGGAGGGCTTCCAGGCAAACCCACGAAGAGGTACAGGAAAATAAAGGTAAAGTAAATACAATCAAAGCTAGGGCTTTGGTTTGGTTTGAGTCGGGGGGCCTCTACGCTGGCCTCGCCTCTCTATTTATAGGGGCTTAATTCTTAATCTAATCTACTATTAATCTGGCCAGATGGAGATAAGAATTGATCTAGAATCGCATACAACTCCATCACTGCCGAAGTGGGCTTCGGCCAAGCCCGTCGAGGCCTGCTCCTCGGGCCGAAGCTTCGATGGCGTGGGCCTCCGAAGGCTTCCCGGTCGAAGCCCATGGGATGGCTAGAGGATTTCGGAGCCCATAGCTCAATGGACTTCGGCCCTGTAGGGCTTCAGACAAACCCTGGACATGTGTATTTTTGGCCCAAATCACCAAAATTGATATTTTGACAATCTAGGCATTAATGCCATTTTTGCTATCAACACATGCCCCCCTGCCTTTTAGTGAACTGAGTGAACTAAAAGCACAACGAGCTGAAGATGATACCATCCATATCGGCTTTTCGACTCTTTTATGATGTTTGCCACACACTTGGGAAATACCTTTTCAAGTACCTACCATTCAAAGCTCTTCGAAACCGCTCTCCCTGCAGGGATTCCAACACGTATGCGTTGCCGGGAGCGATTTCGGCTATCTTAAAAGGACCTTCCCAACTAGGTGACCATTTACCAAACTTGGGACTCTTTGTGCCTAAAGGTAAAATCGTTTTCCACACCAAGTCCCCTATCTGAAACTATTTTGGTTTAACCTTTTTATTGTAGGCTTTAGCTACCCTCTTCTTGTCTACTTCTATGGCTTCTAAAGCCCTTAGTCTCTTATCGGTCACTTCCTCTAGATTGTCCTTTAGAAGAGTTTCATACTTGTCGACCAATAAGCCATCTTGCTTTAACAATCTTAAGGAGCCAAGATCTACCTCTACGGGCAGAACGACTTCTTGTCCATATACCAATTCATATGGACTGACTTTGGTAGCACCGTGCTTTGCAATCCTGCAAGCCCATAGCGCCTCGGAAAGCACCTCATGCCACCTTTTAGGAAACTCTTCAATTTTCTTCTTAATAAGCTTAATTACGGTTTTATTACTAGACTCGGCCTGACCATTGGCCTGAGCATAGTAAGGTGAAGAGTTTATCAACTTAATACTATAGTATTCGACGAAATCCCTTACTTCTCTAGAAACAAATGAACTGCCTAGATCCGTAGTAAGAGTTTGAGGAATGCCGAATCTATGTATGATGTGCTTTGAAATAAAATCACGTACCTCATTGTGAGTCATGTTCTTGAGAGGTACGGCCTCGGTCCATTTAGTGAAGTAATCTGTTGCCATCAACATGAACCGATGCCCTTTTGAGGAAGGAGGGTGAATCTGGCCGATGAAGTCTAAACCCCAACATCGAAATGGCCATGGCTTGACAATAGGATTGAGCAATGAGGCGAGAGCTAACTGGATGTTGCCAAAATTCTAACATGCTTCACACCCTCTGTAGTACTTGAAACAATCTTCAGTCATAGTCGGCCAGTAAAAACCCGCTCTTTTGAGCATCCAACTCATTTTTTGGGCCGACTGATGAGTACCGCAAAGCCCTTCATGGACTTCTCCCGTAGCCACCTGAGATTGCTCATGGTCTAAACACTTCAATATCACTCTGTCGATGGTTCGGCGATACAATGTGTCGTCTATCAACACGAATTTGAACGCTTGTCGCCGAACCTTCCGATCAATCCTTTGGCTAGGGTCTCTCAAATACTAGACGATTGGGACTCTCCAATCGCCCTTACAGGTTTCAAAGGGTCTCGCTGGTCCACCTTCTGAAAAAACTTCTAAATTACTGATTTTGGGGTGCCCCCCCGAGCCATTCTAGCTCCTGCCGAAGCCTGGCCAGGGTGGCCGTTCGGAGTGTGCTGGGCTGAAGCCCTCTGGAGGTTTCGGACTTCGAAGAGCCTTCTCTGTTCGGGAGGCTTCAGACTATGGGCTCCGGTGTGCCAGATCCCTTAGTTGGCAGAGCACTCCGATCCAGGGGCCTCGGCGTGTGGTGGCCTTCGACGACCCGAGGGGTTCGACCTGGGGCGTGCGCCTGCCCACCGTTACTGGATTCGGTAGTGAGGCCGAGCATCGGCTTCTCCAATACAGAGAATTTTCCTCTCCTGACTTGGTGGCCAGATGCTTGCTGAGCCAAATCATTGGCGACTAAATTGGCTTCTCTTGACACATGAAAGATTTTGAAGTCATCAAAAGTAGCAACTATGTTTAGACATTTATCAAAGTAACTATTCAGTGAGCTGTTAAAACATTGAGCACACTTAGATACTTGTTGCACTACTAACAAATAATCGCCATATGCGTGAACATGTTTAGCGCCTACAGACTCTAGTAATTCAAGACCTAGCAACAAAGCTTTGTATTCGGCTTGGTTATTAGTAGAAGAAAATTCTAGTTGGGCCAAAGTTTCAAAGTGCATACCATTAGGTGATATGAGAACCACTCCAATACCTTGGCCGCTCTTACAAGCCGAACCATCAAAATAAAGTTTACACAGCACTACTTCAACTAGAGCGACAGTATCACTCCAGCTGACATCTACGTGGTGATCAACTATAAAGTTGGCTACGACTTGGCCTTTCATCGCTCTCAGGGGTTCGTAGGCCAAATCGTACTCAATCAACGCGTAAGCCCATTTTCCGATTCTTCCACTTAGAATCGGCTTCTGTAATATGTGCTTTATAACATCGGTTTGGAAAATGACAACACATGTAGTGGAGAGAAGATAATGGCGTAATTTAGTGCACGCGTAATAAAGTGATAAACACAATCGCTCCAAAAACGCGTACCTGGTTTTGGCGTCCAGCAGGCGGCGGCTCAAGAATGTGATGATGTACTCCTTCCCTTCTACCTCCTGAGTCAGCACGGCCCCAATCACGCTATCTTCAGCGGTGATGTATAGCCAAAACGGAATCCTGGCTTTGGGTGCTCTCACCATAGGCGGTGATGACAAGCACTCCTTGATCTTCTCAAAAGCACTTTGCTGGCTTGCCCCCCAAGTGAACTCGGCTTCGTTTTTTAGCCGGAGTATGGGGACAAAGGCATCAATCTTGCCAGAAAAGTTGGATATAAAGCGACGCAAATAGTTCATCTTGCCTAGCAATTTTTGTACATACCTTTTGCATGTCGGCGCTGCAATGTTTCTAATCTTCTCAAGT
Organism: Zizania palustris; assembly: GCA_019279435.1. Lineage (NCBI taxonomy): Eukaryota > Viridiplantae > Streptophyta > Magnoliopsida > Poales > Poaceae > Zizania > Zizania palustris. The sequence goes on along the minus strand of JAAALK010000082.1, from coordinate 17,551,722 downwards.
CTCTTAGGATCAATCTCTATGCCTCTCTCGTGAATCATGAAACCCAAGAACTTACCCGCCGACACACCAAAAGCACAGTTGAGAGGGTTCATTTTCAACCCATACTATCGCATCATATCGAAAGCAACCTTCAAATCAGCTAAATAGTTTCCCATAGCATCTGATTTGACTACGACATCATCGATGTAAACTTCTAGCATAACTCCTAACAAGTCATGAAAGATCAAGTTCATAGCGCACTGATATGTGGCGCCAACATTTTTCAAACCAAAAGTCATGATGACCCATTCGAACAAACTGACAAAACCAGGGCATCGAAAGGCAGTCTTGTAGACGTCCTCTTCGGCCATAAATCTTTGATTATAACCAGCATTACCATCAAGAAAACTTAGTACCTTGTGTCCTGAAGCATCATTGATCAGCATGTCGGCTATCGGCATTGGATACAAGTCCTTTGGAGTGGCTCTGTTTAGATCCCTAAAATCAATGCATACCCGTATCTTGCCGCTCCCTTTCTTCTCTACAGGCACAATGTTAGCAACCCATTCCACGTACCTACACAGCCTAATAAATTCAGCCTTGAGTAGTCACTCCACTTCTTCTTTAACTCGGTCATAGACAGCCGAGTTAAAGCGGTGGGGAGGCTGCTTATAAGGCCTAAATCCGGACTTGATAGGCAGCCGATTCTCCACGAGCTCGCGGCTTAGCCCTGGCATCTCGCTATACTCCCATGCGAAACAATCGACATATGACCGAAGTAACTTTATTACTTCAGCCTTTTCATCGGGCCGTAAATGTTGGTTTACAAAAGTCGGCCTTGGGATGCTACCATTACCCATGTCAACTTCCTCCAAGGGGTCGGCCGACGCAAAACCTTGTCCTAATTTCTCTACTTCGCTAAAGTCCCCGATGGCCTCGGCAATACCGTCTTTATTAGACCGATATTGCTCCACGCGAGACTTCAGCCAATCTAGATTACTCTTGTTGGACATGACTATTAATACAAAAACAGTCGTGCTACTCTAACTAGATTTACAGACACTGGTACAAACTGTCCTCCAGATACACTAACAAAATCATAATCTGAGAGATCCCTACTTGATAAACACTCTACTTTGTTATGGACGGCGTCAACCGACACATCGGCCAATGCTACTTGGGTCAAAGTATCCGCGGGAATGACCTCCACCTCATCATCGTCCCACTGTATCAGGCACTGGTGTAGAGTAGAAGGAATGCAACAGTTCGCGTGAATCCAGTTGCGTCCGAGTAGTATGCTATAATTACCTTGCACATCGACGACGAAAAATGCTGTTGGAAATGTCTTGTTGCCCACCGTCAACTCCATAGAGAGTACTCCCTTGGCCTCAGAGCTCTCGCCGTTGAAGCCGCTGAGCATCAAGTTGGTTTTCTTCAGGTCATCTTCGTCCCTGCCAAGTTTCTTCAACAACGAATAAGGCATTAAGTTAACAGTGGCGCCACCGTGGATGAGCATTTAGGAAATCGGCTTCCCATCAATGTGACCTCTGACATAGAGGGGCTTTAGATGGCGAGCCGAGTCCTCGGGCTTCTCGAAGATGGCATTGCGTGGGCCAAGGTTCAATTGAGCAACCTCGGCATTGTCCTGCGGTAGGGCGAACTCGGCAGGTAGCATGACGATGTTGATATCCATCACCTGGGGTGCGGGCCCTTCAGAGATGGGTGAGTAATCGTCATCGAGCATGTCGTCGTCGCTCGGACTAGGAGACGGTTGTTTATCTCAACCGGATTCTCCCTCCATACCTGCTTTGTAGCTGGCCGAGGGCGAATTTCCTCAAAGATAGCATTGCGCTCGGCCTCAGCTTTCTTCTCACGCATCTCCTATGCCCGTAGTCATGCCTAGAGGGGCCCAAGATGGCTGCGGCTTGGTGCCGGGTGCGACTGTCCGGCTTCCATTAATTCTGGCCGAAGTGGTACTGTGCCCTTCGGCCTTGTGCACCCTGTGTTCGGAAGGTGCTTCGCTGTGAACCCCGACAGACGGGCAGGCCTCGTTCGGCCGACCGAACCAAGCTTCGGTGCAGAGCTCGGCCGGAGCATGAGACTTACCTCCGTCAGACCTCGGTGACAAAGTCTTTGGGATTGGAACTTCCTGAGACCCAACTCTGATGGTTATGGCTTCAGACTCCCTGACCTCGGCCTCCGCATGCTCGCACCCTTCGGCTTCGCTCTGCATGGTCCGATTCGGAGGCACCACGGACAGTCTGTGGATGATGCCTCCCTCCACTGCTTCTGTTTGCCCCTGCCACCCATAATACTCCGAAGGAAAATAAGGCACAGTGTTAGGTTGTGGAGGATACCCTGACCCGGATACGTACGGAGCCCACAGGGTCCCCACCCAGTCATACGGTGGAGGCATTGGTGGCTCTAGTGGCTTCGCCCACTGTGAGCCGAACCCGTTACCTGGAGGGGGGTTCGGCCAAGTCAAAGGTATCTCGGACCACACCAGCGAAGGGTCCTGCCAGGCCGGAGGTACGTTCGGCCAGTGCGGGCCAAGTTGTATACATCTAACCAAACAAAAAAAATGTCTCATCCCATCCATCCAACCAAACACCTCGAATGTATCATCTCATCCCTAAATTCATGGATGGGATCATCCTATCCACCCTCGCCCCAAACCAAACGGACCCTTAGCACAATTGTATATAACAATAACAACAAAAATAGTATTAGAAACTCACATTGCCGCACTGTGGAGTCTGCGGAGATTGTGAGGGTTGAGGAAGTCCAAGCACGCCCATATGACCTGAAAAAGATCCACCCATCTGCGCAAACCACTGTTGCATTTGGGCCTGCATCTGAGCCTCCATCTGGGTCTACCACTCGGTCCTTTGTGATCTTTCTTCATTTAGTTGGGCCTACAAACCATTAATTCACAGTCATTAACATTCCAAAACAAACAATTTTAAATGTTTGATGATTGATGAAAATGAACTAACCTATAGATCGGCAATCAGACCCATAGATGTGTCTCGGCGAGGGCGTATACCCAGACCAGAGGTCAAGCTCCGAGCTCTCACCTCAGATAGAGAAAGGGTACTATGGGTATCAATGGCGTCGTCACCCATCAAATATCGCACATGTCTCTTGCCTCCTCCATCCCTCATGACCACCTCACCATCGATGTCATGTGCGACTGGATCATAATCGGGACCATGCACTTCCCTCGCCCTCTCTGAATAGTCCTGGAGGCGTTGATTTCTGATTAGTGTATGACTCAGCGGGGTCATTTGGATTGTAAGTATTGCCTTCAACCGCCCTCCCTTTGTGAGCCAAAGCATATGTCATGACTTGGGAGCATTCCTGACCCGCATTGGTCGTTGACTGAAACAAGAAGATAGTTAGAGTTATATTGTGCAATTAAGCGAAAAAAAGAAACAAGTAACTACATACCCATCTCGTCTTGAACTGGTCAAGGTTCAGCGAGCCTTGATGGTGTGCTGCCCCCAGCATGAGTAGGCGTCTCTGGCGGCATGCATCGTGACTGCTCTACCACTCGGCAAAACACCACCTATCAACAATTTGACCCCAACATTCAAGATGAGCGGCACACCACTGTGGAGGAACCTATTTGATGCAAGTGAAGTTGTTAATGACATAATATTAAGTATTGGAAGATACACGATAATACACTTACCATCATGTATTCCTCTCGTGTCAGAAAGGTTGTCTGGGCATTCTTTTTATTCTTCCTCTCTCGGCGGTGCTGAGCGTAGAAGTCGATAACAGCTTGAATGCGCACCTCATAATGCATGTCAGTGACAAGCTTCTTGGCGGCTCTATTAATAACAGCGGTAGCCTGATCCGCATACCCCTCATCACATCTATAAAAATCCTGCATATAGATGTAAAGATAACGTTATGTAATCCACATGTCAATAGTATTGACACATATATTGAGAAAATAAACTTACCTAGAGCTCAGCCCTGACTCGATCGGCTAGGTGGGGAAATTGTCTCCCTTCCCGATCAGGGGTGTCCGACGCACTTTCGTAGTGCCTCCATGAGTACGTCGGCTCCATCCTTCCATCAAAAGATACCAAACCAGGGAACTTTTCCTTTATAAGAAGCCCGAGGATGCTGTTTACGTGGTGTGAGCACTCATGACCTACTCGTTCAACCATAATCCAGTTCCTACCCCGATATCATTAAAAAGTATTAGTATGTGTTAAAAACTAAACTGATGAAAGGAATACATTATAGACTTTCTATAGCAACTTACCTATTTTCGTTGGGTCGAATGAGCGCACGATCAGCTACTGCCACTAGTCACCTCGGGAGTGACGAAGGACCACGCAACCACACTGTAGCCATTTCCATAGCCTGCTCCTCTCTCTCTCTGCCCCAACCTCCTCCCCACCCTCTGCCCTAACCTCATCCTCCTCCACCCTAGCCTGCTCCTCCTCCACCTCATCCGGCACGTAATCAACGTCGCGACGGGATGTCGGTATCTGGCTGGTAGTTTCACTCGAGGGCACCGGTGCCTTTCCTCTCACTACTGACTTCTTCGTTCTCCCACCTCAAGGTCTAGATGAGGAACCGACCTCATCTTGAGAGCGAGTGGATTTACCGCCTTTTCCGACTACTGCACTTATAATTTTCTTTAAACCCCCCACCATATTTCAATCACCTGCTACGAAAAAGAGTAAATCACTTTAGATAAACCGTGAAATGTGTTATAAACACATTTAATCCAAAATTAAACATAATTCTCATACAACTGCTAGAAATAGTCATCGTCGTCCAGATTTGTTGGATCATATGTATCGTCATCACTATCACGTGATATGATATAATCGTCCAGCTGATCAGGAGGTGGAATGTTGTCATCACTTTGATTGCCTGAGTGTAATCTCTCTAGCAGTCCTAAGTCTCTTCCATTCTGAATCTCGTCTCCTTCGTTGGCATCGGCACCACTTTCATTATCTACTTCCATCGTCTCCATCAAGTCGATAACAAACATGCCTGGTAACCCATCTTCTTGAAAGAACTCTCCGTCGTATGTGTTCGGGTCTATGTTATAGTCTTTGTTGTTGGGAACAGGCAATTTACCGTGTGGCGACACCTTATACACAACATCCCAACCTTTAAGACATGTGACGGTTTTGCACGGGTAAGAGAGATAGTAAACTTGTGTTGCCTATTGAGCCACGATGTTAACATCTTCACTCGGCAAGGTGGTATCTTCACGAATTTCGATTAAGCCAAGTTCAGGAGTCTGTCTCACTACTTTAGGATTGAACCAGTGACATTTAAATATAACGGGATTAAGAGGTTTGCTCCCGTCAAAACTCAATTCGTATATTTCTTCAAGTCGTCCATAGTAGTCAACCTCGTCTATGCCCGGAGTAAAAACTCCAGAATTTGTGGTTCTTCGGTTAGGTCGGCTCTGTTCATGGCTTGTGTGGAAACAATAGCCATTTACGTCGTAAGCTTTGAATGTCTTGACCTTGTAGGCACAACGATTCACAACTTGCCTCAACTCGGAACTCATTGTCGTGTCGGTTCTTCCCTATAGGTTTAAACGCGATGAACATGTATATTAGTCGCATATAAGATATAATTGAAAGGTAGAACTAACTAAAAGTTAAGTTAAGAAATACCTTAGTTTTGAACCAAGAAATGAAATCGGGATTGTCATTTCCCACACCATACTTAAGAAGGGCAGTTGATTCCTCAATGTTAACCTCCCTCGAACCACGCCAAAATCGTCGATGAAATTCCTCAATGTACGGTTCCACTTCGGAAAGGTTTGTCAGGACATACAACATAATCAAACGCCACTCTTCATGCTACAAGGTCTTGTTAGCAGGACCACTTGCACTACCTAGTTGGCCCCTAAAGATGCTGAGATTTGATTCTTCTTCTAGAAGATTGTAACGGGAAGGTGGATTATGCACGCTAGGAAGATTGTCCGCATAATATCTAGTTGTGAAGTTTGACACCTCCTCCAAAACATATGCCTCAGCTATGGATGCTTCAATTTTGCATGGTCCAATCCATGGTCACCTCAGCCCGACTAGGGCGACCCGTGTACATCCACTCACGATGATCCATCTTGTACTAAACTAGAAAACAACACCCGTGTTTAGGTAAAATTCATGGAATCACACAACATCACCTCCTACTTACCCAGAGTTCTTACACGTTCACGAGGCCTGTGAGTGTGCTCAAGTGGTTATACCGCAGCTGTGATTAAGCGATCGAAAGGATTACAAGACACAAGTCCGGTTTCGGGTTTTTGTGGAGCTATATGTGGCTGTTCAAGGAGGGATTTTGGTACTGAAAATCTCAGTGTGCGAGCACTCAAAAGATGCGAAACGTTGTTGTCACAAGTACCACAAACTTGTACCTTTGGATCTGAAATTTTTCAGCAACACGATCCGCAATCTAGCCCCTTTCAGTGTCCTCTTTTTTGACTCTTTTTCTTTAATCTCTGTCTTTTTTTTTGTTCTTTTTTCAGCAAAAACAAGATGATAACTATGGGGGTGCGGAAGATGAACAGACAAGAACACAGTGCTAGAAAACATGATGGTGACCAATAACAAGATGAGTGCAAGCAACACAAGAAAAACAGTACCAACAAGGGCTCAAAATTTTTTTTGTATGGCGGTTTTCGGACTCTAGGATGGAAAAAAACCAAGCGAACAAGTGATGGATAAATCAAATCAGAGATAATCAAGGGTAAAGATAATACCGTGACAACTGAAGCTCTGATACCAAATGGTGAGGACTCGACCTTGGAGTGGCCCGATCTTCACGGCAGTAGAATCTCGAACACAATAATTTGCTGCGAATAGCGAGTAACTTGCTGCGAACAGTTGAGAACTGATCCGATAGGCCGGTGCAGCCGAACTGGAAGCCGACAAGCACGGATTAGGGGAGCTTTATACTTGTCTCAAGGTTTGGCTGCAGTCAAGCGACGGGGAGAGAGGCACCGAAACCACGAGGACTTCGACTCGATCTCCGAACGATCGCAGAACCACAAGCCGGGACCAATCCACACAATATGGTTCGGCCGAATCGGAAGCCGTAAGAACGAAATGGGGGATCTCGGAGAGATCTTTCTCACAAGCGCATGATGAACTTGCAAGAACAAGGGTGAGTAGACACTCAAGCAGCTCGGCTGCAATATACCATAGAGGTAGGTTTATCAAATGATCAAAAGTTGAGTTTGAGAGGCCTATTGGGGGTATTTATACTAGGAACAACCCTCCTAGATGAGTATGAGTCATGCTCTCCATGCAGGGAGGGTGTGAAACCAGCTGGTGGAGTATTCAAGAGGATGTCTTGTGAACTCGCGCGTCTGTTTGACTACTGGACCACTCTTCAATGTTTTAGCCATAACTCAAGCTTGGGAACTCCAAAAGACGAACGGTTTGTTGGGTGTGAAAGCTGACTTGATGGCCTTTCCAACCATAGGTCATAGAGCCCCCTTCTCTCAGTATTCTAACAGTGGTGAAGCTCGCAAGTGTAGCCTTCTATCAGCCTATCAGCCTGGATGTCCGATCGGCTCTTGCTGTGCTCCGTGCTCTTCAATCTGGTCTTGGTGCTTCATAGCTTCATGTGTGAACCTAAGAAAGATCAAAGTACATGATTTAGTTAGTAAACAATTATCATTAGTTACATCAATAGTGTGAAGGAGTGAATTAACCTGATGGTGTAGCGTCTTTGAGCGACTGCGAGTGATCGGACCTTTATAACCGGTGATAGTGATCAGATCTTTATGCACGGTGATCGTACCAGTGATAGGACCATGTGCTGGGATGTCCTCATCATCCTCCCCCTCTTGAAAAGGAGTCGTCCTCGACTCTTCTTCCCCAAGGAAGGGTGAAAGGTCAGTGACGTTGAAGGTTGCACTCACACCATATGTGCTCGGAAGGTCAATCACATAGGCGTTGTCATTGATCTTTTGGAGTACTTTGAACGGACCATCTGCTCGTGGTTGCAGCTTGCACTTGCGCTGATCTGAAAAATGCTCCTTGCGAAGGTGAACCCAAACCAGATCTCCTGGTTCGAACACCAATTTCTTGCGTCCCTTGTTGGCGCGCTTTTCATACAGCTTGGTCATCTTCTCGACGTTCGCTCTTGTTTGTTCATGGAGCTTCTTGACAGCATCAACACGCTTGCTTGTGTCAAGGTTGGTGCGTTCCTGCATAGGCAAAGGTAATAGATCGATGGGAGCAAGGGGTTTGAAGCCATAAACAATTTCAAATGGGCAAAATTTTGTGGTAGAGTGTACCGCCCTATTGTAAGCGAATTCCACATGTGGCAAGGTCTCTTCCCATAGCTTCAAGTTCTTTTTTAGCACAACTCGCAGCAGCGTTGACAAGGTACAATTCACAACTTCAGTTTGTCCATCCATTTGCGGATGACAAGTTGTAGAGAACAGCAGTCTAGTCCCCATCTTTCCCCACAAGGTCTTCCAAAAGTAGCTCAAGCATTTGGCGTCACGATCTGAAACAATAGTTCGGGGTACTCCATGTAGCCGTACAATTTCCCTGAAAAATAATTCAGCAATGTGTGAAGCATCATCGCTCTTATGACAGGGAATAAAGTAAGCCATCTTGCTGAAATGATCAACCACGACAAAGATTGAATTCCTCCCCCTCTTAGTTCGAGGTAAACCGAGAACAAAATCCTTTGAAATATCTTCCCACGGAACTCTAGGAATAGGTAGAGGGGTGTATAAACCATGCGGGTGCAAGTGGGACTTAGCTTTGTGGCAGGTTGCACATCGTAGGACATGTCGTTCCACGTCCCTCCTCATCTTGGGCCAATAGAAGTGATCGGCCAGGACTTGTTCCGTCTTTTTGGCCCCAAAGTGACCCATAAGTCCTCCAGCATGAGCTTCCTGTAAGAGCATGAGACGGACAGAGCAATCTAGAATGCAAAGTTTGTTAGATCGAAACAAGAACCCGTCATGTAAATGGTACTTCTCCCGGCCTTTACCATCACAACATTTAGAGAATGGTTCTACAAACGATGGGTCAGTTGCATACAATTCTTTAATACTCTCTAGCCCAAGCATTTTAGAATCAAGTTGTGACAGCAAAGCATTACGCCTAGACAAAGCATCGGCAACAATATTTTCTTTCCCTTTCTTATACTTTACAATGTAAGGAAAAGATTCAATGAATTCATTCCATTTTGCATGTCTTCTATTCAGTTTAAGTTGGCCCTTTAAATGCTGCAAAGATTCATGGTCGGAATGGATCACAAATTCTTTAGGTAAAAGGTAGTGTTGTCAAGTCTCTATACTCCTTACTAACGCATATAGTTCCTTATCATAAACCGAGTAATTCAGAACATGACCACTTAACTTTTCACTGAAGTAAGCAATAGGTCTACCTTGCTGCATGAGCACGCCACCAATCCCTATACCACTTGCATCACATTCAATTTCAAAAGTCTTACCAAAATCTGAAAGTGCAAGGAGTGGGACTGTTGTTAACTTCATTTTCAGCTCATCAAATGCCTTATCTTTCACATCACCCCAGTGGAAGGGAATGTCCTTCTTGGTCAGCTCGTTGATTGGAGCAGCAATAGTGCTGAAATCTTTCACAAATCTACGATAGAAACCAGCAAGACCAAGAAAACTGCGCACTTGGCTCACGTTTTGTGGAGGTTTCCATCCCCAAATGGCTTTGACATTCTCTTCATCTACCTCCACACTTGACCTGAAACAACAAAGCCAAGAAACACTACCTTATCAGTGCAAAAAGTGCACTTGGCAAGGTTAGCGTACAAGCATTCTTTCCTCAAAACATCAAGCACACATTTTACATGTTCAACATGTTCTTCAAGTGAATTGTTGTAAATTAAGATGTCATTAAAGTAAACCACAATAAACTTTCCAAGGAAGGCTCTAAGCACATGATTCATCAATCTCATGAAAGTACTAGGAGCATTTGTCAATCCAAAAGGAATTACCAACCATTCATAAAGCCCAAATTTTGTTTTGAAGGTTGTTTTCCACTCATCTCCTTCTCTCATTCAAATTTGGTGGTAGCCACTTCTTAGGTCAATTTTAGTAAAAATGATAGCACCACTAAGTTCATCAAGCATATCATCAAGTCTCGGTATGGGATGCCTATATCTAATAATGATCTTGTTAATAGCACGACAATCCACACACATTCTCCATGATCCATCTTTCTTAGAAACTAAAAGAACAGGAACAACACATGGAGAGAGACTTTCCCTTAGATAACCCTTGTTGATGAGCTCCTGAACTTGACGCTGAATTTCCTTTGTTTCTTCGGAGTTGGTGCGGTAGGGAGCACGGTTAGAAAGTGAAGCACCAGGAACAAGATCAATTTGATGCTCAATTTCTCTCTTTGGAGGCAGCCCAGGTGGTACTTCCTCTGGAAACACGTCTTCAAATTCCTGCAACACATCCAAAACAGCACTAGGCAAAGTAGATGGTAAGTTGTTAGAAGAAAGAAGAGTGTCCTTGTACAGCAGTACAAAGAACATGGCATCGAGTTCACTCAATTATTTTAGATCCCTTTTCCTAGCCATCATGACTAATCCCTCTGTTCCCTTTGGCTCGGTTCTTTTTGGTTGTGGAGTTTTCTTTGGCCTTGGACTCTCTTTCTCATGATGTTGGTGGCTCTCACAAGATTGTTTCTCGCTCTCTCGGTGTTTTCTTTTCAGATCATCATTCAAGATTTCACTCGGTGTCAAAGGGAGCAAAGTGTGTTTCTCTCCTTTGTATGTAAGCACAACTTTGTTGGATCGACCGCAAATCTGAGCATCACGATCAAATAACCAAGGTCTTCCCAACAACAATTGGCAAGCTTGCATAGGCACCACATCGCACTCCACCTCATCATGGTACCTCCCAATAGAGAAAGGAACGGTTACCATATTGTTCACACGCAAGGCGCCACTATCACTAAGCCATTACATCTTGTATGGCTCGGGATGTCACCTCTGTTTCAAGCCCAATCTATCCACTAACTCCTGACTTGCAATGTTATTGCAGCTGCCATTATCAACAATAATTCAGCATAACTTATCTTTGATCATGCCTCGGGTATGAAAAAGATTGTGCCGCTGCTCATTATCGTCTTGCACAACATTCACATTGAGAGCTCGGCGAGAGATGAAACAATTATTATCACATTCCTTGGGTTGAATTTCACTTCCCACACTTATAATTTCTTCATCATATCTTGGAGCATCATCTTCTTGATCACTCTTTGATTCCCACTCTCCCTGTTCATTCACAATCATTGTTCTTCTGCTCGGACATTGAGCAGCAATGTGGCCACGACCCTTGCACTTGTGGCACACAATTTCTCTGCTATGTGAGGATGAAGCAGCAGCTGATGCAACAGAGGGAGCTGCTGATTTTGTAGTAGATCGTTGCGGTTGTTGTTGTACCGAAGGTGCAGAGGTAGTGAAAACCATTGGCTTTGCAGCACCAATAGATTGAGTAGGTCTTGCTATGGTTTGAGACCAACCAGTAGCATAAGAAGTTCCACCTTGCTGCTTACGCCATGGTGCTGAAAGTGTCTGACTGCCATAAGTCCTCTGACGGCCCTCTTGCTGAATTTTCCTCTCAGTGCGCATAGCTTGATCAACAAGATCCGGCAGATTATGATATGGAAACATCTCAAAAAAGCCAGAGATTTCATCATTAAGACCATGCAGAAATCTTGCCATCTTTGATTCAACATCTTCTCTTGTTCCGGTACGAACCAAGAGTAACTCCATTTCCTTATAATAATCATCAACCGACCTAGAACCTTGCTTCAGATTTTGCAACCTATTGCAAAGGTCATGCTGATAACTTGAGGGCACAAATTGTCTCCTCATCACTCTCTTCATTTCATCCCACGTGTTGATATGATCACGTCCCAACACAAGCTGACTTTCTTGTATTTGATTCCACCAAGTGAGAGCATAACCCGAGAATTCAACAGAAGCAAGATCAACACACCTTCGGTTAGACAGATTGTGTACTCTAAAAATCTGATCACATTGCTTTTCCCACTCGAGATATGCATCAGCATCTTCCCGACCAGTGAATTTAGTGACACTCAACTTGACACGAGCAATGTTGTCTGGATCATCCCGATTATGCCGACCATGGTGCACATCACAACCAGCACCTCCACGACGACCATGGTGTTGTCCAAACCGCCTATGGTCAGCAAAGGGGTTCTCATTATCATCAAATCCCCCATCAGATTCACTATGAATTTCCTCTTCATCGTAAAAGTGAACATGTCGATCATGTCCATGCCCTCTTCTTGCTCTTCGATCACCACCCTTACCACCTCTATGATGGCCATGAAACTCATCTCCAAAACCAGAATTTTCATCACCGGATTCTTCATTTGCATGTTGATGATCCCGTCCACCTGCTGCAGGGAGACGTTCATTAAGCATCCGCTCCATAGCCTACAAAAGGGTGTCTCCCAACTGCCGCAACTTAGCACGTGCAACAGAGGGGTTCTTCATCTCCACGGTTGCTACCGTGAACACTTGATTCAGATCCTGCCATGTTAGTACAATGGGAAAGAAAGTGGAATAGGTAAAATTCGTGGAATCACACAACCTCACCTCCTACTTACCCAGAGTTCTTACACGTTCACGAGGCCTGTGAGTGTGCTCAAGTGGTTATACCACAGCTGTGATTAAGCGATCGAAAAGATTACAAGACACAAGTCCGGTTTCGGGTTTTTGTGGAGCTATATGTGGTTGTTCAAGGAGGGATTTTGGTACTGAAAATCTCAGTGTGCGAGCACTCAAAAGATGCGAAACGTTGTTGTCACAAGTACCACAAACTTGCACCTTTGGATCTGAAATTTTTCAGCAACACGCAATCTAGCCCCTTTCAGCGTCCTCTTTTTTTGACTCTTTTTCTTTAATCTCTGTCTTTTTTTTGTTCTTTTTTTCAGCAAAAACAAGATGATAACTATGGGGGTGCGGAAGATGAACAGACAAGAACACAGTGCTAGAAAACACGATGGTGACCAATAACAAGATGAGTGCAAGCAACACAAGAAAAACAGTACCAACAAGGGCTCAAAAAAATTTTTTTGTATGGCGGTTTTCGGACTCTAGGATGGAAAAAAAACCAAGCGAACAAGTGATGGATAAATCAAATCAGAGATAATCAAGGGTAAAGATACTACCGTGACAACTAAAGCTCTGATACCAAATGGTGAGGACTCGACCTTGGAGTGGCCCGATCTTCACGGCAGTAGAATCTCGAACACGATAATTTGCTGCGAATAGCGAGTAACTTGCTGCGAACAGTTGAGAACTAATCCGATAGGCCGGTGCAGCCGAACTGGAAGCCGACAAGCACGGATTAGGGGAGCTTTATACTTGTCTCAAGGTTTGGCTGCAGTCAAGCGACGGGGAGAGAGGCACCGAAACCACGAGGACTTCGACTCGATCTCCGAACGATCGCAGAACCACAAGCCGGGACCAATCCACACAATATGGTGCGGCCGAATCGGAAGCCGTAAGAACGAAATGGGGGATCTCGGAGAGATCTTTCTCACAAGCGCACGATGAACTTGCAAGAACAAGGATGAGTAGACACTCAAGCAGCTCGGCTGCAATATACCATAGAGGTAGGTTTATCAAATGATCAAAAGTTGAGTTTGAGAGGCCTATTGGGGGTATTTATACTAGGAACAACCCTCCTAGATGAGTATGAGTCATGCTCTCCATGCAGGGAGGGTGTGAAACCAGCTGGTGGAGTATTCAAGAGGATGTCTTGTGAACTCGCGCGTCTGTTTGACTATTGGACCACTCTTCAATGTTTTAGCCATAACTCAAGCTTGGGAACTCCAAACGATGAACGGTTTGTTGGGTGTGAAAGCTGACTTGATGGCCTTTCCAACCATAGGTCATAGAGCCCCCGTCTCTCATAATTATAATCGTGGTGAAGCTCGCAAGTGGGGCCTTCTGTCAGCCTGTCAGCCTGGATCTCCGATCGGCTCTTACTGTGCTCCGTGCTCTTCAATCAGGTCTTGGTGCTTCATAGATTCATGTGTGAACCTGAGCAAGATCAAAGTACATGATTTAGGTAGTAAACAATTCTCATTAGTTACATCAACGGTGTGAAGGAGTGAATTAACCTGATGGTGTAGCGTTTTTGAGCGACTGCGAGTGATCGGACCTTTATAACCGGTGATAGCGATCGGATCTTTATGCATGGTGATCGGACCAGTGATAGGACCATGTGCTGGGATGTCCTCATCTGGTACTGCCGAAACCCTGGGTCGAAACGGAATGGGGCATGAAAACGAGCTCAATATACGCATCCTCCGGTTGTCCAATCGTGGACAATTCGAAACAGTTACGGCCACAAATATGCAAAGACATGCATATTCCAAACCGTAACTCTTCCGAACGGGAGATATCTAGGTTACGCGACAATAATTAGAAAATATAAAAAAATTGACAACATCTCCTCTGTAATACTTAGAAAAACTAACAAATTTCACAAATATATATCACGGCACGATGGCCGACATCCACATACACACATATATATATCACGACACGATGGCCGGCATCCACATACACATATATATATCACGACACGATGGCCGGAATACACACTCACAAGATATTAGTCAACATAACCATTAAAATAGGAAAAGGTATTACAACGATTATATTAAAATTTCTAAAACATGTATAAGCATTTATTTATATTAATCTGCTTGACATGCATGTAAATAAAATTGTAATATTATTTAGGACATAATTATAGAAATACGAGGAAGGGATGTTGAAAGCAAACAAAACATGTGACATTGTATTAGACAATAAAAAACATGTACAAAGCATATTAATAATTCATGTTCAACCAAAATATTAATCTTATGTTCTAAGGTTACCGGTAGGGGTTGATGCGAGATGAGGACGATGGAGCCAAGAAGAGGATGGTGACGCCGGTAAGAGAGCGCTAACAAAATTAGATCTATCTAAAAATCAATGAAAATATTAGTTATAAGATAAACTAATTAAAAAATGTGAGACGCTACACTAAACAACATAAAATTATAAAATATCAAAGACTATACTAAATAATTCAACACATGAAACACTAACTCTAAGTTCAAATGTATACATGCAATATAATGCATGTCTCAAATGTTATACATGTATCTAAGTTCATCTATTTCTTGCTATTAAATCTATGAAAATAAATTGGTTCTTTTAATTTGATGTATCTTAAAATTTGTATCGTTAAAATAAACAGAAAAAACTAAGTATACCTAGGCAAGGGGCGCGGCGGATCCGGCGGCTAGGGGCGGGGGGGCCGGCGGCGGGGGGCGGTCGGCGGCGTGGGGGGGCGCAGGCCGGGCGAGGGGCGCAGGCCGGGCGGGGGGGCACAGCGGCGGCCGGCGACTGGGCGCAGGGAGCAAGGTGGTGGGGCAGAGGGAGCAGGGCGCGCGGCGGGGCGAAGGGAGCAGATCTGGCATTAATGGGCCATATCTGCGCGCGGCCCTATTTTACCCGAAGGGGCTTTCGCCGAGTGCCATATTTGGATGCACTCGGTGACATGTTTTTATTTTTTTGAAAAATCATTTCTTTGCTGAGTGCATTTAGACCTGGCACTCAGCAAAGATGAATTTTTGATTCTTTGTCGAGTGCCAGGTCTAAATGCACTCGGCAAACATTTTTTGTAATTATTTAAAAAAAACAAAAATAGCAAAAAGACAGTAAAAAATTCAATAATTTGGCATTATATAGTATACACTCATTTTGCATCCTAGAAATTTTCTTAGTTCAAAAAAACAAATTTAAGGCACTTGTAGTTTAAATTTGGGATCTTTTAATTAAATTCCTATAAAGAACTTCAATTAACTAAAAATAGCAAGCTACCACTAAAAATGCCAAATTTGGACATGGTATAAGATACATTGGGTTTTAGTAGTACAAAAAGTTGTAAGTTCAAACAAAGATTTGAATATCGATTTGCTTCTAAACCTAACTCATTCCATCCCTAAACTCATTTACCTTCTCGAGGATTCTCCAGTTTCCAAACGTCGTACATGAAACTTTGTCAAAACATTATGAAATTTTTTTCATAGTATATATGTATGATATAATGACACCATGTCAAGTATCATATTTTTTAGGCATCAATTTAATTTTCTATAATTAAAAAACCATTAAGCTCCATGTTGTCGCCCGAGCGTCGTAAATTAGATTTTAAATATTTAGATATATTTAGTTGTAAAAGATTACAAATGGAATCATGAACATAAATATGATTTTTCTATAATTTTTGAGTCATTATTTCATGTACATACAGTTGAAATTTGACCCACTTCGAAGTAAATCCTAGAAACATGGTTAATTTATTAAAAATAGCAAGCCCACTCAAAAAAATATGAAACTTTTTCATGGCTTAACATAGGTTGCATTATGAGTGTAAAAAAATCAAGTTCAAAATATGTTTAAAATGTGATATAGACTCAAAATATGTTTTCACATAAAATAATGGGATTTTTTTACTTTGCCGGGTGTTTTTATTTGTGGCACTTGGCAAAGTATAGGGTTTGCCGAGTGTCCGTTAGTGGCACTCGGCAAACCCAAATTTTCACGCCTACCGTTATAACGGCGGCAGCAAAAAAGGGTCTGGAGGATTTTTCAGCTTGTTTGCCGAGTGCCACGTACGTGGCACTCGGCAAAGTTTCAGAATTGCCGAGTGCTACAATGTTTGCCGAGCGCATGACATCTGGCACTCGGCAAACTATGTGCTCGGCAAACATTGTAGCACTCGGCAAACTTGCGTTTTCCGGTAGTGATGAGACCATAAACAAACTTAAATATCTAAATAAATTACATTGTGATAATTTATCTTAAAAATTTAGGGCCCCGCCTCTAACTATAATGTTTTTAAGCTTGAAATTTCCTGTTCTTGCTACCTCCAGCTTAAGTTGGGTATCAAATTGAAGATTTGGTCCCAAGTTGTGACGTGGACACGTCGCGTATCCGGTGTATCTGTTCATGTTTCTAACGTGCATCAGTGCATCACCTTCGTTGGGTATATATCGATGTCTTGTGCATGCATTTAGCCGTCCGTGCAATTCTAATCATCCAGCCATTTTTGTTAATATATTAATTGCGTGTAGATCATGTGTAGACTTTGCGCATGTGAGATGGACCCTCAATCATAATCCTCTACACTTTTATTTTTTATCACGGTATCTATATATAATATCGTAACATCATCACTTGTCTCATGGTTTTTCATAGACTTCATTTGATTTTTTTAAAAAAATAAAAAAAATTATTAAGCTCTAAATCGCCGATTGAATGTGCGGACCTAGAATTTTCAAAAGCAATTTAGTTTAGTGGGTAAGGCCTACAAATAGACTCAAAAACATGAATATGATTTTTTATAAATTTTAGTTAATTATTTCATGTACTTACAGTTCAAATTTGATCTATTTCAATATAAATCTTAGAAACACACTTAATGAGTTAAACTTAGTAAGATAACCCAGAAAAATATCAAATTTTTACTTGAAATAAGTTATGTTGTATTTTAAGTGAAAAAAAGTTTTAAGTTCCAACAAAGATCTAACCATCGATTTTCTTTTAAACCTAACATATTTCATCTCTGAAATCTAATTCCTCCTCGAAGAATATCTGATTTCTTAACATCATACGTGACAACTATCTCGAAATATTTTTAATTTTTTATCACATCATCTAAGTATCATAATAATATCATGGCAAGTCTCGTGTTTATCAGACTTCATTTTTTTAGAATTAAAAAATAATTAAGATTCAAGTTGTCGATCAAGTGTCGCAACCTAAACTTTTTAATTTTCTTTTAATTTAGTGGATAAGAACTAAAAATAGACTAAAATATGAATATGATTTTTTCTATAAATTTTGATTCATTATTTCATGCACTTGTATTTCAAATTCACCTATTTCAATTTAAATCCTAAGAACACAATTAATGAATTAAAAATATCAAATGGATCTAGAAAAATGTAAAATAATTAGATGGAATAAGATACGTTGTGTTTTGAGTGTAGAAAAAAATTCAAGATAAAACAAAGTTAGAAATATTATATAGACTCAAAACATTTTTCACAAAAATAATGAAAGCAAAAAATTTGGCGCTCGGTAAAGACGCCGTTTCCTCTCTAGTTGGCATGTACACAAGGACTAATTAATCAATTAATCTGGGCTCGAAATGGAGTCACGTTTAGAACAACAAAGATGTAATATTTTTGAGTTTTCAGAAAGATAATCTGAACAAGTTGTCACTCAAAGTTCAGGAAAACCAACATTAATTCCCAGAACACTGCACAACGCATATACATGCAGTACTCATGCAGGATGTGCAGGCAAGGCCACTGCAGCGCGCGCGGAAGCGATTGCGCATGGAATAATTTCAGCGAGAGGCATGCAGAGACAAGGTTTCACGATACTTTGTAGCTAGCGATTCCATGTCCAAGTAGATGAGGGCCAGGTCGCTAAGCTCCAACTAGCTAGCTACTAGCACGTAGCAGCTAGCAACTAGCTTCGCCACGCTGACGACCGGCCGGCAGCCGCACCAAATTAATTAAGATCGACTCGATCATATCGTACGAGTGACCAAAATCACCAAACGTATGAACCACGTGTAAGTTCTCGTTAGGTCATGCTTAATGCTACCTACCTACCAGGCACGATTAGGGATGAGCAAAAATAAATTAAAAACCAAATCGAATCAAATTAAATTTTGAGTACGTTTGTTTGTTTTTTTAAAAATGGTGTTTATTTCAAGAAAATTTGTTTTTAGTTTACTTTACAAACCTAAACAAATGAAAAACCGAATAATTTTCAATTTCTAACTTCATATCTTCATATATTGATATATTGAATTGTGATGTAATTTTAATTTTAACTAAAAATAAATAAATTTCTATTTTATAATTTCATGTATTGATGAGTTGATATATTGAATTATCATATAGATTTAATTTTATCTAGATCACTAAATCATGATTTAAAAAAGTGATCATAGTTTATTAGGTTAAAAATTAAAATTGTTAGGAAACAGAGTATCCAAGAAATAAGCATCGATTGTTGGACATGATTATCTCTTAGGGGGTTTTGTCTATAAATAGAGGGGTTCTCTCCTCATTTGTATACTGTTAATCTGAACAATAAAAAAGTTTGACTTTTTCCTATATATTGTGTCAATGGTTTTTTGTTTCGGAGCTCTGGATTACACACAGTAACTGAGTTTTTTCAACACGTTATCAGCACGAAGTTCTACTATTGGCGAACCGATCTACAGCAGTGGTCTACCGGCATCGAAATACGTATGCAATTGAATTTCTAGCTCTAAATAGATATGTTTCATATATTAGATCTAATCTACTATATGAGTGTGATACGACAACACACTACCAACATGGTCCTACAAGGTGAGCCGCCGCCCTAAACGACGTTGTGACAATAGTCGTCAGCCACACCATCCTACTGTGAGCTGCACCCATTGCTAGTCGAGTTTCTCATCGCTGCCATCGCAAAGCGTGACAAGCACTGTCACAATTTGCCGCCAATCGCCGCTTGCATAGCGAGGTATGGCCCGACCGTTGCATGACCTCGCACATCACCCGAACGCCACACTACACCTCTGGTTTGTCAACCTGCCCGTGCATGATAGATCCACCATCGATAGCACGTATACGATCGTCACTGCCTATGGCATAACCACCACTATATGTGGGTGTGCGCCAACTAGCACCGCTCGTGACAAGCTGACGCCCCATGTCGAGTGCGGGCCCACGTTGCCATCGCTGGGGAACACATCGGTCATTGTTTCCCGAAGATGTTACAATAGATGTTGAAGTCGTGATGCACAATGCCCCGTGCATGTAGCCTGCATGCACCACGTGGCATTCACCGCACCCTGCCGATACTTGTGACACCACTCGACCACCCTGACACATGGTGCCCACATGAGCTACCATCCGCACCGCACGCGCCACCGGTTGGCCTCTTTTGTGCCCGCATGCTCTGCACCCTACTGCGCAAGTCATCACCCAGCATGACACTTGTTGGTGCCACAACCGCGTCACGCCTGAAGCACGCTGCACCAGACCACTCGCGATCATGCCCCACCGGCATGCCAGTACTCGTGACTTTTTGCCCGCATTTGCCCCTATATTTGTGAAAAATCATTTAAAACTATGAATTTTGTGTATGGATTCTTGGATTCGGTGAAAATTCTGAAAATACCCTTTTCTTACATAAAAGGAACTCTGGAATCCAAATTTTACATCTATTTTTCCGTTTCAATAATATTTTATATGTTTACTATTTATTATTTTACTATTGCATGTATGCATTTAATTATCATTACTTTTATCAATAAATATTGAACTGCATAGAAAAATACAATAAATTATGCATATCTCTAATAGAAAACTAATGCAATTTTACTAGAAGTAATATGCGCATCATAGATCACTCGCATCACGACCAAGCAGTTCACTAAGAAAAGTGCACATGGCCACAACCATCTCACCTAGGCATCGAATGTCTGGACTATACTTGGAGCCATGAAGCTTCGCAACATCATATGCCATGCAGACTATGCATCTGCCCCATGCTAGAGGAAAATGATCAAGCATTTCACTTTCTCTGATATATCTCTATCTACTTTGAAGGATAAGTATATAGCCACGAAGAATTAGAGAGTGCTAAGAGATGTATTGAATGAGTGTTTAGAGCACCTCAAGTACACCATGAAGTCTCTAGTAGAGCAAGAATAGATCTGACTCTGACTTTTTTTAAGTATGCCTAAGAGTTAACTCCACGTTGCACCGAATCTGCATGTTTTTGAATCTCAACTTGAACGAGATCTCATATCATGGAGAAATTGAAAGGACTCTCCACTTTCCACCCAAACGTGTCAGAATTCGTACATAACAACCATCAATTACAATACATGTAGTATTTTGAATCGATTAACGTATTGTAGCTTAGCAAGATTCAGGATAAAGTCCTAGAGGAGAACTTTGTTTCATAACCACGATGAAAGTGCAATAGCATTGAAGCTAATGTATTTTCTTTAAAATTTGTGTAAAATTGATCATAAGAAGTAGGATATGGATGAAAGGAAATAAGTGATGGCATATGAAGTGAAGCCTTGTGATGAGAATGGCAAGACAATCGAGAAGAATGTCAAACCATATGGTTCTAAAATTTGCAAGGTACAAAAGCACACCATGGATAAATATTAGAAGTAATAACTTGAGATACACCTTACCATCAAAGTTAGTAAGAATAACATGATAGGTGGTAGTGTCCATGAAATCTGAGTTAACTTTCCCATGGTGTCAATAGAAGCATGCCAATACTATCATAAGTAAAATTAAAAGCAGATACAAATGAAGAAGTAGCTAGCCTACATGCAAATTCTATCCAAAAATAGAGTTTTTACGTCATCTGAATATAGTTAAATATTAGAGGATTCAATAATTGTAACTCTAGAAGAGCACAATAAATGAAAGATTATAAGTTATCGAAGAGCAAATATCTTTCACTACAATGAATAATTATTTCCAGTATGTAATCATTTCTAGTATGACATCCTAATACCTGAGACTATATTCCCTTTTTGATAGGGGTGTCATCGTCTCCTGGGTGCCTGGCTGGTCAAGCAAGTATTTCTTCCTTTTTTGTTGGATCCAGGTCAGAAATTTATAGTCATAAATCAATTTGTGTCAGGTACAGAGCCAATCTTCACATCCCATAGGTAAAACAACTCGCTTTATGGGCTCCTCATGAAACTCGGAGATGTTATGATGTGCCCTCTCCCATAGAGCAACCCAAGCTCGAGAGTTCGCCTATTACCACTACCCTGCTATCACTTCTAAGAAGTGCCCCCGAATCTCTACTCAAATCATACTGAAAGCGAGAAATAAAACTAAAATCCTAAGTAAAAGGTAAGGAATAAGAAGTCGACTTCTCCTTTACCTGATCCCAATAAGGTTTTCTCGGACAGCCAAAACCTTGATTATACCTCGCATAACCCTAAAGGGCACCCTCGTTATAGCATCGCGTCGGTCACTATCGCCATTCCCGACACCAAGCCAAGTTAGCTCAAAAGCAAGTAAATAATTAGCTCAAGTAAACAGAAATAGAAAGAAACAAAAGAAAAAGAGTAGCAAAGATGGAATGAACCTTAACCTTGTCTAATAGTATAAACTCTTCGATCTCACAACCAAGGTAGTAGTAGACAAGTACAGAATCATACCCCATTATCTAACTAGAACTCCAGGGTGAAGCCCTCCAAACTATTGATATGAACCAACCAATTTTACATATTTTTGTCAAATCCTTCTATTATTAAGTACGGCTAGCCTACCCTATTTAGTTTGAGTTTTCCATTCTATTCATTACTTGTGCCATTACATTATGTTATGTTCCTCCTTGTCTTTGACAAGTGACTTTCCTACATGTATTTTTGTTCGGTATGGCATCGCATCATGTCAGCATAGCTTTCCCTAGTTGCCATAGTTTCTACTCTGTTTAGAGTCCTTTCGAACTACAATTAGGCACCCTCCTGGTAATGCTAGAGGTGACTACTTGTAATAGGTCTTGCCTTGGGTTCCAACCCTTTGATAGTTGGTCCTCGGAAATGACCTACGGACTTTGACCATAACGAGGTTAGTTGTCTAGTGATCAATATCTATACGGTAAATAGAAATGTACAATCAATAACGATTCTTGGGCGAACCATGTGGGAAGGTTTCCCATCACATGGCTCACCAACTTGATCTTTTGCGAGAACCTTATGTAAGAATAGGCCTGGCAAAAGAAGTACAACTTTCCTTTGCCACTCAAGTGTAATAGAGTATTTTTGGTCTCTCTCTCAAGATCTTATAGTGAGACAACAAATGAATTTCTATTTAACAATAAAAGCTATTTCAATAGGCAGAACTTGGGCTAGACTTTGGTTAGGTAATGCTCAAGACGAATATCTAGCAACCCTTGAGACACTCGTTCATACACAATGAATAGAACAATGGAGTGAACGGAGGGAAAAATCTATTCCCACCTAGAATGGGTATTTCCCGAAGATAGTGAAATTGCGGGTATAGCTTTAGAGGAATAGTTTCTAGTTTTGGAACCACTTGAACAAGAATCCTCAATCTACTAAACTCTTGGTCTATTCCAAATGATCATAGCATGTTTAAGACATTTATTATTGTGTTGCTACTTCCTCACGCATGAATAAATTGTCTTAGACTAGAATCTTGTGTAGCGCCCAAATAAAAAAGAATGAATCAATTGTGGCTTGTGGATCCACGAATATTATGATCGTTGCTAGAATCAATAAATACATTTTATAGGCCCTAAAAGAGCCATGTCATATTATTTGTGGGATAAATTTGCATAGTAATGAAACATTATTGTATTTGAACTCACTTGAACTTTATTGAGATTTGCATAAATTGAAAGAATCTATACTAGATGTATGCATTCTTTAATATTTGGGCTATACTACAAATACACTTGAAGTGTGTACTACTTTAAGACTTTATTTCTCCCATTTAGAATTATGCATTATATCAATTTTGGTTTTATAATCATGATAAAAATAAATTAACAACTCATATGGTTATAGCTTAAAAGCGAAATAATTTACTAAATCATGAAGATTTGTGTGCCTATATGCACCACTAGGAAATTAATCACTAGATCAATGTGAAATCATTCTTAAATTGTATCTATATGATGTTTTGGTCTTATCAAACTCTTGTATGGGCTATCATGATACTGCTTGAAGCTTGTAAATCTTTATAATATACACATGTAGGTCTATTATCTACTTAACTCTCATGTCTTGATCATAAAAGGTAGTCCACCTGAATGGACAATGCTAAAGAATAGTGATTGATGACTAATGCATTGACATGAGAGACAAAGTAGTGCATTATGTATCATTTGTCTATGTGAATGGACTAAGCATAAGAAATAAAGAATTAGAAAAGTCAATATACCATTATTATAAAGTTGTACTTTATCTGTCATGAATAGGACATGTAGTTCTAAATGCAGTGGATCTCAAACATAATTCAAACCATTGGCATACAACATATACTCAACAATAGTGCAACTGGTGTTATATTTTTCTACCTAAAGTATGTGTATATCCCACTACCATAGTAGATGGAAAAGGATCTCTCCAAAAAGTCTATAATACTTGTGAACGGAGGTTTGCATGTAGCCTTCTACTTTTATAATTTTTCATCATTTAGGGGGATAGAATGAGCCCTTAGATGAAAAATGTTGATAAATTATAGTAGAAATAGAAGGGATCATATACATTATCTCACACTAGTAAATATAGTGTAAAACGTATTATAAGTACATAAGTACTTGAAGTGTCCAATAACTATAAGTTACAATGTCTAATTGTTTCGTGATCTGAAAAGCATGACTAAGTTGCATTACCTGAATGTAATGTGTGAAATACAGAAGAAAGAAAAGGTATCCCTCATCTTGTTCAAAGGCTTCGAACAATAATAATAGGACGAGAACTTTGGTTCTTCATGTCCCTAAGTAGCCGGAGATGTCTGGTAAAAATAGGGCATGAGAGCTTATCATACTTAATCACGAAAAGTGCCACTATCATAGAAACGTACATTAGTGATGAGTCATAGCGTATATTAGTGAGGGACATGTCTCTCATCACTCTTATCATATCAGTAAAACCCTAGCATTAGTGACGGGTAGATACCCATCACTAAAGGGTCCCTCAAAGTCCACGCAGTATCCAGCATATCCCCTTTTAGTAATGGGTGAACATAGTGACCCATCACTAATGTCAAACTTTAGTGACGGGGAGTACTTGACACCCGTCACTATTGTGAACCTTTAGAACGGGTCATCAATGTCACCCGTTACTAATGTTATGGTCATATTTTTAAAAATATTTTTTAAGATGCATCCTTAATCAAAGTTAGGAATTGGTAGCCAACATTTGAAATTGCAAACAACACAGAATACAACACAAAAATCATCACATAAATACAACACATAATTCATCACCGAATACCATCATCACAAATTGCATTGCACAAACAAACAAAGCAAAACATCAAAAATTGTATTTCATATATTTCACCAAATGTTTGCAAGTTTTACAAAAACAAGTTCAAACATTAATTCTAGCTTTTATAATGGAAAGCGCTAGTCATTGCGAAGACTTGGTTTACAAGAAATGTCGCTAGTCGTGAACGGATCTCTGACAACTCAGTCTCGCCAAGAGATCCTTCAAGTATGTTGAATTCTTGCAAATTGAGTTTTTGACATTAGTCGATGTTTACATAAGTGAAAAGTAAATTAAACACAAAAACAAAGCACATGATAATATCTTACGTTGGGTGATTTAAGACCCGCTATCTTCAGGGCCAACGTCATATGGTGTGTAGCATAAAACCTGCATTGGTTTCTAAGAGGTTGACTGTAACATTGTTATGGAAATACACGATTAGTTTGGATGACACATTAAATTTGAAAGGATAAACATTTAGAGACTTACATGCATTGTGGTTTTATGAACCAATTGTTGGTATTTTGTTGCTTTTTATTTATTGACACAGATAGCAGATTCAAAAGCTCTGTAACAAAGCAGAACAAGATTGAATTAAGCAAGAATAGATTAAAGGTTGAACTTGTAATAAAGTGAAGAAAACCTTATTCATTGATAAAACTTTTGACTACCGAGAAGTCCCTCTCAGTGCAATCTTCTATGAAGGGCATGCCCCATAGAATGAAGGGTGTAGGACCGAAAGTAGCGACCAGAGGGGGGGTGAATGGGCGCCTAAAAAATTCTTGTTAAACTAAGATCTAATTGAAAACAGTCATCTATCCCGAAGGGGATAGGGGCCTATTTATAGACAAATCCTAATACATGAAAAGACTACTTTACCCTCGGGTAAAATAACCTAACTCTAAAATAAATTCCGAAAATTACTAAAATATTATTAAAAAAATTAACTGACTCGAATAAAAATATTCTAAACTTAAAAACTAATTATTAATATCCTAAAAACGAATTAATGATAGATTGTCAGTTTTACGCCGAAACTGACAAAGCGTCCACCGTCTTCACACCGGGTACCCGGATTGGGCCGACCCGACCCCGCAGCTCCCTCAGCCCGGCAATCGCTCGCCGCCCGTGTACCTGAGTCAAACCCAGTCAACAGACCGGTGGATCATCTGCCGCTCCTAGCCATGTACCCGGATTGGGCCAGCCCGACTCCGCAGCTCCTCTGCCCGGCCGTCGCTCACTGCCCGTGTACCTGAGTCACATGCGCCTCAGACTCGGCAGGTCTTCATCTCTCTTCCTCTTGACTTCCGTTGACAATCACTCATCACATCTGGAATATCAAAACCACATTCTTCAACATGGTTTCTCAATCTCCCCCTTGATGAGTGCATTGTCAACACCCTTTTTAGCTCATCTCCAGAACCTGCAAAACATGTGGAAACAAGAAAAAAAAAGACAAAAGAAAATAGAAGAAAGAAAATAAAAGTTTAACCCTAATGACCAAAGCCAAATAAAAACACGAAAACGGTCATTATAGTTAACCAAAAATAAAGACTTAAAAACACGTGCAAATCAAATCTCAGAATTACCAACAAGGAACTCCCCCTGAAATAAATCCCAGAGAAAGCTAAAAATATATCCAAAAATTCTCCCCCTTGTTGACAATTGGACTCATCAAGTGAGACTAAATGCACTTAAAGAGACATAAACACAAACTCCCCCTGAAATGCAGCTCCCCCTCAAAAAATGCTATGAATGCAGATGGGGTGCAGGTGGAGTGTGAAAAGCATGCTTCTTAGATATGATTAACTTCAATAACAATATCTAACAGGTATAGCGAAAGA
Source organism: Zizania palustris (assembly GCA_019279435.1). Classification (NCBI taxonomy): domain Eukaryota; kingdom Viridiplantae; phylum Streptophyta; class Magnoliopsida; order Poales; family Poaceae; genus Zizania; species Zizania palustris. The sequence goes on along the minus strand of JAAALK010000082.1, from coordinate 17,524,773 downwards.
TATATTGTCTAAGATACATGACATGATCAGTGCAATAGATGATATCTTAAGAAAGTCATTAGCACGCATTTTTCGATTTTTGCAAAACAAAAGCATCACCACATTTTCTAGTTAACAAGCAAAGTAAAGCATGATATGCAAAAGCTAACTGATATCTACCAAGATAAGCATTATCCAAAAACAAAGTGCTTCAGCAAACTTGTCATCTTTTTAAATTTTTCAGATTATTTCTTTTTCATTTCTGCCGGGGGTTATTTGCATGTCAAACCTTATGCTAACCAACCAAGTCAAGCCTAGGCCAGAACAGGACCATCAGAAGCTTAAGACATTGGTCTTGGCATACATTACATTGTCCTAGTTCATACCAAAGTGCTATGGTAAGCAGTCCAGAACAATGCAATGCGACAAAAGCAAACCCACCTGGATCTTTTCTGATAATCATAAAAATGCATAAATTTTTATTTTTCTGAATTTTTATCATTTTTATAGCACATTTTGCATATTTAAAGCATATAGATGTCCAAGTTGTGTATCTGCATCTAAGTAAGGATCTAGCTACAAGGCATGTAAAAGATAGCGAAAGCATTCAGCCTACACATGCTAGTTACCAGAAGCAATGGTGATCATTTTTTTTCAATTTTAAAGCATTAAAACCATGCATATGACAAATATCAGATATATCATGTTAACTGAACCAGAACATGATCATCGACAAGTAATCAAAAACATATACTAGCTAGAGAAACTAAAGCAGATTAATCATATAGCAGAAGCAAGCTCAAAATGTGACTAATGATTATGCATGATATGAACGCACACAAAAAGACTCGATAAAAAAATAAAGAAGAAAATAAAAAACTGATACCAATGAAAAGGTGACTCAAAATATCCTAAAAAGATACACAGCTCCCAAAACACGATCAATAATCATGAGTGGGACCAAACGGTCCAATGCCAGGTTTAGTAAAAGTGTTGAACCAGTGTCGAGCCATCTGCGCGTATGTAGGAAAGCAAAAGGAATCATATGAGTCTGGACTGAAGCGCGAATCAAAGCGCGGTCCTTTGTTCTGCCTAAAATCACGGCCACGAGGTCCAAAACCGTATCCATAACGATCCGGAACTCTGCCGGAACGAAAACCACCATCCGAAGCACGGTAGTGAAAACCGTCTCCTCTACCACCACCTACACGACGTGGCCTGGCCTCTAGCCTCTCTCCACGTCGAGGGACTCTCTGTCAACCACCCTGCTGGTAGAACTGCTCCTGCCCACCTCGAGCTCTCTCTGCTCGCTCAACCCGCTTCCTCCTGAAGCAAAACTCCTCAAGATGCCTGTCTCTCTGACAAAACTCACAGTGATAGGTAGGCTTCTTGGAATGTTGTTGTGGCTTAGGGTTCTTAGGCTTGGTGGTGTTGGGTGAATCATCTTTGGTGTGAGAGGGTCCAGGTAAAGAATCAAGAGAGGTGTGGAGAGTCTTAGGCTTTGGAACCCAGATCTGCTTCTTAGGTGGAGCCTTGGGCTGTTCTTGGAACACACCATCCTTGGGCTGACTATCCTTAAAGGACTCAGTGGAGTGAGTCTTAGGGTGTCTCTGTTCGGGAGTCATCTTACTCCACTCCACTGCTCGGCTAATAGCACTCTCAAAATCAGCCTTGGTATAGGTGTAACCTACCCCAAACCCATCCGGTCTCTTGAACTGTTGAATCATCATGCTGAGCTGTGGCTCTCTAGCACTAATCCAACTCAGAATCTGACGGAGGTAAAAGTTCTCGTTCTGAACATCATCTAGCTCCTCTCTCAAAGTAGCTAACACCTCCACCTGAGACAAACAGATCTCACACTCTTTACCAACTTCGACAGACTTCTCAGCTTTTAGCTTGATCAATTCCATTCTAATGGATAAGCAGTTCTCACAAACAGTGGATGGAACTGACAAGGTCTCAAGCTCTAGCTTAGTCTGCTCCAACTCACCTCTCACTCCAGCTAACTCGCTCAACTGCTCATCACTCTTGGCTCTCAGCTCAGCTATACTAGCTAAATGAGATGGGCAGTCTACACAAGGTGTGACAACAGTGGCATGAGCATCTTTTAGCTCCTGCTGAGCGCTTTCAAGCTCAGTAGCCAATGCGTCTCTCTCATCTACTCTCTCTGTGTACCTAGACTTAAGAGTCGTCAGGTCACACAACAACACCTCACAGTTAGGGCACTCACCACTATCACCCAAGCAAGGGGAAGAAGACAAACTCTCAATCTTGTCATTCGCCGTGGCTAGCTCACTCTCAAGTTCATCTATCCTCTTCTTAGCCCCTCTAAGCAGTTTCTCTCGATACTTCAACTCCTGACTGTTTTGTTCTAATAAATTAACAACTTCCTGTTCATAGGATGAAACATTCTCATCATCGTCGTCGTCGGAGTCGTCGGAGGAGTCCTTTTCTTTCTTCTCCCCAAGAGCCATTGAGCAGAAGCTCATGTGGGATCTTCGGCTGTGGCGTGCGCGACTCTTCGGCTTGTCCCCGAAACCCATGAAACAGAGGCCCGCCGGATTGTCCTTATCCTTCCCCTTCCTGATCATGATATCTTCATCACTTGAACTTGAAGATGAGGAGGAAGAAGAGGATCTCTTGGAGTATCTTTTATCCATCTCGGCGAAGAAGGTCTCGTCTCGCTTCTTGTTCTCACGCCTATAATCTTTCAGAGCCTTTCGAAAGAATTTTGTCTTGGGCTTGCCCTTCGTGGAGTTATCGTACTTGCCGGAGTTGTAGGAGTTGTCGCCGGTTCTCTTCTTGTAATTCTTCTGCTTGGGGCAGTCGGCGATGAAATGACCTAGGTCACCACACTCAAAGCATCCAGATTTTGTACCGTGTCTCTTAAACATTCGCTTATCATAGACACGTCGCACCCGGTTTTTAAACAAGCACAAATCATCATCTCCTAGAGTATCAAGTTGTTCCTCGGAGATAGACATCAGGGAAAAAGCAGTACAACTCATGGCATTAGGATCAGCAGATGGTGTCGCAAGCGCTAGAGTCTTTGATCCAGAACTTGTGTGATTTGATCTCAACTGGATATCGACCTCTGAGGCCTTGAGCTTACTAAAAAGCTCTGCGACAGTCAACGTATCATAGGACGCGCTCTCAACAATAGAAGAAACCTTGATCTCCCAGATCTTAGGGTCCAAGGTATGGAGTACTTTAAGCGCCTGCTCATGATCCGAGACCAGCTGATCACGCTCGGCCTTGTTAACGCGAAGCTTGTTAATGATCGATTGAAAATGACCAAACAAAGCCTCAACAGTCTCACCCGGCTTTTGTGAGAAATTTTCATACTCCCGCCGGTAGGTCTGATATAGTCTAGCCTTGACCTGAGCTGTCCCCTCATGGTGTGCCTGGAGGGTAGCCCAGATCTCACGAGCAGTGGTGAGATGGCTAACACGCTCAAACTCACTAGGACCTAGACCAGAAAATAAAATGTTCACCGCCTTACTATTATTTTGATGCTGGGTAATTACATTTTCAGCAGTATCCGCAGCAATAGTCGTTATCGTGAAATTAGGATGAACACAAATCTCCCATATGTCCGAGCTCTGGCTCATAAGGTATGCTCGCATGCGAGTCTTCCAATAAGTGTAGCCAAAAGATTCTAGGGATGGGATTTTACCTGAAGACGTCATGGTCACTACCTAGGTTTTGAATCGGTTAAGATATTTAAAAAAAAACTAACCTCGCTCTGATACCACTTGTAGGACCGAAAGTAGCGACCAGAGGGGGGGTGAATGGGCGCCTAAAAAATTCTTGTTAAACTAAGATCTAATTGAAAACAGTCATCTATCCCGAAGGGGATAGGGGCCTATTTATAGACAAATCCTAATACATGAAAAGACTACTTTACCCTCGGGTAAAATAACCTAACTCTAAAATAAATTCCGAAAATTACTAAAATATTCTTAAAAAAATTAACTGACTCGAATAAAAATATTCTAAACTTAAAAACTAATTATTAATATCCTAAAAACGAATTAATGATAGATTGTCAGTTTTACGCCGAAACTGACAAAGCGTCCACCGTCTTCACACCGGGTACCCAGATTGGGCCGACCCGACCCCGCAGCTCCCTCAGCCCGGCAATCGCTCGCCGCCCGTGTACCTGAGTCAAACCCAGTCAACAGACCGGTGGATCATCTGCCGCTCCTAGCCATGTACCCGGATTGGGCCAGCCCGACTCCGCAGCTCCTCTGCCCGGCCGTCGCTCACTGCCCGTGTACCTGAGTCACATGCGCCTCAGACTCGGCAGGTCTTCATCTCTCTTCCTCTTGACTTCTGTTGACAATCACTCATCACATCTGGAATATCAAAACCACATTCTTCAACATGGTTTCTCAATCTCCCCCTTGATGAGTGCATTGTCAACACCCTTTTTAGCTCATCTCCAGAACCTGCAAAACATGTGGAAACAAGAAAAAAAAAGACAAAAGAAAATAGAAGAAAACCTTATTCATTGATAAAACTTTTGACTACCGAGAAGTCCCTCTCAGTGCAATCTTCTATGAAGGGCATGCCCCATAGAATGAAGGGGAGCTAGTTAAAACCTGACAATAGTATGAAACCTCAAAATAGACATACTAATATAAATCTTTAACTAAAGAAGAAACCAGTGATAAGTTGCACACTAAAATAGCCGCTAGTATACTAAAGGCCATTGCTCCCTTGATGGAAAATAATAGTGAGCAAGATGATAAAGCACTAGAATATGCAACCTATGATGAAATAACTAGAAGTTATAAAGTTCAGCTGAATCATGTGATATAACAACTGTCAATTATCTGCACTTATTATTTATTGTTACTGCAATTATAAACCTTGATCTTGAGCTTGTATCACTCATTGAATGTATGAAATGGTCAGATTGAGAAGATTGTAAGACGACAACGACAACTGAATTTTCTGAAGAAACTAGAAAATAGTAAGAGAAAAAGCATGGCTTGTTGTATAAAGTTTTCATTTGTCAGGAATTGATTGTGAAATCTATTCCTCGACCATGGGCTGAATTACCTCTAGAAATATAATCTCAATGGCAATCAACTAGCAGTTGAAAATTAAAATAACAAAGAGTTGAATTAATCAACCTGAAGATGAAAATTGAGTTGAAGTCAAATTATGTTGAGTAATGAATTAATTGATGTTGTTGTTTGCATGAGAGCTTGGATCTGATATTTGTATAAAGATACATGAAGTACCATGTCTTGAACCGAGATAGAAAAAATAGCAAAAATCGTAGTAGTATATAGTATATTTTATTTAAAAGAAATATTGCATGAATATTGAAGATCCCTGAATGGATTATAAATATGGTCTGAAAATCATATGAAATTGAGGAAGCAAACTCTTGTTTTAATTTGAGTTTCAAATGAAACAGTTGGGTAGAATTAAGTTATGCATTGGTTTACGGCTAGAGCATATGACTAATGAATTTTAGTACATTAGTCCACTTATACTCAGAATGTATTACAAATATTTGGCTTTGAAAGGTCATTTCCATCCAAAACTCTCATGAACAGAAGATCATTGCAGACGGATCATAATCCATAAAGATCTAGAGAAGAGAGGGAGAAATTTTGGGACCAAAATTCCCATACTTTAGTGCTATAGGTATGCTAATGTACTTGGCCTACTGTAATAGGCTGGACATTACGATTACTGTGTAAACCTACTAACATGATCTAGCTATATTTTCCTATGTGGTGGAATTGTAGTATCCTAGAAATCATCAAAGAAATTTCTTGCATCGATTTCGACGAACCACTTGAAAACAATAGTTTGTATTAAGCCTCACCAGAATATGTATGGTTTAGAAGAATGATTCATCACATATAGTAGTCATGTGGATTGAATCATTTTAATATCCCTCGTATTATACATAAATATAATGTAAATTGTGTTGCACAAATATAGTCAAGATATGTGAAGAGCAATTTGATGAAGCTCACAAACCCAAAGTTCTTCTATACTCATGAATTACATAACAAGAATGAAATAAAGGTAATGCACACCAAGTCACATGAAAAACTTGCAAATTATTCACTAAGTTTTTCATAAAACATCTAGCTTTGAAATATATATTTGCTATACTTAAAGACATACATTCTAGGAGGAGAAACTTCGTATAACACCGTCAAGAAGAATTGAATCTTAGTCCCACATACTAAGTACACGAATTGATCTTAGAGATCATATGAAATATTTGGATGAATTGTATTTTTTTCCCTTGAATGAGTTTTCCTAAAGTTTTTCATATTAAGTTTTTAATGAGGCAATTCGTGCAACCAAGATGCATGCTATGTACTCTTTCTGTCAATTTATCCCATTGAGTTTTTTGATGAGGCATATGCATGTCGTGTAGAGTGCTCAAGGGGAAGTGTTTGGAAACAGAATATCCAAAAGATAAGTATCGATTATTGGGCACGTCTATTTTTAGAGGTTTCTGCTTATAAATAATGGAGTAATCTCCTCATCTATATGTCGTTGAATCTAAGCAATAAAAAATGTAATTTTTTCCATATATAGTGTGTCAATTGTTTTTTATCTTAAAACTCTGACTACATAGGTAAGAATTACCCAACGAAAACGAAAATCTGAAAAAAAAAACAAAACAAATTATTTTGTTATTTACTACAGTATTTTATACCACAGTTAGTTTTTTTAAAAAAAACGGAATCCATTAGAAACTGAAAAAACTAAACGAAATAAACTGATTGCCTGCATCTAGGCGTGATTTACGGCTCCTAACTCTCTCGCCTGCTAGCCGCCGTGTGCCCCGGCCGGCATAAGCAAACGGACAGTGTGCTCGCCGGCAGGGTCGGCTCACGGGCGGCAGGAAGCTACCCGGCCGGCGGGGCGCACTGCGTGCGAGCATGGCTAGCAAAGGGCGGCAAGTTGTATGGCAGAGGGAGAGAGAGAGCGCCAATGGATCGAGGCCGCCGCGGCATGCCAGCGTCGGCGTGGCGCCGCTCGCGCGCGCGTCGTACCAGACTACCGGTGGCGTACGTACGTGGCCGCGTTGGCATGCATGTCGGCGCAAAGCTAGGGCCGGTGTGTCACTGTCGGCTGTCGCCCCTGCTGCCCCGCGTGGCGCGGTGCGTCCATGAAACCATCGCTCGTCGTGGCGACCCGTGAACCGAACACCGGCGGCCGTGCGCCAGTGCGTACCCGCGGATATCATGGCGCGTTCGCCGCTAGCTCTTTTCTGGGCGCGCGTAGCATAAGCAAACTGAACAATTAACATGTAGATTCAAGTGAAATATACGCGAGGGAATAATGCATGCATGGCTTGGTGGCAGTCATGGGCTCATGGCACCAACGTCTATACCATCGATAAGTCCAAGATGTGAGACCTGCATGACGCATGAACAATAGACAGGCTAAAATCCAGCTTCCACAGATTCACATGCATGCGCAGCCATGTGAAGGTACGGAGATTTCTTATTTTTAAGAATCTGAAAAGGCCTGAAATGGTGCTCTGTTGTCCTCCGGTATACAGTTTTGAAGAAACAATTTCCCAGTATGAATTTGCCCAGAAGAAAAGATTACATAACGACCAACTGCAACCTGCAGATGATTTCAAATATCAATGTCCAGCTCAAAGTGCTGAATCACAGTGTTATATATAAATAATATATTAACATTTCTAAAATTGGTCACTTCGGGGATGTAGCTCAGATGGTAGAGCGCTCGCTTAGCATGCGAGAGGTACGGGGATCGATACCCCGCATCTCCAATAAATTTTTTTCCCCTACGCTCTCTAAATCGTCATCCTTCTCTGTTCTTGAAATATTTCTAATGCCAATATACAGTTGAGTTTGCTCTCCTGAAATCAGTCTTTCTCTCGCTTTCTGCTGATGACTGTACACACAGATGCCACCACCTCCTGTTTTTCTGTGCTGCCGTGCTGGCAGGCATGTAATCGCTGTCATTGCAGTTTGCAAACAGTGAAATATCTGACTTTTCCATTGTTAAGACCTGAAGGTTACTATATTCTGATTTCTGAATTCCTGATGCTGCTGCAGGTTTCATGTTGCCAAGCTTTGCGTGCAGTCATCCAGATGTCGGTCGATGCTATAATCCTTTGACTCAGGACGCAAAAGAGCACAGATTTTTTAAAAAATAATATATTTTAATAAAATCAATTTTAATACGCCATTTAAAAAAATATAAATTTGGACACCTGTCAATGTATCATTTGTCGAACTAGGCCACGCTAGCTTAGTTCGACCGAGCACGGGTAAAACACTAACACATGTCGGCCTCTGATCTGCGATCTAGGCTAATATGTGACTGAAAAATTATGCAATTCCATATATGTTATTGGCTACGTCACTGATATGTGGGTTCTATATATGTCATTGAAAAATTATGCAGTTCTATATATGTTATTTACCGCATGTCAGTGACACAACCAATAACATATATAAAACCAAATTAATTTTTAGTAGCAAATATGGAACTTTCTCCTTTCTATATCTCAAAAGAAAGTAGTGCCGCTTTTTTCTTCTTTCTTAAGTCGATCATTTCAAGATGTCACAACTTTGTTCGTTAGACTAGATGTGAGGAAAGTAGGGTGCTTGGACTAAACATTTTTAAGTCCAAGAAAATTTGATCACTCGCCTTCCTAACCCACTATAGGCTTAACTACTTTGACTTGCAATTTGTTCGATGTCCTGAACCACTTATTAATCACACTTAGGGCCTATTTGAGGGATCGAACTTTTGGTAACTGCGACTACTTTTAGAATCTGAAACTAAAATAAATGGTCTAGATTCTAGCTTAGATTCTGTAGAATATGAAAAAAATAAACTAGAATCCAAAAGCTGGAGAACATCAGTTTCTCCAGATTTTCATCGGCTATTCAGTTACTCAGACTAACTAGCTACTGAAAATCTCATCAACTTCTCCAAATTTTCATCAGATAGATACTCAGATTATTCAGAGTTACTCAGACTAACTAGCTACTAAAAATTTCCTACCAAGAACTCTTCCAAACAAGTCTTTATAGTAGGTCCCATCGTCAGTACCCTCGCTTCAGAAGGCATAAATCTCTAACTTGCACTGTGCAGTGACAATGACTCGAATTTCATATATAGATAGAACTCTATTAACTAAATCATCAAGTGGAATGATACAAACTATCCTATTGTACCCTCACGAACGGTATTTTGGTTCTTAAAAATATTAAACCCCCTGAGAAAATAGGTCAAACACATAAGCTACGTAGGCGATATATTTTTCCAACCCAACCAATAACATGTCATGTTTTAACACTATTAGTCGAAATTTGATCGGATGGATTTACGCGCAGTAGATCTAACGGCTAAGAGGCGTGTCCGATCTTTGGCTATAGATCAAATGTGCACAACTTAGTTCTCTCGGTATCATTATTACACCGTACCCTATTAATTTAATATTATTTCTATTTTTATTTAAAATATTTTATTGATATATATTAGTATTTAATGCTATAACCTATAAGAACCATGTAAGTTAAGAATGGTGAGGACCCACGGGATTGAATCAACCCATGATTTTCATTTTAACGGAGAATGGTTAGGCCCACTCCTATCTTGGACCGCTAGCGATGGTAGCAATTCATTTGGCCCATCAGAATAGGGATATATGAGAACGTAAAATTACTTGCCTCGGTTGACACCCAAATTTGACATTAATTATTAAAATTATTAAAATATCAACTTTCGGTAATTTGGACCGAAAATATGCCTTCCCCAACACAGGCCGGTCCGACCGTCCATGTAGGCCGGTCAGACCAGCCCAAGTCTAAAATTAGAGATAGAGTTTAATTCCGGGCTGATTTTATCTATAAACAAATCCTAACTAATTTTGTCTGAATCCTACTCAGTTTAGGAGTCAGGGAACATGAGACCAACCCCTATAAATAAAGGGGTGAGGCCGATTCAAGAGGACCTCCGCTTTCATATCAACACAAAGCTCTCGCTTTGAATCGTTCTTTTATCTTTCAATCTACTTTCCTTGCCCCAAGATTATCCAAGTAACATCCATCTTTGTGGGTTTGCGCTGTAAGCCCTCCGTTCACTGTGTCGAGATCACGGTAACCCTTGTTGATTCGTTCGTGAATTTCCTGTTTAATCCACGAAACGGATTTTTATCGTTTTATCAGTTTTCTCCTACTACCCTTGGAAGTTCAGCCTCTAGGCCGAATTTCACTTGATCTCTTACTATTTTGCAGGGGAAACATCTTCAAAATCATCGCCAAGAGGTTTGGTGGTGATTGCTATTAATCTAGAAGGTCGTCGGAGCCCTTAGGCGATCAGACCGAAGCCTGTCGATCCGATCGACAGGGCTTCGCCAGTCTGACCGGACGTTGTCGTGCCGGGTCGTTAGTCTGTTGTTGGCACGCTTCGTCGTGCCGTCACCAGCACCCCTAGTCCGGCCAAAAACCCTCCGTTGGTCTGACCATCCCTCCGTTGTGCCTTGGAACCCCTTCGCCGGAGCCTATCTTCGCATCAACTCCGGAGAGCACCTTTCAGCAAACTCCGGTTGGACCGAGGTCTACCCTCCGATCTGACCGGCCAAAGGCCGAAGCCTTCGTTCTGGACTCTGCGATGCCGAAGCCCCTGGTTTGACCGAGGCTTCGCCGTCGGTCTGACCGGGTACCCTCCGATCACCTAGAGCCAGCTTCACACCAAAATACCGAAGCCATCTTCGGCGATCCCTTCGCAGGCGTCGGTCCAACCGGGAGTTCTACTCCGGTCCGACCGGTCAACAGGCCGAAGCCACCCTTCGGGACGCTTTGGACTCCCTTCGCTACAGATCTAAACCGGACTTAGTCTGGCCGGTTTGCTTTATTACCTTTTACTCACACTTCGGTTGATCGAACTTTATTTCTAAATATTTGTTTGATTTCCTGGCGACTCTGTTTTCCCTTACCACTGTTTAAGGGTTGTCAGAACGCGATATCGATGTCTCACGACGTTTTAAGGTTTATCCTTGAGACGGTTGCACACTTTTGGATCGTTGAACCGACGTTAGTGTGTGGGCATGTTCTCGTGTCAACACACTTTTTAGCGACCCTGCTGGGGACGACATCGACATGACAAGCACGTCTACATCGGCTATGGGTATATTGGCCATGACTACTATGACTACAGTAGCAGTGCCCCTATCGCCGATGGATCCGGGGGGCATGAACACGGAAATCGTCAACCGCAACATCACCCTCCCCACTCTCGCGGACATCCCCGAAGAGGATTGGGCTGAGATCGAAGCCAAGACGAAAGAATTCGACACCCTCATGCTCGGGCGCTACACGAAAACTCGCACAGCCTTCGTCAAGCGTGACATCGACATCCCAGACCCCTTCGGAAACAAGGTGCCACCACTATCCCTCCCGTCTTTATCCCCCTTAGAGATTAGACAAGATATAGATGGTATAGTGGATCAGGCCGTTAGTGCTACATTTTCAAATCGATTAGGGCCTAAAATGGAAGCAATGTTCAGGAGATTTGGCTTTTCCGAGGCCGTTTCTCACACCCTGATTGCTATCCTACCCCCCGCGCACCACTGTAGGACCGAAAGTAGCGACCAAAGGGGGGGTGAATGGGCGCCTAAAAATTTCTTGCTAAACTATGATCTAATCCCAACACCCAACGGAACTTAACCAGACAAATACTATTAGCAAAGCAAATTACTGGTACTATAGTTGTCTAGCCTAAAAATGATCGGTGTCCTAATGAAGATGATATTAAAAATAAACTAAATAAAATTACTGCAGTAAATAAAAACACTTAGATAAAAACTCGAAATAATGATATTTCAGTCTAGAAATAAATTACTAATCAAATGAATAAATCTTGGATCATTAAAAATTAATTCATAACTAAACCTAAAATATTGCAGGTAAAGAATAAAATAAAATAAAAATCTAACTGCGACTAATAAAATTTTCTTTTCTTTTTATATGAGCAGATTATACAGATAAAAAATTAATACGAGATAACTAATAAAATTTAACAGATTAAAATAAAACGAAATTTTGAAATAGATTTTCAGCTAATTTATTAATGGATGATTATCTCTAAAAATATTGATCTACTAAAAAATAGGAGATTGAACAACCTGCGTCATCTCAACCCGTGTGCCTCGGTCGCCGTGCGAGTAGGGGGCCCGCTAGTGAATGCGTCACCGTCTCCCGCTGAAGCTGCTTTCCACCGTTGGATGCTACGCGCGCTCGCAGAAAACCAGTCGCCGGTGGGAAATCCACGCTGTCGCTGCAAGCCGAAGGCTGCAGGCCGAATGACTCACGCGCTGGAATCACAAAGCAAGGCTGCATAGGCTTTTTGCCTCCTGGTGATAGCTTCTTCACGCGCCTGCGTGTCTCGGCTGCTGTGTGCAGCCTCAGCCAGCTGCAAACCACCATGCGCCATGCGCGTCACGCAATGCGGCAGCAGCTAGCACTAGCCGGACAGCAAAGAGAAAAGCTAAGCGCCGGGGAAAAAGAAACAATGGCCGCGGTGGCTTGAAAAGAATACCGGCCGAAAAAAACTTCGCAGGAGAGAGGGACTGCAGATTGATCTAGGAAACAAAATAATAACAGTCATCTATCCTCAGGGGGGATAGGGGCCTATTTATAGGCGAATCCTAATACATAAAAGACTAATTTACCCCTAGGGTAAATTAATCTGACTGTAAAATAAATTACGAAAATTACTAAAAAAATTATTAGAAAAATCACCTGACTCAAATAAAAATATTCTAAACTTAAAAACTAAATATTAATATCCTAAAAATGAATTAATCATAGGTTGTCAGTTTTACGCCGAAACTGACAAAGCGTCCACCGTCTTCGCACCGGATACCCGGATTGGGCCGACCCGACCCCGCAGCTTCCTCAGCCCGGCAATCGCTCGCCGCCCGTGTACCTGAGTCAAACTCAGTCAACAGACCGGTGGATCCTCTGCCGCTCCTAGCCATGTACCCGGATTGGGCCAGCCCGACTCCGCGGCTCCTCTGCCCGACTGTCGCTCACTGCCCGTGTACCTGAGTCACATGCACCTCAGACTCGGCAGGTCTTCATCTCTCCCTTCCTTTGACTTCCGTTGACAATCACTCATCACATCTGGAATATCAAAACCATATTCTTCAACATGGTTTCTCAATCTCCCCCTTGATGAGTGCATTGTCAACACCCTTTTCAACTCATCTCCAGAACCTGCAAAACATGTGGAAACAGAAAACAAAACAAAAGAGAATGGAAGAAGGAAAATAAAAGTTTAACCCTAATGACCAAAAGCCAAACAGAAGCAAGAAAAATGGTCATTATGGTTAACCAAAAATAAAGACTCAAAAACAAGTGCAAATCTCAGAATTACCAACAAGGAACTCCCCCTGAAATAAATCCCCCTGAAATAAATCCTAGAGAAAGCTAAAAATATACTCAAAAGTTTCTCCCCCTTGTTGACAATTGGACTCATCAAGTGAGACTAAATGCACTCTAAAGAGACATAGACACAAAAACTCCCCCTGAAATGCAGCTCCCCCTAAAAATATGCCATGAATGCAAATGGGGTGCAGGTGGAGTGTGAAAAACATGCTTCTTAGATATGATTAACTGCAATTACAACATCTAACAGGTATAGCAAAAGATATACTATCTAAGATACATGACATGATCAGTGCAAACATATGATATCTAAAGAGAGTCATTAGCATGCATTTTTCGATTTTTGCAAACAAAAGCATCACCACATTTTCTAGTTGACAAGCAGAGTAAAGCATGAGATGCAAAAAGCTAACTGATATCTACCAAGATAAGCATTGTCCAAAACAAAGTGCTTCAGCAAACTTGTCATCTTTTTAAATTTTTAGACTGATTCTTTTTCCTTTTTATTTTTTCATTTCTGCTAGGGGTTATTTGCGTGTCAAACCTTATGCTAACCGACCAAGTCAAGCCTAGGCCAAAATTGGACCATCAGAAGCTTAAGACATTGGTCTTGGCATACATTACACCGTCCTAGTTCATACCAAAGTGCTATGGTAAGCAGTCCAGAACAATGCAATGCGACAAAGCAAACCCACCTGGATCTTTTCTAATAATCATAAAAATGCATAAATTTCTCATTTTTCTGAATTTTTATCATTTTTATAACACATTTTTCATATTTAAAGCATATAGATGTCCAAGTTGCATATCTGCATCTAAGTAAGGATCTAGCTACAAGGCATGTAAAAGATAGCAAGCGCATTCAGCCTACACATGCTAGTTACTAGAAGCAATGGTGATTATTTTTCAATTTTAAAACATAAAAGCCATGCATATGACAAATATCAGATATATCATGTGAACTGAACCAGAACATGATCATCGACAGGTAATCAAAAACATATACTAGCTAGAGAAAGTAAAGCAGATTAATCATATAACAGAAGCAAGCTCAAAATGTGATTTATGATTATGCATGATATGAACACACACAAAAAGACTCAATAAAAAATAAAGAAGAAAGTAAAAAACTGACTCAAAAGTATCCTAGAAAGGATACACAACTCCCAAATCCCCTCGTAAACGCTCAAAAGTAGACTGATCTAGGGGTTTGGTAAAAATATCAGCCAACTGCTGATGGGTATCAACATGTATAAGATCAATGACTCATTTCTCATATTGATCCCTCAGAAAGTGAAAGCGCACATCAATATGTTTGGTTTTAGAATGAATACATGGGTTTTCCCTACACTGATTGCACTGGTGCTATCACAAAACAAAGGAACTCGCGAAGGAAAGAATAACCCAAAATCCCGCAAAGTAGAAATCATCCAAACTAACTGAGAACAGCAGCTAGCAGCAGCTACATACTCAGCCTCAGTAGTAGAAAGTGCAACTCCAGATTGTTTTCGAGAAGACCATGAAACAAGTGAAGAACCAAGAAGCTGGCAAGTACCGGAAGTTGACTTGCGATCCAGTCGGCACCCACCAAAATCAGCGTCCAAAAAACCAGCTAAATCAAAAGACGATGATGCAGAATAATAAAGAACTAAATCATGAGCATAAGTAAAATACCTGAAAATACGCTTCACAGCCTGCCAGTGAGATGCGCGTGGCGACGACTGAAAACGTGCGTACACACCCACAACAAACTGTATGTCTGGTCTCGTAGCAGTCAAATATAGCAGCGATCCGATCATCCCTCGATACTCTCTCTCATTTACCTTGATGACGTCTTCGTCCTTGTCTAGACCTCCAGATGTACCCATTGGGGTCATCTGTGGCTTTAGCTCTCCACCAAAGTCAAACTTCTTTAGCATGTCCCGTGTGTACTTACCCTGGTGGATGAAAATGCCATCCTTGGTCTGCTTGATTTGGAGCCCTAAAAAGTACTTGAGTTCTCCCATGAGACTCATCTCAAACTCGCTATGCATCTGCTCAGAAAACTTAGATACAAGCTCATTAGTAGAACCACTAAAAATAATATCGTCAACATAAATCTGAGCAACCAACAAGTCTGCGCCATCTCTAAGCAAGAAAAGAGTCTTGTCCACAGAACCCATCACAAAACCTTTCTGCAACAAGAACTGCTTCAGGTGATCATACCAAGCCCCAGGGGCCTGCTTCAGACCGTATAAAGCCTTCTGCAACTTGTAAACATGTCGTGGAAATTTAGGGTTCTTGAAACCAGGTGGTTGCTTAACATAGACCTCTTCCTCTATATACCCGTTTAGAAAAGCACTCTTGATATCCATCTGATGAAGCTTAAAACATTTAGAAGCAGCTAAGGCCAAAAGAATACGAATGGACTCAAGGCGAGCAACAGGGGCGAAGGTCTCTTCAAAGTCAATACCTTCTTTTTGACAGAAGCCCTGTGCCACTAATCGAGCTTTGTTGCGCACCACAACACCATCTTCTTTTTGTTTGTTCTTAAACACCCACTTGGTGCCTATGGTGTTGAATCCAGGTGGTAGCTCAACTAGTGTCCAAACTCGATTGCGAACAAAGTTTCAAGCTCTTCATGCATAGCGTTTATCCAATTTGAATAAGAAAGAGCATGAGTAACATCTCGGGGCTCAAAACTAGCAACAAAAGCAGACTCAACAAACATAGCGAGAGAACCAGCTAAGGAACGTAAAGATCTCTCCGTAAGATCACCTATGATGAGCTCTGAAGGGTGATCACGCTGAACTGCTTTGGATCCTAGGTGATCTGATGTCACCTCACCAGATGAGAAACCATGTTGAAGAATATGGTTTTGATATTCCAGATATGATGAGTGATTGTCAACGGAAGTCAATGGAAGGGAGAGATGAAGACTTGCCGAGTCTGAGGCGCATGTGACTCAGGTACACGGACAGTGAGCGACGGCCGGGCAGAGGAGCTGCGGAGTCGGGCTGGCCCAATCCGGGTACATGGCTAGGAGCGGCAGATGATCCACTGGTCTGTTGACTGGGTTTGACTCAGGTACACGGGCGGCGAGCGATTGCCGAGCTGAGGGAGCTGCGGGGTCGGGTCGGCCCAATCCGGGTACCTGGTGCGAAGACGGTGGACGCTTTGTCAGTTTCGGCGTAAAACTGACAAGCTATCATTAATTCGTTTTTAGGATATTAATATTTAGTTTTTAAGTTTAGAATATTTTTATTTGAGTCAGGTGATTTTTCTAATAATTTTTTAGTAATTTTCGGAATTTATTTTAGAGTCAGTTTATTTACCTGAGGGTAAATTAGTCTTTTCATGTATTAGGATTTGCCTATAAATAGGCCCCTATCGCCTTGGGGATAGTGGACTGTTTTCTTATTAGATCAATCTACAGTCCATTTTCATCTACTATTATTCCTCCGGTTTCAATCTACATCGTCATCGTGATCTTTTCAAGTGTTATTTTCTTCGGCGTTTGGCCTGTCCTCCCGTTTCCACGCCAAGCAAGCAGCTCGTTGCCGCCGGGACCCACGGGCGTAATGCGGTAGCCGCACAACAGGCTCGACGCAGGTGGCAGCCGTGGACGGAACTCCTCGGCGGGATTTTTTATCCACCACGGCACGTTGATCTCAGGTGAGAACGGCAGCGCAGGCTTTTGGCGGAAAGGCTGTTGCTTTGCAGGCGTGTGTGCAGTGCATCTACATGACATCTACGCACAAAGGCAAGCAACAGTTGTCCTGGCTACGTGCCTACAACGGCAGGCAAAGCACGGGTCTCATATCGCACTGGCGCACGGTGAGCTTTTCCGCGGCAAAGAAAATAGTACTTTGAATCTCCTATTTTTTAGTAGATCAATTTTTAGAGATAATCATCCATTAATTAATTAGCCAAAAATCTATTTCGAAATCTTGTTTTCTTATATTTAATCTGTTAAATTTTATTAGTTTTCTCGTATTATCTTTTATCTGTATAATTTGCAATATTTTAGGTTTAGTTCTGAATTAATTTTTAATGATCCTAGATTTATTCATTTGATTAGTATTTTATTTCTAGACTTAGATATTATTATTTCAAGTCTTTATTTAGGCATTAACGGACGTTATTAAATATTTCTAGTGCCAATTTTATTTATTGCAGTATTTCTGTTTAGTTTATTTTTAATATCATTTTAATTAGCATACCGGTCATTTTAAGCTAGACAACTTTAATTCCAGTACTTGCTAATATTATTTGTCTGGTTAAGTTTGTGTTGGGTGTTGGGATTAAATCTTAGTTTAGCAAGAAATTTTTAGGCGCCCATTCACCCCTCCTCTGGTCGCTACTTTTGGTCCTACAAGTGGTATCAGAGCAAGGTTAGGTTTTTCTAATATCTTAACCGATTCAAAACCTAGGTAGTGACCATGACGTCTTCTGGTAAAATCCCATCCCTAGAAGCTTTTGGCTACACTTATTGGAAGACTCGCATGCGAGCATACCTTATGAGCCAGAGTTCGGACATATGGGAGATTTGTGTTCATCCTAGTTTCACCATAACGACTATTGCTGTGGATACTACTGCAGATGTAATTACCCAGCATCAAAATAATAGTAAAGCGGTGAACATTTTATTTTCTGGTCTAGGTCCTAGTGAGTTTGAGCGTGTTAGCCATCTCACCACTGCTCGAGAGATCTGGGCTACCCTCCAAGCACATCATGAGGGGACAGCTCAGGTCAAGGCTAGGCTCTACCAGACCTACCGGCGTGAGTATGAAAATTTTTCACAAAAGCCGGGTGAGACTGTTGAGGCTTTGTTTGGTCGTTTCAAATCGATCATTAACAAGCTTCGCGTTAACAAGGCCTAGGGTGATCAGCTGGTCTCGGATCATGAACAGGCGCTTAAGGTACTCCATACCTTGGACCCTAAGATCTGGGAGATCAAGGTCTCTTCTATTGTTGAGAGCACATCATATGATACCTTGACCATCGCAGAGCTTTTTAGTAAGCTCAAGGCCTCAGAGGTCGATATCCAGTTGAGATCAAATCTCACTGGTTCTGGATCAAAGACTCTAGCGCTTGCAACACCATCTGCTGATCCTAATGCCATGAGTTGTACTACGTTTTCCTTGATGTCTATTTCCGAGGAACAACTTGATACTTTAGGAGATGATGATTTATGCTTGTTTAACAACTGGGTGCGGTGTGTCTATGATAAGCGAATGATTAAGAGACACGGCACAAAATCCGGATGCTTTGAGTGTGGTGATACAGGTCATTTCATTGCCGACTACCCCAAGCGGAAGAATTACAAGAAGGGAACCGGCGAAAACTCCTATGACTCCGACAAGTACGACAACTCTACAAAAAGCAAGACCAAGACAAGATTCTTTCGTAAATCCTTGAAGGACTACAAGCGTGAGAACAAGAAACGAGACAAGGCTTTCTTCGCCGAGATGGAGAAAAGCTACTCCAAGAGATCCTCGTCTTCCTCCTCTTCATCGAGCTCAAGTGATGAAGAGATCGTGATCAGGAAGGGGAAGGATAGGGATGATCCGGCGGGCCTCTGTTTCATGGCCTTCGGGGACAAGACGAAGAGACGCTCACGTGACAGCCGAAGACCCCTCGAGAGCTTCTACTCAATGGCTCTTGGGGAGAAGAAAGAAAAGGACTCCTCCGATGACTCCGACGACGACGATGAGAAGGTATCATCCTATGAACAAGAAATTGTTAATTTATTAGAACAGAACCGTCAGGAGTTGAAGTATAGGGAGAAATTGCTTAGAGGGGCTAAGAAGAGGATAGATGAGCTTGAGAGTGAGCTTGCCACAGCAAATGGCAAGATTGGGAGTCTGTCTTCTTCCCCTTGCTTGGGTGATAGTGGAGAGTGCCCTAACTATGAGGCGTTGTTGTGTGACCTGACGACTCTTAAGTCCAGGTACACAGAGAGAGTAGATGAGAGAGACACATTGGCCATTGAGCTTGAGAGCGCTCAGCAGGAGCTAAAAGATGCTCATGCCACTGTCGTCGTGAGAGGTGAGTTGGAGCAGACTAAGCTAGAGCTTGAGACCTTGTCAGTTCCATCCACTGTTTGTGAGAACTGCCTGTCCATTAGAATAGAGTTGATCAAGCTAAAAGCTGAGAAGTCTGTCGAAGCTGATGTTCAGAATGAGAACTTTTACCTCCGTCAGATCCCGAGTTGGATTAGTGCTAGAGAGCCACAGCTCGGCATGATGATCCAGCAGTTCAAGAGACATGATGTTTTTGGGGTAGGTTACACATATACCAAGGCTGATTTTGAGAGCGCCATTAGCCGTACAGTGGAGTGGAGTAAGATGACTCCCGAACAAAGATATCCCAAGACTCACTCCACTGAGTCCTTTAAGGATAGTCAGCCCAAGGATGGAGTGATCCAAGAACAACCTAAAGCTCCACCTAAGAAGCAGATATGGATTCCTAAGCATAAAACTCTTCACACCTCTCTTGATTCTTTACCTGGACCCTCTCACACCAAAGATGCTTCACCCAACACCACCAAGCCTAAGAACCCTAAGCCACAACAACATTCCAAGAAGCCTACCTATCATTGTGAGTTTTGTTAGAGAGACGGGCATCTTGAGGAGTTTTGCTTCAGGAGGAAGCGAGTTGAGCGAGCAGAGAGAGCTCGAGGTGGGCAGGAGCAGTTCTACCAATAGGGTGGTAGATAGAGAGTCCCTCGATGTGGAGAGAGGCTGGAGGCCAGGCCACGTCGTGTAGGTGGTGGTAGAGGAGACGGTTTTCATGACCGTGCTCTGGAGGGTGGTTTTCGTTCCGGCAGAGTTCCAGACCGTTATGGATACAATTTTGGACCTCGTGACCGTGACTTTAGGCAGAACAGAGGACCGCGCTTTGAGCCGCGTGGTGGTCCCGACTCATACGATTCCTTCTACTTTCCTACTAACGAGCAGATGGCTCGACACTGGTTTAGTACTTTTGCTAGACCTAGTGGTCGACCATTTGCTCCCACTCATGACCATTGATCTTGCAGGATCGAGGACTGGAAGATGTATGGATCATGGATTCAGGATGTTCTCGCCATATGACGAGACACCGCAGATGGTTCTCTAGCCTCACTCCCCCGAGCTCCAAGGAATACATCACTTTCGGGAACAGTGGTCAAGGGAAGGTACAAGGTATTGGGTCGATTCGTATTTCTGATCAATTCTCTTTAAAGAATGCTGCTTTAGTTGGAAATCTGAACTTTAATCTAATTTATGTTTTGCAACTGCTTGATGATGGTTTAGAAGTGCGCTTTAAGAAGGGCATGTCTTCTATTGTCGACTCTAGAGGATCTTTAGTTTGCCGAGTCCTATCTTTCGGTAAAGTTTTTCGTATTGATTTCTCTAGTACTTCTGGCCCTTCTCGCTGTCTGATGGCCGGATCCTCCTCTGAGTTATGGAAGTGGCATAGAAGGTTAGGCCATTTGAGCTTTGATTTACTTGTTAGATTGAGCTCTATGGATCTTATCCGAGGATTGCCTAAGCTTAAGATGGAGAAGGATCTAGTGTGTCATCCTTGTCGTCATGGGAAAATGGTAGCCGCTTCTCACATACCTGTGACTCAGGTGATGACTTCATACCCGGGAGAGCTGTTGCACATGGACACAGTAGGTCCAGCTCGAGTACGCTCAGTCGGTGGGAAGTGGTACGCTCTTGTGATAGTTGACGATTTTTCTCGATTTTTGTGGGTTTACTTTCTAGAGTCTAAGGATGAGACTTTTCAGTATGTTCATGACCTGATTTTGAAGCTGAAGAACGAGAATAATGGTCTGATGCGAGCAATTCGTTCAGACAACGGATCTGAGTTTAAGAACTCTCAGTTCGTTAGTTTTTGTAGTGATCAGGGTCTTGATCATCAGTTTTCTGCTCCTTACACTCCCCCATAGAACGGTGTTGTTGAGCGAAAGAACCGCACGCTTGTCGAGATGGCCAGGACAATGCTTGATGAGCATAGGACTCCTAGGCGTTTTTGGGCTGAAGCAATGAACACAGCTTGTTATCTTGCCAACCGCATTTTCCTTAGAGCTTACTTAGGTAAGACATCATATGAGTTGCGTTTTGGTAGACAGCCCAAGGTGAGTTTGCGAGCTTTTGGATGCAAGTGCTTTGTACTCAAGAAGGGAGGACATTTGGATAAGTTTGAGTCTCGTTGCTGGGATGGAGTCTTTCTAGGTTATGCTTTGCATTCATGTGGCTTTCGTGTTTGGAACCTAGACACCCAGATGCTTGTTGAGACGTGTGAGGTTTCCTTTGATGAGTCTTTACCCTCACCGACTCCCTCTTTTGAGCTTTCTGGAGATGATGAGCTTGGAGAGTCCATCTTCGAGGAAGATGATGATCCTCTAGCTGATGATGAGGGTGGGCCCTCTGTACCGCCTACAGACCCCACACCTTCTGAGACTTCGACTGAGGATGAGGACAGACCTATAATCACTCCTTCTACTTCGATCGAGCCCCCTCAGCCGAGTCTAGTGGTGCCAGGTGTTGACTCCGGTGAGATGACTTCTCAGCTGAGTCCAGAGGAGCCAGTTGCTGACTCTGGTGAGGTGACTTCAGATCACCTAGGATCCCGAGCAGTTCAGCGTGATCACCCTTCAGAGCTCATCATAGGTGATCTTACAGAGAGATTGTTGGACCGGAAACGGCGACCAGAGGGGGGGTGAATGGGAGCTTTTTAAAAATTTGGGCTAAAAAACTAGCCTTCGGTTTCAGTTCTGTCTTCTGCGGAACAGGCTTCGAACACTTCCTTCGAAGGTCTGGTTCGGAGGTACTTCGACACCTTCGAACACAGGCTTCGGAGGAGCAAAAGTTCGAAGCCAAGAAGACTTCGCTCCACTTACAGCCCTCGAAAATCTACTCTGCTTAGTCAGTGCAGGCTCCGCACACAGGGTGCTACGAGCAGGCTTCGCACTTCACCCTTCGAAAGAGTGGACAGCCCTTTGAGGACTTCGACCAAGTACTTGGCAGCAGCAACTGGTGCTGAGCTTTGTACACGGAGGTCTATACGCACACAAACAGACTACACTAGGGGCTTCGTCATAAGAAGCAAAAACGGGCCTCGGTCAGGGCTACGCTAGTAAGCAGCGAGGTCATTCCTCCTGTTACACAGAGCGAACGCACACTGACAAAACACACTTCGCACGAAAAACAACCTTCGCCTCAACAGGCTTCGGTGCACTACAACAGGCGAGGTATGCAATGCGAGCTCAAGCAAAAGCACAGGAAAACAGGGCTTCGCCGCTTGAACAAGGAACACAGAAAATGAACTCTCTGGATGTATTCAATCGAAGGGTGTGGCTACAGGAGCTCAACAGTAAATGCTCAAAGTGTTAAATGTTACCTACCGAGCCCCCATATTTATAGCCCATAGTTCACCCAAAGGAAGTGACTACTTTACCCCTAGGGTTTACAAAGGATTTGACTCTACAGAACTAAAGGGTACAAAAGGTAGTCCACCTTTATTCTGGAGGCTTCTCTGTCAGCTTTGCAGAGGGGACAGTGTCAGCTTTTTGCAGAGCAAACAATGTCAGCCTTTGCAGTCTTTGACTTTCTGCAGCCTCCCATCGCACGCGAGGGTGCGGTAGCTTCGGTGAGAAGCCTGAAGCCAGATGGCCTTCGCTCCACCGAAGTCAGTCTCCGATACCCTGACGGTTTTGAGCCGAAGCCGTCAAAGCTCTTGGGCCTTCGCACCAACACCTCCGGAGTGGACCACCACGGCTTCGCAGCTACTCCCAGCTCGAACTCCGTCCGTCCGTGTACCGAAGCCATGCAGGCCGAAGCACCTCAAGTCATCCTTACTCCGAAGCCCCACCTTCGGAGTACCACCCTTCGAAGTCCCTCCTTCGTCCAAGGCCTCCGCATGAAGCATTCCATGAGCCCTTCGTCGCAGTGTCTCTCCCCGAGCACACTCCTCGACGAGCCTCACCCGGACCATGCCTTCGATGCGCCTCGACTTCTGAGATCTTCGTCGGGTACATTCGAGTGTCTCCCTCCGGAGCACACTTCGAACACCTTGCCTCCGCAGAGGACTTCTTCCAACCAACTCCGAAGTCACTCCATTCGGAGTACCTTCGAAGTGCCTCACCACCGAGGACTTTGTCTCGGAGTACCTTCAGTCGGAGCCACGCTCCTCACTCTCTGCCTTCACCTGGCACGTCTCGACCCGAGGACCGACCCGGACCACCTTCGCAGCCACCGTGACGGAGCTCCCCGCTCCCCTGGCATCAAGCCTCCCGCTTGATCCAGGTTCACCTGCTGCGAACCTTGTCCGTCGCCTCCAAGGTCCCTGCGCACCACAGATAAACAGACAAGTGTATCCAGTACTCCGGAGACCTCTCCGGGTTAGCAACCTCCGGCACACACTCCGGTGTACCGCCCAAAGTACCGAACCCTCGGTACAAACCCAGTCATTGCGTACAGTCGGACCCCTCCGACGAGCACACTCCGCTGCACAGCTGCAGCAAGCAAACACCGAACACACTTCGGTGAGACCACCTCCGAACACACTTCGGAGGTCCAACCTCCGAACACCCTTCGGAGGTACCCTTCGAACAGAGGGTAAAAAGTCTGTCAATCACTCATCACAAAACACCGAAACCAACCCTTGGTTTCTCAGAGATCTTTATGTTCCTCAGCTGGTTCACTTGCTATGTTTGCTGAGTCTGCTTTTGTTGCCAGTTTTGAGCCCTGAGATGTTACTCATGCTCTTTCTGATTTAAATTGGATAAACGCCATGCAAGAAGAGCTTGAAAACTTTGTTCGCAATCGGGATTGGACACTAGTTGAGCTACCACCTGGATGCAACACCATAGGTACTAAGTGGGTGTTTAAGAACAAACAAGGAGAAGATGGTGTTGTGGTGCGCAACAAAGCTCGATTAGTGGCACAGGGCTTCTGTCAAAAAGAAGGTATTGACTTTGAAGAGACCTTTGCCCCTGTTGCTCGCCTTGAGTCCATTCATATTCTTTTGCCTTTTGCTGCTTCTAAAGGTTTTAAGCTTCATCAAATGGATGTCAAGAGTGCTTTTCTAAACGGGTATATAGAGGAGGAGGTCTATGTTAAGAAACCCCCTGGTTTCGAGAACCCTAAATTTCCACGACATGTTTACAAGTTGCAGAAGGCTTTATACGGTCTGAAGCAGGCCCCTAGGGCTTGGTATGATCGCCTGAAGCAGTTCTTGTTGCAGAAAGGTTTTGTGATGGGTTCTGTGGACAAGACTCTTTTCTTGCTTAGAGATGGCGCAGACTTGTTGGTTGCTCAAATTTATGTGGATGATATTATTTTTGGTGGTTCTACTAATGAGCTTGTTTCCAAGTTTTCTGAGCAGATGCATAGCGAGTTTGAGATGAGTCTCATGGGAGAACTCAAGTACTTTTTAGGGCTCCAGATCAAGTAGACCAAGGACGGTATTTTCATCCACCAGGGTAAGTACACACGGGATATGCTAAAGAAATTTGATTTTTGTGGAGAGCTAAAGCCACAGATGACACCAATGGGTACATCTGGAGGTCTGGACAAGGACGAAGACGGCGTCAAGGTAAATGAGAGAGAGTATCGAGGGATGATAGGTTCGCTACTATACTTGACTGCGACGAGACCGGACATTCAGTTTGCCGTGGGTGTGTGTGCGCGTTTTCAGTCTTCGCCACGCGCATCTCACCGGCAGGCTGTGAAGCGTATTTTCAGGTATCTTACTTATGCTCCTGATTTAGGTCTCTATTATTCTGCATCATCGTCTCTTGATTTAGCTGGTTTTTCGAACGCTGATTTTGGTGGGTGTCGGCTGGATCGCAAGTCTACTTCTGGTACTTGCCAGCTTCTTGGTTCTTCACTTGTTTCTTGGTCCTCTAGAAAACAATCTGGAGTTGCGCTTTCTACTACTAAGGCTGAGTATGTAGCTGCTGCTAGCTGTTGTTCTCAGTTAGTTTGGATGATTTCTACTTTGCGGGATTTTAGGTTATTTTTTCCTTCGCGAGTTCCTTTGTTTTGTGACAGCACCAGTGCAATTAGTGTAGGGAAAAACCCATGTCTTCATTCTAAAACCAAACATATTGATGTGCGCTTTCATTTTCTGAGGGATCAATATGAGGAAGGAGTCATTGATCTTATACATGTTGATACCCATCAGCAGTTGGCTGATATTTTTACTAAACCCCTAGATCAGTCTACTTTTGAGCATTTACGAGGGGATTTGGGAGTTGTGTATCCTTTCTAGGATACTTTGAGTCATTTTTTTACTTTCTTTTTACTTTTTATTGAGTCTTTTTGTGTGCGTTCATATCTTGCATAATCATCAATCACATTTTGAGCTTGCTTCTATTATATGATTAATCTGTTTTACTTTCTCTAGCTAGTATATGCTTTTGATTACTTGTCGATGATCATGTTCTGGTTCAGTTCACATGATATATCTGATATTTGTCATATGCATGGCTTTTATGTTTTAAAATTGAAAAATAATCACCATTGCTTCTGGTAACTAGCATGTGTAGGCTGAATGCTTTCGCTATCTTTTACATGCCTTGTAGCTAGATCGTTACTTAGATGCAGATATGCAACTTGGACATTTATATGCTTTAAATATGCAAAATGTGCTATAAAAATGATAAAAATTCAGAAAAATGAAAAATTTATGCATTTTTATGATTATCAGAAAAGAACCAGGTGGGTTTGCTTTGTCGCATTACATTGTTCTGGACTGCTTACCATAGCACTTTGGTATGAACTAGGACGGTGTAATGTATGCCAAGACCAATGTCTTAAGCTTCTAATGGTCCAGTTCTGGCCTAAGCTTGACTTGGTCGGTTAGCATAAGGTTTGACATGCAAATAACCCCTGGCAGAAATGAAAAATATAAAGAAAAAGTCTGAAAAAATTAAAAAAATGGCAAGTTTGCTGAAGCACTTTGTTTTGGACAATGCTTATCTTGGTAGATATCAGTTGGCTTTTGCATCTCATGTTTTACCTTGCTTGTCAACTAGAAAATGTGATGATGCTTTTGTTTGAAAAAATCGAAAAATGCATGCTAATGACTTTCTTAAGATATCATCTATTGCACTGATCATGTCATGTATCTTAGACAGTATATCTTTTGCTATACCTGTTAGACGTTGTAATAGTAGTCAATCATATCTAAGAAGCATGTTTTTCACACTCCACCTGCACCCCATCTGCATTCATGGCATATTTTGAGGGGGAGCTGCATTTCAGGGGGAGTTTGTGTTTATGTCTCTTTAGAGTGCATTTAGTCTCACTTGATGAGTCCAATTGTCAACAAGGGGGAGAAATTTTGGATATATTTTCGGCTTTCTCTGGGATTTATTTCAGGAGGAGATTATTCTTGTTGGTAATTCTGAGATTTGCACTTGTTTTTGAGGCTTTATTTTTTGGTTAACCATAATGACCGTTTTTCTTGCTTCTATTTGGCTTTTGGTCATTAGGGTTAAACTTTTATTTTCTTTCTTCTATTTTCTTTTGTTTTTGTTTTCTGTTTTCCTGTTTCCACATGTTTTGCAGGTTCTGGAGATGAGCTGAAAAAGGGTGTTGACAATGCACTCATCAAGGGGGAGATTTAGAAACCATGTTGAAGAATATGGTTTTGATATTCCAGATATGATGAGTGATTGTCAACGGAAGTCAATGGAAGGGAGAGATGAAGACCTGCCGAGTCTGAGGCGCATGTGACTCAGGTACACGGGTAGTGAGCGACGGCCGGGCAGAGGAGCTGCGGAGTCGGGCTGGCCCAATCCGGGTACATGGCTAGGAGTGGCAGATGATCCACTGGTCTGTTGACTGGGTTTGACTCAGGTACACGGGCGGCGAGCGATAGCCGGGCTGAGGGAGCTGCGGGGTCGGGTCGGCCCAATCCGGGTACCCGGTGCGAAAACGGTGGACGCTTTGTCAGTTTCGGCGTAAAACTGACAATCTATCATTAATTCATTTTTAGGATATTAATATTTAGTTTTTAAGTTTAGAATATTTTTATTTGAGTGAGGTGATTTTTCTAATAATTTTTTAGTAATTTTCGGAATTTATTTTAGAGTCAGTTTATTTACTTGAGGGTAAATTAGTTTTTTCATGTATTAGGATTTGCCTATAAATAGGCCCCTATCCCCTTGGGGATTGTGGACTGTTTCTTATTAGATCAATCTACAGTCCATTTTCATCTACTATTTTTCCTCCGGTTTCAATCTACATCGTCATCGCGATCTTTTCAAGTGTTATTTTCTTCGGCGTTTGGCCTCTCCTACCGTTTCCACGCCGAGCAAGCAGCTCGTTGCCGCCGGGACCCACGGGCGTAATGCGGTAGCCGCACAACAGGCTCGACGCAGGTGGCAGCCGTGGACGGAACTCCTCGGCGGGATTTTTTATCCACCACAGCACGTTGATCTCAGGTGAGAACAGCAGCGCAGGCTTTTGGCGGAAAGGCTGTTGCTTTGCAGGGTTGTGTGCAGTGCATCTACATGACACCTACGCACAAAGGCAAGCAACAGTTGTCCTGGCTATGTGCCTACGGTGGCAGGCAAAGCACGGGTCTCATACCGCACTGGTGCACGGTGAGCTTTTCCGCGGCAAAGAAAATAGTACTTTGAATCTCCTATTTTTTACTAGATCAATTTTTAGAGATAACCATCCTTTAATTAATTAGCCAAAAATCTATTTTGAAATCTTGTTTTCTTATATTTAATCTGTTAAATTTTATTAGTTATCTCGTATTATCTTTTATCTGTATAATTTCCTCATATAAAAAGAAAAGAAAAATTTATTAGTCGCAGTTATATTTTTATACTAGCTTTTACCTACAATATTTTAGGTTTAGTTCTGAATTAATTTTTAATGATCCTAGATTTATTCATTTGATTAGTATTTTATTTCTAGACTGAGATATTATTATTTCAAGTATTTATTTAGGCATTTTGCGGACGTTATTAAATATTTCTAGTGCCAATTTTATTTATTGCAGTATTTCTGTTTAGTTTATTTTTAATATCATTTTAATTAGCATACCGGTCATTTTTAAGCTAGACAACTTTAATTCCAGTACTTGCTAATATTATTTGTCTGGTTAAGTTTGTGTTGGGTGCTGGGATTAAATCTTAGTTTAGCAAGAAATTTTTAGGCGCCCATTCACCCCCCTCTGGTCGCTACTTTCGGTCCTACACCAGAGTCAGCAACTGGCTCCTCTGGACTCGGTTGAGAAGTCATCTCACCGGAGTCAACACTTGGCAGCACTGGACTCGGCTGAGGGGGCTCGATCGAAGTAGAAGGAGTAATTATAGGTCTGTCCTCATCCTCAGTCGAAGCCTCAGAAGGTGTGGGGTCTGCAGGCGGTGCAGAGGGCCCACCCTCATCATCAGCAGGAGGATCACCATCTTCCTCGAAGATGGACTCTCCAAGCTCATCATCTCCAGAAAGCTCAAAAGAAGGAGTCGGTGAGGGCAAAGACTCATCAAAGGAAACCTCACACGTCTCAACAAGCATCTGGGAGTCTAGGTTCCAAACACGAAAGCCTCATGAATGCAAAGCATAACCTAGAAAGACTCCATCCCAACAACGAGACTCAAACTTATCCAAATGCCCTCCCTTCTTAAGCACAAAGCACTTGCATCCAAAAGCTCGCAAGTGACTCACCTTGGGCTGTCTACCAAAACGCAACTCATATGACGTCTTACCTAAGTAAGCTCTAAGAAAAATGCGGTTGGCAAGATAGCAAGCTGTGTTCATAGCTTCAGCCCAAAAACGACTAGGAGTCCTATACTCATCAAGCATCGTCCTGGCCATCTCGACAAGCGTGTGGTTCTTTCGCTCCACAACGCCGTTCTGTGGGGGAGTGTAAGGAGCAGAGAACTGATGATCAAGACCCTGATCACTACAGAAACTGACGAACTAAGAGTTCTTAAACTCAGTTCTGTTGTCTAAATGAATTGCTCGCATCAGACCATTATTCTCATTCTTCAGCTTCAAAATCAGGTCATGAACATACTGAAAAGTCTCATCCTTAGACTCTAGAAAGTAAACCCACGAGAAACGAGAAAAATCGTCAACTATCACAAGAGCGTACCACTTCCCAGCGACTGAGCGTACTCGAGATGGACCTACTGTGTCCATGTGTAATAGCTCTCCCGGGTACGAAGTCATCACCTGAGTCACAGGTGCATGAGAAGCGGCAACCATTTTCCCATGACGACAAGGATGACACACTAGATCCTTCTCCATCTTAAGCTTAGGCAATCCTCGAATAAGATCCATAGAACTCAATCTAACAAGTAGATCAAAGCTCAAATGACCTAACCTTCTATGCCACTTGCATAACTCAGAGGAGGATCCGGCCATCAGGCAGCGAGAAGGGCTAGAAGAACTAGAGAAATCAATACGAAAAACCTTACCGAAAGGTAGGACCCGGCAAACTAAAGATCCTATAGAGTCGACAATAGAAGACATGCCCTTCTTAAAGCACACTTCTAAACCATCCTCAAGAAGTTGCGAAACAGAAATTAGATTAAAGTTCAGATTTCCAACTAAAGCAACATTCTCCAAAGAGAAATAATCAGAAATATGAATCGACCCAATGCTTTGTACCTTCCCTTGACCATTGTTCCCAAAAGTGATGTATTCCTTGGAGCTCGGGGGAGTGAGGCTGGAGAACCATCTGCGGTGTCCCGTCATATGGCGAGAACATCCTGATCATGATCTCTTCATCACTTGAGCTCGACGATGAGGAGGAAGACGAGGATATC
This sequence comes from Zizania palustris, assembly GCA_019279435.1. NCBI lineage: Eukaryota > Viridiplantae > Streptophyta > Magnoliopsida > Poales > Poaceae > Zizania > Zizania palustris. The sequence goes on along the minus strand of JAAALK010000082.1, from coordinate 17,494,602 downwards.
TTGGAGTATCTTTTCTCCATCTCGGCGAAGAAAGCCTTGTCTCGTTTCTTGTTCTCACGCTTGTAATCCTTCAAAGATTTACGAAAGAATCTCGTCTTGGGCTTGCCCTTTGTAGAGTTGTCGTACTTGTCGGAGTCGTAGGAGTTTCCGCCGGTTCCCTTCTTGTAGTTCTTCCGCTTGAGGCAGTCGGCAATGAAATGACCTGTATCACGACACTCAAAACATCCGGATTTTGTGTCGTGTCTCTTAAACATTCGCATATCATAGACACGTCGCACCCGGTTGTTAAACAAGCACAAATCATCATCTCCTAAAGTATCAAGTTGTTCCTCGGAAATAGACATCAAGGAAAACGCAGTACAACTCATGGCATTAGGATCAGCAGATGGTGCCGCAAGCGCCAGAGTCTTTCATCCAGAACTAGTGAGATTTGATCTCAACTGGATATCGACCTCTGAGGCCTTGAGCTTACTAAAAAGCTCTGGGATGGTCAAGGTATCATAAGATGTGCTCTCAACAATAGAAGAGACCTTGATCTCCTAGATCTTAGGGTCCAAGGTATGGAGTACCTTAAGCGCATGTTTATGATCCGAGATCAGCTGATCACCCTCGGCCTTGTTAAAACAAAGCTTGTTAATGATCGATTGAAAACGACCAAACAAAGCCTCAACAGTCTCACCCTGCTTCTGTGAGAAATTTTCATACTCACGCCGGTAGGTCTGGTAGAGCCTAGCCTTGACCTGAGCTGTCCCCTCATGGTGTGCCTGGAGGGTAGCCCAGATCTCTCGAGCAGTGGTGAGATGGCTAACACGCTCAAACTCACTAGGACCTAGACCAGAAAATAAAATATTCACCGCCTTACTATTATTTTGATGCTGGGTAAGTACATCAGCAGCAGTATCTGTAGCAATAGTCCTTATGGTGAAGTTGGGATGAACACAAATCTCCCATATGTCCGAGATGTGGCTCATAAGGTATGCTCGCATGCGAGTCTTCCAATAAGTGTAGCCAAAAGCCTCAAGGGACGGGATTTTGCCAGAAGACGTCATGGTCACTACCTAGGTTTAGAATCGGTTAAGATATTAGAAAACCCTAACCTTGCTCTGATACCACTTGTAGGACCGAAAGTAGCGACCAGAGGGGGGTGAATGAGCGCCTAAAAATTTCTTGCTAAACTATGATCTAATCCCAACACCCAACGGAACTTAACCAAACAAATACTATTAGCAAAGCAAATTACTGGTACTATAGTTGTCTAGCCTAAAAATGATCGGTGTCCTAATGAAGATGATATTAAAAATAAACTAAATAAAATTACCGCAGTAAATAAAAACACTTAGATAAAAACTCGAAATAATGATATTTCAGTCTAGAAATAAATTACTAATCAAATGAATAAATCTTGGATCATTAAAAATTAATTCATAACTAAACCTAAAATATTGCAGGTAAAGAATAAAATAAAATAAAAATCTAACTGCGACTAATAAATTTTTCTTTTCCGTTTATATGAGCAGATTATACAGATAAAAAATTAATACGAGATAACTAATAAAATTTAACAGATTAAAATAAAACGAAATTTCGAAATAGTTTTTCAGCTAATTTATTATTGGATGATTATCTCTAAAAATATTGATCTACTAAAAATAGGAGATTGAACAACCTGCGTCATCTCAACCCGTGTGCCTCGGTCGTCGTGCGAGTGGGGGGCCCACCAGTGAATGCGTCGCCGTCTCCCGCGGAAGCTGCTTTCCGTCGTTGGCTGCTACGCACACTCGCAGAAAACCAGCCGTCGGTGGGAAATCCACGCTGCCGCTGCAAGCCGAAGGCTGCAGGCCGAATGACTCACGCGCTGGAATCACAAAGCAAGGCCGCGTAGGCTTTTTGCCTCCCGGTGATAGCTTCTTCACGCGCCTGCATGTCTCGGCTTCTGTGCGCAGCCTCAGCCAGCTGCAAACCACCATGCGCCGTGCGCATCACGCAATGCGGCAACAGCTAGCACTAGCAGGAGAGCAAAGAGAAAAGCTAAGCGCCGGGGAAAAAGAAACAATGGCCGTGACGGCTTGAAAAGAATATCGGTCGAAAAAAATTTTGTAGGAGAGAGGGACTGTAGATTGTTCTAGGAAACAAAATAATAACAGTCATCTATCCTCAGGGGGATAGGGGCCTATTTATAGGCGAATCCTAATACATGAAAAGACTAATTTACCCCTAGGGTAAATTAAACTGACTCTAAAATAAATTCTGAAAATTACTAAAAAATTATTAGAAAAATCACCTGACTCAAATAAAAATATTCTAAACTTAAAAACTAAATATTAATATCCTAAAAATGAATTAATCATAGGTTGTCAGTTTTACGTCGAAACTGACAAAGCGTCCACCGTCTTCACACCGGGTACCCGGATTGGGCCGACCCGACCCCGCAGCTTCCTCAGCCCGGCAATCGCTCGCCGCCCATGTACCTTAGTCAAACTCAGTCAACAGACCGGTGGATCCTCTGCCGCTCCTAGCCATGTACCCGGATTGGGCCAGCCCAACTCCGCGGCTCCTCTGCCTGGCTGTCGCTCACTGCCCGTGTACCTGAGTCACATGCGCCTCATACTCGGCAGGTCTTCATCTTTCCCTTCCTTTGACTTCCGTTAACAATCACTCATCACATCTGGAATATCAAAACCATATTCTTCAACATGGTTTCTCAACCACGTATACAGTAGAACCGATGGGAGCACCGAAAAAGCTTTTACATATAAACCTCCAATTTCCGGGGCCGAGGCTGCACACACCACTGTCGGTCAGGTCGGTCCTTGGGCCAGCCAAACCAGCACACACCAGGCACCATCACCGACAACAGTCGGTCTGACCGGCTACTAGGCCGGTCCGACCAACCCATATAACTATAGTTAGACCGGCTACCAGGCCGGTCCGACCAGCCAGTGTGCCTACAGTCAAATCGTCCCTATGGCCGGTCAGGCCGCCCCATTTTTTTACACACCGCCTGTGCCCACGCTGCCATTACACGTGTTGTCCACACATCTTGCTCCCGCATACCCACGTAGGCCTGAGCATCCCATTTATCATGAGCCGGCATGAAATGAGGGAACGCACGACCGACATCCCGACATACCACCACGTGTCGCGCCCCCACATGAGGGATGCATGTAGGCCGGAAGCATAGAGGATATTAACGAGCGAATTCACGTGATTGTTAGGGAACGCACTGGTGCCACGCCTTGGGATCAGATTAGGGTTTACTGTAAGCCGTAACCAGACCATTTCGATGCCATCCCATATCCTCGCGGCTTTAGGGTTCATGAGTTCACCAAGTTTGATAGCAAGAGTAGCAAGACCACCCTAGAGCATATAGGCAAATTTCTAGCATAGTGTGGTGAAGCAAGTGGGTCGGATGCGCTTAAGCTCAGATTATTTTCCTTATCGCTGTCTGGCACTACTTTCATTTGGTTTTCGGTGTTACCGCCGAACTCCGTCTAGACTTGGGCCTAGTTAGAACAAAAATTCCACGATTATTTTTACACTGGGAAAAACGGACTTAGGCTCTCACATTTGACATCGGTTAAACAGAAGACCAATGAGAGTGTCTCCGACTATATTAGGCGCTTTCGGGACACTAGGAACCGATGTTTTAGTTTAAACATCTCCGAGAGGGATGTGGCCGACTTAGCTTTCAACGGATTGCATTATGAAATTAAAGAAAAGTGTTGGACCGGAAACGGCGACCAGAGGGGGGGGTGAATGGGAGCTTTTAAAATTTCGAGCTAAAAACTAGCCTTCGGTTTCAGTTCTGTCTTCTGCGGAACAGGCTTCGAACACTACCTTCGGAGGTCTGGTTCGGAGGTGCTTTGACAGCTCCGAACACAGGCTTCGCAGGAGCAAAAGTTCGAAGCCAAGAAGACTTCGCTCCACTATCAACCCTCGAAAATCTACTCTGCTAAGTCAGTGCAGGCTGTGCACACAGGGTGCTTCGAGCAGGCTTCGCACTTCACCCTTCGCAAGAGTGGACACCCCACTGAGGACTTCAACCAAGTACATGGCAGCAGCAACTGGTGCTGGGCTTCGTACACGAAGGTCTGAACGCACACTAAAAGACTTCGCTAGGGGCTTCGCTAGTAAGCAGCGAGGTCTCGCCTCCTGTTACACAGAGCGACAGCACACTGAAAAACACACTTCGCACAAAGACACCCTTCACCTAGACAGGCTTCGGCGCACAACAACTAGCGAGGTATGTAAAGCGAGCTCAAGCAAAAAGCACACAGAAGCAGGGCTTCGCCGCTTGAACAAGGAACACAATAAAATTGAACTCTGGATAAATACAACGAAGTATGTGGCTATAGGAGCTCAACAGTAAATGCTCAAAGTGTTAAATGTTACCTACCGAGCCCCCATATTTATAGCCCACAGTTCACCCAAAAAGGAATTGACTACTTTACCCCTAGGGTTTACACCAGTTTTGTCTCTACAGAACAGAGGGGTACAAAAGGTAGTCCAACTTTATTCTGGAGGCTTCTCTGTCAGCTTTGCAGAGGGGACAGCGTCAGCTTTTTACAGAACAGACAGTGTCAGCCTTTGCAGTCTTTGACCTTTTGGAGCCTCCCTTCGCATGCGAGGGTGCGGTAGCTTCGGCGAGAAGCCTTGAGCTAGATGGCCTTCGCTTCACCGAAGTCAGCCTTCGATACAGTGACGGTTTTGAGCCGAAGCCGTCAAAGCCCTTGGGCCTTCGCACCAACACCTCCGGAGTGGACCACCACGGCTTCGCAGCTACTCTCAACTCGAACTCCGTCAGTCCGTGTACCGAAGCCATGCAGGCCGAAGTACCACAAGACAACCACACTCCGGAGCTAGCCTCGCTCCGAAGCCTTCCTCACTCCGAAGCCCCACCTTCGGAGTACCACCCTTCGAAGTCCCTCCTTCGTCCAAGGCCTCCGCATGAAGCATTCCATGAGCCCTTCGTCGCAGTGTCTCTCCCCGAGCACACTCCTTGATGAGCCTCACCCGGACCATGCCTTCGATGCGCCTCAACTTCTGAGACCTTCGTCGGGCACCTTCGAATGTCTCCCTCCGGAGCACACTTCGAACGCCTTGCCTCCGCAGAGGACTTGATCCACCAACTCCGAAGTCACTCCATTCGGAGTACCTTCGAAGTGCCTCACCTCCGAGGACTTTGTCTCGGAGCACCTTCAGCCGGAGCCACGCTCCACACTCTCTGCCTTCACCTGGCACGTCTCGACCCGAGGACCGACCCGGACCCCTTCGCAGCCACCGTGACGGAGCTCCCCGCTCCCCTGGCATCAAGCCTCCCGCTTGACCCAGGTTCACCTGCCGCGAACCTGTCCGTCGCCTCCGAAGTCCCTGCGCACCAAAGACAAACAGACAAGTGTATCCAGTACTCCAGAGACCTCTCTGGGTTAGCAACCTTCGGCACACACTCCGGTGTACCGCCCAAAGTACCGAACCTTTCGGTACACAACCAGTCATCGTGTACTGTCGGACCCCTCCGACGAGCACACTCCGCTGCAACAGCTGCAGCAACCAAACCACCGAACACCCTTCGGTGAAACCACCTCCGAACACCCTTCAGAGGTCCAACCTCCGAACCCCTTCCGGAGGTACCCCTTCGAACAGAGGGAAAAAGCCTGTCAATCACTCATCACAAGCACTGAAACCAACCCTTGGTTTCTCAATCTCCCCCTTGATGAGTGCATTGACAACCAAATTCAAGTTCAAGAAAATTTAAAAACTTTCAGCACACAAGTGATCATAAAAACTCAGAAAAGAGCCAAATCACGTCACTTGACAAAAGAATTTTCCTCCCCCTTTCTCAAAAGAGTAAAAGCCCCTTCGGCAAATCTCAAGATAAAAACTCCCCCTGAGTTAAGTTTTCTCTTTGGCAACAAAGAACCTTTATGTCACATTTTCTCCTCCTTTGGAAATTATACCCCCTTGCGGCAGAGAACATAGCAAGTCTCTCCCCCTTTAGGAATTTCTCCCCCTTTGGCAATGCAAGCATCAAGGAGCATGTAAAAGATGCAAAGCTTCGAAATGAGCAGAATTGCAAAGACATATTAAGCAAAAATATGCCAACAATAACACCAATGATCATGGGCTCAGCTCAAATTAATATTCTCTTAAAAACATGATGAAGCATGTGATTTGATCATGCTTGAAATAAAAGCATCACCACTTAGTCAAAGAAACTAGACAAGTAAGAGCAGGGACTGCGCAAAGCTAATCAATTTCTACTCTAGACAGACAAGTCCAGTTCAAATGGAGCATGAAAAGCAAACTTGATGATCAATGAATTTTGATGTTCTTTTCTTAGTGCCAGGGGTTATTTGTTTATCCACCTTATACTTTCCAATCCGGCCAAGCCTAGGCATGAAAGCTATAAGAAGCTTAAGGCAAAGATTTTAGCATACACTACACTATTCCAGTTCAGACCAATGTGCAATGGTAAGCAGTCTAGAATAGGGTAGTGCAACAAACAAACCCACCTGGATCTTTTCACTTAAATCATGCAAATCATGGAGATGTTGATTTTAACTGAGTGAACCAATTGTTTGGCACTTTATGAATATCCATGAAAATGTAGAACAATTTTTCAAGTTGCAATATTTAGCATCCAATGAACAATGTCTTGCTATCAAGCAGATAAAAGATAGCTAAAGCAGTCCAGCCTAAACATGCTAGATTCAAGACTAAGCAGTGAGCACGATTTGATTTTGAAAAGAAAGCATCATGCACATGAATGTTTTAGATAAATTAAAGAGAGCTGAGCAGTCATGATGTCATGGATTATAATCAGGCATATAAGTGCAAAAGATGTAAATGCAATTACAACACACATTTAGCAAATGCACATCCATCTAAAACTGTTCCCCCTCACAAAATGCCGTAAGGGTGACAAATACCAAGTTCCCCACGCAAGTAAGCAAATCGAGAAGCATCGAGGGGTTTTATGAAAATGTCGGCAAGCTGGTGTTGGGTATCAACATATTGAAGTTCAATATCACCCTTCTCATTGTGATCTCTGAGAAAATGATTGTTGGGACAATTGCGTTAGTTCCAGCAGGTTTTTTTGTGGTGGAGTGTGATGTGGAGAATGAACCTCGATGGGTTCTAACAGAAGGAGAAAAGGGTTTATACTGGTTCGGGCCTCTCTTGAGAGATAATAACCCTACGTCCAGTTGTGGTGGATTTGGCATGGCATGCCCCAGAATGGAGCGATATTTCCAGGGTTTCTTAGCCCCCTGGAGCCTGTGTCCTGCTACAAGGGCTTGGCCCTGCTTTTATAGGCACGCAGGCCTTAAGGAAAAGACCAAGATACCCTCTACAACCCCTAGACTTATAGGGGTAGACAGGGAAAGAGAGCTAGCTACTGTGCAAAAAGTACCAGACAACTTTACAGCTTTACAGACGTGTCAGGCTATGCCAGGCTTTGACCAGCTAAAAGACACACCGAAGGTGGAGGCTGGGGGGAAGGCTTCGAAGTGCACCCCGGAGGGGGGCTTCGAAGCATGCTCCGGAAGGCGGCCTCCGGACTGGGCTCCCGGAGGGCGGCCTCCAGACTTGGCTCCCGGAGGGCGGCCTCCTGGCTTCCTGCGCCCGGAGGGTGGCCTCCGGCGCCCTGCGCCAGGGCCCGAACTGGGGGCTCCGAGCCGGACCTCCCGATCCGAGGGCTCCGAAGATACAGGCCCCGAAAGGCACCTTGCGACCTGAAAACAACACTTAGAGAGAAAACAGGCTCCGACAGTGCTGGGGTCTGGGCCGAAGGCTGTCGGAGGCTGACGTCATTTGGCCCCTGTTCAAGGGAAATATATTCCCCCAACAGTAGACCCTCGCGTGTAGGCCTTCGGGACGAAGGGGTGCACGCGCCCTTAGGACAAATGACCTGAAAACACAACTTCAGAGAAAACATACCTTCGGAGCCTAGACCGAAGGTGACCTCGATACCCGAGGGTAATAAATGCCCGCGCTAGTTGCCAGAACGGCCTCGGGGAGCCCGAACGGCTCTGCAACGGTCAAAAAAGTTTCCGTTACCTTGCTCTGGGCCGATTTGCCTTCGCTGGAGGCCAACCTGGCGGTGGGTTCGGCCCACGACGGTTGGAATTCTTACCGCGCCTATAAATAGGAGCTTACCGCGTGCGGCTCTGGCACACCTTCATTCGCTCCCTTCTCACTGCCTTACAGCCTTCGCTCTCCTCTTCTTCCCAGCTTCGCGCTGAGCCCCCTTCGCTAGTTTTAGCCCCTCGCGGCGAAGTCCCATCAACATGCCGAAGAAGGCGGTGGCGAAGCCTCTGGCCTTGGGCTCGAGCTCGGGCTCCGCCCAGGTGCAGGCAGTGGCGGCTGCGGCGGCGAAGACTGCGCCTAGGCGGCTGGGGCCGAGGGACCTTCGGACGCCCTCCGACAAGTTCGAGCAGACCCTGGAGATGAGGGCCTCGATCTCCACGGAGGAGTCGGTCCGGAGGGCCTGCGAAGGGAAGATCGCGACGAAGATCCAGCTTCGGGTCCCGGAGAAGTCGGAGGCTGAGCCGAGGCCTCGTGCTGACGAGGTGGTGGTGTTCGAGGCCTTCTTCGAAGCCGGCCTCAGACTGCCTGCAGTGGGGATGCTGAGCGAAGTCCTCAAGGCTTACAACCTCGAGCTCCCTCAGCTTTCGCCCAACGCAGTGGCGAGGTTAGCTGTCTTCGAGTGGGCCATGAGGGCCGAGGGCTGCGAGGGCCGCGCGGATGTCTTCATCGCCCTCCATGACGCCAACTGCCAACCGAAGCCGAGGGAGGGGACGGACCGCGTCAAGAGGGCGCTGGCCTTCGGCAGTGCCAACTTCTAGCTCTGGAAGGAGTACCAAGACGCCTTCCCGGCGAGGGCTGTAAACAACAAATGGTACTCGAGGTGGGATCAGGAGTGGTTCTACACCTCCGTCGGCGCGAACTCCCCCCTTCGGAGTACTAACACCCACATCTTGTACCGACGCGAAGGGGTGGTGAAGACCAGCGAAGACGTCCTTCGCTCGAGGATCTTGCTGCTCCGGAGAGTGGCGGCGAAGATGAGCATGAGGGACCTCGCAGAGGAGTTCATCACCCTCTGGATCAGTCCCCTCGCGCGCTCCTGGCCGGAGGGGCTCTTTCAGGCTTCGGGTCGAGGTGAACTTAGCGAGTTGGCCTTCGACCGCTTCTATAAGGCTTCGCAATTTCTTTGCTTTTAATACTTCGTAGATTTTCACTTCTAACTCAAACTTTTCATGAAGCCGACCTCGAAATGAGGACCCCGGAGGAGGCCATCGCAGCGGCGGATCGAGTCGTCGGGACTCCGACCCCCGAGGAGCAGAACCAGCGCCTTGCACTGGTGGGGTCCTGGGAGCGCTGGAACAGAGTATGGACCGCGCTCGACCTCGGAGGGCTCCCTGCTCTGCCGGACTTCGCCCACCTGGCTACCTTGTCGGCCAGAGCCAAGAGGAAGAGGGGGGATGAGGATGAGGCGGATGCTTCGGGACCTCGGCCGGAGGTCCCCGCGGCCGAAGTTTCTAATTCGGGGGAGGTTGCGGCAAAGCCCGCAACTACTCCGACCTCCAAGAAGGCAGCGAAGCCCCTGGCGGCGAGGCCTTCGGCGGCAAAGGCCGATGCGCACACTCCGGCCACCAAGGAGGCCACGGATGCCCCGGCGGAACCAACCTCGGGCGCGGAGGTAGATGCGCCAGCTTCGCAGCGAAGGAGTTGGAGGGCACACTTAGCCCCATCCTCCTTTCAAGAGATCTCCGACAATGGTAAACCCTTTTTTCTCTTGCATGCTTCTCTTCAATAGGTGGATTTTGACTTGGCTCCCTGTAGAGGACGAAGACGATGCGAGGCCCACTGTGGCGAAGCCGGCAGGCGAAGGTGGATCGAAGTCCACGGAAGCTTCGAGCAGCAGCGGCGGTAGCAGCAGCAGCGGCAGCGATTCGGACTCCGAGAGTGCTTCGTCCGACGACGAAGGCAGCGGAGGCCGCGAGGTCCCTGGAGGTGAAGAAGAAGTGGACGTGGTGGGCCTGAGCCCCGCCTTGCCGGAGCCCGCGGAGGCGACCGTGGCCGTGATTCACCCTTTCAAGCCGAGGGGGGGCGTGACGGTGGCGGCGATCCACGGTTTCTGCCAGGCTTGTGCTTCTGCGGAGGAGGGGGACTTGGTGGCCCAGCTTAGCCACCGAGACCCCACGGATCTCTTTGTCAGCTCGAACGAAGTCCTCATGCGGGTGAGCGAAGCCCCTTGCAGCTTCGAACTATATGTTAGCCTTTCGTTGGTACTTATGACTTCTTGAATTTCTGCAGGCCTTCGCACTGAACGCAGTCGCTTCGACTGCTGCCGACAGGCGGATGGAGCGCCTCGCAGAGGAGAGGGAGGCCCTTCGCCGCGAGGTCTCGGAGGAAGACGAGAAGCGGAGGCGGGCCGAGGCTTCGGCTGCTGAGGCGAAGGAAGCCTTGGCCTCGGAGACGGCTCGGCTCCGCGCGGAGCTCCAGGCTTCAAAGGATGCTGAGGCCTGACAGGCGAAGGAGAACGAGGAGCTCTGCCAACGGGCTCAGGATCTTGAGAGCTTCGTCGTGGCCAATCTTGGCGAGGCCACCCAGAGCCTGACCGAGGTCCTTGAGAAAATAGGGACCGAGTGCCGGGCTCAAGACTTTGGCTATCAGAACCCGATTGGGGACCGCGCCGATTTCTTGAAGACTGCGGCTTCGATAGCAGACGAAGTGCTGACGGGCTTCGCTCTTATGGCCGGTCGCGTCGCGGGCCAAGGGGTGTTGCAGATGCTCCATGCCGCGGGGTGTGACCACCTTCGGGCGGCAACCTCCGTGACCCCAGTGGCCTTCGGGGGTCCGCACTTGGTGACGCCTCCGGCCGAAGTTCGCGGAGCCTGGCGGCGGCTGCAGGAACCTTGGAAGGAGCAAGGCTGCGAAGCAGTCCTCGACCTCTAGAAGGCCCTTCGACATCACCGAGCCAAAGCGCCTGCTGCGCCTGATCAGCCTTCGACTCCGGCACCTCCGCCTCCGAAGGTGTAGATCTCCTTAGGCCTTTTGTAATACTTAGATGCAGGCTTGTAAAAACTCTATCAGCTTATTAATATGAATGCGGGGGTTTTTTATACCTGCCCAGGCTCAGACTTCGAGCGTAGACCTCGAAATCCTCGAGGACTCCGAAGAGCTTCAACAGTTGTGGGCGATCCTCGAAGTAGCTAGGTCCGAAGGCCCCCCTCGGTTTAAGCTTCCGAGGGGGCCTAGCGGCGAAGCCATCTCCGAAGTAGCTCAGGATTTACTAGCCGCTGTGAAGACGGAGTCCCTTCAGGGCCCTTTGTCTTTGCCTTCGCGAACGGCCTTAGCAGGCGACGAAGCCCTAGACTTTTCTGCCTTCGATACGGCACCGTCTGCTTCGCTAACTTGGAGCGACCTGCAAAGTGGAAGACGGAGCTTACGGGCTTCGGAGCCTGGACGGGCTGGTCGAGGGAGAGCGGGCTCCGACGAGGCAACGTCCAGCCGAGGTGGCCCTGGCCAAAGAAGGGGCAAGCGAGGGTTGGGGCCTCGCACATGGTTCTTCTTAGGTTTAGATACAGACTATACGTAGTTTTGCTTTCGAAGTATGTTTGTAACACACTTCTCAATATACAATTAATGGAGTTTGTTATATTTGCATACTTCGTCTATATGCTTCATATTGTTTGGCTTCGATCGTTTTAGCTTGTCACGCTCGTATTGCGTATTACATTCACACACCTCGCATACATGCTTCCCCCCTTTGCTCGTGGCAGTTAGGGACTTAGCCGTTGCTGGTGCGGGCAAGAAATAGAAGATGCGAAGGGTGCGCCTTTCGGCGGCTTCGACGCATGAAATTTTATTTAAGCGAAGGCCCCTTTGGGCTTCGAATGCTTTAATTTGGTGCGAAGCAAGGCTTCGGCTGCTGAAATTTCACTGAGCGAAGGCCTCTTTTGCGCTTCGAACGTGCTAACTTGGTGCGGAGCAGGGCTTCGGCACAACCAAGCTTAGCGAGGCATGCTTCGGTATGCTAGGATTTGGATGCTGTGCGCGAGCGAGGCTCTGAAACGCACTTAGATTATAGCGAAGTATGACTTCGAGACGCTTAGGCGTATAGTATATGAGCACGCGAAGCCAGGCTTCGGAGCATGTTTGGATAATGAAGCAAGGCTTCGGAACTTGGTCCTGTAATGAGAAGGATATTTGGTGTGGATTCACCGAACCTGTGATAGTGTGAGCCACCTTCGACTCTGAGCCACCTTCGACTCTGGGTCACCTTCGACCCTAGGATGCTTCGGGTGCGGAGCCCGGAATCCCTGGACGCGTCGGGCCAGTGGCCCGGAGTCCTTTTAGCCCACTGCTACGGGCCCGGAGGCGCTGTGTAGCCTTCGGAGGGGTACTCCGGATTTTATAAAGCGAAGCAAGGCTTCGGTTTTAAATAAGGCGAAGCATGGCTTCGGTTTTGAACAAGGCGAAGCATGGCTTCGGTTTTGAATAAGGCGAAGCATGGCTTCGGTTTTTCAATAAGACAGAGCAAAAGTTTGCATTCAAGGGCGAAGCAGGGCTTCGGTTTTAAATGAGGCGAAGCATGGCTTCGGCTTTAAGGCGAAGCAGGACTTCGGCCTTAAGGCGAAGCAGGGCTTCGAGCTTATATTAATGTAATTGCAGATTGGTATATCGAAGTAGGGCTTCAGATTGTACATACCTTGTAACCCTTGGGGCTTCGACGGAGCCCCTTGCCGGAGAGTGAGCTCCGGTATGTGAAGGATGGAGGAAGGCGCAGGTGGCCTTCGGGCTGCACCCGAAGCCCCTTGCCGGAGGGTGCGTGAAGCAGGAAAGCCTCGAAGCTCCCCCCTCAGGCGCACTTCGGGTTGCAGGCAGTGGTAGAGAACTTAGCTTCTAGGACTAAGGTCCCCACGGACGGCGCCAACTGTTGGGACAATTGCGTTAGTTCCAGCATGTTTTTATGTGGTGGAGTGTGATGTGGAGAATGAACCTCGATGGGTTCTAACAGAAGGAGAAAAGGGTTTATACTGGTTCGGGCCTCTCCTGAGAGATAATAACCCTACGTCCAGTTGTGGTGGATTTGGCATGGCATGCCCCAGAATAGAGCGATATTTCCAGGGTTTCTTGGCCCCCTGGAGCCTGTGTCCTGCTACAAGGGCTTGGCCCTACTTTTATAGGCACGCAGGCCTTAAGGAAAAGACCAAGATACCCTCTACAAGCCCCTAGGCTTATAGGGGTAGACAGGGAAAGAGAGCTAGCTACTGTGCAAAAAGTACCAGACAACTTTACAGCTTTACAGACGTGTCAGGCTATGCCAGGCTTTGACCAGCTAAAAGACACACCGAAGGTGGAGGCTGGGGGGAAGGCTTCGAAGTGCACCACGGAGGGGGGCTTCGAAGCATGCTCTGGAAGGCGGCCTCCGGACTGGGCTCTCGGAGGGTGGCCTCTGGACTTGGCTCCCGGAGGGTGGCCTCCGGACTTGGCTCCGGAGGGCGGCCTCCTGGCTTCCTGCACCCGGAGGGTGGCCTCCGGCGCCCTGCGCCAGGGCCCGAACTGGGGGCTCCGAGCCGGACCTCCCGAAAGGCACCTTGGGACCTGAAAACAACACTTAGAGAGAAAACAGGCTCCGACAGTGCTGGGGTCTGGGCCGAAGGCTGTCGGAGGCTGACGTCATTTGGCCCCTGTTCAAGGGAAATATATTCCCCCAACAATGATATCGTACATCAATGTGTTTGGTTCTGGAATGCTGAACCGGGTTGTTTGCAATACAAATAGCGCTAGTGTTATCACAGAAAAGTGGAACACTCTTATAATCTAACCCGAAATCCCGCAAAGTGGAAACCATCCACAAAATTTGAGAGCAACAGCTAGCTGCAGCAACATATTCGGCCTCAGCCGTCGATTGTGCAACGCTAGACTATTTGCGGGAAGACCAGCAAACCACTGAAGTACCCAGAAAATGACAAGTACCAGAGGTACTCTTCCTATCAATCCTACACCCAGCAAAGTCTGCATCGGAATAACCTCGAAGACATAAAGATGAAGATGCTGAATACCATATGCCAAATTCAAGGGTGTGTTTGAGATACCTTAGAATGCGCTTTACCGCTTGGCGGTGCGAAGCTCGTGGTGAAGCCTGAAAACGAGCGCACAGACACACTGCGAAGTGTATGTCCGGCCTCGTAGCTGTCAAGTAGAGGAGGGAGCCGATCATGCTTCGGAACTCCTTCTGATCTACGGCTTCTCCATCTTCGTCAGGGTCCAATGCTACAGATGTAGCCATTGGAGTGGCGAGGGGCTTCGCATCGGACATGTCAAACTTCTTGAGCAGGTCCTTGGTGTACTTTGTCTAGTGGACAAAAGTACCTTGTTTGCTTTGCTTGATTTGCAAACCAAAGAAAAAGGTGAGTTCACCCATCATTGACATTTCAAATTCCCTGCTCATGGTATCTGCAAACTCGGCAACCAAAGCATGAGAAGAGCCACCAAAGATGATATCATCCACATAAATCTGCACTAGGAGGAAATCTTTGCCATGCTTGAGAGTAAACAGTGTTTTATCAACAGAGCCCATCAAATACCCTCGCTCAAGCAGAAAAGACTTAAGTCTATCATACCATGCCCGAGGGGCCTGCTTGAGTCCATAAAGAGCCTTATGAAGTTTAAGGACTTTATGTGGGTACTTGGGGTTTTCAAAACCAGGGGGTTGTTTTACATAAACTTCTTCGCCTATGAAGCCATTAAGAAAAGCACTTTTGGCATCCATTTGATAGAGTTTGAATCCCCGGGATGTCGCAAAGGCAAGCAAAATCCTAATGGCCTCAAGGCGAGCAACAGGTGCAAAAGTTTCAGTAAAATCAATCCCTTCTAGTTGAGAAAAGCCCTGAGCTACAAGTCTAGCCTTGTTTCTAACTATAGTCCCATCCTCCCCTTGTTTGTTTTTGAAAATCCATTTTGTTCCAATGAAATGAACATTTGGTGGAGGATCAACTAAAGACCAGACTTGATTTCTCTCAAAATTTTCAAGTTTCTCATGCATGGCATTGATCCAACTAGAATCAGAAAGTGCATGACTAACATCTAAGGGCTCGAAAGAAGCAACAAAAGCTGAATCAATAAAGTGAGCATGAGAACGTGTTACCCTTTGATCAAGCTTACCAATGATCTGCTCGGGAGGGTGCATCCTTTGAACATGGTGTGGAGCCTCGCGGCGGGATGCAGTCTCCCCCTCAACTTGCGCGTTGGAGTGGTCCAAGATGACCGATGTCGAGGTAGTTGCTTCGGGACCTCGTGCCGAAGTAGTCGAAGCGGGGTCAGCTTCAGGGGTTGTTGTCGAGGGTAGCAGGGGTTCATCCTCGAATTCTCCGGGATCTTCTTCTTCGAAGATGGTCTGTTCCATGTCGTGTTCATTTGCCTGTTCAAATGCAGAACTAACAGAGGGGGTTGATTCATCAAAAGTCACGTCACATGACTCGATGACAGTGTTAGTCTCTAAATTATAAACACGATAAGAATGACCATGTGTTGTGTAACCCAAAAAGATCCCGTCAGAAGATCGCGACTCAAATTTATCCAAGTTACCACGTTTTAGGATAAAGCAGCGACAGCCAAAAACTCGAAGATGAGTAACCTTGGGCTATCTCCCAAAACGCAGCTCATAGGATGTCAAGTTCAAAATTGAGCGCAAGAAGATTCGGTTTGAGATGTAACAAGCAGTGTTCATGGCCTCAGCCCAGAATTTTCTAGGAGTCCTATGCTCATCAAGCATCGTCCTAGCCATCTCAACCAAAGTGCGGTTCTTCCTCTCAACAACACCGTTCTGTTGAGGAACCCGCGGAGCAGAGAATTGATGTTCTATGCCATGCTCCATGCAAAAGTCAACAAAGAGACTATTTTTGAACTCAGTGCCATTATCACTTCGAATGAATTTCAATGCACCAGGGAGTTCAGTAAAAAGTCTCAAAGCCAAGCTCCGAAAGTGTGAAAACACTTCATCCTTGCTGGCAAGAAGGAAGACCCAAGAGTAACGAGAGAAATCGTCGACAATAACTAATACATACCACTTGCCGCCTAAAGAACTAACCCGAGAGGGACCTACAGTGTCCATGTGGAGAAGTTCTCCGGGCTGTTCAGTCATCACTGTGGTGACTGGCGAATGCGAAGCGGCAATCATTTTTCCATGTCGACAAGGAGCGCAAACTAAATTCTTCTCAAACTTGAGCTTGGGCAATCCTCGGATCAGGCCTAGGGCGCTCAGACGAGCGAGCAACTCAAAGCTCATATGCCCTAGTCTCCTATGCCACTTCCAAAGCTCAGAAGTTGAATATGCAACAAGACAATGAGAAGAACCAGATGACTCTGAAAAATCAGCTCCAAAAACTCTCCCAACTCTAAAGATCTTACACACCATAACGCCATCAGAATTGAGCACTTGCGAAGTATCGCGATGAAATCGCACTTCGAAGCCCTCATCAAGCAACTGAGATACAGACAGCAAATTGTATCCCAGATTTTCAACCAAAGCAACATCTTTGAGAGTGAAATTCGAGTTAATTCTTACCACACCTTTACCTTTCACTCTACTCCTTCGATTGTTTTCGAAGGTGATATGTTCCCTTTGCTTGGTTGTGGTGAGGCTGGAGAACCATGCTGCATCTCCGGTCATGTGACGCGAACAACCGGAGTCCATGATCCACGTGCCCTCCAAGCCTCGATCTGTCGCCTACACATGATAAGAATATCTCGATCGCTCAGTGCTGGGGTGAGTGGAAAAATGACGAGGCATCCAGCACTGAGTGACACGAGTAGTAGGCACAGTAAAAGTAGACTGTCTACGCACAGGAAAATCGAAATGATGCAAAGTGCGAGGTCTACCTACATGCTGTGATCGAACAACATGTCGAGGTCTCCTACTCTGACGAGGTACAAAGCTACTTGCCCGAGGTCTACCACCATATGGAACATGGTGAGCACCTCGAGGAGCAAAACCTCTCCGAGAAGCACGAGGAGCCTCAAAAGCAGGACGATAGTAAAACTCAGACTCATGCATACCTAAAGATGGGTAATGCATGTCTTGGTAACTCATCGCCTGAGAGCGTCGCTCATCCTTGATGCGACGAAAACAGAACCCAACCAAATGACCTGCCCGCTGACAGTAAGAACAGTGAAACACTCTCCTAGGGGCACTCTCATGGGTCACAGGAGCAACTCTCACAGGCTCCTTGGGTTTCTTCTGAGTGGTTTTCTTGGGAGGGATTTTCTTGGCAGGAGGTGTGGTTTTCTTTGGTGGTCGGGTAGGCTTTTTGGCTGATGGGGTGTCTAACAGAGCTCTCTTTTTCTCTAGGGTAGTGGGAGAGGTAAAAACAGTTTTGGTCTTACTGTCTGAAGGTATCCTCTCAAAACCCAAACCTAGAGCTACCCCTGCTCTGTCAGCACACAACTTGGTCTTGGCCAAGAGCAAATCCATCCTACCCTTTCCCTCAGTGCATTTATTAACCACGGAAAGAAGGTATTCATTTTCTGACATGAGGTTCTCAGCTCGCTCTCTAACAGTGCCTAGCTGGTCCTTAAGGGTGATGCAAGTGTCACACACAGGCTGCACATCCTTAGAACTACCGGCCCTCTCCAATCTAGCCTCCAAATCATGAACATGTTTATCACGTAAATTAATGCTCTCGCGTAATAAAGAACAGTTCATGCATTCAGTAATATCATGAGGACTAGAATCCACCTCCAAAAGCTGCTTCTGTGCAGTCTCAAGCTCAGAAAGAGTTTGAGCATGAACAGAACGCAACTGAGCAAGCTCACCCATGACAGTGGTACAAGAATCACATTCAGCATCATTAACTTTAGACTTAAGCATGACATATTCAGTAGAAACAGATTCTAGCCTAAGTCTAAGGTTTTTTCTTTCTCTAGCGGCTTGCACAAGTAATCTATCCTGACCAAGCACTACTTCATTCAGCTCATCTAATTTAATTAGTAGCTGGTCAGATGATAGGTTTACCTCAGATGAGTCAAGCTCATCGCCGCTGTGATCGTTGTCGGCCATGAAGCAAAGGCCGGTGAAGTCTCTTCCCTTCTTATCCTTCTTATCCTCCTTCCTTAGGGACTCCTCCTCCTCAGAGCTCGACTCCTCAGTTGAGGACGTGTCGATGTCACTGAGAGCAGCAACAAATGCTCTGGAAGCGGCCTTTGCTACTTTCTTAGCCATCTTGTCGCGCTTGCCCTTCACAAAGGGTTTCCTCTCCTTCTTGTGGTATTTAGGGCGCTCACTCTCATCTCTCTTTTTGAGCTTAGGACAATTGGCCTTGATGTGAGAAGTGTCGCCACACTCAAAACAACCACTAAAACCACTTCTCCTCTGATCCCGTCTCTCATGATGAAAGCGGGTGAACCTCCGGGCAATGAGAGCAAGCTCATCATCATCTAGAGTGTCCACCTGCTCCTTTGTGACGGAAACCAAGGAGGACAAAGCAAAGCCATCTGCAAGAACACAAGTGCCAGATGTGCTTGGTTCTGCAGTGGTGCCACGGCTAGTGCTAGAAACCAATGCCAATGGCTGTGGCAAAGAGCTTCTGTGCACTGCAAGAGATGCCTTGGCAATCTCTGTGGACTTCAGCTTGCTGAAGAGCTCATCACAGGTCAATGTGTCATAACCTGCAGACTCCTCAATGCTGGATATCTTCACTTCCCATATGCTACGGTCAAGAGCATAGAGAAGCTTGATAGCCCTATCATGATCATTGTAAGCAAGCGTCCCGTTGGATCGCAAGTTACTCACTATTGCATCAAAGCGAGAAAACACGACATCTATAGATTCACCAGGTGCCTGCACAAACAGCTGATACTGTTGATTGTATGTGCTTTGGCGCCTGGCCTTAATCTGTGTAGAGCCCTCATGAAAAATAGTGAGTGTTGTCCAAATTTCCCTAGCAGTCCTAAGGTGTTGCACCCTATCAAACTCACTTCTACTCAAACCAATGAACAATATATTTCTTGCCTTGGAGTTGGCATTATACTGATCCTTCTCTTTTTGAGAGGTGCGAGTCTCAGGGATGGAGTATTGTGAGTCCACAATCTCCCAAATTGCATTTCCAGTATGCAAAATCAGTCCCATCAAACAGAGGAATTTTACTGCCTCTATCCATGTCGCCAACAGATCACAAAACCGGTTAAGGTCAACTGGTGATCTTAACCTGCTCTGATACCAATTGTTGGACCAGAAACGGCGACCAGAGGGGGGTGAATAGGAGCTTTTAAAATTTCGAGCTAAAAACTAGCCTTCGGTTTCAGTTCTGTCTTCTGCGGAACAGGCTTCGAACACTACCTTCGGAGGTCTGGTTCGGAGGTGCTTTGACAGCTCCGAACACAGGCTTCGCAGGAGCAAAAGTTCGAAGCCAAGAAGACTTCGCTCCACTATCAACCCTCGAAAATCTACTCTGCTAAGTCAGTGCAGGCTCTGCACACAGGGAGCTTCGAGCAGGCTTCGCACTTCACCCTTCGCAAGAGTGGACACCCCACTGAGGACTTCGACCAAGTACTTGGCAGCAGCAACTGGTGCTGGGCTTCGTACACGAAGGTCTGAACGCACACTAAAAGACTTCGCTATGGGCTTCGCTAGTAAGCAGCGAGGTCTCGCCTCCTGTTACACAGAGCGACAGCACACTGAAAAACACACTTCGCACAAAGACACCCTTCGCCTAGACAGGCTTCGGCGCACAACAACTAGCGAGGTATGTAAAGCGAGCTCAAGCAAAAAGCACACAGAAGCAGGGCTTCGCCGCTTGATCAAGGAACACAATAAAATTGAACTCTGGATGAATACAACGAAGTGTGTGGCTACAGGAGCTCAACAGTAAATGCTCAAAGTGTTAAATGTTACCTACCGAGCCCCCATATTTATAGCCCACAGTTCACCCAAAAAGGAATTGACTACTTTACCCCTAGGGTTTACACCAGTTTTGTCTCTACAGAACAGAGGGGTACAAAAGGTAGTCCAACTTTGTTCTGGAGGCTTCTCTGTCAGCTTTGCAGAGGGGACAGCGTTAGCTTTTTATAGAACAGACAGTGTCAGCCTTTGCATTCTTTGACCTTCTGGAGCCTCCCTTCGCATGCGAGGGTGCGGTAGCTTCGACGAGAAGCCTTGAGCCAGATGGCCTTCGCTTCACCGAAGTCAGCCTTCGATACAGTGACGGTTTGAGCCGAAGCCGTCAAAGCCCTTGGGCCTTCGCACCAACACCTCCGGAGTGGACCACCACGGCTTCGCAGCTACTCTCAGCTCGAACTCCGTCAGTCCGTGTACCGAAGCCATGCAGGCCGAAGTACCACAAGACAACCACACTCTGGAGCTAGCCTCGCTCCAAAGCCTTCCTCACTCCGAATCCCCACCTTCGGAGTACCACCCTTCGAAGTCCCTCCTTCGTCCAAGGCCTCCGCACGAAGCATTCCATGAGCCCTTCGTCACAGTGTCTCTCCCCGAGCACACTCCTCGACGAGCCTCACCCGGACCATGCCTTCGATGCGCCTCGACTTCTGAGACCTTCGTCGGGCACCTGTAGGACCGAAAGTAGTGACCAGAGGGGGGGTGAATGGGCGCCTTAAAAAATTCTTTCGAATCTATGGGTGCCTGCTCGTGATCTGAGACTAACTGAGCACCCTCAGCCTTGTTGTCCCTAAGCTTGTTTATGATCGACTGAAAACGACCAAACAAAGCCTCAACAGATTCACCCGGTGAGGAGCCATGCTGAATAGCGTGGGCCTCATGGCTCTAGAAGTGATGAGTCATTGTCAACGATAGTCAAAGAGGACTGAAGAAGAGAAGAGATCTGCTGTTTCATGGGCCGCTTGTGACTCAGGTACACGGGCAGCGAGCGACTGTCGGGCAGAGAAGGCTGCGAAGTCGGGCTGGCCCAATCCGGGTGCATGGGCCAGAAGCAGTAGAAGACCCACTGGGCTGTTGACCAGGACTGACTCAGGTACACGGGCGGTGAGCGATTGCCGGGCTGAGAGAGCTGCGGGGTCGGGCCGGCCCAATCCGGGTACCTGGTGCAAAGCTGGTGGAGGCTTTGTCAGTTTCGGCGTAAAACTGACAACCATTGATTCTGTATCCGACTGTCCAGAAGAGAAGCCGTAGTCGCTACGAAAACTTAGCTTCCGGATAAGTCATCTGTAACTCTAGGCCCACAGTCAGTCTGTCGTGTCTGTAAAAAATACCTAAGGGCAGTAGAGTCTTTTCCGTTACTTTTGAGTCTGTAAAAACCCTAAGGGGCAGGTAGAATATTCCTAGTGTTGGGCTGCCTATAAATAGGACCCCAACCCCTAGGGTTTGGACTACCCCTTTTGTGCTGAAATCAAATCCACCCTTTGGGTCACTTTGCTCCCTTCCTCTCTCTCTCCTGTGTGCGCCGCCAGGACCAGGTGCTCTCTGTTCTTGCATTATTTTGGCTTGTATCCCTTGGATGCTTTAATGCGTTGGTTCCTGGTGTATTTATTGGCTGCATTGTGTTCGGTTTGGGGAGTTATTGCGTTGGATTCGGGCTGTGGTATTTATTCCTTGGGGAGAAGCTTCTTCGGTTGGATGTGTTCATCACGGTGGTAGTACTAGTTCTTGCTGTTGCAAGTAGTACTGCTTTACTGTAGCTACAGTGTTCGGCTGCAGCTTTTCACCTTCTATTCCCCAGCTTGTTGATCGAACCCGACAGTGTTTTTTTTACCTTTTTTCTGGGTGTGTCTGCCGAAGCTCGGTTCTGTGCGAAGCCCCTCAACTCCGTGAGGCAAGCTCCGATCGAACCTTGTTAAAGGCTTCGCTCAGTTTTTCGAACTTCGGTTTCTGTGTCTGAGTTGCTAGCTTCGAAGTTCTCCTGTATCGAAATCATCGCACACTTCGAACTGGCATACTCCGAATCTATCTGTTCGAAGTGCACACTTCGTTAGGCTTCGAAGTGGGGTTCGAAGTTTTGTCTGTTCTGACAGACTTCGCTTCTTTGTTCGAAGGTTGTCTGTTTGTGTGTTGAGTTCGAAGTTTTTGTGTTCGAAGGTTTAGCTCCGAAAGCTTTCGGTTCTAAGTGTGTTCGAAGTTTTGTCTTCGAAGTGTATACTTCGAAGAAGGCTTCGGCACTGTTTACTTCGCTCCGAAGCTCGTGTCTCGAAGTTGCGTTCGAAGTCTTGTCTTCGAAGTGCTTACTTCGAACCAAGCTCCGGCACTGCTTTTACTTCGCTTCGATGTACACTTCGCTTCTTACTTCTTCGAACTAGGCTAGACAGTGACACCTTCGGCATTTCGGACAGACTCCGACGTCAACCTCCAAAACATACCTCGACGTGCGAAGGGGGCTTCGCCAAGTCCCGAACAGGAGACAACTTTGGACAGTAACTTCTCTTTTTACTTTATACTTACTTAGATCATATCATTGAGAAGTATAGGCCTGTTACAACTTGTTTATCTGCCTAGTTGCACCACTTTAGTTTTACACTGTATATCATCAGTTGCTTCTAGGTTAGAAACCTTTAGACTTAGGCCTACTGTTTACTTTCTGCTGCATAGTATTTTTGAGGTGCGTTGGGTATTGGGAACAGGCCATAGATTCGAAAGAATTTTTAAGGCGCCCATTCACCCCCCCTCTGGTCGCTACTTTCGGTCCTACAAGTGGTATCAGAGCAAGGTTAGGGTTTTTCCATACCTTAACCGGTTCTAAACCCCAGTAGTGACTATGACATCTCCTGGCAAGGTCCCGTCCTTGGAAGCCTATGGCTATAATTATTGGAAGACTCGCATGCGAGCCTATCTTATGAGCCAGGGTTCGGACTTATGGGATATTTGCGTTCACACCACATTTGTCATTCTGCCAGTTACTGAGCAAGGTACTGCTGGTATCATTGCTCAGCATCTGAGCAACAGTAAGGCTGTGAACATTTTATTTTCTGGTTTAGGTCCCACTGAATTTGAGCGAGTGAGTCATCTCTCCACTGCGAGAGAGATCTGGGCTACCCTCAAGGCACACCATGAGGGAACAGCACAGGTCAAGGCTCGGCTCTATCAGACCTACCGGCGTGAATATGAGAACTTCACACAGAAGCCGGGTGAATCTGTTGAAGCCTTGTTTGGTCGCTTTCAGTCGATCATTAACAAGCTTCGGGACAACAAGGCTGAGGGTGCTCAGTTAGTCTCAGATCATGAGCAGGCGCTCAAGGTTCTTCATACCTTGGACCCAAAGATCTGGGAGATCAAGGTATCATCTATCGTTGAGAGCACTTCTTACGATACCTTGACCATTTCTGAGTTATTTAGCAAGCTGAAGGCCACTGAGGTAGATATCCAGTTGAGATCAAATCTCACTGGCTCTGGATCAAAATCTCTGGCCCTTGCTACACCTTCAGTTGATCCCTCTGCTGTGAGCTGTGCTGGGTTCTCTTTGATGTCTATCACTGAGGACCAGCTTGAGTTGTTGGGAGATGATGATTTGTGTCTCTTTAACAACCGGGTGCGTCGTGTCTATGATAAAAGAATGTTCAAAAGACACGGCACAAAATCCGGATGCTTTGAGTGTGGTGATCCAGGACACTTCATCGCCGACTGCCCCAAGCGCAATGGATACAAGAAGGGCACCGGTAGCAGCTTCCACGACTCCGGCAAGCATGAGAGCCCCTCCTTCACCAAGGGCAAGCCGAAGACCCGGTTCTTCAAGAAGGCCCTGAAGGACTACCGGCGAGAGAACAAGAAGCGCGACAAGGCCTTCTTCGCCGAGATGGAGAAGAGCTACTCCAAGAGATCCACGTCTTCTACCTCTTCATCGAGCTCAAGTGATGAGGAGATTACCATCAAGAAGGGGAAGGACAAGGATGATCCGGCGGGCCTCTGCTTCATGGCTTTCGGAGACAAGCCGAAGAGCCGCACACACCAGCGCCGAAGATCCCGCAAGAGCTTCTGCTCCATGGCTCTTGGGGATAGAGAAGAAAAGAGCTCCTCCGACGACTCCGACGACGACGATAGCAAGGTATCATCTTATGAGCGAGAAATTGTCGATTTACTTGAGAGCAATCGTCAGGAGTTAAAATATCGGGAGAAACTGCTTAGGGGGGCTAAGAAAAGGATAGACGAGTTAGATAGTGAGCTTGCCGTGGCCAACGGTAGGATTGAGAGTCTATCCTCTTCCCCTTGCTTGGGTGATAGCAGTGAGTGCCCGAAGTGTGAGGTGCTTTTGTGTGACCTGTCGACTTTAAAGTCCAGGTACACAGAAAGGGTTGATGAGAGGGACGCTTTGGCCACTGAGCTTGAAAGCGCTCAGCAGGAGCTGAAAGTTGCTCATGCCACTGTCGTCGCACCCTGTGTTGATTGCCCATCTCATCTAGCTGCCTTAGCTGAGCTGAAATCCAAGGGCAATGAGCATTCGGGTGATTTAGAGAGGTTGAGAGCTGAGCTTGCCCAGACTAGGCTAGAGCTTGAGACACTGTCAGTTCCACCCACTGTTTGTGAGAACTGCTTGTCTCTTAGAATGGAGTTAATTAAGCTAAAAGCCGGGAAGTCTGTCCAAGTAGAGAGTGAGTGTGAGACCTGCTTGTCTCAGGTGGAGGTTCTAGCTTCCTTGAGAGAGGAACTAGCTGATTCTCAGAATGAGAACTTTTACCTCCGTTCCATCCTGAGTTGGATCAGTGCCAGAGAGCCACAGCTTGGCATGATGATCCAGCAGTTCAAGAGGAAGGATGGGTTTGGAGTAGGTTACACCTACACCAAGGCTGACTTTGAGAGTGCCCTCAGCCGGGCAGTGGAGTGGAGTAAAATGACTCCAGAGCAGAGATATCCCAAGACTCACTCCACTGAGTCCTCCCAGGCTTGTCAGCCCAAGGATGGAGTGATCCATGAACCACCCAAAGCTCCACCCAAGAAGCCTATCTGGGTTCCAAAGCCCAAAAATCTCCACACTTCTCTTGACTCTCTTCCTGGACCCTCTCAGCCCAAGAAGACCACCCCAAACACTACCAAGCCCAAGAACCCCAAGCCTCAACCACATCCCAAGAAGCCTACCTATCATTGTGAGTTTTGTCAGAGAGACGGGCATCTTGCGGAGTTTTGCTTCAGGAGGAAGCGGGTTGAGAGAGCAGAGAGGGCTCGTAGTGATCAGGTGCAGTCCTACCAGCAGGGTGGTAGACTGCGTGTTCCTCGGCGCAGGGAGAGGCTGGAGGCCAGGCCGCGTCGTGTAGGTGGTGGTAGAGGAGACGGTTTTCCTACCCGTGCTCCAGTAGGTGGTGTTCGTTCCGGCAGAGTTCCAGACCGAGTTGGCTACGGTTCTGGACCTCGTGGCCGTAGGGTTAGGAAGAACCATGGACCGCGTTTTGAGCCGCGTTTTGGTCCAAACTCTTTTGATGGTTTTCGCTTTCCATCTTTTGAGCAGATGGCTCGACACTGGTTTAGCTCTTTTGCTAAACCTGGTGCCAGACCATTTGCTCCCACTTACAGACATTGATTGTGCAGGACCGGGGACTGGAGGATGTTTGGATCATGGACTCAGGATGCTCTCGCCACATGACGGGACATCGCAGATGGTTCTCCAGTCTCACTCCCCCGAGCTCCAAAGAGTACATTACATTCGGGAACAGCGGTCAAGGGAAAGTAAGTGGCATAGGCTCAATCAGCATCTCAGACCATTTCTCTTTAAAGAATGTTGCTTTGGTTAAAAATCTGAACTTTAATTTAATATCTGTTTCGCAACTTCTTGAGGATGGTTTGGAAGTGCGTTTTAAGAAGGGCAATTCTTCTGTGGTTGATTCTAGAGGGTCTTTGGTTTGCCAGATTTTACCCTTCGGTAAAGTTTTTCGAATTGACTTCTCTAGTTCTTTGGCCCTTCTCGCTGTTTGATTGCTGGATCTTCTTCTGAGCTCTGGAAGTGGCATAGGAGGTTAGGTCATTTGAGTTTTGATCTGCTAGTCAGGTTAAGCTCTATGGACCTCATCCGAGGATTGCCCAAGCTTAAAATGGAGAAGGATCTAGTTTGTCATCCCTGTCGTCATGGGAAAATGGTTGCCGCTTCTCATTCACCTGTGACTCAGGTGATGACTTCGTATCCAGGCGAGCTTTTGCATTTGGACACTGTAGGTCCAGCTCGGGTACGCTCAGTCGGTGGGAAGTGGTATGCACTTGTGATTGTTGACGACTTTTCTCGTTTCTCGTGGGTTTTCTTTTTGGAGTCTAAGGATGAAACTTTTCAATTTGTCCATGACCTGGTTTTGAAGCTGAAGAATGAGAACAATGGTCGGATGCGAGCAATTCGCTCTGACAACGGCTCTGAGTTCAAGAACTCTCAGTTCGTCAGCTTCTGTGGTGATCAGGGTCTGGACCATCAGTTTTCTTCTCCTTACACTCCCCCACAAAACGGCGTTGTGGAACGAAAGAACCGCACGCTAGTTGAGATGGCCAGGACGATGCTCGATGAGCACAGGACTCCTAGGCGTTTTTGGGCTGAAGCCATGAACACGGCTTGCTATCTTGCCAACCGTATTTTTCTTCGAGCTTACATTGGTAAGACTTCATATGAGTTGCGGTTTGGCAGACAGCCCAAGGTGACCCACTTGCGAGCGTTTGGCTGCAAGTGCTTTGTGCTCAAGAAGGGAGGGCATTTGGACAAATTCGAGTCTCGTTGCTGGGATGGTGTTTTTCTTGGTTATGCATTGCATTCTCGAGGCTTCCGTGTTTGGAATCTCGAATCCCAGCTGCTTGTCGAGACATGTGAGGTTTCATTTGATGAGTCCTTGCCTTCTTTGACTCCTTCTTTTGAGCTTTCTGGTGATGATGAGCTCGGAGAATCCATCTTCGAGGAAGATGAGGATACTCCAGCTGCTGTTGAGGGTGGGCCTTCTGCATCCCCCGCAGAGCCCACACCTTCTGTGACTTCGACTGATGATGAGGGCGGACCTCTGATCACTTCTTCCACTTCGATCGAGCCCCGTCAGTCGAGTCCAGAGGTGCCAGCTGCTGACTCCGGTGAGGTGACTTCAGATCACCAGGGAACCCGAGCAGTTCAGCGTGACCACCCCTCAGAGCTCATTATTGGTGATTTGACTGAGAGGACTTTGCGTTCTTCTGCCTCTCTCGCTGTGTTTGCTGAATCTGCGTTTGTTGCATCTTTTGAGCCCAGAGACATTTCTCATGCTCTTTCTGACTCTAATTGGATTAATGCTATGCAAGAAGAGCTTGAGAATTTTGTCCGCAATCGGGTTTGGACACTAGTTGAGCCGCCACCAGGATGCAACCCCATAGGCACCAAGTGGGTATTCAAGAACAAACAAGGTGAAGATGGGGTTGTGGTGCGCAACAAGGCTCGACTAGTTGCCCAGGGTTATTGCCAGAAGGAAGGTATTGACTTTGAAGAAACCTTCGCTCCTGTTGCCCGTCTTGAGTCCATTCGTATTCTTCTAGCTTTTGCCGTTTCGAAGGGTTTTAAGCTTTTTCAAATGGACGTTAAGAGTGCTTTTCTGAACGGGTTCATAGAGGAGGAGGTATATGTTAGGCAACCCCCCGGTTTTGAGAACCCCAAGTTTCCTCGACATGTTTTTAAGTTGCATAAAGCTTTATACGGGTTGAAGCAAGCCCCCAGGGCTTGGTATGACCGGTTGAAGCAATTTTTGTTGGGGAAGGGCTTTGTGATGGGTTCTGTGGACAAAACTCTTTTCTTGCTCAGAGATGCTTCAGATTTTTTAGTTGCTCAGATTTACGTGGACGATATTATCTTTGGCGGTACTACTGATTCTCTTGTGTCCAAGTTTTCTGAGCAGATGCACAGTGAGTTTGAGATGAGCCTCATGGGTGAGCTTAAGTACTTTTTAGGGCTCCAGATCAAGCAGACCAAGGACGGCACCTTCATCCACCAAAGTAAGTACACTCGTGATATGCTTAAGAAATTTGACTTTGGTGGTGAATTGAAGCCGCAGATGACCCCGATGGGTACTTCTGGGGGTTTGGACAAGGACGAGAGCGGTGTCAAGGTCAATGAGAGAGAATTTCGAGGGATGATAGGTTCGCTGCTCTACTTAACAGCAACAAGACCAGACATACAGTTCGCCGTGGGACTTTGCGCGCGTTTTCAGTCTTCACCACGCGCATCTCACCGGCAGGCTGTCAAGCGCATTTTCAGGTATCTCACCTATGCGCCTGATCTTGGTCTTTATTATTCAGCATCATCATCTCTTGATTTATCTGGCTTTTCGGACGCTGACTTTGGTGGGTGCCGGTTGGATCGCAAGTCGACTTCCGGTACTTGCCAGTTACTTGGTTCTTCCCTTGTATCTTGGTCTTCTCGAAAACAATCTGGAGTTGCTCTTTCGACCACAGAGGCTGAGTATGTAGCTGCTGCTAGCTGCTGCTCACAGATGGTTTGGATGATCTCCACTCTACGAGACTATGGGTTATTCTTTCCTACCAGGGTTCCATTGTTTTGCGATAGCACTAGTGCTATTAGTGTAGGGAAAAACCCGTGTCTCCATTCAAAAACCAAACATATTGATGTGCGCTTTCACTTCTTACGGGATCAATATGAGAAAGGTGTCATTGACCTTATTCATGTTGATACCCATCATCAGTTGGCTGACATTTTCACCAAACCCCTAGATCAATCTACTTTTGAGCGTTTACGAGGGGATTTGGGTGTTGTGTATCCTTTCTAGGATATTTTGCGTCAGTTTTCTTTTTACTCTTTTCTTGAGTCTTTTTGTGTGTGTTCATATCATACATATTCACATATCACACATTTGAGCCTGCTTCTGTTATATGATTGAACTGCTTTACTTAGTCTAGCTGGTACATGCTTTTGATTACTTGTCAATGATCATGCTTTGGTTCAGTTCACTTGATATATCTGTCATATGCATGGCTTTTATGCTTTAAACCTGAAAAATGATCACCATTGCTTCTGGTAACTAGCATGCGTAGGCTGAGTGTTTTTGCTATCTGTTACATGCCTTGTAGCCAGTTCATCACATAGATGCAGATATGCAACTTGGACATCTTTATGCTTTAACATGGAAAATGTGCTATAAAATGATAAAAATCAAAAATGAATGAAAATTCCATTCCTTTTTATGCTTAAGTCGAAAAGATCCAAGTGGGTTTGCTTTGTCGCATTATATTGTTCTGGATTGCTTACCATAGCACTTTGGTATGAACTAGGACAGTATAGTGTATGCCGAGACCAATGTCTTAAGCTTCTGATGGTCCAATTCTGGCCTAGGCTTGACTTGGTCGGTTAGCATAAGGTTTGACATGCAAATAACCCTTGGCACAAATGACAAAGGATAATGAAAAAGCCTGAACTGTAAACGGATAACAAGTTTGCTGAAGCACTTTGTTTTTGAACAATGCTTATCTTGGTAGATATCAGTTAGCTTCTGCATTTCATGCTTTACCTTGCTTGTTTACTAGAAAATGTGGTGATGCTTTTATTTGCCAAAACTGAAAAATGCGTGCTAAATGACTTTCTTTAGATATCATCTGTTGCACTGATCATGCCATGTGTCTTGGACAGTATCTCTTTTGCTATACCTGTTAGATACTGTATTTGCAGTCAATCATATCTGAGAAGCATACTTTCTTCACTCCACCTGCACCCCAATTGCATTCACTGCATATTTTGAGGGGGAGTTGCATTTCAGGAGGAGTCTGTGTCTCTTTTGAGTGCTTGATGAGTTCACTTGTCAACAAGGGGGAGGAAATTTGGGATCAGAGTTTAAGGGGGAGTTCTTACTCTGTTGATATCCTTGTTGTTCTAAAAATCGCACTCATTTTGAGCTTTTACGTTTTGGTTAACCATAATGACCACCTCTTGCTTTTGTTCGGCTTTTGGTCATTAGGGTTAAACTTTTACCTTATTTTTCTTCTTCTTTGTTTCCTTGTATCTTGTTTTCGTGTTTCCACATTTGTTCGCAGGTGCTGAAGAGCTGTGAAAAGAGGAATGTTGACAATGCACTCATCAAGGGGGAGATTGAGGAGCCATGCTGAATAGCGTGGGCCTCATGGCTCTAGAAGTGATGAGTCATTGTCAACGATAGTCAAAGAGGACTGAAGAAGAGAAGAGATCTGCTGTTTCATGGGCCGCTTGTGACTCAGGTACACGGGCAGCGAGCGACTGTCGGGCAGAGAAGGCTGCGAAGTCGGGCTGGCCCAATCCGGGTGCATGGGCCAGAAGCAGTAGAAGACCCACTGGGCTGTTGACCAGGACTGACTCAGGTACACGGGCGGTGAGCGATTGCCGGGCTGAGAGAGCTGCGGGGTCGGGCCGGCCCAATCCGGGTACCTGGTGCAAAGCTGGTGGAGGCTTTGTCAGTTTCGGCGTAAAACTGACAACCATTGATTCTGTATCCGACTGTCCAGAAGAGAAGCCGTAGTCGCTACGAAAACTTAGCTTCCGGATAAGTCATCTGTAACTCTAGGCCCACAGTCAGTCTGTCGTGTCTGTAAAAAATACCTAAGGGCAGTAGAGTCTTTTCCGTTACTTTTGAGTCTGTAAAAACCCTAAGGGGCAGGTAGAATATTCCTAGTGTTGGGCTGCCTATAAATAGGACCCCAACCCCTAGGGTTTGGACTACCCCTTTTGTGCTGAAATCAAATCCACCCTTTGGGTCACTTTGCTCCCTTCCTCTCTCTCTCCTGTGTGCGCCGCCAGGACCAGGTGCTCTCTGTTCTTGCATTATTTTGGCTTGTATCCCTTGGATGCTTTAATGCGTTGGTTCCTGGTGTATTTATTGGCTGCATTGTGTTCGGTTTGGGGAGTTATTGCGTTGGATTCGGGCTGTGGTATTTATTCCTTGGGGAGAAGCTTCTTCGGTTGGATGTGTTCATCACGGTGGTAGTACTAGTTCTTGCTGTTGCAAGTAGTACTGCTTTACTGTAGCTACAGTGTTCGGCTGCAGCTTTTCACCTTCTATTCCCCAGCTTGTTGATCGAACCCGACAGTGTTTTTTTTACCTTTTTTCTGGGTGTGTCTGCCGAAGCTCGGTTCTGTGCGAAGCCCCTCAACTCCGTGAGGCAAGCTCCGATCGAACCTTGTTAAAGGCTTCGCTCAGTTTTTCGAACTTCGGTTTCTGTGTCTGAGTTGCTAGCTTCGAAGTTCTCCTGTATCGAAATCATCGCACACTTCGAACTGGCATACTCCGAATCTATCTGTTCGAAGTGCACACTTCGTTAGGCTTCGAAGTGGGGTTCGAAGTTTTGTCTGTTCTGACAGACTTCGCTTCTTTGTTCGAAGGTTGTCTGTTTGTGTGTTGAGTTCGAAGTTTTTGTGTTCGAAGGTTTAGCTCCGAAAGCTTTCGGTTCTAAGTGTGTTCGAAGTTTTGTCTTCGAAGTGTATACTTCGAAGAAGGCTTCGGCACTGTTTACTTCGCTCCGAAGCTCGTGTCTCGAAGTTGCGTTCGAAGTCTTGTCTTCGAAGTGCTTACTTCGAACCAAGCTCCGGCACTGCTTTTACTTCGCTTCGATGTACACTTCGCTTCTTACTTCTTCGAACTAGGCTAGACAGTGACACCTTCGGCATTTCGGACAGACTCCGACGTCAACCTCCAAAACATACCTCGACGTGCGAAGGGGGCTTCGCCAAGTCCCGAACAGGAGACAACTTTGGACAGTAACTTCTCTTTTTACTTTATACTTACTTAGATCATATCATTGAGAAGTATAGGCCTGTTACAACTTGTTTATCTGCCTAGTTGCACCACTTTAGTTTTACACTGTATATCATCAGTTGCTTCTAGGTTAGAAACCTTTAGACTTAGGCCTACTGTTTACTTTCTGCTGCATAGTATTTTTGAGGTGCGTTGGGTATTGGGAACAGGCCATAGATTCGAAAGAATTTTTAAGGCGCCCATTCACCCCCCCTCTGGTCGCTACTTTCGGTCCTACACCCGGCTTCTGTGTGAAATTCTCATATTCACGCCGGTAGGTCTGATAGAGCCGAGCCTTGACCTGTGCTGTTCCCTCATGGTGTGCCTTGAGGGTAGCCCAGATCTCTCTCGCAGTGGAGAGATGACTCACACGCTCAAACTCAGTGGGACTTAAACCAGAAAACAGAATGTTCACAGCCTTATTGTTGCTCAGATGCTGAGCAATGATACCAGCAGTACCCTGCTCAGTAACTGGCAATATGACAAACGTGGTGTGAACGCAAATATCCCAAATGTCCGAACCCTGGCTCATAAGATAGGCTCGCATGCGAGTCTTCCAATAATTATAGCCATAGGCTTCCAAGGACGAGACCTTGCCAGGAGACGTCATGGTCACTACCGGGGTTTAGAACCGGTTAAGGTATGGAAAAACCCTAACCAAGCTCTGATACCACTTGTAGGACCGAAAGTAGCGACCAGAGGGGGGTGAATGGGCGCCTTAAAAAATTCTTTCGAATCTATGACCTGTTCCCAATACCCAACGCACCTCAAAAGACCAAGCAGCAGAAAATAAACAGATAGCCTAAGTCTAAAAGGTATCTAGCCTAGAAGCAGCTGATGACAAACAGAAGACTATCAAAGCAGTGCTAATAGATAGATAAACAGTATACACTAGACTAGGCAAGACAAACTTCTCAGTAAAGCAATGTCGGTGCACTGTGAGTGAGAAGAGAAGTTACCTTTTCAAATCTGTCTCCTGTTCGAAACTCGCCGAAGCCTGCTTCGCAGATCGAAGCCTGCTTTGGAGGTCGAGGCCTACTTCGCAGGTCAAAGACTGGTTTGGAGGTGGTAGTCGAAGTCTGTCGAAGGTGGTGTGAAAATGCCGAAGGTGTTTGGGTCTAGTCTAGTTCGAAGTGGCAAGAAGCGAAGTATGATTCGAAGCGAAGTATGACAACGCCGGAGCCTGCTTCGAAGTATGTACTTCGAAGACAAGGCTTCGGACACAGCTTCGAATCAAGTGCTTCGAACTTAAACCTTCAAACAGAGAGCTTCGAATGCAGCGCACTAACGGACTACCTTCGAACAAAGAAGCGAGGCCTGTAACATGACAGAGACACCAAATTCGAAGCCTACACTCTACCTTCGAAAAGAGCAAGCTTCGAAAAGAGAAGAGAAGGCTGACACGCCACACAGAAATCAACACGAAGCCTAGCAGAACGACAAGCTTCGAAGTCAACTTCGAAACCTATCGAAGTGTGGACTTCGAACAGCTAGAGCCGGAGTACCTTCGCACTGTCGTTCGAAGTGTGCAATGCTGTCCGTTCAAAGAGAACTTCGAAGCTAGCGACACAGAACACAAAACAACGTTCGAAGATCGAAACGAAGCCTTCGAGTAAGTTGGATCGAAGCCTGCCTCACAGAGCTGAGGGGCTTCGAACAGAGAAGATGGCTTCGCTAGAAAGCAGCCAGAAAAGTGACTTCAGTCCTGTCAACCCGATCAAAAAGTTAAGCAGTAAAAGTAAAAAAGCTGGCACAGGAGTACTGTTGCTACAGTGGCGGAGTACTACTTGCAAACAGCAAGAACTAGTACTCTGCTCATGTAGAACAGAAGCAAAAACGACGCCAGCGAAGCCCACAACACAATAAAATGCTTGTGCACGTGAAAACAACAAATCCATCTACAGTTTTGCTACACACGGATGGAGAATCGAAGCTTCAAAGCAACTGTAGGAATGAAATAAATGCAAGGCAAAACAACCAGGAGCAAAACTGTTTGGCGGCGCATAAACAAGAGAGAAATGAGAGAGAGTGCAAGAGACAAAAAGTGACCCAAAAAGAGTGGAATTGATTTCAGCCAAAGGGTAGTCCAAACCCTAGGGATTGGGGTCCTATTTATAGGCTCCCAACACTAGGAACATTTCACCTGCCCCTTAGGGTTTTTACAGACGCAAGAATAAAGGAAAATACTCTACTGCCCTTAGGTATTTTTACAGACACGACTGACTGACTGTGGGCCTAGAGATACAGATGACTTATCCGGAAGCTAAACTTTCGTAGCGACTACGGCTTCTCTTCTGGACAGTCGGATACAAGATCGACGGTCGTCAGTTTTGCGCCGAAACTGACAAAGCCTCCACCGACTTTGCACCAGGTACCCGGATTGGGTCGGCCCAACTCCACAGCTCTCTTAACCCAGCAATCGCTCACCGCCCGTGTACCTGAGTCAGTCCTAGTCAACAGCCCAGTGGGTCTTCTACTGCTTCTGGTCCATGTACCCAGATTGGGCCAGCCCGACTTCGCAGCCTCCTCTGCCCGACAGTCGCTTGCTGCCCGTGTACCTGAGTCACACGCGGCCCATGAAACAGCAGATCTCCTCTCTTCTTCTGTCCTCTTTGACTATCGTTGACAATGACTCATCACTTCTAGAGCCATGAGGCCCACGCTATTCAGCATGGCTCCTCAGCACCTTCGAATGTCTCCCTCCGGAGCACACTTCGAACGCCTTGCTTCCGCAGAGGACTTGATCCACCAACTTCGAAGTCACTCCATTCGGAGTACCTTCGAAGTGCCTCACCTCCGAGGACTTTGTCTCGGAGAACCTTCAGCCGAAGCCACGCTCCGCACTCTTTGCCTTCACCTGGCACATCTCGACCCGAGGACCGACCCGGACCCCTTCGCAGCCACCGTGACGGAGCTCCCCGCTCCCCTGGCATCAAGCCTCCCACTTGACCCAGGTTCACCTGCCGCGAACCTATCCGTCGCCTCCGAAGTCCCTGCGCACCACAGACAAACAGACAAGTGTATCCAGTACTCCAGAGACCTCTCCGGGTTAGCAACCTTCGGCACACACTCCGGTGTACCGCCCAAAGTACCGAACCCTTTGGTACACACCCAGTCATCGTGTACTGTCGGACCCCTCCGACGAGCACACTCCGCTGCAACAGCTGCAGCAACCAAACCACCGAACACCCTTCGGTGAAACCACCTCCGAACACCCTTCGGAGGTCCAACCTCTGAACCCCTTCCGGAGGTACCCCTTCGAACAGAGGGAAAAAGCCTGTCAATCACTCATCACAAGCACTGAAACCAACCCTTGGTTTCTCAAAAAGCTAGACGGCTAAAACTTCCTTGAGGTTAATCAGGTTTTACAATAGGCTCTAGACCAGGAAGGCCGAGCTAGGGGCAAAAGGTCTGTTAAAGTTTTTAGTGAGCCTAAGGCCGAGCTGCACATCATGGAGCACTCCAAATAAGAATCATTAGGAGAATAAGATTCAGCTGACATGTACATGACCGAATGGACCTAGCCTAGTGGATCTAAAACAATCATGTGCTCCGAATTACGGCCGTCTCCCGCTAAGAGTCGGCCCAATGAAGTTAAGTACTAGTTTGATGTGACCAAGTGCGATTAAATATTTGATTTTCTATTGAAAAGCAAGCTCCTCAGGTTGACCAAAGGTCACATCATTCCATCTGCCGATGACTTGAAGAAACACGCATACTGTAAGTAGCATGATTCACTTTCCCATTCTACTAATGAATGCAACGTTTTTCGTCGATAAGTTCAATCGGCCATAGATGAAGGATGATTGAAGATAGAGTCTAGCCCTAGAATGAAGCTAGATCATGATCCCTTTCCCATAAACAACATTGATCTTGACGGGAAAAAGGTACTAATTCGTCCCTAATAGGCCGAGTCATCTAAAGGAAAGGCAGTCGTCATTGAGAAGCCTCGCACACGCATGCTCATACCGAAGAACCCTAAGGTATGAGTGTGGAAAGTAAATGTCAACAAGCCATCTTCGGCTAAATCCCGCAAAAAGCCAAAGGTAACTTTTGGGATGCTTCTCCAAAGGCATAGGAGAAGGGCCAAGGACAAACGCCCTCGACCACCCCTGCCAAAGAGGTCGAACTCTCAATAGGAGCATGAGTTCGGCCCGCAGGTAGCTAAGGCCGTTCAGGTACACTCCGTTCGGTCGAAGGTTCTAGGAGCAAATTTGTGATGCCTGAACCGAGCCGCAAGCTTCATGGGCACTTCTCGGGATGACTAAGTTCCAAAAGATGCGGTTGCAACATCTTCGTGCCGAGTATCTTAGAGAAAAAGAGGCCGAAGAATGCAAAGGTAGCCCACCTTGCAAGTCCATGGCTGTAGCTAGGACACGCCAGGTGTGGAGACCGAAGTTGACTGGCAAGCCAGCTTCTACCCTCGTTGAGTAGGAACCGCGTCCTCGCGAGAGACCTGGGGGGCAAGACAAGTAAAATTACTAAAGGCCGATTTTGGGGAAAATCCGGCGCTTAGGTCCCCTCGTTTTATTAGTAGTTTATGCAAATTGTCCTCATCAGATTCACACGCCTTGAGTTATGAAATGGACAATTTGGTAGGTGAATTCGTTTTAGGTATTTTTGGGAACTCACAAAAGAACACCTAGGAAACGTAAGGCCGATATAGACTGTATCGTCCTTAGCCCGTTGTGCTTTTAGCTCACTAAGTTTGGTAAAAGGCAGGGGGCATGTGTTGGCACTTAAAATTTGGCATTAATGGTTAAAATTATCAAAATATCTTTTGGTAATTTGGGCCGAAAATATGCCTTTCACGACACAGGCCAGTCCCACCGGCCATGGTAGGCCGGTCCAACTGGCCCAAGTCTAGAATTAGAGATAGAGTTTGATCCCGGGCTGATTTTATCTATAAATAAATCCTAACTAATTTTGGCCGAATCCTACTTAGTTTAGGAGTCAGGGAACATGAGACCAGCCCCTATAAATAAAAGGGTGAGGACAATTCAAGAGGACCCCGCTTTCATATCAACACAAAGCCCTCGCTTTCAATCGTTCTTTTATCTTTTAATCTACTTTCCTTGCCCTAGGATTATCCAAGTAACGGCCATCTTCGTGGGTTTGTGCTGTAAGCCCTCCGTTCACCGTGTCGAAATCATGGTAACCCTTGTTGATTTACTCGTGAATCTCCCGTTTAATCCACGAAACATATTTTTATCGTTTTATCGGTTTTCTCCTACTACCCTTGGAAGTTCGGCCTCTAGGCCGAACTACACTTGATCTCTTACTGTTTTTTAAGGGAAACATCTTCAAAATCATCGCCAAGAGATTTGGGGGTGATTGCTATTCATCTACAAGATCGCTGGAGCCCTTAGGCGATCAGACCGAAGCCTGTCGATCCGACCGACAGGGCTTCGCCGGTCTGACCGGACGTTACCGGGTCGTCAGGATGTTGTTGGCACGCTTCGCCGCGTCTTCACCAGCACCCCCGGTCTAACCGGGAACCCTCCACCAGTCCGACCAGATCCCTTTGTTGTGCCCCGGAGCTCCTTCCCCGTAGCCTATCTTCGCATCAACTACGGAGGGCACCCTTCGGCAAACTCCGGTTGGACCGAGGTCTACCCTCCAGTCTGACCGGCCAAAGGCCAAAGCCTTCGTTCTGGACTCCACGACACCGAAGCCCCCAGTTTGACCGAGGCTTCACCGTCGGTCTAATCGGGTACCCTCCGACCGCCCAGAGCCAGCTTCGCACCAGAACACCGAAGCAATCTTCGGCGATCCATTCACAAGCGTCGATCCGATCGGGAGTTCTACTCCGGTTCGACCAGTCAATAGGCTGAAGCCACCCTTCGGGACGCTTCGGACTCCCTTCGGTACAGATTTAAACCGAACTTAGTCTAGCCGGTTTGTTTTTATTACCTTTTACTCACACTTCGGTTGATCGAACTTTATTTCTAAATATTTGTTTGATTGCCTAACAACTTCATTTTCCCTTACCACTGTTTAAAGGTCACCGGAACGCGACATCGGCGTCTCGCGATGTTTTAAGGTTTATCCTTGAGACGGCTGCACACTTTTGGATCATCGAACCGGTGT
Organism: Zizania palustris; assembly: GCA_019279435.1. NCBI lineage: Eukaryota > Viridiplantae > Streptophyta > Magnoliopsida > Poales > Poaceae > Zizania > Zizania palustris. The sequence continues at coordinate 17,456,853 of JAAALK010000082.1, read as the reverse complement.
CAGTGTGTGGACGCGTTCTCGTGTTAACACTTGCCTTTGGCCCACTTAAATCGTGCCCAGTATTACTCGCTTTCGTACGAAGGCCTGCGTTTCTGTGGATCGATTTGGTTCGTCGCTACCAATGGTAGCGATCCATATTTGGTGGGCCTAGATTTTTGTAGCCCATCACGAGACACGAGCTTCTCGCGGCGCAGTTCTTTCGTGCTGGCCTTATTTCGGCGGCCCCACATGTCATGGATTACGTGTCAACTGCTGACCACGGGAGAGCCCAAGGTGCGAAGTGGGGCCCAGTCCCCGTGACACGTCACGCGATTGCGCGGCCTAAGCGACTAACCTCCCGGTAGGGTCACCCCCTCACCCTCCTATCTCGCCGTATCGAGCCATCTATTTCCTCCACGGCACGAGTCCCTCCGGTGATTTATTCCTCCGCTTGTGCTGCATCGCCGGCTCGCCCCGCCATGCGCCGCCCGTGGAAGCACCCGACCCCGCCCGCCGCCGCCTTCCGCCACGGCGCCGCCGACCTCTGTCTCCGCGAGGTCGGGGACCTACTCCCCCGCCGCTTCGCCCGCCGCGCCGCCTCCTCCGAGGTGCCCCGTTCGATCTCTCTTCTTCCCATCCCACGGTCTTCCCTGTTCGAGACTCTTACGACTATTCGATCCGACGAGAGGCCGGATCGGGCGATCGGGGGAGTGTTGTTGGCTCATCGGTGCTGGCTCGAAGCGCGATCATGCTGGATTGCTTGTGCGATGCTTGGGCGGATGTTGGTTTAGGTTGGATTTAGTGTTGGGCGATGCGATTCGACTGTTGCTTTGGAGTTTGGGTCAGAGTTGTGTGTTATATTGGTCACTCTGCCAGTTGATGTAGATTACTTACTTGATTGGAGTCGAGAACATTTGATTGAAGACTTGCAGCTGATCAGTCACCCCTCGTGATGATGGGAGTGAATCGTCTAGCACAGGAACGATCCATACAGTTTAGCCTGCTAGTGCTCTAGTCTCGATTTGGCAATCCAAAATCGAACAGCTTGATCTGAACTGCCTGTTAGCATGGTTGGTGATGAATGAGTACAACAGATGAATAATGCTAATGTAATTGTGTTGCCATACAGGACCTGGTAATGCGCTTGCAGATTCACAGGAAGCTCAACAGGCATATAGGCTGCGTGAACACAGTTGGATTCAATGCAGATGGTGATACTCTCGTATCGGGGTCTGATGACCAGATGGTGATGCTGTGGAACTGGGACACTGGTGCAGTCAAACTACAGTTTCATTCAGGCCATAGCGACAATGTGTTCCAAGCACGGTTCATGCCATATACGAACGATCAAACGATTGTAACTTGTTCTGCTGATGGAGAGGTTAATGGACTTATCGTTTTGTTTTCATATAAATTTCACATTTAGATATTTCATATGTATTGATCTGTCACTACAAGCAGGTGAGACTTGCCAAGATAGAGGATGGTGGAGATGTACCTACTACATTGCTGGGCGACCACAGGGGAAGGGCTCACAAGTTGGCTATTGAGCCTGGCAGCCCTTATATTTTTTATAGCTGCGGCGAAGATGGTCTTGTTCAACATGTAGGGAACTACAGCCCCTCTACCTCCACGTTCACAAATGCAAACATTTCAGTTAAGTATAAAATGTAAATCATTTTCTGACGGCATATAACTAGCCACTTTCATCCTTGTGCAGTTTGATTTGAGGACAAATACAGCCACAAAATTATTTCTGTGCAAAAACTCTTTAAGTAAATCAGGACTCTCTTCTCATGTCCATCTTAATGCAATTACAATGGATCCAAGGAATCCAAATCTTCTTGCAGTTGGAGGAAGCAATTGTTATGCTTGTGTCTATGACATCCGGAAGTACAAGTGGGATGGATCATGTGATTTTGGCTACCCATCTGACTGCTACTGTCCACCACATCTTATTGGCAATAGGAGTGTTGGAATAACAGGGTTAGCATTTTCTCACCAGAGTGAATTGCTTATATCTTACAATGATGAGAATATTTACCTCTTCCCTAAAAGTGGAGGGCTGGGACCTGACCCAAAGGCATCTGCCAAGGTTAAAGCCAATAAAGGGTCCAAATCAGCAATGGTTGCATCTGGAGAAGATGTTAATCGACTTACACCTCAGATATATGTTGGACATCGCAATTGTGAGACTGTTAAGGGTGTGACATTCCTCGGGCCAAACCATGAATATGTTGCCAGTGGGTCAGACTGTGGTCGGTTATTTATTTGGAGAAAGAAAGATGGGAAATTTTTACGGGCAATGGAGGGTGATGAATGTGTTGTAAACTGTATTGAGCCACATCCTCACACTATGACAATCGCAAGCAGTGGAATTGATAATGATGTGAAGATATGGACTCCCTCTGCCACTGAGCGAGCACCACTGGTAAATGTTGATGAGGTAGGTAGTATTGGAGCATCAGCTGTCTTCCCAAAGCTTTTCAACTTTCTTTAACCTATTATACATGTCTCTTATCCTATATGTTATGCTATTTTAATAATTTGCCAATAAACAGATATGCTTGCCATGTCATGCTGAATAGGCACATAAATACATAATGATCAGTTGTTTGCAAAGAAAAATCTAAATGTTTCATCGAACTAGGAAGTAGTTGCCCATCAGTGCCTTTGTCCTTCTTGACAATTCATCACCATTCACGGTATGGTATTTTTTTAGGAATGACAATATCAAAAATATCTTATATTTTCAAACATTCCATATTTACAAAGTAAAAAACAACGATCATGCCATCGCCTATAGTATTTTTAGCTGAATGTGCTTCAAAACTCTTAAGTATTACATTAATTACTGATGTTTGTCATATATTCTTTTTTCCAGTTGAGGCCTCGTAAAAGAAGAACAAAATTCTGGCACTTCGCTCTACCAGAGCAATTGATCTGGCAAGTCCTGGCATCACGACGTAGACGACAAGCAGCTGGAGACGATTCGTCTGAGGATCTGGAGGACAACACGGAATTGCTAAATCTTGTACTCCGTGCTACAGAGAGAGATGTGTCTGATGAAGATGAAGAAACCTCCGAGGGCTCTGGAGACTGTCGAGTCAACTGATCTCTTGCTCAACCCTGGAAACATTGCCAAATTGTACATATACCGTAATATTTTGTCCTGTTTTGACGATATAACATCACATGCTTGTTTTTCCGCTGTGTCGGCTTATTCCGGATCTCTCGAGAGGATCGAGCAACATGCATTGTAAACATGCATTGTACGCTGCAGTCGGGGAGTCCTTCGGGCCGTCCGATTTCAATCGTACGGACGCGTGAGGAGGGCTTCGCACCGGTGGGATCCACTTCGCAGGAGGTTTTGGAGAGAGCGAAGGGGGCTTTGCACCGTCCGATCAAAATCGGACGGATGCGTAGCCTGACTGCCCTCTGATTGCAGAGGAACCGCTCATGCATTGTACTCTCTCTTTGTTTTCTGTTTCCCATGATAAGTCGTATTACTTTTTAATAAGTTATACTTGTATAACTTTAACTAATTTGATTGATTTTACAGAAAAAAAAATATGCCATCACTTATATCATTAAAGTTGTTTTATTAAATAATCATGAAATATATTTTAATAACATATTTATTTGATATTATAAATGCTAATATATTTTACTTTAAACACGGTCTAATTTTTACTTGAAAAAAGCCAAATGAGTTGTAATATCAAACTGAGAAACGGATGGTAGTATCGATCAGACAATCACATCTAGAAAATTTGCATCATTATGTGATGTCCCTATTAATCCACTGTTCATGATTGAAAAACTTGGGCCTGAACTGGTGGACTACGAGGGACACGCCTCAGATTTGATTGGGCCGACAAGAATTTGGATGGGACACGCCGCACATTTGATGTCCCAATTAATCACTATTTGAATTAGGATCGAGCTAACCGATGATCCAACACTACAAAAAAACGATTGTTTGCCGAGTGCAATTATCTTTGTCGAGTGCATTAGTTTGCCGAGTGCTCGATGGAATGCACTCGGCAAAGATAGTTGCACTCGGCGAACAATGCTATTTGCCGAGTGCCACGCCGTAGGCACTCGGCAAATAGTCTAAAAAATCTCCCGCCCGTTTTTTGCTGATCTCGTTATCAGGTAGGGCACTCGGCAAAGCCCCTGCTACCTGAGTGCACGTGCCCACGACCCCCTTCGTCGAGTGTCCCACGTGGCACTCGGCAAACCCCCTTCGCCGAGTGCCACGTGGGGCACTCGGCAAACCCCCTGCCACCCGAGTGCCACGTGCCCCCGACCTCCTTCGCCGAGTGCCACGTGAGGCACTCGGCAAACCCCCGTTAACGGCCACCTCGGCCATCAGACAAGTGTGTTTGTCGAGTGCCACCGTGACACTCGGCGAAGTGCAACATTGCACTCGGTAAAAACTTCGCCGAGTGTCCGATAAAAAGCACTCGACGAACCCCACATCGCCGATAAGGCTTATGTCGAGTGGGGTTCGCCGAGTGTGGCACTCGGTGAAGCCTTTGCCGAGTGCAAAAGAGGCTTCGCCAAGTGCCCCAGACACTCGGCAAATGTGTCTGTTCCCGTAGTGCAAGCAAGAAATTTGATTGTGTTCACCATCTATTTGGCGTTCGTCGCGTAGATGGAACGTAGCAGCAGAAGATTGGTCAATTGGATGTTAGGTTTAGCTTTTTTTCAACCAGTTTTTTAGAAAGCTAAAATCTAAATCAACAAGTATTATATGAAACTGATTTTTTGAACCGTAGTAGTTTTTTGTCAATACAAAAGTGGTTCATCTCCACATTCCATAACTTTATAATTTACGCCGTTCAATTTCTTCACAGGCCATATAGCTTATGGTATTCGCTGTTAATTAAAATATAGAATCATTTTTTCTATTGTTAAGTGTTATGAAATCGTTTTACCATATATATACATAACTATACTAACTAATATATACACAACTACGCTAGCTAAATAACTTCATAGTTTTTTTAGTTTTTCACGACTCAAATTATTTTTTTATAGCTCAAAAATTTACTTAGCTTTTCAGAATCTAAAAAAACATGTACGTTAATAGGTTTGTCAGATCAGTTATGCAGGCAGTTGAGAGTTCAGTCGTCCGCCGCGACGACGGCTAGATGACTAGATATCATGTACCAGCTGCAAATCATTACACGGGAAAGGCGCGGCGCCGGCCGCGAGCCGGCTAGAGTTTTGATCACTGATTGAGCCATGTGGAATAAAGGTATCAAACACCCCCCGTTGACCGAATTAGTTCCGGCGATTTGTTCGGCGGGAGAAAACTACAATGTCAACCGATGTTTTACCAAACGAATCAAGAATCGAGCGGCGCAAGAACGATCTATATTATACTGTTTATCGAATTATCGGTGGAGGAGCGCTATATGTGCCATTGGCAACGACACGGAGAAAAATCAAGTCTTGACAACCATGCAAGGCTGCTTCCCTCTCCGGAGCAATCGGCGGCAATCGCTTCGTCACGGAGGAGGAGGAGGAGGCGTGACCGTCGTGTCTCGTGGCGGCGGCGGCGGCGGGGGGCGCGTCAAGATCTTCGTGAGCGAGGACGAGCTGGACCGCATCTTCGCCGGAGTAACCCGGCGGCAACGCGAGGCCAGCACGGCGCGCCGTTCGGGAGAGCCCCTCCTGCAGCTGGAGATCGCGGCAGCGATCCGGAGGCAGCGGCGGCCGGAGTCAGAGGGAGGCGCGCTGGTGGCCGCCCGGCGCGGCGAGTGGCATCCCGCGCTGGATGGCATACCGGAGGAGGAAGCCTAGAACCCGACTGAATTAATTGCGGGAAATCAGGAACGCGTTAATCAACTCGAGGGTCGAGGCTGCCTGTTTCATGGTTATTCACACTTCTATCCTATATAACTGAGTTAAGTTTGTATTTTTGTTTTTTATGTGTGGATGATATGGCTACCGAATCAATTACGGTATGTATTAAGTATAGAATAAAAATACAAAGTCTACTTAACTTTTATAATAAAAGAGTAATTAATCCATTTTCGGATAATAGTGCTAGCTGTTGCTAGACACTCCTGATGCTTTGACATCTTTCTTGCTTCATTCATTATGTGTCATGTACTCACTGTGTGGTTCTTTTTGAAGAAGAAAAAAAGAGAGTACAAACAATTATGCTCAATTCCAGCCACCTTTTTTTGCCTAACCGGTAGATATTTGATAAGCTATGTCCAATTTTGAATTTTAGACTCAATTTTACAATCGTTTATATGTTTCCTTTCTATTTTGCAGTGGCTTTTAGAATAAAAAGAAATATAATTATATAATTGTTTCTCATTAAACCGGTGACATGTCTCGGCTTATAAACAGTAGCCTTATGAAAACTCAACCAATCTGTCTGCAGCCCCCCAAAATCCAGTTTGTTAAGGCCCAAAATATATCACAGCTCGTTAATAAGGCCAGGTAGGCACGTGCCTTATTGATTATGCCCACGAGAAAGCCCAAGCTTGGTGGCAACCAAATACCTGCTATTTTCACAAATACTCGTTTCGTCGTATATTATATATGTCGCTGATTTTTTTGATAAATCAAATTTCTCTAATTTGGTCAATTTCGTACAAAAATATATCACCAATTATAATATTAGTTTTATTAAATTGACCATGAAATATATTTATTTCATATTATAGATGTCAATTTTAATTAAAATTCGAGTAGTTTAATTTTAAAATTTTATAATATAAAACGGAAACAGTTTATGTTAACTTACAACAACTTCATCTTCTCCTTTTCTGGACGCACCTGAGATTGAAGCTGCCACTTGAAAATGCCCAGCTTGTACTTAGTTGATCTGGTCCAGTAGTCCATGCAACGACATGTACACCCCTTAGGAGAGAATATGTAGTTTGTGAAAAGAGCAATGTTTTAATGCACAGAACATTACCGTGGTACTGTGGCAACAGTCAAAAAGTAATCCAACAGTTAAAATTGTACTGCGCCATACAATTAATTTGAGCCATAGACACTACCTATTTTGCAATCGGAGGATCCAATTTCAGTTCTAGCGACTGTTTGGGAAGTTTTAGTCTCGTAAGCAGCTGGATCTATAGAAATTGTTTCTCAGTTTCTAAACTTTAGTTAATTTTTAGATTGCGTAGTTATTAAGTTTTATGATTTAAGACAATTTTTTGTGAAGTTGTTATAAAATTTTTAAGTTTTTTGAAGTGTTAGAATCTATTTGGTACAGTTCTAATTCCGGGATTCATTCAGGATGGGGGTTTGTATGGTACCTTAAAATAGTTTGAATATTTGTTTTTGTTTAAAATAAAAAATAAACCGTTCAACTAAATATCATTAACCATATTCATCCACAACCATAGATAGGATTTTTGAACCTAGGTTTAGGAACTCCAAAAATTTTTGAATCTACAACTATAGGGATCTGTTGACGCCAAGATTTATTAGAGCACTGACTCACCAAAGGATGTCACACGGTCAACAGAAGTCAAAAAGATCCGGTTAAAGGTGGTCAAAAAGCCCGTTCATATTGTTGCGGTATGAGCGGACATGCAGAAGTCGATGGAGGTGAGAGAAGATAAAGATGATCCTGAATCGGGTACAATTAGGTTACTCGGACGGCTGAGGAGCCATGTTGAAGATCATGAGCCTCATGGCTCTAGAAGGGATGAGTGATTGTCAACGGAAGTCAAAGAGGAGATGAAGATGAGACGAGACCTGCCGTGTCTGGGCCGCGTGTGACTTAAGTACACGGGCGGTGAGCGACTACCAGGCAGAGGGGCCGCGGAGTCGGGCCGGCTCAATCCGAGTACATGGGGTAGGAGCGGTAGGGGATCCACTAGTCTGTTGACCAGGGTTGACTCAGGTACATGGGCGGCGAGCGATTGCCGGGCTGAGGAATCCGCGGAATCGGGCCGGCCCAATCCGGGTACCCGGTGCGAAGACGGTGGACGCTTTATTGGTTTCGACACAAAATTGACACCCAATCCAGACCACCGATCCTAGATCGAGCCGTCCTGAAGTGAAGTCGTAGCTGTTACGAAAGCCCCGCATCAGGACAAGTTATCTTTATTTAGGATTTTACCATTTTGCTTTCTAGGCCCACAGTGTGTTAGTCGAGTCTGTAAAAAACCTAAGGGCATTATGGTCTTTTCCATTTTATTTTCAGCATCAGTAAAACTCTAAGGGCTTCTTTGGTTTAAAGGAATTTTAGAGGAATAATATAGGATTCAAATTCCTATAAGAATTGATACTATTCACTCCTTTGGAATGGAGGATTGTTGTATAGGAAAAATGAAGGAAATTTTTCGTTTCCTTAGAATTCATAGGAAAAATATAGGAATTCAAACATCCACTCCAACCTCTTTTTTCCTTTCCTTTGCTAAGTCCAAAATAAATCAATGCATAAAACTTCAAATGAGATAATATAAATAGCTTTAATATGAATGTTTAGAAAAAAATCTTGTGATTAGTTAATTCCTGTGTTCCAAACAATACATCTCTAATTTTTCATGTGTTTTCAAATTCTCTGTTTTCTACATACATTCCTATCCTATTCCTACATTTTTCCTATTCCTGTATTTTTGGATTCCTACATTCCAAAGAATCCGTATTTTGGTGTTTTTCCCTAGTTTATTGGGCTGCCTATAAATAGGACCCCAATCTCTAGGGTTAGGGTAACTCAATCAATTGAAAAAATTTGAGTTGAATCACTTTTAGCCTTTCTTCTTCTTTTGTTCACCAGTCTCCCTGTAGCACTTTCGCCGCCGCCATCTCTCTGCTTCTACCGTGCGCGTCAGGCCGGTCTCTTCCGATTTTCCCTTCGGTTCCGGCAGCGCATCAGCGAATGCTCATGATTTTTCTTTGGCCGGAACGGGCCGTGCGCGAGGTGGAATCAGAAGCGCAGTAGAGCCCTCGGCAGCTCGGTACGGAGCACTATAAGCTGCGTCGGCGTGTGGTTCTTGGCGCAGCCAAGGACATGGTTTTATGTGGGGAGGCGCCGCATGCTGAGCGGCGTGACAGGAGGCGTTCGGTGATCAACGCCTAGTGCATTTGGGGCGGATTGCTCGAGGAGCGGCAGCACGCTGTTCTTGCAATGCTGGGAGACGTACGGAGCAGCACTGTGCATCGCGTGAAGAACCAAAAGCGCATTAAACAGGAAAGCACAATGCATATACAGTAATCCCTTTGTTCCTTGACCTTCGTTATTTTCAGTTGTAGTTTATCTCTGGATACCCTGTGTTCAACTCAATGATTGCAAGTACATTTCATTTAGATTACTTCAGGGATATTCATTGAGATATTTGTGGGCACATTTTATTTTCCGCAGTCATTATATCAAAATTAAATGTGTTAAAAAATTGTGCTTTCTCATATTTATGAATGGTCTGTGATTTGGAAATGATATGTATGTGCTTGATGAATCATCTCTGATTTGGTGTAATTTTTGAGGGAATGTTATCCGTGCTGTGAGTTATCTTAATTCGCCTTTGAGCACTTTGTTGGTGTCTTTTTGATTAGGACACCGGTCGTTTTTAGGCTAGATTGTTTTTAGTGCTTGAGATTTGTTTTGTCTCTGTTGGTTGTCTATTGAGGTGTGTTGGGTGTTGGGAGAATACTATTTAATTCGAAAGAATTTTTTAGACGCCCATTCATCCCTCCCTTTGGTCGCTACTCTCAGTCCTACAACGACAAGTCTTAGTACTATAAATATGTATCTAATTATCTAGGTTTGACACATAATCAACCACAAAAAACTACTATTTCTGGCACATCGCCACCCTTGGATTCCCAATGTTAATCCCAACGGGACTTGGCACTTGGAACCAAGCTGCATCGTCTCGATCTCCAGCGAAGAGTTGATTCCCGCCACTTCGACGGTCACATCAATTAAGGTTTATGTTATTCGAGGCTGCATCGCATCGATATCTTGAGGTCTCGGCCTGATCGGTGTGATTGCCGGGTTTATCCTGGTATATTTTGCTAGGTCTAAGTCTGCATCAGTTTTGACCTCTTAGATCGATGTGAACTAGATGTCATAGTTTGAGGCTTCATCGATTAATTCCGACATCTTGATCTATTGTATCTTGTTCATGTTGTATGCCATTCATTTAAATAAAGTATGCCCAATGCGTTGAAGTGTTATTGACTTATCGTGATTACCGACTGTCTCTGTTAGGTCCGATCTTGTAGTTACAATGATTTAATGATATGAACATGCTATTTGGTATGCTGAGTTTGGTTTCTATCGGAGTACAAGCAAAGCCGATAGGTTATATTTGTTTCCACGCTATGTTTCATCCCCATCTGGGAGGCACTCATCGGCCCTGTTGCACAAGGATGCTATCCTATCAGCCGATAGAGTGTTTAGCCCAATAGCGTGGGCGTGGTCATCGGCTCCATGACCGATAGGCGTGTTTATTCCTTTTTATTTTATTCTCGCCATAGTCATTGACCTGATAGCCGATCGGTGTTCTACTAACGATATTTCTTTATGATTCCTTATCAATTGCAAGGTCAAACTGATTGGCACACTCAGGACTTTCTTTTTTCTTCTAAGATTATAGGACCTACACTGGAGTTAAGAAGATCTCCCAAGCCACGCGTGTGACCAAAAATACACCAACACGCTTTTTGGCAAGCCCGGTGGGACCTTTTTCATACCACTTATCCATGGCGGGCGAAATCAACGATAGTAACATGATCCTAGTCACCATGGATGCTTTGACCGACGAATACAGAGTAGAGGTATTGGATCACGTGGAAAACTACAAGAAATTGTGCCTCGACGCCTTCGACATGATCCGATCTGATCCTTTCTAGAGGAGTCAATTGTCGAGGCCGTTCGCTCCTGGGGAAATCCCTCAGCAGGCTAAGAGTCCCCATGTTACTTTTTAGGAAGCCACCAACAACGCTCTGCATCACACTCTCATCAATCAGTCCGAGGTGTTGGTTAATAAAAGAACAGTGCCCAAGAAAATTCCGGTTGGATCGGAAGTTCTGATTTGGAATCGGAAGTTCCGATTAGTTTCAGAATTGGAAATAGAGAGCTCAAATCGAAAGTTCCAATATGGTATCGGAAGTTCCAATAATTTATTGTTTACGAAATAGAGAGCTCAAATCGGAAGTTCCGATATGGTATCATAAGTTCCGATAATTTCTTATTAGAGACAAAGAGTTGAAACCGGAAGTTCCGATGCATATCGAGAAAAATTGTACTGGTCGGAAGTTCCGATAGGAGGTATCGGAAGTTTCGATGCTACCTAGAATTGAAGTTCAAGAGCCCTGATCAGAAGTTTCGATATTGGATTAGAAGTTCCGATGCGGGCATAACAGATTGGATTTGTTGGGTTTAGAATTGGTTGAAACTAATTTATTGGTTTCGAATTGTTGGAGACCAGGGGCTCTCACCTCAATATAAAGAGAGGAGGAGGAGGTCTTGAAAGTCAAGCAATTGATAGTTTATACCTAGCCACTAAGAACTCCTCTCCTCCCTTTCTTGATCTCAAAAGTTGAGATTGAGAAATCTCCTGTTTCTCATGAGCGGTGCAAGCACGCTAACGTGGAAAGGGTCCCATCCCTAGACATGTGGATACCATGGAGACGTTGCTCCAATAGCGATGCTTGTGGACTTCTTCACATGAACACCTACGTCGTCTTTGTCGATTGGATCACCGAGGAATGCCCGGAGCGAGGCGAGGTTTAGTGAGGACGCGCATTCCCGACATCTTCTTATGCTGCACCTAGCGTGTCATGTGCTTGAAGGTACCAACCTATGATCTCGCATGCAGGTAGGACCGAGAGTAGCGACCAGAGGAGGGGTGAATGAGTGACTAAAAATTCTTTCGAATCAATGGCCTTCTCCTAATACCCAACGCACCTCAACAGACAATCAACAGAACCAAAACAAATCACAAGCACTAAAATAATCTAACCTAATAAAACGGCCGGTGTCCTAATTAAAAGAAACCACCACAGTGTTTAAAGGCAGATCAACCAACATTCACAGACTAAACATGCAAATCATCAAGTGCCGAGAAAACATACACAATTCACAGCTATTCTGATAGATATGAAATAAGCACAATATTGAACACATTTAATTTTGACCAAATAAATGTAGTAAATAAAATTGCTAGCAGTTAATTAATCTATTCTAGAATATTTAGAGATAAACAACAGTGCATGAGAATCGAGGAAGAAAGAGTTTACCGTTCTATTGTTGTCCCCTATTCTCATGTGCATTTAGACAAACACCTGTCATGCACTGATTGCTCTAGAGCACTGAAACAAATCCTTCCAGAAGCCATGCGCGACGAAGCGTTGCCTTCCGAAGCTCTTTGCGCCTTCACTATGCACTGCGCTGAACACCAACCAGCACCATACGCCGCCTCATGGAATAAAAACTACAAACTACATCTTCCTCAGAAAAAACCGGTCGGACGCTATACTTTAGAACGACTCTCGTACCAAGCGAACCGGTCTGGAGGCCCTTCACTTCGAGCGCGCCACTAGGTTCATGTGCGCTGCTCCCTCGCTATGCAAGAGGCACAACCGAAAGTCATCGTAGGGCGGGACGCTGTAGACGTGAGAGGCTGGATACAAGATGCGGCGCTAGTCGCTTGATCCAGAACCAAAATACCGAATGACGGCGGAGAAAACTCACTAGGCAGCAAAGAATCCCAAGAAAAGGAAAAATAGTGGAAGAACAAGAGAAAATTCTGGAATTTTGGTAAAGTGAACTCAAATTTGAAAGTGGATGAGTTGGTGAAACCCTAGTTACACATGCCCTTTTATAGGCAATTCAAAAATTAAAAATGGCGCAACTACCCCTAGGGTACAGACTCTGAAATACAGATGTGAGCCCAAAGGACAAAACAATGAAATCGTAATTAAAGGTAGATTGTCCTTATGCGGAGCTTTCGTAGAAGCTACGGATTCGCTTCACGACGGTATGATCTCATATCAATGGTCTGGATTGGGGCATCAGTTTTACGCCGAAACCGACAAAGCGTCCACTGTCTTCGCATCCATTTGAAAAAGCTTAAAACCTTTAGAAGCAGCAAATGCCAAAAGTATGTGAATGGACTCAAGATAGGCAACAGGGCGAAAGTCTCCTCAAAATATATACTCTCATTCTAGCAAAAACCCTGGGCAACTAATCGAGCTTTATTGCACACAACAACCACATATTCACCTTGCTTGTTCTTAAACACCCACTTGGTGCCTACGAGGTTGCATCCAGGTGGCAGCTCAACTAGTGTCCAAACCCGACCGCGGACAAAATTTCCAAGCTCTTCTTGCATGGCATTTATCCAATTTGCATCAGATAAAGCATGAGCAACATCTTTAGGCTCAAAGGTGGCAACAAAAGCAGACTCAACAAAAATAGCGAGTGAACCAGCCTGAGAACACAAATATCTCATAGTGAGATAAACGATGATGATCTCTGAGGGATGATCACGCTGAACTGCTCGGGATCCTAGGTGATCAGATGTCACCTCACCGGAGTCAGCAGCTGGCACATCTAGACTCGACTGAGGGGGCTCGATCGAAGTGGAAGTAGTGTTCAGAGGTCCGCCCTTGTCCTCAGTCAAAGTCTCAGAGGGTGTGGGGTGTGCAAGCTATGTAGAAGGCCCACCCTCATCAACAGCGGGAGTGTCATCGTCTTCCTCAAAGATGGACTCTACAAGATCATCATCACTAGAAATCTCAAAAGGAGTAAGCGAAGGCATGTACTCATCAAAAGAAACCTCACACGTCTCGACAAGTTGCTGGGACTCGAGGTTCTAAACACGAAAGGCTCGATAATGCAAAGCATAACCAAGAAAGACTCCATTCCAGCAATGAGACTCAAATTTGTCCAAATGCCCTCCCTTCTTGAGCACAAAGCACTTGCAGCCAAACGCTCGCAAGTGGCTCACGCTGGGCTGTCTGCCAAACCGCAACTCATATGATGTCTTACCTAGGTAAGCTCTAAGAAAAATGCAGTTGGCTAGATAGCTAGTTGTGTTCATAGCTTCAGCCCAAAAGCGCCTAGGATTCCTATGCTCATCGAGCATCATCCTAGTCATCTCGACTAGTGTGCGGTTCTTTCATTCCACAACACCATTCTGTGGGGGAGTGTAAGGGGCAGAAAACTGGTGCTCAAAACCCTGATCACTATAGAAGCTGACGAACTAAGAATTCTTGAACTCAGAGCCATTGTCAGAGCGAATTGCTCGCATCCAACCATTGTTCTCATTCTTCAGCTTTAGGATCAAGTCATGAACAAAATGGAAAGACTCATCCTTAGACTCCAAAAAGAAAACCCACGAGAATCGAGAAAAATCGTCAACAATCACAAGAGCGTACCACTTCCCACCGTCTGAACGTACTCGAGATGGACCAACAGTATCCATGTGTAATAGCTCTCCCAGATACGAAGTCATCACTTGAGTCATAGGTACGTGAGAAGTAACAACCATCTTCCCATGATGACAGGGATGAAAAACTAGATCCTTCTCCATCTTAAGCTTGGGCAATCCTCGAATGAGGTCCATAGAACTCAATCTGACTAGAAGATCAAAGATCAAATGACCTAACCTCCTATGCCACCTCCAAAGCTCAGAAGAGGATCCAACGATCAAACATCGAGAAGTGCCAAAAGAAATAGAGAAATCAATACGAAAAACCTTACCAAAGGGTAAGATCTAGCAAACCAAAGATCCCATAGAATCAATAACAGAAGACATGTCATTCTTAAAACGAACCTCTAAGCCCTCCTCAAGAACTTGTGAAACAGAAACCAAATTAAAGCCCAAAATTCCAACCAAAGCAACATTCTTCAAGGACAAATGCTCAGAAATCCAAATTGAGCCAAAATCGTGTACCTTCTCTTGACCATTGTTCCCGAAGGTGATGTATTCCTTGGAGCTCGGGGAAGTGAGGCTAGAGAACCATTTGCAATGTCCTGTCATGTCGTGAGAGAATCCCGAATCCATGATCCATATGTCCTCCAGTCCTCAATCCTACAGAATCAATGGTCATAAGGAGGTGCAAACAGTCCGACACCAAGTTTAGCAAAAGAGCTAAATCAGTGTCGAATCATCTGCTCAAAGGTAGGAAAGCAGAAAGAATCGTAAGATACTAGACCAAAACACGGCTCAATGCATGATCCTCTGTTCTGCCTAGTGTCACAGCGATGAGGTCCAAAGTTGTATCCAGAATGACCTGGAGCACTACCGGAGTAAAAACCACCCTCCGGAGCACGAGCACGAAAGCTATCTCCTCTACCACCCCCTACATGATGTGCCTTGTCCTCTAGCCTCTCTCTGCATCGAGGGACTCTCTGTCTACCACCCTGTTGGTAGAACTGCTCCTGCCCAGCTCGAGCTCTCTCTGTTCTCTCAACCCACTTCCTCCTGAAGCAAAACTCCACAAGATGGCCTTCTCTCTGACAATACTCACAGTGATAAGTAGGCTTCTTGGGATGTAGTTGAGTCTTGGGTTTCTTGGGCTTGGTGGTGTTGGGTGTAGGTTCTTTGGTGTGAGAGGGTCTAGGTAGAGAGTCAAGAGAAGTGTGGAGGTGCTTGGGCTTCGGGATCCAAATAGGCTTCTTGGGTGGAGCTTTAGGTTGTTCTTGGAACACACCATCCTTGGGCTGATTGGCCTGAAAAGACTTAGTGGAGTGAGTCTTGGGATATCTCTGCTCTAGAGTCATCTTACTCCACTCCTCCAAACCCATCCTGCCTCTTAAACTACTGGATCATCATGTCGAACTGAGGTTCTATGGCACTCACCCAACTCAGGATCCGACGGAGGTAAAAGTTCTCATTCTGTGCATCAGCTAGCTCCTCTCTCAAGGAAGCTAGCACCTCCACCTGAGACAAGCATATCTCACACTCTCCATCAACTTGAACAGACTTTTCATCTTTCATCTTGATGAGCTCCAACCTCATAGACAAGCAGTTCTCACATACAATGGGTGGAACTGACAATGTCTCAAGCTCAAGCTTTGTCTACTCTAACTCAGGACAAACTCTCCCAAACTTGCTCGACTGCTCATCACACTTCTCTCTCAGCACAACTAGATTAAATAAGTAGGATGGGCATTCTCTACAAGGCATGATGGCTTAGGCATGAGCATCTTTCAGCTCCAGCTGAGCACTTTCAAGCTCAGTGACCAAAGCATCTCTCTCTTCAACCCTCTTAGTGTACCTGGACTTCAAAGAAGTCAGGTCACACAACACCACCTCGCAGTTGGGGCACTCACTACTCTCATCCAAGCAAGGAAAAGAAGATAGACTCTTAATCTTACTATTGGCCATAGCAAGCTCACTCTCAAGCTCATCTATCCTCTTCTTAGCCCCTCTAAGCAGTTTCTCCCAATATTTTAACTCCTGATGATTCTATTCAAGTAATTCAATGACTTCTCATTCATAGGAAGATACCTTCTCATCGTCGTCATCGTCGGAGTTGTCGTTGGAGCCCTTATCTTCTTTATTCCCAAGAGCCATTGAGTAGATGCTCTTACGGGATCTTCAGCTGCGGTACGAGTGGGTCTTTGGCTTGTCCCCGAAGGCCATGAAGCAGAGGCTCACCGAATCATCCTTGTCCTTCCCCTTCTTGATTACGATCTCCTCATCGCTTTAACTTGATGAAGAGGAAGAAGAGGATGATCTCTTGGAGTAGCTTCTCTCCATCTCGGCGAAGAAGGCCTTGTCCTGCTTCTTGTTCTCGCGCCGGTAATCCTTCAGGGCCTTTCGAAAGAACTTCGTTTTGGGCTTGCCCTTGGTGAAGGTGGAGCTGTCGTGCTTGTTGGAGTTGTAGGAGCCACCGTCGGTGCCCTTCTTGTGTGTGTTCCGCTTGAGGTAGTCGGTGGTAAAATGACCTGGATCACCACACTCAAAAAAACCATGTTTTGTGCCATGTCATTTGAACATCCTCTTGTCATAGACACGACGAACCCGACTATTGAAAAGACACAGGTCATCATCTCCTAGCAAATCCAATTGGTCCTCAGTGATAGACATCAAAGAGAACAAAGCACAGCTCAAAGAAGCAGAATCAGCAGAAGGTGTCGCAAGGGCTAGGGTTTTTGAGCTAGAACCAGTGAGATTTGTTCTCAACTGGATATCAACCTCTGAGGCCTTGAGCTTACTGAAAAGCTCTACGATAGTCAGGTATCATAAGAAGCACTCTCAACAATGGATGATACCTTGATCTCCTAGATCTTAGGGTCCAAGCTATGAAGATCCTTGAGCGCCTGTTCATGATCTGAGACCAGCTGATCTCAATCGACCTTGTTGGCCCAAAGCTTGTTAATGATCGACTGAAAGCGACCAAACAAAGCTTCAACAGTCTCACCCGGCTTGTGTGAGAAATTTTCATATTCTCGCTGGTAGGTCTGATATAGCCTAGCCTTGACCTGAGCTGTCCCTTCATGGTGTGCCTGGAGGGTAGCCTAGATCTCTCTAGCAGTGTCGAGATGACTAACATGCTCAAACTCACTGGGACCTAAACCAGAAAACAAAATGTTCACTACCTTTTTGTTCAGGTCATATAGAGCGACTATCTCAAGAGTAGTACGCTCTACAGCCGGAAGCACAATGAAAGTAGCATGAACACACATATCCCATATCCCTGAGGTCTGGCTCAATAGATTGGCTCACATGCGAGTCTTCCAATAGTTATAGCTAAAGACCTCAAGGGATAGAACCTTGCTAGCAGAAGTCATGATTGCTACCTTGGGTTAGAACCGGTTAAGGTATGGAAAAACCCTCACCAGACTCTAATACCACTTATAGGACCAAGAGTAGCGACTAGAGGGGGGTGAATGGGCGCCTAAAAATTCTTTCGAATCAACGACCTTATCCAAATACCCAACACACCTTAAGAGACAATCAGCATAACCAAAACAAATCACAAGCAGTAAAATAATATAGCCTAATAAAATGACTGGTATCCTAATTAAAATACACCACAGTGTTTAAAGGCAGATCAACCAATATTCATAGACTAAACATGCAAATCATCAAATGTCAAGAAAACATACACAGTTCACAGCTATTCTGATAGATATGAAATAAGCACAATATTTAATGCATTTAATTTTGACCAAATAAATGCAGTAAGTAAAAATTGCTTACAGTTAATTAATCTATTCTAGAATATTCAGAGATAAACAACAGTGCATGAGAATCGAGGAAGAAATAGTTTACTGTTCTATTGTTGTCTCCTATTCTCATGTGCATTAAGCCAAACACTTGGCATGCACTGATTTCTCCAGGGCACTGAAACAAATCCTTCTAGAAGCCATGCACGATGAAGCATTGCCTTCCGAAACTCCTTGCACCTTCACTGTGCACTGCGTTGAACACCAACCATCACTATTGGTGTAAAAGATTACGCTAACAGGTTCTCTGAGACCAAGAACAGACAAACAGTGAGTTCGTGTTTAAGAACTATCTCAAGCCTCCGAATGGATAATAGCTTAAGTAGTCCGAATATGTGTATTAGAATAGCTGAGTCTTCGATCCTTATTACAGGGTAAGGAGGGGGGTATTTATAGGCAAAAATGTTTAAGGAAAAGACCTATTTACCCCTTGATTACAACCGACATAGTGGAGACTATTCGGTACCCTGAACAGGGTTAAAATGGTAAAATCTACCCAAAGCAAGTAGATAAGCCAAACATCTTATCAATCCTATCGTTTGGCTATGAAGCCTCATATCTTGCGGAGGGTTCCTTTGGATCGTAGATCGAAGCACCCTTCGACTTCACGACTCCCCCACCTTCGAGCATGAGCCCCTCAGCTCCAAAGCTGATAAGTCCTTTTGAACTGTTAATCTCTAAGTCCTAAACGTGAAGCATTTTCCCCCAACAGTAGCCCCTCGAATACGCCTCTCCGAATTTGACCTGTATAGAAGGGAGGCAGTATGCGTAAGGAACATTTTAATATTCTGAGACTTGGAGAAAGTTGAACACATTACAGTCTTTCGGAGGGTCTTTGATCCGAGGTGTTCGGACCACGACTTCGAGTCCCTAACCGCCGTGTGAATGCTTCGTGGGAAAGAGAACCGTTACGAAGTCCAAATGTCGTGAAGAGCCGTTTGATTAGAACCGTTACTATGCAAGTAGCCGTTATGCTCTATAAAAGGTAACGGTCAAAATTTACGGCGGACTCACACCGTTTCACTCCCTGGGCCCACCTGCCAGTGACGGAAGTCGAACCTGCAGTGTGAATGCAATCGAAGCACAACTAGCGGACAATTATAAAAATGGGATTGGAATTTACCCAGAACTTTTTACCGTGCCTAGCATCCGCAACTCACTTTCTTCAACCTCCAATTCTCACAACTCCCTGAGCCACCAAGCCATGGTGAGGACTAGCCACACCGTGCCGATGACGGCGGACACCCTGGCACAGAGGCAAGCATGGGCAGCTTCAGCCGTAGCAGCAATGGCGGGAGCTCCGGGCGACGCCTAGCCCAAGAACCCCCGGGAGCTCTGCCCGCCATCCAAGAAGAAGATCCCCCAAAGTTTCCTCATCGGCCAATCTACAAGCACTACAGAATCCATTGAAGAGGCCGTGGAAGGGAAGTTGGGGACCGGAATGAGGACTCGAGTCCCCGGACCAGAATCAACTCCGCAGCCACGGAGCGGAGAGGTCGTGGTCTTCGAGGCCTTCTACGAAGCATGCCTGGGGCTTCTGGCTATCGAATTCTTATCCGAGGTACTGGACATGTTCCACATCACCTTGCCCCAGCTGTCTCCCAATGCCATCGCCCGCCTGGCTGTCTTTGAATGGGCGCTTCGGGCCGAAGGGTGCGAGGGGCGATCAGCGGTCTTCGCCGCCACCCACGAAGCCATCTGCCAGCCGAAGCCGCAAGATGGCCCCGGGGACACCAAGGTGATAACAGCCTTCGGCAGTGTCAACTTTCCGCTGTGGAGCACGCCCAACATTTTCCAGCGAAGGCCATCAATGACCGATGGTACACTAACTAGATCCTCCGGTGGTTCTACGCCGAGGTTGGAGAGGACTCCCCTCTCACTGGACCCCTTCAAGAGATCTGGTTCCGGAAGGAGGCGGAGGTTACCCCGAACCCTAGACTGCTCTCAATGCGGATAGGGCTACTGACTTCGGTGGCCAGCCGCATGAGTATGCGCGATCTTGCCGAAGAGTTCATTGCTCTTCGAATTCCACTCCTCGGGGCAAACTGGCCGATAGTGTTTCAACAAGCTTCGGAGGGTGAGCTCCGAACTCTAGGTAAGACTTCGACTCTCCTGCAATAATATGTTAGATGGCGAAAATAACATACTTATAATATGTTACCCCTTTTTCAGTGGCTCCACTGGCGTTAGCCCCGGAGCAGATAGCACGGGCCACCGAACGGGTCCTCAGAGCCCCTTCGGTGGCTGAAAGGCAGAAAAGGATGGAGTTGGTGGGGAGCTGGGAGCGCTCCAACAGGGTGTGGGGAGCCCTCAGGATGGTGCCTCCTCCGCTGCCAGATTTTAACCCGGCCGAAGCAGCCCCTCGGAAGAGGAAAAACGTCGCCGAGCCTCCGAAGAAGGCCGGCAAGACCCCCACCAAGAAGAAGAAGGTGGTGAAGATCCCTCCTCAACTGACCCCTGCTTCGTCTGCTTCGTCCTTAGGCATTCGAAGCTCAGCTTCGGAGGAGTCCGGGAGCAAGGGCTCCGACGCCAAATTGGCGAAGCACTTCGAGAACTACCTCCTAGAGGGCGACGAAGACGCAGCAAGGGTCCCAATCGAAGCTTCTGCTCGAGAGGCTGTGGAGGTAGACACGACACATACTCCCGCGCCTGCTATCTTGAGCTCGGAGCCGGAGACCGTCGCCCCCAACTCACCCATAGCTGGGGTGATCATTGCGGAGGTTGAGGCTCCAGCGGCTACTACACCGGAGAGGACTTCGGGGGATGACCTCGACGAGATCCTCCGGATGTAAGAAGTCCTAGAGGACCCGATGATTTTACCTCACAGTGCCTCCGAAGGTACACTTTGAATCTTTTGCCTCGGTCGATTCCTGCAACAATTTTTACTTGTAATGTTCACCAAATACCTTGATACTGCAGGTACATCGAGGGGCGACGAATCCCCCGCTGCACACGAAGCTCCAGCTTCTTCTGGGGTTGCGGTTCCGATGGACACCTCGGCTCCACCAGACACCTCGGCCTCGGTGGTAGGGGCCGTTTCCGCCGACGTGGCTCCGGTGGCCAGGGCCATCCCTGCCGACATGGCTCCGGTCGAAGGGGCAACCGCCAAAGGAGGAGCTACCTCCGCCGGAGTCGAGCCTCCTGTCTTCGTGCCGGGGAGAGGCAAAAGCATGTCAAGCCTCGGACTCCCTCCCGGCCCGACGACGACACCCTCTTCCAACGAGCCTTCGGCAAGCAACTCGGAGGAAGAGGCAACGGTAGACGATCGCCAAGCTCTATCTTGGCTTCCTCTGCTGGCTCTGTTTCTGGAGCAACAGACGGGCCTCCGGGCGCTCCAGGAGCCTTTGGCGGAGAAAAGCTAGGAAATTGCCAACTCCGACTTTGTCTCCATTCTGAGCGAAGCCAGGGCCCCGGGGCTCAACATAGCCCTCGAAAGGGCTGCCCTTCAGGTATAAAAAGTACCGAAAATATTTTCAATTAGTAAATGTAAACACCTGGTACTTACTTGTTCCTCTTGCAACAATTTGTTCTTGCTAGGGCAGCCGTGAGTTCCAATGAAGTCGAAGCTAACCGACTTAAGCGGAAGGTTACCACCCTCCAAGCCGCGCTCAAGGGCTCCGAAGAGAGAGCACTTCGGTTGGAGGAAGAAGTCCTCGAAGAACGGAGGGCTAGGGCCGAAGCCGACGAAGCCCTCTGACTCGCAAGGTAGGACAGTGACACACTCCGGACTTCAGCCCAAGAAGCTGAAGCCGAGTGCTTCGTGCTTCGAGCGGAGGTTGAGAAGCTCCGGCAGGCGGCGGCTACTTCGAGCACCTAGCTGGTAGAGCTCCAAGGCTCTCTCAAGCAAGCGATGGCCCAGAAGAGCTCCTTGCTGTCCCAGATGGCCGAAGTGTCCTCTACCGCTGTGGGGTTGGAGGCGGCAGAGAAGAAGAATGCCAATGTAGCAGAACGTACCTTGGATGCCCTTCAGGGTACCTTGGAATATTTTGGCACTATGTGCCCTTCGTCTTCTACTGCGGCCAGCGAGTCCCTTGACCAGAAGCTGAAGAGGATCCAAGTGGCGACGTCGCTAATGATGAGATCCGGCGTCTGGTACGGAGAGATCTCCGGAATTGGAGTCCTCCGTCACCTCGAAGCCCTTCAGATTCCTATCGCTCCGGTCGGGGGTTCGACACCCGAAAGCTTTGCCTTCGAGGACTTATTGCATCCTTCGCCAAATGTAGCCTCGGCCTGGGAAGTTTTCCGGTCAACCTGGAAGAAGGACCACAAGGCTGCAACTAAAGCTTGGATCGACGAGGCCCGTCGGTAGAAGCAAGCACAAACAAGGCCGCTGCTTCCAGCCTCGCCAGCTCTGGCACCTCTTGCTTCGCCAACCGACCCGCAGGTCTAGCTCATAGGACAATTATGTATAAGAAATCTTGTAAAGCCCCTTGCATTAATGAAAAGTTTATAAACGAAGAGCTTGTTTGGGTGTTTTGTTCTTTTAGGTTCTGTCATGCCCTTCGGAACCTGACTTCGAAATACTGGAATTTAACAAAGGGCTCCGGAAGCAGTGGTCAACCCTTGAGAGCTTAAGGCCTTACCACCGCTCTCGCTTCTCTGTTCCTCGCGGAGATAAAGGGGAGACAACCCTCGAGGTTTTTCAAGAAGTCTTAGCTTATGTCAAGGAAGAGTAAAAGGAGAAGGCATCTTCATCCTCCGAACATATGGATTGGTTTGACTCGGAGTATCAAGCCGAAGACCCTGCAGAGGCTAACTCCGAAAGACTTCTGACTTGGGCCGAGTTTCAAGATGAGCAGAAGAAACTACGAGCCTCGAAGAAGAAGAGAAACACTCGAACAAAAAGGACACTCCTGGTGGCTTCGAGCTCTGAAGGACAAAGTAGCCGGAGAGGTAGCTCTAGAGGCTGACAGGGTCTCCGTTTTTTCTTAGGCTTGGACCAAAATTTCTCTTAATGTAAAAGTATGATGAATTAATGTGAATTGCACCGGAAGCATCTTGTTTTTTCTTTACCCTCCTACCCCTCCTTGTGGGTGGGGGACCTTACGCATTGCAAAAAGGTTCGTTGGACACAATGACGCGCAGAACAAACCGATGCTTCGCACAACACTTAATAGCCATATTTTACCTTTTCGAAGAGTTCTTCGAACATAGGTTCGTATTATGATTTTTGTAAGTTTCGAAGCTGAATCTACCTTTGCAGGCTCTTATACGAGTCGCTCAGGACTTTAAAAGTGTCTCATTGGCCGGAGCCTTGAAACTTTATTGCTTGGTCACCTTCTACTCTTTTTCAGATACTTCGAACCAGGAGGTCGGAAATCTGTTCTTTTAAAGTCCTTAGACTCTTCTACGGATCCTAACAAGCCGGAGCCTGGAATCCGTAGGCTGGCCACCTTCGGCTCTTTTACAGCTACTTCGAACCCGGAGGCTAGAAATCTGTTATTTTAAAGTCCTTAGACTCTTCTACGGATCCTAACAAGCCGGAGCCTGAAATCCGTAGGCTGGCCACCTTCGGATCTTTTACAGATACTTCGAACCCGGAGGCCGGAAATCTGTTATTTTAAAGTCCTTAGACTCTTCTACAGATCCTAACAAGACGGAGCCTGGAATCCGTAGGATGGCCACCTTCGGCTCTTTTACAGATACTTTGAACCCGGAGGCTGGAAATCTATTCTTTTAAAGTCCTTATACTCTTCTACGGATCCTAACAAGCCGGAGCCTAGAATCCGTAGGCTGGAGCGAAGCCCTTGAACCCATGGTTCACAGGCTGTTGCTCGGGTCTCTAGAAAGATGCTTGACTCCGCAAGCATCTCCGTCCTCCCGATGCATCCACCAGGAGTAAGGGATATTCGAAGAGCAAACAAAATTCGACCCTCCACTTTATTTAGAAAAGGAACTTTTACAAGTGATTACAAGGAGCCCCTAAGCGTAGTAACGCTTAAGGTGCTCCGCATGCCATGCATGTTTCAATTCTTCCCCTTCTAAATTAGCTAATTTAAACGATCCGGGTCTCCCTAAGCGTAGGATAATATATGGTCCTTCCCATTTATTTCCTAGCTTCCCCGGGGCTATTACACTTCGCAAAACTAAATGACCTGGCCTAAGCTCGTTCAACTTTATCTTCGGGTCATACCATGTTTTTGTTTGGCCTTGGTACTTCGTCAAAGTGGCGACAGCTCGAAGCCTTGTTTCTACTGACAAGTCCAGCGAAGTGTTTCTCTCATCTTCATCTCTGGGCTGCACTACACGAAGGGATCCAGCCCTGAGCTCCGTAGGAGTCATGGCCTCATCTCCGAATAGTAGTCTAAATGGGGTAAAGCCTGTGGACCTGGCTTGAGTAGTCCGAATGGACCATAAAATCTTGGGGAGCTCTTCGACCCACAGCCTCTTGGCCAACCCGACAATCCTTCGATTCAGACCGGAGAGAATGTTCCCGTTGGCTCGCTCGACAGCTCCGTTGGACTGTGGATGGCGCACTACTGTGAAGCATAACTTAATGCCCAGTTCTTCACAAAATTCTTTGAATGTGTCAGCTTCGAACTGGGTTCCATTATCCACGGTTAACTCCCTTGTCACTCCGAACCTGCATATAATATTTTGCGAGAAAATTTTTTGCACATTCCTTGAAGTGATAGCATTCAATGGTTCTGCTTCGACCCACTTTGAAAAATATTCGATTGCTACCACTTCAAACTTCAAGCTGCCTTTGGCCATTGGAAAAGGGCCTATGAGGTCCATTCCCCACCAAGCCATTGTCCACACCGGGGCAATAACTTGAAGTGGTACTAGCGGACGGTGGCTTCGTCTTCCCATCCACTGGCATCCTTGGCAGGTTCGGACCAACTCCTCCGCATCTCTTACAAGTGTCGGCCAGTAGAGCCCCTGCCGAAGTGTTTTGCCTGCTAGAGCACGAGGAGCTAAGTGGCTTCCACATAAACCTTCGTGAATGTCCCGAAGTATGTCTTGGCCTTCGGGTTGAGAGATGCACCGGAGTAGAGGAGAACACACTCTGGCTTTGTACAACATTCCATTGACAAGCTTATAATTTCGAGCCCTTGCTTGCAACCTTCGGAAATCCGGACCTTCTAAAGAGTCTGCGCTACCTTGCAAGATGTCCATTATCGGAGCCCGCCAATCTACAGCTAGAATGCAAAGGACTTCTGCGGAGGGTAATTGATTGACTGTAGGCTTGACTAGTTCTTCATAAAAAGCACCCTCCGGTAGGTCCAATGCTCCGGCTGCAGCCTTTACTAGAATGTCTGCAAGTTGATTATCTGCTAAAATCCTTTGAATGCTGCTTCAGTCTTGCAGATTTCCTCCAGGTACTTCGCTAGATGTGGGTTCTTTGCTTGAAAGATTTTATCGACATGCCCTGCGATGACTTGGGAATCTGTTTTAATTATTATCCTTGTTGCTCCAAGCGCCTTTGCCTTTCGGAGGCCTAGCAGGACCCCTTCGTATTCTGCGATATTATTGGTGGTCTTAAAGTTGAGCCTCGTAGAATACATGGCCTTTTGCCCTGACGGTGATATAATGACCGCTCCTGCTCTGGCACCAGATGCCTGATAAGCTCCGTCAGAAAATATTGTCCATAAACCTTCGGAGGGCTCCTCTGGAGCCCAAACTGCAGATGGAGTCCACTCTGCTACGAAGTCAGCTATGATTTGGGATTTGATAGCTGTTCTTGCCATGAAGGAAATTCCGAAGGGGGCTAGCTCGACAGCCCATTTTCCGATCCTACCCGTAGAATCTTTGTTTCGGAGCATATCAGCAAGAGGGTACGTGGTAGGAACAATTATGTTATGCGCCAGAAAGTAATGCCTTAGATTTCGCGAGGCCATTACCAGGGCATAAGCAGTGTTCTAATAGGCGCTAGGCGCTAGTCGGGCGGCAACCCGCCGCCTAGCGCCTAGAGCCGCCTAGGCGGCGCCTAGGCGGCGCCTAGCGCCATCAATTGCCTCCTCGTTTTGGCTGTTCCAACTGTGTTTATTTTTAAAGTACAACACTAGTTCCTATGCATTTATTACCATGTTTTTATTTTCCAAGCCTACTCCATCCTACCCGAAGTCTTGCTGCTGGTTCCTAGGTAGCACTGGTTCCTAGGCAGCTGCTAGTTCCCAGACCTGAAATGGCAGCAAGCCTTTTCTTCTCCAGAGGCGTTAAAACTTCAACTAGAGTCCAGGTTGGCCATGTCTCTTCACCTCCTCTCTTTTCCCCTCCGCACTTGCCTTCCCCTCTCTTCACCTCCCCTCTCTTCCCCTCCAGCCATGCCTTCCCCTCTGGCTACGCCTGCCCACGCCGCATGGCTTTCCTCCGGCGGCACTGCAACCGGCGGCGACGGCCGGATCCAAGCTGCGCATGCCTCCAGCCGCCGGATCTGGTCGTGTGCGCGACTCCCGCCGCCTCGTCGGGCCTCGGCGGCTCGGCCGGAGCTCGAATGCTCGATGCGCTGGACCGGGGGACGGAGCACGGAGGTCGGATCTGGCTGCGCGCGCGCCGCCGATCGCCGGATCTGGCCGCGACGCCATCACGCCACGCCGCCCAGGCGCCGCCTAGAGCCGCGGTCAACCGCCCAGCGCCGCTGTTGACCGCCTAGGCGCCTGGGCCGCCCAGCTCGCCGCCTGGAGGCTCCGCGCGGCGCTGGAGTGGCGCCCAGCGCCTAATCCCGCCTAGGCGCCCGCCTAATCCCGATTTTAGAACACTGGGCATAAGCAAATTTATCGAGCTTGGAGTATCTTATCTTGGCTCCGGACAAAACTTCTGAAACAAAATAAACTGGGTTCTGCACCAGCTTTCCCTTAAGCTCAACTTCCCTGACCAGTACCGCACTTACTGTGGAGCCTGTTGTTGCAAGATAAAGGAGAAGTGTTACCTCTGGAAGGGGCACATTAAGCGTTGACAGGCTTCCGAGGTATGCTTTGATATCATCGAAGCTCTTCTGGCACTCCGGCATCCAATTGAAACTTTCAGACCCCTTCAGGGCTTTGAAATTTGGGAGGCTTCGTTCTGCTGACCTGGCCTGGAACCTGCTAAGAGCTGCAAGCCTTCCTGCTAGCTTCTGGACTTGCTTCAAATTTTCTAGCGGAGCCATTCTTTGCAGTGCACTTATCTGCATTGGGCTAACTTCGATT
Source organism: Zizania palustris (assembly GCA_019279435.1). NCBI lineage: Eukaryota > Viridiplantae > Streptophyta > Magnoliopsida > Poales > Poaceae > Zizania > Zizania palustris. The sequence continues at coordinate 17,429,568 of JAAALK010000082.1, read as the reverse complement.
CCCCCGCTCGAAAATAAGTACCCTAGCAGTTATCTGCGTTGTAAGCGTAGGGGGCATCGATGACGTCGAAGATCACCTCCTCCACCCTAGCCAAAGGCCCCTCTCCGAAAGCAACCTCGAGGCCTATTTGGCCGAGGGCATCGAGAGGGGGACCTGTGAAGCCTTGAAGTGGTCGGTGTAGGACCGAAAGTAGCGACCAGAGGGGGGGGGGGGTGAATGGGCGCCTAACAATTATTTCGAATCAATGGCCTATTCCCAATACCCAACGCACCTCAAAAGACTAAGCAACAAAGCGTGAACAGATTGCCTAGGTCTAAAAGTACTTAGCCTAGAAACAACTGGTGTCAATAACATAGAAACACCAATACAATGGTAATAGACTGATAAACAAAATATTCAAGACATGGCAGATCAAACTTCTCAATGGATGATCTAAGTGTATATAAAGTGAGATGAGAAGTTACTGTTCAAATTTGTCTCATGTTTGGAACTTGGCGAAGCCTGCTTCACTGTGTTGAAGCCTGCTTCGCAGTGTCGAAGTCTGCTTCACAGTGTCGAAGCCTGCTTCGGAGGTCCTTGACGAAGTCTAGCGAAGGTTGTTAATGAAGTGCCGAAGGTATGTTGAGTCTTAGCCTAAATCATGTGTGTTAAGATGCGAAGTATGCTTCAAGGCGAAGTATGACAGATTCGAAGCTTGCTTCGAACAGCGTACTTCGAAGCCTAACCTTCGATCAGAAAACTTCGAACACGATGCACAGAAAAACAACCTTCGAAAGATAAGCGAAGCCAAACACACAGCAGCTAGACAAGAATGAAGCCTACACTCTACCTTCGAAGCTACCCTGGTCGGGGAATGATGAATGAAGTTATAACCTTCGACCCAAGGACTAACTTCGAATGACAAGCTCCGAAACCACACAATGTGACCCTCAGAAACGACAGCAACAGAAGGATCTCAAAAAAACACACTTCGAGCGAAGACTACCAAGGAGTCATACTTCGAAGCCTGTCGAAGTATTTACTTCGAAACACTCGAGTCAGAGAACACCTTTGCGAAGACCATCGAAGTAGGACAAGCCACCAGACTAAGTCCAAAACATACTTCGAAGGTAGATTCACAGGACAAAAGCGAAGTTAAAATTCTATCGATGCCCTCGAAGATGTCAGATCGAAGCCTGTCTCACGGAGCTGAGGGACTTCGATCAGAGAAGGGGGCTTCGCTAGAAACAGCCAGAAAAGCTACTTTGCACTGTCTACTTCAATCAAAAAGGCTACGCAGAAAAAGCAAACTAGAGTACTAGTGTACTGCTGCTATAGGGAGTAGGTACTACTTGCAACCAGCAAGAACTAGTACTCCTCACGTGAAGAACAAACCGAAGCAACAGAGAAGCTTCTGCTCAGGAATAAATCAGCTGCGTGCAAACCGAACAAACAGAGCCTTAAATGAAGTGCTGCGCACACACCAACAGGAATTAAATCTTCCAAAAATAGTGAAGAAACAATTGAATCTCAGGAAGAACAGAACACTGCCTGGTGGCGCACACAGGGAGAGAGAGAGCGCAGGGAACAAAATGACCCAATAGAATAGAAAGTGATTTCAACAAAAGGGTGACCTAACCCTAGGGATTGGGGCCCTATTTATAGGCTACCCAACACTTAGGAATATTCCACCAGCCCCTTAGGGTTTTTATAGACGTTGAAATAAAGGAAAAGACTAGACTGCCCTTAGGATTTTTTACAGACTTGACTGACTGACTGTGGGCCTAGGGACAAAATAGAAAACTCCTATTTACAGATGACTTATCCGGAAGCTAAGCTTTCGTAGCGACTACGGCTTCTCTTCTGGACAGTCCGATACAAGATCAGCGGTCGTCAGTTTTGCACCGAAACTGACAAAGCCTCCACCGACTTTGCACCAGGTACCCGGATTGGCCGGCCCAATTCCGCAGCTCTCTCAGCCCGGCAATCACTCACCGCCCGTGTACCTGAGTCAATCCTGGTCAATAGCCCAGTGGGTCTTCTGCTGCTCCTAGCCCATGTACCCGGATTGGGCCAGCCCGACTTCGCAGCTCTCTCAACCCGACAGTCACTCGCTGCCCGTGTACCTAAGTCACACGCGGCCCATGAAGCGGCAGATCTTCTCTCATTTTAGTCCTCTTTGACTATCATTGACAATGACTCATCACATTTGGAGCCATGAGGCCCACGCTATTCAGCATGGCTCCTCAATCTCCCCCTTGATGAGTGCATTGTCAACACTTCACTTCTTCAGCTCTTCAGTACCTGCAAGCAACCGTGGAAACACGAAAACAAAATACAAGAAAACAAAGAAGAAGAAAATAAGGTAAAAGTTTAACCCTAATGACCAAAAGCCGAACAAAAGCAAGAAGCAGTCATTATGGTTAACCAAAGGTAAAAGCTCAAAATGAGTGAGATCTCAGAAACATCAACAAGGATATCAAAAGAGTAAGGGCAAACGGGACAAAACTCCCCCTTAAACTCATATCCCAAGATTTCTCCCCCTTGTTGACAAGTGAACTCATCAAGCACTCAAAAGAGACACAGACTCCTCCTGAAATGCAACTCCCCCTCAAAATATGCAATGAATGCAACTGGGGTGCAGGTGGAGTGAGTAAAGCCTGCTTCTCAGATATGATTGACTGCAACTACAACATCTAACAGATACAACAAAATACATACTGTCTAAGATACATGGCATGATCAGTGCAACAGATGATATCTAAAGAAAGTCAATAGCACGCATTTTCAATTTTTGCAAACAAAAGCATCACCACATTTTCCAGTTGACAAGCAAGGTAAAGCATGAGATGCAAAAGCTAACTGATATCTACCAAGATAAGCATTGTCCAAAACAAAGAGCTTCAGCAAACTTGTTATCAATTCAATTTTCAGGCTTTTTCTTTTTCCTTTTTCATTTTCGCCAGGGGTTATTTGCGTGTCAAACCTTATGCTGACCGACCAAGTCAAGCCTAGGCCAAAACTAGACCATCAGAAGCTTAAGACATTGGTCTTGGCATACGCTACACTGTCCTAGTTCTTACCAAAGTGCTATGGTACGCAGTCCAGAACAATGCAATGCGACAAAGCAAACCCACCTGGATCTTTTCAAGTTATGCATAAAAAGGCATGGAATTTTCATTTTTCTTGATTGTTCATCATTTTTATAGCACATTTCCATGTTTTAAAGCAGAAAGATGTCCAAGTTGCATGTTTGCATCTAAGTTAGGAACTAGCTACAAGGCATGTAACAGATAGCAAGAACATTCAGCCTACGCATGCTAGTTACCGGAAGCAATGGTGATCATGTTTTCAAGTTTAAAGCATAAAAGCCATGCATATGACATATATCAGACATATCAAGTGAACTGAACCAAAGCATGATCATTGACAAGTATTCAAAAGCATGTACCAGCTAGATAAGTAAAGCAGTTCAATCATATAACATAAGCAAGCTCAAAAGTGTGATATGTGAATATGTATGATATGAACACACACAAAAGGACTCAAGAAAAGAGTGAAGAAGAAAGAAAAAAACTGACGCAAAATATCCTAGAAAGGATACACAACACCCAAATCCCCTCGTAAACGCTCAAAAGTAGACTGATCTAGGGGTTTGGTGAAAATGTCAGCCAACTGATGATGGGTATCAACATGAACAAGGTCAATGACACCTTTCTCATATTGATCCCGCAAAAAGTGAAAGCGCACATCAATATGTTTGGTTTTTGAATGGAGACAAGGATTTTTCCCTACACTAATAGCACTGGTGCTGTCGCAAAACAAAGGAACTCTGGTAGGAAAGAACAACCCAAAATCTCGCAGAGTGGAAATCATCCAAACCAACCGTGTGCAGTAGCTAGCAGCAACTACATACTCAGCCTTAGTGGTCAAAAGAGCAACTCCAGATTGCTTTTGAGAAGACCAAGATACAAGAGAAGAACCAAGAAACTGACAGGTACCGGAAGTCGACTTGCGATCCAACCGACACCCACCAAAATCGGCATCCGAAAAGCCAGATAAATAAAGAGATGATGATGCTGAATAGTAAAGACCAAGATCAGGCGCATAAGTGAGATACCTGAAGATGCGCTTGACAGCCTGCCGATGAGACACGCGTGGAGAAGACTGGAAACACGCGCAAAGTCCCACGACGAACTGAATGTCCGGTCTTGTCGCCGTTAAGTACAATAGCGAACCAATTAATCCCTCGAAACTCCCTCTCGTTGACCTTGACGCCGCTCTCGTCCTTGTCCAGGCCCCCAGACGTACCCATTGGGGTCATCTGAGGCTTCAGCTCTCCACCAAAGTCGAACTTCTTCAGCATGTCTCTAGTATACTTACCCTGGTGGATGAAGGTGTCGTCCTTGGTCTGCTTGATCTGGAGCCCTAGAAAATACTTGAGCTCACCCATGAGGCTCATCTCAAACTCGCTATGCATCTGCTCAGAAAACTTGGACACAAGAGAATCAGTAGTACCGCCAAAAATAATATCGTCCACGTAAATCTAAGCAACCAAGAAATCTGAAGCAACTCTGAGCAAAAAGAGAGTCTTATCCACAGAACCCATCACAAAGCCCTTCCCCAACAAAAATTGCTTCAACCGGTCATACCAAGCCCTAGGAGCTTGCTTCAACCCGTATAAAGCTTTCTGCAGCTTAAAGACATGTCAAGGAAACTTAGGGTTCTCAAAACCGGGGGGCTGCCTAACATAGACTTCCTCCTCTATGAACCCGTTCAGAAAAGCACTCTTGATGTCCATTTGAAAAAGCTTAAAACCCTTCGAAGCAGCAAAAGCTAAAAGAATGCGAATGGACTCAAGACGGGCAACAGGAGTGAAGGTTTCTTCAAAGTCAATACCTTCCTTCTGGCAAAAACCCTGGGCAACTAGTCGAGCTTTGTTGTGCACTACAACCCCATATTCACCTTGTTTGTTCTTGAACACCCACTTGGTGCCTATGGGGTTGCATCCTGGTGGCAGCTCAACTAGTGTCCAAACCCGATTACAGACAAAATTCTTAAGCTCTTCTTGCATAGCATTAATCCAATTAGAATCTGAAAGAGCATGCGAAACATCTCTGAGCTCAAAAGATGCAACAAAAGCAGATTCAGCAAACACAGCAAGAGAGTTACCAGATGAGCGCAAAGTTCTTTCAGTCAAATCACCAATGATGAGCTCTGAGGGGTGATCACGCTGAACTGCTCGGGATCCCTAGTGATATGAAGTCACCTCACTGGAGTCAGCAGCTGGCACCTCTGGACTCGACTGAGGGGGTTCGATCGAAGTGGAAGAAGTGATCAGAGGTCCGCCCTCGTCCTCAGTCGAAGTCTTAGAAGGTGTGGGCTCTGCAGGAGGTGCAGAAGGCCCACCCTCATCAGCAGCTGGAGTATCCTCATCTTCCTCAAAGATGGACTCTCCGAGCTCATCATCACCAGAAAGCTCAAAAGAAGGAGTCAAAGAAGGCAAGGACTCATCAAACGAAACCTCACAAGTCTCGACAAGCTGTTGGGAGTCGAGGTTCCAAACTCGGAAGCCTCGAGAATGCAAGGCGTAACCAAGAAAAACACCATCCCAGCAACGAGACTCAAACTTGTCCAAATGCCCTCCCTTCTTGAGCACAAAGCACTTGCAGCCAAACGCTCGCAAGTGGCTCACCTTGGGCTGTCTGCCAAACCGCAACTCATACGAAGTCTTACCTAAGTAAGCTCGAAGAAAAATGCGGTTGGCCAGATAGCAAGTCGTGTTCATGGCTTCAGCCCAAAAATGCCTAGGAGTCCTGTGCTCATCGAGCATCCTCCTGGCCATCTCGACTAGCATGCGGTTCTTTCATTCCACAATGCCGTTCTGTGGGGGAGTGTAAGGAGCAAAAAATTGATGGTCAAGACCCTGATCACTACAAAAACTGACGAACTGAGAATTCTTGAACTCAGAGCCATTGTCGGAGCGAATTGCTCGCATCCGACCATTGTTCTCATTCTTCAGCTTCAAAATCAGGTCATGAACAAAATGAAAAGTCTTGTCCTTAGACTCCAAGAAGAAAACCCACGAGAATCGAGAAAAGTCGTCAACAATGACAAGCGCGTACCACTTCCCACCGACTGAACGTACCCGAGTTGGACCAACAGTGTCCAAATATAACAACTCGCCCAGATACGAAGTCATCACCTGAGTCACAGGTGAGTGAGAAGCGGCAACCATTTTCCCATGACGACAGGGATGGCAAACTAGATCCTTCTCCATCTTAAGCTTGGACAATCCTCGGATGAGGTCCATAGAGCTCAACCTGACTAGCAGATCAAAACTCAAATGTCCTAACCTCCTATGCCACTTCTAGAGCTCAGAGGAGGATCCAGCAATCAAACAGCGAGAAGGGCCAAAAAAATTAGAGAAGTCAATTCGAAAAACCTTACCAAATGGTAAGATCTGGAAAATTAAAGACCCTCTAGAATCAAACACAGAAGAATAACCCTTCTTAAAACGCACTTCCAAACCATCCTCAAGAAGTTGCGAAACAGAAATCAAATTAAAGTTCAAATTCTTAACCAAGGCAACATTCTTCAAGGAGAAATGATCTGAAATGCGAATTGAGCCAATGCCGTGTACCTTCCCTTGACCACTGTTCCCGAAGGTGATGTACTCTTTGGAGCTCGGGGGAATGAGACTGGAGAACCATCTGCGATGTCCCGTCATGTGGCGAGAGCATCCTGAGTGCATGATCCAAACGTCCTCTAGTCCCCGATCCTGCACAATCAGTGGTCATAAGGGGGAGCAAATGGTCCGGCACCAGGTTTAGCAAAAAAGCTAAACCAATGTCGAGCCATCTGCTCAAAAGATGGAAAGCGAAAACCATCACAAGAGTTTGGACCAAAACGCAGCTCAAAGCACGGTCCATGGTTCTCCCTAGAAACTCGGCCACGAGGTCCAGGACCGTAGCCAAAACGGCCTGGAGCTCTGCCGGAACGACCACCACCAACTGTAGCATGGGCAAGAAAGCCATCTCCTCTACCACCACCTACACGACGCGGCCTGGCCTCTAGCCTCTCCCCGCGTCGAGGAACATGAAGTCTACCATCCTGCTGGTAGAACTGCTCCTGACTACCGTGACCTCTCTCTACTCTCTCAACCCGCTTCCTCCTGAAGCAAAACTCCGCAAGATGCCCGTCTCTCTGATAGTACTCACAATGATAGGTGGGCTTCTTGGGATGTGGTTGAGGCTTGGGATTCTTGGGCTTGGTGGTGTTAGGTGTGGTCTTCTTGGGTTGAGAGGGTCCAGGAAGAGAGCCAAGAGAAGTGCGGAGGTGTTTGGGATTTGGAACCCAGATGGGCTTCTTGGGTGGAGCTTTGGGCTGTTCATGGATCACTCCATCCTTGGGCTGACTAGCCAGGGAAGTCTCAGTGGAGTGAGTCTTGGGGTATCTCTGCTCAGGAGTCATTTTACTCCACTCCACTGCCCGACTAATGGCACTCTCAAAGTCAGCCTTGGTGTAGGTGTAACCTACCCCAAACCCATCCTGCCTCTTGAACTACTGGATCACCATGCCGAGTTGTGGCTCTCTAGCACTGATCCAACTCAGGATAGAACGGGGGTAAAAGTTCTCATTCTGAGAATCAGCTAGCTCCTCTCTCAAGGAAGCTAGAACCTCCACCTGAGACAAGCAGGTCTTACACTCACTCTCTACTTTGACAGACTTTTCGGCTTTCGGCTTGATCAATTCCATTCTAAGAGACAAACAATTCTCACAGATAGTGGGTGGAACTGACAGTGTCTCAAGCTCTAGCCTAGTCTGCGCTAGCTCAGCTCTTACTCTCTCCAAATCCCCCAAATGCTCATCACCCTTGGATTTCAGCTCAGCTAAGACAACTAAATGAGATGGGCAATCAACACAGGGTGCGACGACAGTGGCTTGAGCATCTTTCAGCTCCAGCTGAGCGCTTTCAAGCTCAGTGGCCAAAGCGTCCCTCTCATCAACCCTTTCTGTGTACCTGGACTTCAGAGTCGATAGGTCACACAGAAGCACCTCACACTTCAGGCACTCACTGCTATCACCCAAGCAGGGGGAAGAAGATAGACTCTCAATTCTGCCGTTGGCTACGGCAAGCTCACTCTCTAATTCATCTATCCTCTTCTTGGCCCCTTAAGCAGTTTTCCCTGATATTTTAACTCCTGACGATTGCTTTCAAGTAAATCAATGATTTCGCGCTCATAAGATGATACCTTTTCATTGTCGTCATCATCGGAGTCATCGGAGGAACTCTTCTCTTCCTTATCCCAAAGAGCCATTGAGCAGAAGCTCTTGCGAGATCTTCGGCGCTGGTGTGAGCGGCTCTTCGGTCTGTCCCCGAAAGCCATGAAGCAAAGACCCGCCGGATCGTCCTTGTCCTTCCCCTTCCTGATGACGATCTCTTCATCGCTTGAGCTCGATGAAGAGGAAGAAGACATGGACCGCTTGGAGTAGCTCTTCTCCATCTCGGTGAAGAAGGCCTTGTCGCGCTTCTTGTTCTCTCACCGGTAGTCCTTTAGGGCCTTCTTGAAGAATCTGGTCTTTGGCTTGCCCTTGTTGAAGGAGGACTATCGTGCTTGCCGGAGTCGTGGAAGTCACCACCGATGCCCTTCTTGTGTCTATTGTGCTTGGGGCAGTCGGCGATGAAGTGTCCTGGATCACCACACTCAAAGCAGCCGGATTTCGTGCCGTGTCTTTTGAACATTCTTTTGTCATAAACACGACGCACCCGGTTGTTAAAAAGACACAAATCATCATCTCCCAAATACTCATGCTGGTCCTCAGTGATAGACATCAAAGAGAACCCAGCAGAACTCATAGAAGAGGGATCAACAGAAGGTGTAGCAAGGGCCAGGGACTTTGATCCAGAGCCAGTGAGATTTGATCTCAACTGGAAATCAACCTCAGTGGCCTTCAGCTTGCTAAACAACTCAGAAATGGTCAAGGTATCATAAGAAGTGCTCTCAACGATAGAGGATACCTTGATCTCCCAGATCTTTGGGTCCAAGGTATGGAGAACCTTGAGCGCCTGCTCGTGATCTGAGACTAACTGAGCACCCTCAGCCTTGTTGTCCCGAAGCTTGTTTATGATCGATTGAAAACGACCAAACAACGCTTCAACAGATTCAACCGGCTTTTGTGTGAAGTTCTCATATTCACGCCAGTAGGTCTGATAGAGCCGAGCCTTGACCTGGGCTGTTCCCTCATGGTGTGCCTTGAGGGTAGCCCAGATCTCTCTCGCAGTGGAAAGATGGCTCACACGCTCAAACTCAGTGGGACCTAAACCAAAAAAGAGAATGTTCACAACTTTACTATTGCTCAGATGCTGGGAAATGATACAAGGAGTACCATGCTCAGCAACTGGCAATATAACAAACGTATCATGAACGCAAATGTCCCAGATGTCTGAGCCTTGGCTCATAAGATAGGCTTGCATGCGAGTCTTCCAATAGTTATAGCCGTAAGATTCCAAGGATGGGACCTTGCCAGGAGACGTCATGATCACTACTGGGGTTTAGAACCGGTTAAGGTATGGAAAAAACCTAACCAGGCTCTGATACCACTTGTAGGACCAAAAGTAGCGACCAAAGGGGGGGTGAATGGGCGCCTAACAATTCTTTCGAATCAATGGCCTATTCCCAATACCCAACGCACCTCAAAAGACTAAGCAACAAAGCGTGAACAGATTGCCTAGGTCTAAAAGTACTTAGCCTAGAAACAACTGGTGTCAATAACAGAGAAACACCAATACAGTGCTAATAGACAGATAAACAAAATATTCAAGACATGACAGATCAAACTTCTCAATGGATGATCTAAGTGTATATAAAGTTAGATGAGAAGTTACTGTTCAAATTTGTCTCCTGTTCGGAACTTGGCGAAGCCTGCTTCGCTGTGTCGAAGTCTGCTTCGCAGTGTTGAAGCCTGCTTCGGAGGTCCTTGACGAAGTCTAGCGAAGGTTGTTAATGAAGTGCCGAAGGTATGTTGAGTCTTAGCCTAAATCATGTGTGTTAAGATGCGAAGTATGCTTCAAGGCGAAGTATGATAGAGTCGAAGCTTGCTTCAGACAGCGTACTTCGAAGCCTAACCTTCGATCAGAAAACTTCGAACACAATGCACAGAAAAACAACCTTCGAAAGATAAGCGAAGCCAAACACACAGCAGCTAGACAAGAATGAAGCCTACACTCTGCCTTCGAAGCTACCCTGGTCGGGGAATGATGAACAAAGTTATAACCTTCGACCCGAGTGTAGGACCGAAAGTAGCGACCAGAGGGGGGGGGTGAATGGGCGCCTTAAAAATTCTTTCGAATCAATGGCCTGTTCCCAATACCCAACGCACCTCTAAAGACTAAGCAGCAGAAAAATAAACAGATAGCCTAAGTCTAAAGTTATCTAACCTAGAGGCAACTGAGGTTAAGCAGAGAAATACCAAAACAGTGCAACTAGGCAGGTGGACAAAGCATACTAGACATGTCAGGCTAGACTTCTCAATGAAATGATCTAAGTATATATAAAGTAAGATGAGAAGTTACTGTTCAGATTTGTCTCCTGTTAGGAACTCGGCGAAGCCTGCTTCGCTGGCCGAAGCCTGCTTCGGAGGTCGAGGTCTACTTCGCTGGTCGAAGACTGGTTCGGAGGTGGTAGTCGAAGTCTGTCGAAGGTGTTGTGAAAAAGCCGAAGGTGGGAATCGAAGTGTGCTTCGAAGCGAAGTATGAGAAAGTCGAAGCCTGCTTCGAAGTATGCACTTCGAAGGCGAGACTTCGAACACAGCTCCGAACCAAATACTTCGAAGCCAAACCTTCGAACAGAAAACTTCGAACGCAACACACAGACGGACATACTTCGAACAAAGAAGCGAAGCCTGTCACACGACAAAGAAACCAAAACGAAGCCTATCAGAATGACAAGCTTCGAAGCCAACTTCGAAACCTATCAAAGTGTGGACTTCGAAGAGCTCGAGGCGGAGTAACTTCGCACCATCGTTCGAAGTATGCGACGCTGTCCGTTCAAAAAATACTTCGCAGCTAGCAACTCAGGACATAGAACGAAGTTCGAAGTTCCAACGAAGCCTTCGAGCAAATCAGGTCGAAGCCTGCCTCACGGAGCTGAGGGGCTTCGAACAAAGAGGATGGCTTCGCTAGAAAACAGACAGAAAAGTTGCTAGGGCCTGTCAACTTCGATCAAAAAGCTGCGCAGTAGAAAGCAAAAAGCTGGCATAGAGTACTGTAGCTACAGTAGAGGAGTACTACTTGCAAACAGCAAGAACTAGTACTCTGTTCGTGAAGAACAGAAGCAAAAGAGAAGCTTCTGCTGACGAAATAAATCCAGGCTGTGCCTGTAGCCGAAGCTTTTACTCCTCAAAACAAACAATGCACACCGAATGAAATCAACAGGGACCAAGGCTTTAATGCATCCAAAAGATTTGAACAAATGCAAGGCAAAATGGAATGAGCAAGAGCCTGGCGGCGCACACAGGAGAGAGAACGTGAGAGACAAAATGACCCAATGGATTAAAAAGTGAATTCTAGAAGGGTGGTCCAACCCTAGGGATTGGGGTCCTATTTATAGGCTGCCCAACACTAGGAATATTCTACCAGCCCCTTAGGGTTTTTACAGACGCAAGAATAAAGGAAAAGACTCTACTGCCCTTAGGTATTTTTACAGACACGACTGACTGACTGTGGGCCTAGAGTTACAGATGACTTATCCAGAAGCTAAGCTTTCATAGCGACTACGACTTCTCTTCTGAACAGTCAGATACAAGATCGACGGTCGTCAGTTTTGCGTCGAAACTGACAAAGCCTCCACCGACTTTGCACCAGGTACCCGGATTGGGCTGGCCCGACTCCGCAGCTCTCTCAGCCCGACAATCGCTCACCGCCCGTGTACCTGAGTCAACCCTGGTCAACAGCCCAGTGGGTCTTCTACTGCTTCTAGCCCATGCACCCGCATTGGGCCAGCCCGACTTCGCAGCCTCCTCTGCCCGACAGTCGCTCGCTGCCCGTGTACCTGAGTCACACGTGGCCCATGAAACAACAGATCTCTTCATCTTTTGTCCTTTTTGACTATCATTGACAATGACTCATCACTTCTGGAGCCATGAGGCCCACGCTATTCAGCATGGCTCCTCACCGAGGACTAACTTCGAATGACAAGCTCCGAAACCACACATTATGACCCTCAGAAACAACAGCAGCAGAAGGATCTCAGAAAAACACACTTCGAGCGGAGACTACCGAGGAGTCATACTTCGAAGCCTGTCGAAGTATTTACTTCGAAACACTCGAGTCAGAGAACACCTTTGCAAAGACCATCGAAGTAGTACAAGCCACCAGACTAAGTCCAAAACATACTTCGAAGGTAGATTCACAGGACAAAAGCGAAGTTAAAATTCTATCGAAGCCCTCGAAGATGTCAGATCGAAGCCTGCCTCATGGAGCTGAGGGAGTTCGATCAGAGAAGGGGGCTTCGCTAGAAGCAGCCAGAAAAGCTACTTTGCACTATCTACTTCAATCAAAAAGGCTACGCATAAAAAGCAAACTAGAGTACTAGTGTACTGCTGCTATAGGGAGTAGGTACTACTTGCAACCAGAAAGAACTAGTACTCCTCACGTGAAGAACAAACCGAAGCAACAGAGAAGCTTCTGCTCAGGAATAAATCAGCTGCGTGCAAACTGAACAAACAGAGCCTTAAATGAAGTGCTGCGCACACACCAACAGGAATTAAATCTTCCAAAAACAGTGAAGAAACAATTGAATCTCAGGAAGAACAGAACACTGCCTGGCGGCGCACACAGGGAGAGAGAGAGCGCAAGGAATAAAATGACCCAATAGAATAGAAAGTGATTTCAGCAAAAGGGTGACCTAACCCTAGGGATTGGGGCCCTATTTATAGGCTGCCCAACACTTAGGAATATTCCACCAGCCCCTTAGGGTTTTTTACAGACGTTGAAATAAAGGAAAAGACTATACTACCCTTAGGATTTTTTACATACTCGACTGACTGACTGTGGGCCTAGGGACAAAATAGAAAACTCCTATTTACAGATGACTTATCCTGAAGCTAAGCTTTCGTAGCGACTACGACTTCTCTTCTGGACAGTCCGATACAAGATCAGCGGTCATCAGTTTTGCGCCGAAACTAACAAAGCCTCCACCGACTTTGCACCAGGTACCCAGATTGGGCTGGCCCGATTCCGCAGCTCTCTCAACCCGACAATCACTCACCGCCCGTGTACCTGAGTAAATCCTGGTCAATAGTCCAGTGGGTCTTCTGCTGCTCCTAGCCCATGTACCCGGATTGGGCTAGCCCGACTTCGCAGCTCTCTCAGCCCGACAGTCACTCGCTGCCCGTGTACCTGAGTCACACGCGGCCCATGAAGCGACATATCTTCTCTCATTTTAGTCCTCTTTGACTATCATTGACAATGACTCATCACATCTGGAGCCATGAGGCCCACGCTATTCAGCATGGCTCCTCAGCCGGGCTGCTGGAAGTAGATGCTTTCGAGGTATGCACATTTGATCGAAGGCCTGGACAAAAAGTATGTCTGCGGAGCTCCCTCCGTCCACCAGGATCCTTCGGACTTCCACCCCTGCTATATCTGCGGAAATGACCAAGGGGTCAGCATGGGGGAACTTCACCCCTGTGGCATCACTGGCAGTAAAAGAAATGGGCACATGAGACCATTCTGGCATTCCTTCCGCGGAGCTCGAGGTCCCAATGTGCCCTACTTCGTGGACGTATTCACGCTACTGCCTCTTGGACATGCTACTGAGGGTCCCCCGTCCGGAGATGGGTAGGACCACTCACTTGCCGCGGTCTTGGGGGTCTTCCTGCTTCGGTGGTGGCATAATGTTGGCCACCGGCAGTTGCATGGGGGCTTCGGGGACACCGACTCGGGCCACGATTTGCACAGGCTCCGACCGTGCCGTTGGTGGGGTTCGATCCGAAGTACCCCGCCCGATACTTCGTCCTAGGTATTCACCCCGAAGGGTTAACACCGACTTGCAGTCCTTCGTGTCATGGCTTCTATTGTCACCATGCACACAACAGAAAAAACTCTGGCGCTTGCCAAATACTCTTTCTTGAGGCTTCGGCGCTCCAGCCTTGAAGCCTTGCACCTGCTGATAATTGGCAGGTGCCTTCGGAATGGAGGGTGCGATGCTTAACACCTTCGAACGGAAATGCTTCTTTCCTCGCCTGTAATCGCTGAAGCGATTGTCTTGAGGGGGTTGCAGAGAAGCTGAGGCTTCGGGCTCCGTCTTCACTTCTCGGAGGGCATGTGCGGGTGCTATGGCTCGTCGAAGGCAGCCCTCCTCTGCCTTGGCATACTGTTCGAAGTATGCCATCAGCTGTGCCACAGATGACACAGGCTTCCGATGGAGCTTGCTAAGGAGATCGGGGTTCAGCACCCCTTCGCGGGCGGCGTCGACTACCGAAGGGGTAGACAAGCCCTTGATCTGCGACTCGGTGTGTGCGAAGCACGTGAAGTACTCCCGAAGTGTTTCTCCCACTCGCTGCTTCACCTGGAAAAAGCTCCCTGTCGACATTGGAGGAAAAAGGTACCCTAGAAGTTGTTTACGAACTTCCTCTTCAACTGCTCCCAAGATCTGATCGATCCTGGCTTCAAGGACAAGAACCATCGGAGCGCCACACCTTCGAGAGCGAGGGGGAAACACTTTGCCATAGTGTTGCACACACCTCCGCTTGCTTGTATTGCCAGGGCGTATGAGCAGGCAAATTCTCCGGGGTCTGACCCACCGGAGTACTTGTGCAACTTCGAGGCTTTGAACCTGGGATCGAAAGGCACCCTTTGCAAGTCCGAATGTAGCGGAGACTCATCATCGAAAGATGCGTTCTCAGCCTCCTCCGGGACTTGAACAACTTCGGGAAGATTGCGAGCACCACCATCTTGGGGCCCTTCTGGAGTCTCGGTGGAGGCTTGGGAGCGGAGGTGATCAGTGGCCTCTTGCCTCCACCTAGCCACTTCCTCCTGAAGCCACGCTATCTGAGTAGCTTCGGCCTCAGGAAGGTGTTTGTCTTCGTCGGAGGGTAGCTCCGGGTCTTGGGAACTGACATAATCAGTTTGGAGCACCGTAGGAGGAGCCCGAGGGCCTCTAGGCACTTGACGCCTAGCGACACCCTCAAGAACCATTGGAACAGCTAAGGGTCTAGCTCTGTGGGTCTGAGGGTACCTTCGAAGAGGACCCGAGGCTTGGCTTCGCTTGGGAGGCATAGCTAGCAACGAAGAGGTCCGAAGACCGAGGACTTGATTGGTCTAGGAAGGCGAGGGAAGGCCTTAGAACCGCACTAGGAAACCCCTTACCGAAGGGTGCGCAGAATCTTGGGACTCCGAGGCTCCCTCCGTAAGTGCTCTTCGAAGTGCAGTCAACAGTAGAGAACTAGCTTCTAGGACTAGGCTCCCCACGGACGACGCCAACTGTTGGCGTAAAAGATTACACTAACAGGTTCTCTGAGATCAAGAACAGACAAACAGTGAGTTCATGTTTAAGAACTATCTCAAGCCTCCGAATGGATAATAGCTTAAGTAGTCCGAATATGTGTATTAGAATAGCTGAGTCTTCGATCCTTATTACAGGGTAAGGAGGGGGGTATTTATAGGCAAAAACGTCTAAGGAAAAGACCTATTTACCCCTTGATTACAACCGACATAGTGGAGACTATTCGGTACCCTGAACAAGGTTAAAATGGTAAAATATACCCAAAGCAAGTAGATAATACAAACATCTTATCAATCCTGTCGTTTGGCTCCGAAGCCTCATATCTTGCGGAGGGTTCCTTCGGATCGTAGATCGAAGCACCCTTCGGCTTCACGACTCCCTCACCTTCGAGCATGAGCCCCTTAGCTCCGAAGCTAATAAGTCCTTTTGAACTGTTAATCTCTAAGTCCTGAACGTGAAGCATTTTCCCCCAACAAGCACCATACGCCGCCTCATGGAAAAAACTAGAAACTGCAGCTTCCTCAGAAAAAACCGACTAGGCGCTATACTTTAGATCGACTCTCGTACTGAGCGAATCAGTCTGGAGGCCCTTCACTCTGAGCGTGCCACCAGGTTCATGCGTGCTGCTCCCTCGCTATGCAAGAGGCGTAGCCA
Organism: Zizania palustris; assembly: GCA_019279435.1. Lineage (NCBI taxonomy): Eukaryota > Viridiplantae > Streptophyta > Magnoliopsida > Poales > Poaceae > Zizania > Zizania palustris. The sequence continues at coordinate 17,413,426 of JAAALK010000082.1, read as the reverse complement.
AAATTCATCATAGCGTGGGACGCTGTACGTGCGAGAGGCTAGATGCGAGATGCGGTGCTAGTCACTTTCTCCAGAACCAAAACAATGAATGACGGCAGAGAAAACTCACTAGGCAGCGAAGAATCCTAGGAAAAGGAAAAACAGTGGAAGAACAAGAGCAAATTCTAGAATTTTGGTAAAGTGAACTCAGATTTGAAAGTGAATGAGTTGGTGAAACCCTAGGGTACACATGCCCTTTTATAGGCAATTCAAAAACCTAAAATGACGCAACTACCCCTACGGTACAGACTCTAAAATACAGTTGCGAGCCCAAAGGGCAAAACATTAAAATCCTCATTAAAGGTAGATTGTCCTGATGCGGAGCTTTTGTAGCAGCTACGGCTTCACTTCAGGAAGGTCTGATCTTGGATCAATGGTCCAGATTGTGGCATCGGTTTTACGCCGAAACCGACAAAACGTCCACTATCTTTGCATTGGGTACCCAGATTGGGCCGACCCGATTTCACGGCTCTCTCAGCCCGGCAATCGCTCGCTGCCCGTTTACCTAGGTCAAACCCAGTCAACAGACCAGTGCATCCCCTGCCATTCTTGGCCCATGTACCTGGATTAGGCCGGCCCGACTCCACGGCCCCTTTGCCCGGTATTCGCTCGCCACCCGTGTACCTGAGTCACATGCGGCCCAAGAACCAATAGGTCTCGTCTCCTCTTTGCATCTCTCTATCGACTTCCATTGACAATCACTTATCACTTCTGAAGCCATGAGGCCCATGATCTTCAACATGGCTCCTTAACGCGCATGGTTCTTGGGATTTGGGTGAAATTTTTTAAATTGCCAGCTCGCGTAGCTTCCCCATTCCCCAATAGTGGTATCTGAGCCTACATGCATAGTGTTCGATCTAGATCACTTATGTATGGTGATACATGGTGGAAAAACATATTAGATTTGTTTTCTATCCACAAAAAATCAGAAGATCCAATGCTAAATTGGAAGGTCCTATGTTTGTCAGATCAGAAGTTTTGATCCCAGATTTGAAGTTCCGATATTGAATATTATTTAATACAAAGAGCAATTTTGTTGTCATGAGTTCCGATATTGATCGGAAGTTTCGGTGGATCGAAAGTTCTGATGGTGGATCAGATGTTCCGATATCAGTTTTTAATCGATATAGAGAGCAATATTGCAATCAGAAGTCCTGATTTGGAATTGGAAGTTCTAATCCACTTCAGCCACTTTTAGATTCTTCGCCTAACTTTGTTTTGCAGAGAATGATGTGACTTGCATGGCCTTGATAAATGCGATGTATGATATGCATGCAATGAATATAAAATTAAATATGGCCTGCGTGTCATTAATATTTATAGCCAAGGCTAGTGTACATTTGTGACCTATGAATCGAGAATTGTTGCTTTGGCACATGTAACTAGTATAGGTGCTATAGTGATAGACTAGTATTGTTCTTGGAGGCCGGAAGCACACACTCAAAGATGGGAGCCATGGAGATGGATATCGTTATGTGAAGAGGGCCATGCTATCTCACAATTAATATTGTTGGCGTAAAAGATTACGCTAACAGGTTTCTGAAGATTAGAAACTAACAAATGAAGTGTTTGCGAAAGAAACTATTCTAAGCCTCCGAAAGGATAATAACTTAGAATAGTTCGAATGTGTGTATTGAATAACTTGTATTCGGTCCTCATTACAGGGTAAAACGGGGGGTATTTATAGGCCCAAACATTAAGAAAAAGACCTTTTTACCCCTCTATTACAACCGACATAGTGGAAACTATTCGTTACTCTTAATAGGCCTAAAATGGTAAAAGACTAATCTAGTTAGAAAGAAGATAAGTCTTCCATCTTAGCTGGCAAAGAGGTTCCTGGAAGAGTCTATGTTCGAAGATATACTTCGAACTAGAGCCCATCATCATACTTCGAACTTGACTGGATGCATCTCCGAAATTATATATCTGACATCATCTTACCATCAGTCTTTATCTTATTGCTACGATAATCTTGAAGATGGAATATTTTCCCCCAACAGTAGCCCCTCGAATACGCTTCCCCCAACATATTCATGTGCAGAGATTAGCAGACTCAATACACCTCCGAAATGTATAGAGATGCGAACTTCAAATTATTTTCTAAATGAATTGCATTCGAAGTATTCTAGAATTATCTTGGAAAATCTGAAAGTCTTTTTAGACTTGGAAAAAATAGCCGTTGGCTTTTTCCTTCTAACGGAAGTTACATAATGCGTTAATTCCGGAATAAAGTGACGGTCAAGAATGCAAAACGGCATAAGCAAACGGTAAAAAATTGAGGTCTGGGATATAAATAGAGGACCCGACCCTTTCTTGTACCTTTCCACCACTTTCGTGCAAACAGACCAACTCTCGAACCCTAGCCTCTCCTTCTCCTTCAAAGTAGCCCAAGAGATCTAATGGCGAAAACCAGCTTCAAGGGTCCAGGAACGGCTTCAACCTTGACTCGGCAACAAGTTGCGGCGGCAGCGGCGGCCGCTACATTGGCGGCGACTGCTCCGACACCTGCAGCAGGAACAATGGCGACAGCGGGGGAAAATCCCCAAAATGTTGGCCATCAAGTCCTCTGTCCAGCGTCGACAAAATATATGGATCAATCTTATCAGCTAGGGCCTTCAACCTGCAGAAGAGAATCACTTGCGGCCACAGTAGAGGGCAAGATCAGTTCTGGGGTTATGATTCGCAAACCTGGGAAGGAAATCATTCCATCACCGAGACTGGGAGAAGTGGTTGTTTTCGAAGCTTTCTTCGAAGCTGGGTTGGGGCTTCCGGCAGTCGACTTTTTAGCGGAGGTATTGGACTTGTTTCATGTCACCCTCCCCCAACTCTCTCCGAGTGCGGTAGCACGCCTTGCCATCTTCGAATGGGCGTTGCGAGCCGAAGGTTGTGAAGGAAGAGCGGAGATCTTCGCAGCACTACATAGAGCATCATGTCAACCGAAGACCTTCGTAGGCTCTAGAGGTGAAAAGATAGTAGTGGCCTTCGGAAGTATCAACTTCAGACTCTGGGACGAATATGCTCTCCGGTTTCCTGCCAAAGCCATTAATGCTAGATGGTATACTGATTGGATCTTGAGATGGTTTTACGACGAAGTTGGGGCAAGCAGCCGCCTAGCTGGACCTCTGCGAGAAATCCACTTCCGGAAGGAAGCCTTGGTGCACCCGGATCTAGGTCAACTCGAAGCTCGCTTGAGCTTGCTTCAAAAAATCAGTCATCGTTTGAGCATGCGGGACTTAGCCGAAGAATTCCTAGGGATTCAAATTTCTCCCCTGATGGCCAACTGGCCTATCATCTTTGAAGAGGATTCGGAAGGCGGTCTTCAAAAAATTTCCTCAACTTCAAGTCCTGCAGGTAACTTCGAGAGCAACATACTCTATGTATATTTATTCGAAGAATTAACAAACTTAACTCGTTTTTTAGCTTCTTCAGCCCCTATAACTTCGGAACAAATCGTACGGGCTTCGGAGAAGATTTTAGGCGTTCCAACTCCTACCGAGAAAGAATGGAGAATCAAGTTGGTTGGAAGTTGGGAACGATCTAACAGAGTGTGGGGACTGCTGGAAATTGCTCCGCCCCCTCTGATGGATTGGGTACCTTCGGAGAAAGGGCCCAAGAAGAGGAAAGCCGAAGCTGGAACTTCGAGCTCTGCCAAGACTCCGGTTAAAAAGGTGGCTTGAAAGCCAAAAGTTCCTGCGCCTTCAAGCCCAAGAGCTTCAATCTCCGATTCTCAGGAGGATGAAGGTAGGTTACTTGTGAGGTTGATTGATGAGAATGCAGCTCAAAGAGCTGTACGAATTGACGAAACTGCGAATGCGCCGGAGTCTCAAGAGAATCTTGAGCAAGCGAGGACTCCGGCTGTTCAAGAAGATTTACCTCAGGACGGAGCTCCTGTGGATGAGAGTGGAGTCGAAGTCACTGTGGCTTCGATTCCGGATGAAGCAACAACGACTGTTCAGGAAAATGCTCCGACAGTCGAAGATTTGACGCTTGATTCTAACGAAGATCTTGCCTTCGATCCGCCAAGCAGTCCAATGCTCACCCGCCACCAAAATGTCGAAGGTAAACTTCGAATAATTCTTTTATCTTTTTTTTTGCGAAATTATACAATATATAATACCTTTGTTTTTACAGAGTCCACTTCCATGGAAGAGGTCCATCCCAAAGATACAGTTCCCGGACCTTCGACAACTTCGGAGCCAATTCCAGGAGCCACTCAAATGGGGCCTGGAAAAGGCAAAGGGAAGATGGACTCCCTCCCTGCTCCGAGCTCAGGATCAACTCCGTCTGAGTCAACAGACGAGAGCCAATCTATTGAGGGGGGCCAGTCTACTGGGGCTCCGAAGACCACAACTCAACACTCCGGACCTTCACCAAACGAAGATGACAAACAAGCTTTAAGTATGCTCCCCCTTCTAGCTCCTTTCTTGGAGCGAAGAACTGGGCTTCGGACTTTGCTCGAGCCTTTGGATCGAGCTAGTCGCGAAGTCGGGGAGACGGACTTGGTGGCCATTTTGAGCGAGGCGGAGAGTTCGGAGCTTAATGCTGCCATGGAACGCGCAGCATACCAGGTACGAAGTATTTGCAAAACAGAATCAAATTTATATACGAATAATCTCTCACCTTGATTTTTTCTTTTCACAGCAAACAGTCTTGGCCCGAGCTGCGAACATCTCCAATGAACGTGGAAACATTCGCCTTCGAGAGGAAAATGCAACTCTTCAATGAAATTTGACTATCTCCGAAGGTCGAGTGGTCCACATGGACAACATGGTTTCAACAGAGCGCAGGGCTAGACAAAGCTTGGAGGCTGCGAACAAGGAGCTCGAAGCAGAAAAAATTGTGCTTCGAGCAGAAATTGAAAAGATGCGGGCAGAGCACGCTACTGCGGGGGCCGAGCTTGTTAGGCTCCGAGAAGAAGCTAGTCAGCTATTGAATCATAAGAATTCCTTAACTACGGAAGCGTCTAGGCTCTCTGGAGTAATAGAAGAGCTAACTTCTATGAAGGATGCGTTAATTGAAGATTAGCTGAAGTCTGAGAAGGTAGCTGCGGAGGTCATGGACCAATTGTTAGGCGTTCTGGAGTACTTCGGTACTACTGGGACGCTTCCTTCGGATGACAACATCTCCCTACTGCGCTGGCTAAAAAGGATTCAAGGAGTAGCGAAGCAAATGAAGACAGCATGTATTCGTTACGGAGAAATCTCCGGACAAGTGGCTGCCATTGGTCTACTTCGTTACTATAAAGATCTGGGTCGATCGATAGCTTCGAGCGCAGGAGAGGGTCCTATTACCTTTGATGACGACCAGCTTCTTACTCCCTCCGAAGGTGTGGCCGCTGCTTGGCAAGCCTTTCAAACTTCATGGAGAGCCGAAGGTCGTTCTGCGATTAAGGCCTGGATTGACGAAGGACAATGCCAGAAGCAGGCTCGGTCCCAAGCTTCGAGCAGTCAGCCTCCTCCAAACCCGCAGGTTTAGAATTACCTTAGGATCTTCAACTATGTAAAGCATTACGCTTATGTACATTTATGAATGAAGATTTGTTTATCATGTTTTTAGGCTTTGCCTCATATGGAAGATGTCGAAGTGTTAGATGTTAACGACAAACTTCGTTTATTATGGGCTACCTTCGATATCTTAAAACTTCACAAGCGTCCTCGATTTCTAATTCCTCGAGATAGTTCCGGAGCAATTACGTCCGAAATAAGTAAAGATATACTATCTTGTATTAAAGAGGAAGAAAAAGAAGTTAACTTGGAAACTTCGTCTTCTGAAGACATTATATGGTTCGAAGACGAAGATGATGTTCAAAGTAAAAAGCCTGAAGAACTTAGAAGCTGGGAAAGAAGTCCCGAAACGCTTCGAACTTGGGCCGAGCTTCAACAAGAACAAAAAGACTTTAGAGCTTCGAAGGGAGGTAGAAGAGTTAAACGCAAAGTTGTTAGAACTCCCGGCACTGGAACTAGTCGTTCCAACCCTAGCTCTAGAGATCGAAGAGGTCTTCGATTCCTTCTTGGTATAGATACCAATTTTTCATGATGTAATCATATTTGCTCGAATAATAAATATCGATTTAAAATTATCTCCCTATTTATTAGCCCCTCTTTGGGCGTAAGCAACTTCGAACTGTGTTCAAAGATGGTTAGGCACAAAGAAAAACTTAGGAGTACAATTTTGGGAGTTCGGAGCCCCTCAGTAATTTAAAGATCTTTTAAAATCTTATAAAATGTCTTCGACTATTTGTAGTCTGAAGAATGGTAACTTAGTACCTTCTGTTTTTTGAAAAGAAATCACTTGAGATAACTTTCCGGACACTTTAGTGTCTTAGATAATTTGTCACTTTGGACTTTCTTAACAGACATTCGAAGCTCATGGCTCAAACTCTGTTTTGTTTTGGCCTCCTTCGGCTCTTTTTTGCGAATTCTGTCAAACCAGTGGTTTGGAGTTCGCATTGGTCTCTTTGGACTCTTTTTACGGATGTTTACAAGCTGGTGGCTTGGACTCCGCATGATTTGGTCTCCTTGGACTCTTTTTACGGATGTCTACCAGCCGATGGCTTGGACTCCGTATGATGTGGTTTTGGGCTCTTTTACGGATGCCTACAAGCCGGTGGCTTGGACTCCGGATTATGTCAGCCCCCACGCCGGAAACTTCGAACCAATGGTTCAAAGCGCGAAAATATGATTCAAATTAATGACACTTCCCTCTCGGTCAACTCCACGGTTCCAGTGCGTCCACTCGGAAGCTGGAAGTTTATGAGGGGTAGGCACTATCTGAACCATATGCTTTATTAATTCTGAAGATGATTACAAATGATTACAAGAAGCCCCTATGCGAAGTATCGCTTTAGGTGCTCCGCATGCCAAGTATGTGCTAACTCTTCACCTTCCAAATTAGCTAATTTAAAAGAGCTAGGACGTCCTGAACGAACAATTAAGTATGGACCTTCCCATTTATTTCCTAATTTTCCTGGCACTATGATGCTTCGTAAAACGAGATGACCTGGTCTAAGCTCATTGATCTTAACCTTCGGGTCAAACCAAGCCTTCATCTGCTGATGATACTTTGATAAATTGGCTACAACTCGAAGTCTTGTCTCCTCTGTTAAATCCAGCGAAGCTTGTCTTTCTCCTTCAATCTCCGGTTCGGTGCTGCGAAGTGATCCTCCTTTGAGCTCCATTGGAGTCATAGCTTCATCTCCGAATAGCAATCTGAATGGAGTGAAACCTGTGGACCTTGTTTGCATAGTCCGAATGGACCATAAAATCTTCGGAAGTTCTTCGGTCCACAGTCCTTTTGCTAATCCTACTATCCTTCGATTTAGCCCTGACAAAATATTTCCATTGGCTCTTTCTACAGCTCCATTAGACTGAGGATGCCTCACTGTAGCAAAACATAACTGGATGCCTAGATCTTCACAGAACTTTCTGAAAGGTTCTGCATCGAACTGTGTTCCATTATCAACTGTGAGTTGTCTAGGCACTCCGAATCGGCAAATGATACTTTTCCAAAAGAATTTCTGTACATTGTTCGAAGTGATAGCTGTTAAGGGCTCTGTTTCTACCCACTTAGAAAAATATTCAATAGCTACCACTGCGAACTTTAAATTTCCCTTAGCTACTGGAAAGGGACCAATCAAATCCATACCCCATCTGGCCATGGGCCATACCGGAGCAATAACTTGAAGAGCTGTTGGTGGGCGATGACTCCATCGACCCATCCATTGACATCCTTGGCATGTGCGGACTAAGTTCTCCGCATCTGCTACTATTGTAGGCCAATAAAGCCCCTGGCGAAGTGTTTTTCCTGCCAAAGCTCGAGGGGCCAGATGGCTACCGCAAAGCCTTTCATGAATATCTCGAAGAATATCTTGGCCTTCGGTTTGGGATATACATCAGAGTAAAGGGGAACATACTCTGGCCTTGTATAAAATACCGTTGATTATTTGATAATTCCTAGCCCTAAGTTTCAATCTTGAAAATTGTGGCTCTTCAAACGAATTTGCTCCTCCTTGCAAAAGTTCCATGATCGAATTTCTCCAATCTGTACTTGGAATGCAAAGAATCTCTACGGAGGGAATTTGTGGCACCGAAGGTGTACTGAGCTCCTCATAAAAAGCTTCTTCTGGTATATCCATAGCTTCGGCTACAGCTTTTACTAAGATGTCCGCTTGCACATTTTCTGTTCTTGGTATACTCCGAATTGAAATACCCTTGAATTGTGCTTCGATCTTACGGATTTCTTCTAAGTACTTTGCAAGCTGTGGATACCGAACTTGAAAACTTTTATCTACGTGCCCTGCTACTATTTGAGAATCTGTCTTTATAACAACTCTTGTAGCCCCTAGAGCACGTGCTTTTCGGAGTCCCAGTAAAATCCCTTCATACTCCGCTATATTATTGGTAGACTTAAAGTTGAGTCTTGCGGAGTACATTGCTCTTTGCCCTGAAGGCGAAATTAAAACTGCTCCAACACCTGCTCCGGATGCTTGAAAAGCCCCATCAGAAAAAACAGTCCAAATTCTTTCTCTTGACTTCTCCGGAACCCACGTTGCAGGGGGAGTCCATTCTGCTACAAAATCTTCTAAGACTTGCGATTTGATTGCTGTCCTTGCCAGAAAGGATATGCCGAAGGGTGCTAGTTCAACTGCCCACTTTCCAATTCTTCCAGTGGAATCTTTACTTCGGAGCATATCTCCTAAAGGATACGAAGTTGGTACAATTACATTATGAGCTAAAAAATAATGTCTCAACTTCCTCGAAGCCATTATCAGAGCATAAGTGAACTTTTCGAGCTCGGAATACCTTGTCTTCGCTCCTGATAATGCTTCAGACACAAAATAAACTGGATTTTGTACCAACTTCCCATTGAAATCCATTTCTCTGACAAGGACTACGCTGACAGCAGAGCCTGTAGCTGCAAGGTAAAGGAGTAGGGTTTCGTCCGCAGTAGGCACCGTGAGTGTAGCAAGATTACTGAGATACTCTTTAAAATCTTCGAAGCTTTTCTGACACTCCGGTGTCCATGCAAAATCTTCGGACCGTTTCAATGCTTTAAAGATGGGCAAACTTCTCTCCGCAGACCTTGCTAAAAATCTGCTAAGTGCTGCCAGACGACCAGTCAGCTTTTGCACTTGCTTTAAATTTTCTGGAGGAGCCATCTTCTGTAGCGCAGTTATTTGAGTAGGGCTAGCTTCAATCCCTCTGCTTGAAACTAAATACCCTAACAACTTCCCAGCCTTAGCTCCGAAGATACATTTCTCGGGGTTAAGATGAATCCCACATGCCCGAAGGCTATTAAATGTTTCTGCTAAGTCTAGGCTATGTTGGTGCTTTAAAGCACTCTTTATTACAATATCATCCATATAGGCCTCCACTGATGAGGACATCACTTCACATGATACACACATGGAGCCTCCACCTACAATTCAACTACAAGGACCAATCACACGCGGCCGTGCCCGTCGCTTGAACCATGAGGTTAATTCTTTCCTTAGCAACTATGTTAATATTTGTTTGGATGGGATGCTACTGAATACTAGTGATATTATGTTCCTTATGAACATGGGAGATGGAATAGAAGAGTTGGAGTTGAATACGGAGGCGCACAGATGATTTGAAGTCAAGAATTCGCTGGTTCGGACTACATCGACCACCATGCACCAAAATGGGCATAACTTCCTCATACGAAGTCCGATTGGCGCGTTCTTGGACTTTTTGGAAATCTAAGGAGAAGACGGATCGTTTGCTGTTGGTTCCACCTCATTTGGAGTCTCGAGCCGTCCTGTGTGTTTAAAACAGTCCTGCGTGACAGAACTGGGCCGTGTTGGCCATAATCTGAGTCTGTACGTCTTCTAGCCCACAGCCCAAGTCTGTTCACCTTCCACAGGCTGCCCACGCCCTATATATTCACTCCAGCCGCCTTTAGGGTTAGGTTTTGCTTTGTTTGCATCTACACTTATGTGTTTAGATCCCGCCTCTTGCACCGGACCGATTGGCTACTGCATTGGCGTTTGTGAAACCTCACCTTATCATCGTTTGTCTGTGTTTTGGCATTCGACTTGTATCCTTCCTGTTCTTGCTTGTGTTCTTGGGTTCGCTTGCAGGAATTAGCCTTCGTGGCGAAGTCAATCGCGTCCTGCGTGGTTGATAACCAACGGAGACAGTGGTGTAACGATTGCAAGGTTTTGATCCGCTGGACCGGAGCCTTGGATCGCCAACGTCGAGATTCTCCACCAACCCAAGTTATCCTTTACCTAGCGGAAGATCGGGACCAATCCCCCATCAGTTGGTATCAGAGCACAGATTTCCCGTTAGGTAATCTCGATTTGCTTTTGTTTTTACCTAGAGTCCAGAAAACCGCACCAAAAAAAAAAATTCCCCACCGAGAACCCCTTTGTGCCTTGCGATTTTAATTTCAGTTTTAACCTTGTTGAGTTTGTGTTCTTGGTCGAGTCTTGTTGCTGGTTTAGTAATCCCTTTGTGTCGTTTGAGTAGTAGTTGTTCTTGTGTCTCAAAAATTCCCCACCGAAAAACCCCCCTTCCGCAACCCTATTTCGTTTTTCCACATCGAGTCTTTGTGACCCCCCTTCAGTAAAACAGGCATAACTTTTCGCTCGTTTGGCAGAAAAATCTGAAATTTTTTGAGCGTGTTCCTGACCCAATTTGGGTGGGTACCCTAACTGGGTTCCCCTGTTAGCCCTCACCAAAATCGCCAAAAAAAATCAGGAAGATAAAGAAAAAATTGGTCAAAGTTTTTGCTCGCCGGTCAGCGAACTTGTTGAATTTTTGTGAGCCACATCCCACCTCAGTTGTAGGTGCCAATTTTTGTGGTTGCAGCTCTTGTCATCCTTGTTCAAAAAAATAGAGTGAAAAAAAAGAGAGAAAAAAAAAGAAAAAAAAAGAAGAAGCGGTAGTAACAGAATTCTCAGCGGCAGTAATAGATTCGGCAGTAACAGCTTCTCAGCGGCAGTAACAGATTCTGCTTGTCCGATCTCTTGTCCGAACTCTTGTCCGGTCAGCGGTAGTAACAGAGTTATCAGCGGCTGTAACAGATTCTGCTTGTCCGATCTCTTGTCCAAACTCTTGTCCGATCCACGGTAGTAACAGAATTATCAGCGGCAGTAACAGATTCTGCTTGTCCGATCCCTTGTCCGATCTCTTGTCCGATCTGCAGAGAGCTGATTTTGGCCTGTTGTTGCTTCCATTTGAGTTTTGGGCATATAGTTTCCCTCTATTGCTTGAATTTTCACATTGGGAGCACTAAGGCCAGCAACTTTGACGAGTACTAGGGAATACTTATTGAACTTGGTTTAACTGTTATTACTATCGCTAATCCTTGCTACTCACTTGCCTTCCAAGCTACACCTTTCTCTTGGTCAGGACAGGTTCATTAAATGCAATTGTACACCACCCTCCACTTGGTTCATCACCTGTAGGCCAGTGACCTCACTGCGGCGTGGTAAGAACACTTGCAAGCATGGGTAAGGCGCTTGACGGATTGCTTCCACCACACATCCACCACCCCACCTAGCTGTTTACATAAGGATTATTCTTTGTTGCTTTGTCTTTTCACTAACATGGCAGCACTTATTGTACAACGTGACTTGAGCACTCACATGGACCAGGACGACCAGTCACAACGGAACAATCTGTTTCAGACCTTCTTCCTCGTCAATAACCGTCGTGTACGTGTCATCATCGACAGCGGTAGTTGCAACAATTTGGTGAGCCAGGACATGGTAACGAAGCTTCAACTTCCCACACGTGCACATCCACACCCTTACCACGTGCAATGGTTCAACGATAGCGGTAAGGTCAAGGTAACACAAACTGCTCACATCGAATTTTCCATTGGTACATACTTCGGAGTTGCTGATTTTGATGTAGTACCAATGCAATCATGTTCTCTATTACTTGGTAGACCTTGGGTATATGATACTGATGCTACACACCATGGTAGGAGCAATAAGTACACATTTATGTATAAAGGAAAGAAAGTTACATTGCTTCCTATGACTCCTGCTGAAATTGTGAAATTTGAACGAGAAAAACGTGCTAGGGACGCACAAAAGAGCAAACAACTTTCTGAAAATCAGCAAGTAGCTAAAACACTTTCGAGACAACAAAAAGACAAAGTTGTTTCTCCTTCCTCATCACAAGTTATTAATCTGAAAGGACGTGTCATGCATACAACTAAAACTAACCTTGCAGTACGTAGTTTTTCTTGGTCTTGCAGGTTTCTACCGGCATTTTGTGAAAGATTTCGGCACCATAGCCGGTCCTTTACCTGAGTTGACCAAGAAGGGAGTTACTTCTACTTGGGCGCCAGCACAAGAACAAGCTTTTTCCACACTCAAGGATCGCCTTACACGTGCACCTCTACTTCAGCTACCCGATTTCAGTAAGCCTTTTGAGTTAGAATGCGATGCTAGTGGTTTTGGACTAGGAGGTGTGCTGCTACAAGGAGGTAAACCCGTGGCCTATTTTAGTGAGAAATTACATGGTCCACAGTTGAATTATTCTACCTATGATAAGGAATTATATGCCTTAGTGCGTGTGCTTGAAACGTGGCAACATTACCTTTTGCCTAAGGAGTTTATTATTCATTCGGATCATGAAGCATTGAAGCATATACGTAGTCAAGCAAATCTGAATAAACGACATGCTAAATGGGTAGAATTTATTGAGACTTTTCCATATATCATTAAGCATAAGAAAGGGAAAGATAATGTGATTGTCGATGCTTTATCTAGACATTATACATTGCTTTCTCAACTTGATTATAAGATCTTTGGTTTAGAAACATTGAAGGACATGTATGCTACTGATTTGGACTTCAAAGATGCTTTTGCAAATTGTACCGATAACCGTGCTTGGAACAAATATGTGCTGAATAATGGATATCTTTTTCGTGCTAACAAGTTATGTGTGCCGGCTAGCTCTCTTCGCTTGTTGTTATTGCAGGAAGCACATGGTGGTGGTTTGATGGGTCATTTTGGATCAAAGAAAACCGAAGATGTGCTGTCCACACACTTCTATTGGCCTAGGATGAGACGAGATGTTGAGCGCTATGTGGCACGATGCACTACTTGCAATAAAGCTAAGTCCCGTCTAAACCCACATGGTCTTTATATGCCTCTGCCCGTTCCTAGTGTACCTTGGGAGGATATTTCTATGGATTTTGTGTTAGGATTACCTAGAACTAGGAGGGGGAGAGATAGTATTTTTGTGGTGGTAGATCGGTTCTCTAAAATGGCGCATTTTATACCTTGTCACAAGAGCGACGACGCTACAAATGTTGCTGATTTGTTTTTCAGAGAGGTCGTACGCTTGCATGGAGTTCCCAATACCATCGTTTCAGATTGTGATGCTAAATTTTTAAGTCATTTTTGGAGGACGTTGTGGCATAAGTTGGGGACGAAGCTGCTGTTTTCTACTACTTGTCACCCCCAAACGGATGGACAAATGGAGGTCGTCAATCGTACATTGTCCACCATGTTGAGGGCTGTTTTGAAGACCAACTTGAAGCTTTGGGAAGAGTGTCTACCTCATATTGAGTTTGCATATAATAGGTCAGTACACTCCACTACTAAGGTAAGTCCGTTTCAAGTGGTCTATGGCTTTATTAATCCGCGTGCTCCTATTGATTTGCTACCATTACCACCATCTGAAAACTTGAATTTTGATGCTACTACACATGCTGAATTATTGCTTAAGATGCATGAAACTACTAAATCAAACATAGAGAAAATGAATGAGAAATATCGTGCTTATGGTAGTAAGGGTAGAAAAGAGATAACATTTGAACCGGGTGATCTTGTTTGGTTGCACTTGCGCAAGGATCATTTTCCTGATTTGCGAAAGTCTAAATTGATGCCCCATGCTGATGGCCCTTTCCGTGTGCTTGAGAAGATAAATGATAATGCATATAAACTTGAGTTGCCTGCAGCTTTTGGGGTTAGTCCCACATTTAACATTTCAGATTTAAAGCCCTATTTGGGAGATGACGAGGAGCTTGAGTCGAGGACGAATCCAATTCAAGAAGGGGAGGATGATGAGGACATCACTTCACATGATACACACATGGAGCCTCCACCTACAATTCAACTACAAGGACCAATCACACGCGGCCGTGCCCGTCGCTTGAACCATGAGGTTAATTCTTTCCTTAGCAACTATGTTAATATTTGTTTGGATGGGATGCTACTGAATACTAGTGATATTATGTTGCTTAGGAACATGGGAGATGGAATAGAAGAGTTGGAGTTGAAGACGGAGGCGCACGGATGATTTGAAGTCAAGAATTCGCTGGTTCGGACTACATCGACCACCATGCACCAAAATGGGCATAACTTCCTCATACGAAGTCCGATTGGCACGTTCTTTGACTTTTTGGAAAGCTGAGGAGAAGACGGATCGTTTGCTGTTGGTTCCACCTCATTTGGAGTCTCGAGCCGTCCTGTGTGTTTAAAACAGTCCTGCGTGACAGAACTAGGCCGTGTTGGCCATAATCTGAGTCTGTACGTCTTCTAGCCCACAGCCCAAGTCTGTTCACCTTCCACAGGCTGCCCACGCCCTATATATTCACTCCAGCCGCCTTTAGGGTTAGGTTTTGCTTTGTTTGCATCTACACTTATGTGTTTAGATCCCGCCTCTTGCACCGGACCGATTGGCTGCTGCATTGGCGTTTGTGAAACCTCACCTTATCATCGTTTGTCTGTGTTTTGGCATTCGACTTGTATCCTTCCTGTTCTTGCTTGTGTTCTTGGGTTCGCTTGCAGGAATTAGCCTTTGTGGCGAGGTCAATCGCGTCCTGCGTGGTTGATAACCAACGGAGACAGTGGTGTAACGATTGCAAGGTTTTGATCCGCCGGACCGGAGCCTTGGATCGCCAACGTCGAGATTCTCCACCAACCCAAGTTATCCTTTACCTAGCAGAAGATCGGGACCAATCCCCCATCATCCACATTGCGACCTAATTGATGACCTAGAGCCTTAGCAACTAACCTCGAAAAAGTAGCCCCGGCATTTCTTAAGCCAAAAGGCATTCTTACATAACAGAAGACTCCCGAGGGAGTTACGAAGCTTGTGTTGATCTCATCTTCGCGTTTCAACCATATTTGATGATAACCGGAGTACGCGTCGAGGAAGCTTAATAACTCCGAACCTACGGTGGAATCGACCAATTGATCAATTCGGGGCATGGGGTAGGGGTCACGAGGGCATGTTTTATTCAAGGATGTGAAATCAATGCACATGCGCCACTTCCCGGAGGATTTCTTCTTGACGAAGACTGGGTTGTCTAACCATTCTGTGTGAGCCACTTCTCTGATAATCCCAGCCTTCAACAATTTTTCAACTTCGTCTTTTGCAAGAACAACTCTTTCTGCAGACATTTTTCGGAGTCCTTGCCGAACAGGTCGGGCCTTCGGGTTTACAAGTAAACTATGTTCAATAATATCCCGATTGACTCCGGTGATGTCTTCGTCAGACCAAGCAAAAACATCTAAATTCTCCTCAACTACTTTTTCCAAGGAGGTGGCAACTTCTAGAGGTAAATCTTTACCAAATTGAAATGCATATTCTTTACCATCTTTAACAATAATCTTCGTTGCAATCTCTCCTTCAGGACTTGGTCTTGGGAAGGATTTCTTCGAAGATTTGGAAGGGGCAGAAAAATTTTCTTGATTATCTTGTACATTATTCACTTGTCTTGGATCAAGAGGGGGGCCGTGACCATATTCCGCTCTTCGGGCGGTAGCTTGATCTCCGAAGATAGTGAGCACTCCCGCTTGTGTGGGCATCTTCATGCACAAGTAATTGTGGTGTGCCACAACTCCGAACTGATTTAACATGCCTCTTCCGAAGATGACGTTGTAGGCATATGGAGCATCCACGACGTCGAAGATTACTTCCTCTGTCCTGGCTAACAATCCTTCTCCGAAGGTAACTTCCAGGCCAATTTGGCCGAGTGCATCAAGCGGAGGTCCTGCGAAGCCTTGCAAAGGACGAGCCGCTGGAAGGAGGTGCTTTCTGGAGATGCATAATTGATCGAAGGCTTGAACAAAAATAATGTCTGCCGAACTCCCTCCGTCAATTAGCACTCTTCGAACCTCAGTTCCTGCAATGTCGGCAGTAATGACAAGTGGGTCTGCATGTGGAAATTTAATGCCAGCTGCATCCTCTGCAGAAAAAGATATTGGCACATAGGACCATTCCGGCATAGCAGCTGCAGACGACGAAGTTCCAATGTGCCCCACTTCTCGGACATACTCTCTTCTCTGCCTTTTTGACATGCTTCCGAGAGTACCTCCTCCGGAGATAGGGAGGACTACTCTTTTTCCTCGGTCTTGCCCCTTTTCTTGCTTCGGAGGTGGCATAATATTGACCACCGGAGGGCGTCTTGCAGCTTCGAAGTTTTCTATCCGCGCCATAGCCTGGACAGGCTCTGGACGCACTTCAGCTGGAACTCGGTCAGAAGTACCTCGACCCGAAGTTCTCTCTAGATATTCTCCTCTCAGGGCAAAGTATAGCTTTGCACGCATCAGTTGCGTGACTTCGGTTTTCACCATGAACACAGCAGAAAAGGGTCTGGCCCTTGCCAGCCGGTTTCCCTGGCGGCCTCCAACCACTGGCCTTGTTTCCCGAAGGTTGCGGAGCTCTTTAGGCAAATTTCTACGGGGGTGCAATGTTCAGAACTTCTGAACGAGGATGCTTTTGCCCCCTTCTCTTATCATGCTGAACTTTGAAGACAGGTTCCTGCTGCTGTGCCGAAGTTTTCACTTCCAATTTTACTTCCTGCAGTATGGACGGAGTAGCTATAGTTCTCCGAAGCCATCCATCTTCTCACCTTGCATATTCTTCAAAATAGGACATCAACTGAGAAACAGAAGATATGCTTTTCCGGTGGAGTTTATCAAGGAGGCCTGGATGAATGACTCCTTCCCGAGCTGCGTCAACTACTGAAGACGTAGTTAACCCTCGGATCTGCGACTTCGTATGAGCGAAGCGCTTGAAGTATTGTCTTAATGTTTCTCCCGGGAGCTGCTTCACCTGGAAAAGACTTCCCGTCGACATTGGAGGCACGAAGGTGCCTTGAAAGTTACTCACGAACGTTTTCTTCAATTGCCCCCATGAACTGATTGATCCTGGTTTTAAAGACCAGAACCATCGCAAAGCTACTCCCTGAAGAGCTAGGGGGAAACATTTTGCCATGGTGTCCCGCACTCCTCCACTGGCTTCAATCGCCAAAGCATAAGATCGGACAAATTCTCCAGGATCTTCATCTCCGGCATACTTGCAAAGCTTCGAAGTCTTAAACTTCGGGTCGAAGCGAACTTTTTGCAGGTCAAGATGTAGCGGAGATTCAGTATCAAAGGAGGCGTTCTCTAGGGCTTCAGGATAGATAGGTTCGTCGTCTTCAGGCACTTCTGGAATAACTGGGATGGCTTGAGAGCGAAGCCTATTTGCAGCTTCTTGTCGCCATCTCGCTACTTTAGCTTGGAGACTGGCCATTTGAGCGGCCATATCACCAAGATTGTCTTCATCTCCTCCGGAAGGATCTTCCGGGTCTTGAGAACTGTAAGGATCAGTTCGGAGTGGAACTTAAGGTGGAAGAGGAACTCCGGGTGGTCGAAGTATAGATGGAGTTGGCGGAGGAACTCCGTATGCTCGAGGAATGGGAATCCCTTCCAGAGTTTGAGGTGGAGGAAACGTCGAAGGTCCTCCGACCTCAACTGTGTCTGGAGATATCACTCCGGAGGTCCGAGGGGACCTCCTAACAGGGTTACCAGTTGCGCTCCTCTTAGGAGGCATGGTGTAAGAAGTTGGTAGAGAACGAAGTTTCTTGGACTAAGTTCCCCACGGACGGTGCCAACTGTTGGCGTAAAAGATTACGCTAACAGGTTTCTGAAGATTAGAAACTAACAAACGAAGTGTTTGCGAAAGAAACTATTCTAAGCCTCCGAAAGGATAATAACTTAGAATAGTTCGAATGTGTGTATTGAATAACTTGTATTCGGTCCTCATTACAGGGTAAAACGGGGGTATTTATAGGCCCAAACATTAAGGAAAAGACCTTTTTACCCCTCTATTACAACCGACATAGTGGAAACTATTCGGTACTCTTAATAGGGCTAAAATGGTAAAAGACTAATCTAGTTAGAAAGAAGATAAGTCTTCCATCTTAGCTGGCAAAGAGGTTCCTGGAAGAGTCTATGTTCGAAGATATACTTCGAACTAGAGCCCGTCATCATACTTCGAACTTGACTGGATGCATCTCCGAAATTATATATCTGACATCATCTTAACCATCAGTCTTTATCTTGTTGCTACGATAATCTTGAAGATGGAATATTTTCCCCCAACAAATATGATTGCCTATGATGCTTTCTTATGTTCCTGTTATACTATTCTTGCATGTTTCGTATGCGCTAGGGATGTTGCCTTGCTAGAATAGTTTTTCCTCAAAAATTAAGTATTGATGCTTTGTCCAATAGCCATACCCACCAAGGATCTCGATCATCGATAGTGGGTTTGCCAAAGCAGGCTGCTATCTTTTATCTTGACCGGTTGGGGTGGAAGTCGGACTTCTGCACACATAGTATTGGTTTGCGTAACGAGGCTATCAAAATGATTTTGGGCCTTAGGGCATAGAGTTGGTGTAGAGCATTGGATGCTTCTCCAACGACAAGAGTCACATATGATGTGATTAGCAAAACATTGCTTACCTATGTCACCTAGCTTCTAGCAGTGATGCCAAAGCTAACTAGGAGTTAGAATAAATATGGATCTTGCGCCACTATTAGTCATTAGAGGGAAAGTATCTATTTTAAAATAGTGGAACATCTTTTATTGGATAGAATATAAACATTGCAAAGTGTTGAACCTTGCATTTCATCTTTTGTGATCATGGCACCTACTACTGTTGTTAAGAGCACTCTAGTTTTTAATTTGAGATCTATTTTGAACGAGAGAAATTTTCTGGAACGAATTTTATAGATTGGTACAAAAACTTGAGAATTGTTCTTAAGCAAGAGAAAAAGGATAATGTTCTTGAGGAACCTCACCCCGATGAGCCAAGAGAAGATGCTTCTGTAGCAGATAAGCGTGCTTATGAGAAGCATGCTAGTGATTCCGTGGTTGTCAGCTATCTAATGCTTGCCTGCATGTCCTCTGAATTTCAGAAACAATATGAGGAACGTGATGCTTACGATAGGATCGTAGGTCTCAAGGGCATGTTTTAGAACTAGGTAAGGGCTGAGGGATACAACGTGTCTAAAGCCTTGTTTTGGAGCAGTTTGGCTGAAGGAAGCCCAATGAGTCCTCATATGATCAAGATGATTGGTTACATTGTGACTCTAGAGAGACTTGGTTCTCCACTGGATCTCTACTGAGCTTTAAGCCGTTCATCATGAATTACAATATGGTTGGATTGGAGAATACACTAGCTGAGTTGCATAGGATGCTCATGACTACTAAGGAAAGTATCAGGAAATCTCCAAATCATGTGATGATGGTTCAGAAGGAGAGCAAAAAGAGAAAGAGGAAGGGCAAGGCTAAGACTACAGATTCGATCTCTAGTGCAAATTCTAAACCGACTAGAAAGTCCAAGTCAGGTCCTGCTAGCTCTAATATGTGCCACCACTGCCACAAGCCTGGGCATTGGAAGCGCAATTACAAGGTGTATGTAGAAGAACAAAAGAATAGAAGAACAAGAATGGAAGTGTGACTTCCGCTTCAGGTATTAATGTTATTGAAATTAATCTTGCTACTCATCCAAATGATTCATGGGTATTTGATACCAGTTCGATGATTCATACTTGCAAATCATTGTAGGGGCTGAGTAGAGTAAGAAAGTGTGCTAGTGACGAGTTGGATGTTCACGTCGGTAATGGTGCAAAAGTTGCAGCATTGGCCATCAGCATTTATTCACTGTCACTACCTTCAGGGCTAGTTTTGGAGTTGAATAATTGTTATTTCATTCCCGCCTTAGGCATAAACATTATCTCTTCTTCATGTTTAGAAGAAGATGGTTTTGAATTCATAATAAAGAACAAGTGTTGTTCAATATTTTCGAATGACATGCTCTATGGTGTTTGTCCTTTAGTGAATGTATTATATATTCTGATTCTTTAAGATTTACACATTTACAACATTAGTACTAAGAAACAATGACCCAATGACTTGAATCCTACCTACGTCTAGTATTGTCATTTGGGTCATATAAATAAGAAACATGTGCAGAAGCTCCATAGTGATGGACTTTTGGAGTCATTTGATTTTGAATCTTATGACACATGCAAGTCTTTCTTACTTGGCAAAATGACAAAGAAACCTTTCACTGGATAGAGTGAGAGGGCGGGTGAGATGTTGGCAATAGTACATACTGATGTGTGTGGACCAATGAGCCATGTCGCAAGAGGTGGCTATC